>LR738715.1:589735681-589834671 GCA_902687465.1 Secale cereale
GACACCCCTTCCGGTGACCCGGAACACTTCTGGTGTCCAAATACCATCATCCTATATATCAATCTTTACCTCTCGATCATTTCGAGACTCCTCGTCATGTCAGTGATCTCATCCGGGACTCCAAACGATATTCGGTCACAAAATCACATAACTCATACAATACAAATCGTCATCGAACGTTAAGTGTGCGGACCCTACGGGTTTGAGAACTATGTAGATATGATCGAGACACTTCTCCAGTCAATAACCAATAGAGGAACCTGGATGCTCATATTGGCTCCCACATATTGTACGAAGATCTTTATCAGTCGAACCATTATGACAACATACGCTATCATTTTGTCATCGGTATGTTACTTGCCCAAGAAGTGATCGTCGGTATATTCATACCTAGTTCAATCTCGTTACCAGCAAGTCTCTTTACTCGTTCTGTATTACATCATCCCGTGACTAACTCATTAGTCATTTGCTTGCAAGCCTTATTATGATCTGTATTGCTGAGAGGGCCCAGAGATACCTCTCCGATAGTCGGAGTGACAAATCCTAATCTCAATTCATGCCAACCCAACAAACACCTTCAGAGATACCTGTAGAGAATCTTTATAATCACCCATTTATGTTGTGACATTTTATAGCACACAAGGCAATCCTCCGGTATCCAGGAGTTGCATGATCTCATACTCCGAGGAATATGTATTTGACATGAAGAAAGCAATAGCAGTAAAACTGAACGATCATTATGCTAAGCTAATGGATGGGTCTTGTCCATCATATCATTCACCTAATGATGTGATCTCATTCATCAAATGACAACACATGTCTATGGTTAGGAAAATTAACCATCTTTGATTAACGAGCCAGTCTAGTAGAGGCTTACTAGGGACATGGTGTTCTGTCTATGTATCCACACATGTATCAAGTTTCCGATTAATACAATTCTAGCATGAATAATAAACATTTAGCATGATATAAGGAAATGTAAAATAACAACTTTATTATTACCTCTAGGTCATATTTCCTTTAGTCTCTCACTTGCACTAGAGTCAATAATCTAGTTCACATCGCTATGTGATTTAACACCTATAGTTCACATCGTCATGTGATTAACACCCATAGTTCACAACTCCATGTGACCAACATCCAAAGGGTTTACTAGAGTCAATAATCCTGTGTCACACACTGCATTTTGTAACATGTTATTTGTACCTTTGAAGCATGAAAATTTGGACCAGCAAAATTTTTTTAGCATCATTTGGCTTTTATTTGGATTTGAGTTTTTCTTCATATGCTTTTCATGTGCTCATTAAAGTCAACTATGACCTCTTGTAGAATTCATCTCCATACCCAAAACTTCTGCCCAATGATCATGCCAAGTGTTATATAACAGTATAGTATTTTCTTACAAAATTAACTTGGCCAAAAAAAGTATTTTATAAATTTAGTTTTCCAAAACCCCCTGAATTGAGATTTGCACTACAAGTACTTGATTTAGGGTGAGAAAATTATTTCAAAAGTTTTATTTGAGACCTAGTAGTCATAGGACTCCCAGAAACCACAAAGGTATAATTTTAAAAGTTATTTTCCTATTTTATTTAAAAGCTTTTTCTTAAGGCCAGAAATGGTCTTTAATAGGGGAAAATTATTTAACTATTTCAAAAATATTTGCCAAAATTCAGGGAGACTCAGAGGACATATATTGTCCATATATAAGAGTTTCAGCACTTGGTCATGTTTAAAATAATGGGCTAAACCCTCTAAAACCCTTTCTGGATATTTCAAGCTTTTGAAATATTTACAAAGGAAATATTCTCCAAAAATTCTAGGGAAATTATATCATGTCATATATGACATATTTGATGATCTTGCCAAGTCCCATGCCTTGGGAAGCAAGAAAACATCCTCAAACCCCTTCATAACCATTCAGTCCATATTTGAAGTTTGAGCAACTTTACATTGCCAAACTTGTCCAAATGCTCTCAAACTTGGTGCACATGCTAGAATGGCCTAATAAGGCATCTAGACCAAATGGCACAAGATTGGGAATAGAGCAACTTGATCAGATCACCCTAAAACCCTTTCTGTTCAAATGCAAATTTGAACAACTTTACATTACCAACTTTTTATCTGGAGCTTCAAACTTTGTGAGCATGATCATAACCCCAAATGATGATGCTACACCAAGTAGTGCATCAAGGGGAGATGATTAGCTTGACTCAATCAAGATGAAGCTATTTCTGTTGATTTCTAGGGTTCACCAAAGTTACATTGGCTAGTTTCTTCAAATGAGCCCAAATTTGGTGAAGCACCCTATTTTCACATGTTATTCAATCTTGTTAAGTGCCATGTCAAGTGGAGGTCATTTGCTTGACCAAACACTGATCAAACACCTTCTGCAGAATTACTAAAACCCTCATCTTGATCACTTCTACTCTTCTCCTTGGCCTCAACTTTTTACCACATGTTCATTCAGTTACTGGCTACCCCCAGTAACTTCCCCAGCACCCCAGCTCCATTATTGAGGGGTAAGAACCCTAGTTTACCCTGCTGGACAGCAAATTTTCACCAAGTCAACAGCATCCTCTCTCTCTCTTAGCATCTCCAGGGCATCCAAGGCCTCAGGCCATTTCTTTACTCCTCCCTTGACCTTCTAGACACTCTTGGGCACGTTGGACTTGACCAGAGCGGCAAGGGCACGAAGGTGCCAGCCATTCGGGCGCTCTGGAGCACGCTACAGTGCGCCACCGCACTGTAGCTCCAGCCAATCGCCGGCCCCCGACAACCTCGGGCCTCTCCCTCGCGCCAGTCGATGCTCCTCGACGTCCGCGACCACCCCGGCGCTGTCTCCCCTCCTCCTGCGCCCTCCAGTGGCCGTCATCGCACGCGCGCTGGCCGCCCGCAGCATCCACTCTTCGGCCTCGCACGCGCGCACGGTATAGAAGCTCCCCCGCTCCTCCTCTCACCTCAACTGGACGTAGAGCTCGTCCAGCAACACCATGGACTCATTCCCATCGCCCCCCGTGCGCTGTAGCGTCGAGCCGGAGCTCGCCGGCGCACTGGACCACGGGGCTCCGCCGTCCCCCTATAAATAGGACCCCCGGACCTCTCCAACAGCATCAGCAGCTCCACCACACCTCCCTGAGTCCCCCAGCACCATCAGTTCAACCCCAGGAAGTCCCAGTGCTCGGGATCGACTGGAGCTCCGCCGCGTCGGGCCGCCGGTGATCTCGCAGTACGGGCCTCCTCTGCCCTTCCTTTTGCTCGATCTAGAACCGCAATGCAACACTGACCATTTCCCCTCTGTTTCCCCTCCTGTTGCAGTCGGAAACGACTAGAGCAACGACCTCCCGACGACCCTCCGCCGTCCCACCTCGCCGCCGGCGAACCCGACCTCCCCGGCGTGCCGCACCACCTCCACTGCATCCGCCACTCGACGCTGAGCCCGTCCTTGGCCTCCGTTGCCGTCGCCATGGCCGGAATCCTCGCCGGTGAGCTCGCCGTCGCCGTGGCCGTGAGGTTGGAGATGACAGGCGGGCCCCACCTGTCATCCCCACACCTCTCTCCCCCTCCTCTCAGCCACTGGCCGCCGGGCCCCGCCCGTCAGGTTTAAAAACCTGACGTGCGCGCGCAGGCACCCGTGCGGCTGGGCTGATCCGCCCTGGGCCGTGCACTGTGGCCCCTCTGGCCCAGTTGCACAGGGCACTTTTTCTTTTTCTCTTCTGAAAAAGTTTCAAACATTTTTACAGAAATGAATAACGGTCCAAATAAAATAATTCCAACTCCTAAATTCTTGTAATATTCCAACCTATTTAATGGTACCACTTTCACTCACACCTATGAAACTTTTCTGTTCTGTTCAAATTTAAATTCAAATTTGAGCAGTAAAACTCATGTTCTAAAATCAATAGAATCCATTCTGTTGCTTCAAAACTCCAACTAAGTATTTTTCCCATCTTAGAAATTCCTCTAGTATTTTATAAAAATGAGTTGACATTTTTCTGAGCACTTTGATTTTTCTGTTTTATTTGTGGTCTTATTTTTCCGTTGTTATTATCCGACGTATAGATACCGTATTTGACGAAGTTGCTGAAGAAGGAGATGGAGAAGGATTTGAAGACTTTGAAGACCAAGCCAATCCAGGGAAGCAGCCCTTTGACCATGATACACTTGTTCTCGGAACCCGTTTGTTTCTGATGCATGATGATAGATTCACGATGGTGACCTAGATGAACCACCACATGATGCATGCTTGAACTTGATCTTTCTATGTGCTAGATGACCTGCAAATAGTTAGTCTTGATGCTTAAATGATGCATGTGTGATTTGAACCTTCGTGGTTAAAATCTTTGCATGAACCCATTGGGTGCCCCTAATGCCCGAGGGTGATGTTGAATTAGGTCATCACTTGAGAAAGAAGTGATGTGCCGGTAAAATCTTGTGCATGGGTGAAATAATGGATTAGATTTATGTGTGACTACCGTCCCAACCAAACATGTGCAACCACACTACCCCTTATGGGACGGGGCTTTATTGATTACTTAGGTCGATACTAGCATGGTGCCCGCATTACTAGTGACGGGAAGACTTGAGGTCTTTTCCGGGACGGGGTCGTGCTTGGATAGACGACCATGACTGTTTTCACAGGGCACCGGACACACCGTTGGTCCCTTCGGGTACGCGTGACATTGAAATTAGGGCAAGTCCCATGATCTATTGTTTGTACCCGAGGGCCGTGTACCAACGAGTGGACTCTATGTTAGTGTCGTCTAAGGAAAGGTAATGACCGGGTGCTTACCCCAGGTACTTGAGGTACCGCGGGTCGTGGATGACACGGAAGTTCCCCGGATATTGTGGGTAAAGTGCGCAACCTCTGTAGAGTGTAAAACTATTCGAATAGCCGTGTCCACGGTCATGGATAGTTGGGTAGTGCTACTTAAACTATGTCCAAAATATTACTTCATCGGTGATAGTATGTGTGTGATGAGTCAAGGTGGTGACTTGACTCGATGAGTTGAATCATATTCATGTTGATATCGGTAACCTGTCTTTGAAGTTACGCGAGTTTATTAATGTATAAACTTGATGATAGAATATTCATTCTAGCCCTTGCTAGATTGTTCATTAATGTACCATTGCATTGTACCACATCATGGGTTGCTTGCGAGTACATTCAAAGTACTCATTGGCTTGCCACTGGTTATTTAATTGGCCAGGCATGGAAGAACAGGAATATGAGGAAGAGTTCTTTGGAGACGAACATGCGGACTAGGATGCTATCCCAGTCAGAATGCCTGTAGGGTTAAGGCAGATGGCATGGGTTCTACCTACTATCGAAGACTTCCGCTATTTGAGTTATTTGCTATTCAGCCCGTGAGGCTCTATCTATGTAAGACTTGGCCATAATGGCCATAATTCGTGTAAGACTATTTGTATGGATGTAAGACTCTTGTTATTCAGCTTCTGTGTGTTTAGTGAGCATTGATCTCTGGGATCACTGTACACGTGCATTCGGTGATTTCGACTTCTAAGTCGGGGTCCCCACAGAGCTGGTATCAGAGCCATCCTGACTGTAGGAAGCCTTAGTTAGCATGGGCGTTAGTTAGATGAGACCCTTTTTCAAAAACCTTCTGAACCTCTCTTCTTTTCTAAACCTGAGATTTCATCAGCTTATAAACCCCTCCTATTCCACCTTTGTAGATGGCCGCTGTACCCGAAGAGCACCTGACCACTGGGTTTCCCTTACTTCTCGAGGATAGCCTCCAGGAGTGTCAGTTCCATCGAGCGCCCATCCTCACCTACCTTGAGCATTGGGTGAGCGACACTAAGGTGGAGTACCATGTGGAAGTGATCGTGAAGGCAAACGATCCTCCCACAAGTTGATTCTTCGAGGGACCCCAGATGGCAACACTACCTCTCGTTGTCGAGGCTGCTGCACTCAAGGCACTAACCCGTCTCCGCGAGCTTCTTCCGGAGATGGCAGCCAAGATGGAAACTCGCTTCTTACCTTACGGGAAGGAAGGTGAAGAAGAAAGCAGCGCACTAGCCCCTCCATTGAAGGAAGGACTCTTGCTTCGGTTCCAGACCTACTTCAGTCTATGTGCCGACAGCTTGGCACAAGACTTGGCCTCGGAATCAATGAAGCTTCGAGAAGAACTTCACAAGACCAAGGCACTTCTTCGTCGAGCTCAAGAGAAGACAAATAGGATCAAGAAGGAAGGAGCACCTTCAGGACAGTCCGCTATCGCATATCGAGGCGGAAGGCCCTCCGAGGATGTATCTTCCAAGAATGAAGAACCACCTCAGCGACGCCGGATGACGGCGAGGGAATATCGCAAGCTTTTCCCTGCACCACCGACGAAGCACCGTCGTATCCAACTCCTCCACTCCCCCACACCCTCTAGTGACAAGGGGGCCCAGACAGATGAAGACAAGGAGGAAGACCCAAAAGAGCCGGAATACGCGACCGAGCATTCCGCCGCTTAGGCATTATTCGCTACTCGGATATGCCAGTTGTGACCTCTACGGTAGGATAGGTGGTGTAACCTCTATGCGCAGCCGAGTCCTTGTATGGTTCATATGAAACCATCTAGTGTTTTCTTTTGTTGTGTCTGGATGTATGTCGTATTTTTCCTTCGGGAATGTGTAAATGACTACATCACCCATTTGGATTTTAATGAATGTGTTTTGGCCTTTCGGCCCTTGCATGATTTGATTTAGTGTCACACCCACCTCCTTACTAGGCACCCATCTATCTTGCTTTCCCTCTTCCGAGTCATGAGACCTTTTACCGCTCCAACAGGATGCCTGTTGTAACTCGTGTTGGTACCTCTACCCAGCAGCCCGAAGCCGGAGCATCCGCTCAGCCAGAGGCAGGCCACGACCAAACCAACGACCAAGCTCCACCACCTCCTCCGATCATGGACATGGCTCAGCTTCTCCAAGCTTTCCGAGAGGAACGCCAAGCCAACACTGCAGCTCTTCAGCTGATTGCTCAAGCTGTCACCAACAACCGCCAGCCGGCGGGGAATGGCAATGGACGTTCCACGTTGGCAGCGTTCAAGAAGCATGCACCGCCAACTTTCATCGAGACTGCTGAACCCATGGATGCAGACGACTGGGTCCGTTCCATTGAGGAAATACTGGAACTAGTCGGATGTACCGCAGACCGCGAGAAGGTGGCTTATGCAGCCCACTGCCTCAGGGGGACTGCTAGAGCTTGGTGGGATGGATTCAAGGTCATGCATGCTGAACAAGACATCACTTGGGTCAACTTCAAGGCAGAATTCCGCAAGGCCCACATTCCTTCCGGAAACATGGCTATCAAAAAGCGTGAGTTCCGAGCCCTGAAGCAAGGAAGTGGCACTGTCAAGGAGTACATGCAGAAGTTCAGTGTTCTGTCAAGGTATGCCCCTGAAGATGTCAGCACTGATGCTGCAAAAAGGGAGCGCTTCATGGAAGGACTCAATCAGACTCTGCAATACTCTCTTGTCGTGTGCGACTGCCCATCCTTCCCTGACCTGGTGAACAAGGCACTTATGCTTGAAGACAAGCGGCGTGCTTTGGAAGACACTCGCAATCGCAAGTTGGTCAGTAAGGGAAGTTCCAGCAACCAGAAGCCTCGTCCGTGGCAGTCAGCCCCGGTCAAGCCAACCTATCAGCAACCAAGAGCTCCTGCACCTCGTGCCAATCCTCAGCCTCAACAGTATGCCAACCCCACGCGAGCTTTCAACCCCAATACCAGTGGTGGCAACAAGATCAATCCAAACCAAGTCACTTGCTTTGGATGTGGTCAGCCCGGACACATCTCAAGGGTGTGCCCCAACAAGAAGCCTGATGCCCCGCGCCCCAATGCGCAGAACCAGGGACAAGGCCGCGGAATGCCACCAAGGAACCCAGCTCCTCGCAATCCACCTAACCATGGGAAGGGGCGTGTGAATCACGTCACTGCTGAAGAAGCCCACGAAGACCCGGACGTCGTGCTGGGTACGTTCCTTGTCAACTCAGCCTGCAACTGTCTTGTTTGATTCTGGAGCAACGCATTCATTTTTCACTCAAAGATTTGCATTAAAAAGTGGCATGACCCCTACACCCCTGAATAACCCTATGGTGGTACAAACCCCCGGAGCTGAGATGAGAGCCAAGATAGGCTGTAAAGGAGTCGGTATTACCATTAACGGTGTAGACTTCCTAGCAGACCTCATCATCCTAAGATCGCAAGGCTTGGATGTGATCTTAGGGATGGATTGGCTCAGTAAGCACCAAGGCTTGTTAGACTGTGCCAATCGGACAGTCACTGTGACCAATGACCAGGGAGTCGAAGTCAAGTTTGCTTCCAACTCCTCTTCCGCTCAAGCCGCTAAAGTCAATTGTCTGTCTGAAGTTGGGCTAGATCAAGTACCGGTGGTATGTGAGTATCCTGATGTCTTTCCGGATGAACTACCGGGAATGCCCCCTGACCGTGACATTGAGTTCATCATCGAGCTCGTGCCCGGAGCAGGACCCATCTATAAGAAGCCTTATAGAATGGGGACGGAAGAATTAGCTGAGTTGAAGAAGCAGCTGGAAGAGCAGCTAAGGAAGGGATTTACTCGCCCAAGTGCCTCCCCTTGGGGATCTCCTATTCTGTTTGTGGAAAAGAGGGACGGTACCATCCGCTTATGCATTGACTATCGTTCCCTCAATGAAGTTACAATCAAGAACAAATATCCACTTCCCAAGATCGAAGATCTGTTTGATCAGCTCAGCGGAGCCAAGGTATTCTCCAAGATCGACCTCAGATCTGGGTACTACCAGCTGAAGATCAGACCCCAAGATATTCCGAAGACGGCATTCGTAACCAGATATGGCCTGTACGAGTGCACGGTCATGTCCTTTGGGTTAACCAATGCCCCAGCTTACTTCATGTATCTCATGAATAAAGTCTTCATGGAATATTTGGACAAGTTCGTTGTCGTCTTCATTGATGACATTCTTGTGTTCTCGAAGTCGGAGGAAGAGCACGAGCAGCATCTGAGGATGGTCCTAGACAAGCTTCGTGAGCACCAACTGTATGCCAAATTCAGCAAGTGTGAGTTCTGGCTGCATAAGGTTGGATTCTTAGGTCACGTCTTGACCGAAGAAGGATTATCTATTGATCCTGCGAAGATCGAAGCTGTGACCCAATGGCAATCTCCAACGACCGTCAAGGAAGTCAGAAGCTTCCTCGGACTAGCGGGCTATTACCGCAAGTTCGTGGAAGGATTCTCTAGTATTGCACGGCCAATGACTCAGCTCCTCAAGAAGGACAAGAAGTTCGAGTGGACGCCAAAATGCGAAGAAAGCTTCCAAGAGCTCAAGAAGAGATTGACCACCGCCCCAGTTCTGGCAACACCTGATATTCACAAGGAGTTCGTGATATATTGTGATGCCTCTCGAACTGGATTGGGAAGCGTTCTGATGCAAGAAGGCCGAGTCATAGCATACCTCTCCAGGCAGCTACGACCCCATGAGGAGAACTACGCTACTCACGATCTTGAGCTAGCGGCAGTAGTTCATGCCTTGAAGACATGACGGCATTACCTCCTAGGGAAAGGGTGTGATATCTACACAGACCACAAAAGTCTGAAGTACATTTTCACCCAAAAGGAATTGAACATGAGGCAGCGGAGATGGTTGGAACTCATCAAAGACTATGACCTCAGTGTTCAATATCACCCCGGGAAGGCTAACATGGTGGCCGATGCCTTAAGCAGGAAGGCTTGCTCTTTGAATGCCGTTATTCAAGAAAGGCAGCCTGCCTTGTTTAAGGAGATCGAACAATTCAGTTTGGAATTGGTCACCCCTGGATTTCTGGATCATTTCGAAGTCAGACCGACCCTGATGGACGAAGTCAAGAAGGCACAAGATGGACACGCAAGCATTGAAGGCATCAAGAAGAAGATGAAGCTGGGTAAGGCCCCAGGATTCTCCGAAGACGAGCACGGGATTGTTTGGTACAAAGGCCGCATCTGCGTACCAAACAACACAGAACTGAAGAACCTGATTATGCAAGAAGCCCACGACACTCCGTATTCCATCCACCCCGGAGGAACCAAGATGTACCAAGACTTGAAGACACGATTCTGGTGGCACGGGATGAAGAGAGAGATTACAACCTATGTTGCAAAGTGTGATGTGTGCCAAAGGGTCAAGGCTGAATATCAGCGACCTGCTGGATTGCTTCAACCACTCAAAGTTCCTGAGTGGAAGTGGGATAAAGTCGGAATGGACTTCATCACTGGATTACCGAGGTCGAATAGAGGACATGACTCTATCTGGGTCATAGTCGATCATTTGACCAAGGTGGCCCATTTCATTCCTGTCAAGACCACTTATGATGGCAACCGGCTGGCAGCTCTCTACATCGACCGAATCGTGAGCCTTCATGGCGTTCCCAAGGAGATTGTGTCAGATCGAGGAACCCAGTTCACCTCAAGGTTCTGGAAGAAGTTCCAAGAAGCCCTGGGAACCAAGTTGTCTTTCAGCACGGCTTTTCACCCACAGACCGGAGGTCAGACAGAGCGAGTCAATCAGATTCTCGAAGATATGCTCCGAGCCTGTGTCTCGGCATATGGAGCCAAGTGGGAAGATTGTCTCCCTTTTGCCGAGTTCTCTTATAACAACAGTTACCAGTCAAGCCTTCGGATGGCACCATTTGAGGTGTTGTACGGACGCAGATGTCGCACACCCCTCAACTGGTCAGAGACCGGAGAAGGACTAATCTTTGGACCGGATAATCTCCGCGCAGCAGAAGAGCAAGTCCAACTAGTCAGAGAGCGTTTGAAGGAAGCCAAGTCAAGGCAGAAGAGCTATGCTGACACTCACCGTCGGAACATGAGTTTCCATGTCGGGGACCATGTGTACCTACAGGTAACTCCTCTGAAGGGAACCAAGCGTTTCCACGTCAAGGGGAAGCTCGCACCAAGGTTCATAGGACCCTTTGAGATCACTGCACGACGAGGAGAAGTGGCTTACCTGTTGGAACTACCACCTGAGCTATCCGATGTGCACACTGTATTCCATGTGTCACAACTCCGGAAATGTCTCCAAGTTCCAGACAATCCTAATCTCTACATGGATGTTGATCACAAAGCCATTGATCTGCAGCCTGATTTGACCTACCGCGAGAAGCCCATTCGCATTCTGGATGAAGCAGAACGACGTACGCGAAGCCGTACCATCAAGTATTTCAAGGTCCAGTGGAGCAACCACACCGAAGCAGAAGCAACCTGGGAACGAGAAGACTACCTTAGATCCGAGTTTCCCGATCTCTTTTAAGCCCTAGTTTAGGAATCTCGGGGACGAGATTCTTGTAAGGGGGTAGGTCTGTCACACCTTGCATTTTGTAACATGTTATTTGTACCTTTGAAGCATGAAAATTTGGACCATCAATTTTTTTTTAGTATCATTTGGCTTTTATTTGGATTTGAGTTTTTCTTCATATGGTTTTCATGTGCTCATTAAAGTCAACTATGACCTCTTGTAGAATTCATCTCCATAACCAAAACTTCTGCCCAATGATCATGCCAAGTGTTATATAATAGTATAGTATTTTCTTACAAAATTAACTTGGCCAAAAAAAGTATTTTATAAATTTAGTTTTCCAAAAACACCTGAATTGAGATTTGCACTGCAAGTACTTGATTTAGGGTGAGAAAATTATTTCAAAAGGTTTATTTGAGACCTAGTAGTCATAGGACTCCCAGAAACCACAAAGGTATAATTTTAAAAGTTATTTTCCTATTTTATTTAAAAGCTTTTTCTTAAGGCCAGAAATGGTCTTTAATAGGGGAAAATTATTTAACTTTTTCAAAAATATTTGCCAAAATTCAGGGAGACTCAGAGGACATATATTGTCCATATATAAGAGTTTCAGCACTTGGTCATGTTTAAAATAATGGGCTAAACCCTCTAAAACCCTTTCTGGATATTTCAAGCTTTTGAAATATTTACAAAGGAAATATTCTCCAAAAATTCTAGGGAAATTCTATCATGTCATATATGACATATTTGATGATCTTGCCAAGTCTCATGCCTTGGGAAGCAAGAAAACATCCTCAAACCGCTTCATAACCATTCTGTCCATATTTGAAGTTTGAGCAACTTTACATTGCCAAACTTGTCCAAATGCTCTCAAACTTGGTGCACATGCTAAAATGGCCTAATAAGGCATCTAGACCAAATGGCACAAGATTGGGAATAGAGCAACTTGATCAGATCACCCTAAAACCCTTTCTGTTTAAATGCAAATTTGAACAACTTTACATTACCAACTTTTTATATGGAGCTTCAAACTTTGTGGGCATGATCATAACCCCAAATGATGATGCTACACCAAGTAGTGCATCAAGGGGAGATGATTAGCTTGAGTCAATCAAGATGAAGCTATTTCTGTTGATTTCTAGGGTTCACTAGAGTTACATTGGCTAGTTTCTTCAAATGAGCCCAAATTTGGTGAAGCACCCTATTTTCACATGTTATTCAGTCCTGTTAAGTGCCATGTCAAGTGGAGGTCATTTGCTTGACCAAACACTGATCAAACACCTTCTGCACAATTACTAAAACCCTCATCTTGATCACTTTTACTCTTCTCCTTGGCCTCAACTTTCTACCACATGTTCATTCAGTTACTGGCTACCCCAAGTAACTTCCCCAGCACTCCAGCTCCATGATTGAGGGGTAAGAACCCTAGTTTACCCTGCTGGACAGCAAATTTTCACCAAGTCACCAACATCCTCTCTCTCTCTTAGCATCTCCAGGGCATCCAAGGCCTCATGCCATTTCTTTACTCCTCCCTTGACCTTCTAGACACTCTTGGGCACGTTGGACTTGACCAGAGCGGCAAGGGCACGAAGGTGCCAACCATTCGGGCGCTCTGGAGCACGCTCCAGCCAATCGCTGGCCCCCGACAACCTCGGGCCTCTCCCTCGCGCCAGTCGATGCACCTCGACGTCCGCGACCACCCCGGCGCTGTCCCCCCTCCTCCTGCGCCCTCCAGTGGCCTTCGTCGCACGCGCGCTGGCCGCCCGCAGCGTCCACTCTTCGGCCTCGCACGCGCGCACGGTCTAGAAGCTCCCCCGCTCCTCCTCTCACCTCAACTGGACGTAGAGCTCGTCCAGCAACACCATGGACTCATTCCCATCGCCCCCCGTGCGCTATAGCGTCGAGCCGGAGCTCGCCGGCGCACTGGACCACGGGGCTCCGCCGTCCCCCTATAAATAGGACCCCCCCGGGCCTCTCCAACAGCATCAGCACCTCCACCACACCTCCCTGAGTCCCCCAGCACCATCAGTTCAACCCCAGGAAGTCCCAGTGCTTGGGATCGACCGGAGCTCCGCCGCGTCGGGCTGCTGGTGATCTCGCAGTACGGGCCTCCTCTGCCCTTCCTTTCGCCCGATCTAGAACCGCAGTGCAACACTAACCATTTCCCCACTGTTTCCCCTCCTGTTGCAGTCGGAAACGACCAGAGCAACGACCTCCCGACGACCCTCCGCCATCCCACCTCGCCGCCGGCGAACCCGACCTCCCCGGCGTGCCGCACCACCTCCACTGCATCCGCCACTCGATGCTGAGCCCGTCCATGGCCTCCGTTGCCGTCACCGTGGCCGGAATCCTCGCCGGTGAGCTCGCCGTGGCCGTGGCCGTGAGGTTGGAGATGACAGGCGGGCCCCACCTGTCATCGCCACACCTCTCTCCCCCTCCTCTCAGCCACTGGCCGCCGGGCCCCGCCCGTCAGGTTTAAAAACCTGACGTGCGCGCGCAGGCACCCATGCGGCTGGGCTGATCCGCCCTGGGCCGTGCACTATGGCCCCTCTGGCCCAGTTGCACAGGGCACTTTTTCTTTTTCTTTTCTGTAAAAGTTTCAAACATTTTTACAGAAATGAATAATGGTCCAAATAAAATAATTCCAACTCCTAAATTCTTGTAATATTCCAACCTATTTAATGGTACCACTTTCACTCACACCTATGAAACTTTTCTGTTCTGTTCAAATTTAAATTCAAATTTGAGCAGTAAAATTCATGTTCTAAAATCAATAGAATCCATTATGTTGCTTCAAAACTCCAACTAACTATTTTTTCCCATCTTAGAAATTCCTCTAGTATTTTATAAAAATGAGTTGACATTTTTCTGAGCACTTTGATTTTTCTGTTTTATTTGTGGTCTTATTTTTCCGTTGTTATTATGCGACGTATAGATACCGTATTTGATGAAGTTGATGAAGAAGGAGAAGGAGAAGGATTTGAAGACTTTGAAGACCAAGCCAATCCAGGCAAGCAGCCCTTCGACCATGATACACTTGTTCTCGGAACCCGTTTGTTTCCGATGCATGATGATAGATTCACGATGGTGACCTAGATGAACCACCACATGATGCATGCTTGAACTTGATCTTGATATGTGCTAGATGACCTGCAAATAGTTAGTCTTGATGCTTAAATGATGCATGTGTGATTTGAACCTTCGTGGTTAAAATCTTTGCATGAACCCATCGGGTGCCCCTAATGCCCGAGGGTGATGTTGAATTAGGTCATCACTTGAGAAAGAAGTGATGTGCCGGTAAAGTCTTGTGCATGGGTGAAATAATGGATTAGATTTATGTGTGACTACCGTCCCAACCAAACATGTGCAACCACACTACCCCTTATGGGACGGGGCTTTATTGATTACTTAGGTCGATACTAGCATGGTGCCCGCATACTAGTGACGGGAAGACTTGAGGTCTTTTCCGGGACGGGGTCGTGCTTGGATAGACGACCATGACTGTTTTCACAGGGCACCGGACACACCGTTGGTCCCTTCGGGTACGCGTGACATTGAAATTAGGGCAAGTCCCGTGATCTATTGTTTGTACCCGAGGGCCGTGTACCAACGAGTGGACTCTATGTTAGTGTCGTCTAAGGAAAGGTAATGACCGGGTGCTTACCCCGGGTACTTGAGGTACCGCGGGTCGTGGATGACATGGAAGTTTCCCGGAATATTACTTCATCGGTGATAGTATGTGTGTGATGAGTCAAGGTGGTGACTTGACTCGATGAGTTGAATCATATTCATGTTGATATCGGTAACCTGTCTTCGAAGTTACGCGAGTTTATTAATGTATAAACTTGATGATAGAATATTCATTCTAGCCCTTGCTAGATTGTTCATTAATGTACCATTGCATTGTACCACATCATGGGTTGCTTGCGAGTACATTCAAAGTACTCATTGGTTTGCCACTGGTTATTTAATTGGCCAGGCATGGAAGAACAGGAATATGAGGAAGAGTTCTTTGGAGACGAACATGCGAACTAGGACGCTATCCCAGTCAGAATGCCTGTAGGGTTAAGGCAGATGGCATGGGTTCTACCTACTATCGAAGACTTCCGCTATTTGAGTTATTTGCTATTCAGCCCGTGAGGCTCTATCTATGTAAGACTTGGCCATAATGGCCATAATTCGTGTAAGACTATTTGTATGGATGTAAGACCCTTGTTATTCAGCTTCTGTGTGTTCAGTGAGCATTGATCTCTGGGATCACTGTACACGTGCATTCGGTGATCTCGACTTCTAAGTCGGGGTCCCCACAGAGCTGGTATCAGAGCCATCCTGACTGTAGGAAGCCTTAGTTAGCATGGGCGTTAGTTAGATGAGACCCTTTCTCAAAAACCTTGTGAACCTCTCTTCTTTTCTAAACCTGAGATTTCATCAGCTTATTAACCCCTCCTATTCCACCTTTGTAGATGGCCGCTGTACCCGAAGAGCACCTGACCACTGGGTTTCCCTTACTTCTCGAGGATAGCCTCCAGGAGTGTCAGTTCCACCGAGCGCCCATCCTCACCTACCTTGAGCATTGGGTGAGCGACACTGAGGTGGAGTACCATGTGCAAGTGATCGTGAAGGCAAACGATCCTCCCACAACTTGGTTCTTCGAGGGACCCCAGATGGCAACACTACCTCTCGCTGTCGAGGCTGCTGCACTCAAGGCACTAACCCGTCTCCGCGAGCTTCTTCCGGAGATGGCAGCCAAGATGGCAACTCGCTTCTTACCTTACCGGAAGGAAGGTGAAGAAGAAAGCAGCGCACTAGCCCCTCCACTGAAGGAAGGACTCTCGCTTCGGTTCCAGGCCTACTTCAGTCTATGTGCCGACAGCTTGGCACAAGACTTGGCCTCGGAATCAATGAAGCTTCGAGAAGAACTTCACAAGACCAAGGCACTTCTTCGTCGAGCTCAAGAGAATACAAATAGGAGCAAGAAGGAAGGAGCACCTTCAGGACAGTCCGCTATCACATATCGAGGCGGAAGGCCCTCCGAGGATGTATCTTCCAGGAATGAAGAACCACCTCAGCGACGCCGGATGACGGCGAGGAAATATCGCAAGCTTTTCCCTGCACCACCGACGAAGCACCGTCGTATCCAACTCCTCCACTTCCCCACACCCTCTAGTGACAAGGGGGCCCAGACAGATGAAGACAAGGAGGAAGACCCAGAAGAGCCGGAATACGCGACCGAGCATTCCGCCGCTTAGGCATTATTCTCCACTCGGATATGCCAGTTGTGACCTCTACGGTAGGATAGGTCGTGTAACCTCTATGCGCAGTCGAGTCCTTGTATGGTTCATATGAAACCATCTAGTGTTTGCTTTTGTTGTGTCTGGATGTATGTCGTATTCTTCCTTCGGGAATGTGTAAACGACTACATCACCCATTTGGATTTTAATGAATGTGTTTTGGCCTTTCGGCCCTTGCATGATTTGATTTAGTGTCACACCCACCCCCTTACTAGGCACCCATCTATCTTGCTTTCCCTCTTCCGAGTCATGAGACCTTTTACCGCTCCAACAGGATGCCTGTTGTAACTTGTACTGGTACCTCTACCCAGCAGCCCGAAGCCGAAGCATCCGCTCAGCCAGAGGCAGGCCGCGACCAAACCAACGACCAAGATCCACCACCTCCTCCGATCATGGACATGGCTCAGCTTCTCCAAGCTTTCCGAGAGGAACGCCAAGCCAACACTGCAGCTCTTCAGCTGATTGCTCAAGCTGTCACCAACAACCGCCAGCCGGCGGGGAATGGCAATGGACGTTCCACATTGGCAGAGTTCAAGAAGCATGCACCGCCAACTTTCATCGAGACTGCTGAACCCCTGGATGCAGACGACTGGGTCCGTTCCATTGAGGAAATACTGGAACTAGTCGGATGCACCGAAGACCGCGAGAAGGTGGCTTATGCAGCCCACTGCCTCGGGGGGACTGCTAGAGCTTGGTGGGATGGATTCAAGGTCATGCATGCTGAACAAGACATCACTTGGGTCAACTTCAAGGCAGAATTCCGCAAGGCCCACATTCCTTCCGGAATCATGGCTATCAAAAAGCATGAGTTCCGAGCCCTGAAGCAAGGAAGTGGCACTGTCAAGGAGTACATGCAGAAGTTCAGTGTTCTGTCAAGGTATGCCCCTGAAGATGTCAGCACTGATGCTGCAAAAAGGGAGCGCTTCATGGAAGGCCTCAATCAGACTCTGCAATACTCGCTTGTCGTGTGCGACTGCCCATCCTTCCCTGACCTGGTGAACAAGGCACTTATGCTTGAAGACAAGCGGCGTGCTTTGGAAGACACTCGCAAGCGCAAGTTGGTCAGTAAGGGAAGTTCCAGCAACCAGAAGCCTCGTCCATGGCAGTCAGCCCCGGCCAAGCCAACCTATCAGCAACCAAGAGCTCCTGCACCTCGTGCCAATCCTCAGCCTCAGCAGTATGCCAACCCCAGGCCAGCTTTCAACCCCAATACCAGTGGTGGAAACAAGATCAATCCAAACCAAGTCACTTGCTTTGGATGTGGTCAGCCCGCACACATCTCAAGGGTGTGCCCCAACAAGAAGCCTGAGGCCCCGCGCCCCAATGCGCAGAACCAGGGACAAGGCCGCGAAATGCCACCAAGGAACCCAGCTCCTCGCAATCCACCTAACCATGGGAAGGGGCCTGTGAATCACGTCACTGCTGAAGAAGCCCAGGAAGACCCGGACGTCGTGCTGGGTACGTTCCTTGTCAACTCAGCACATGCAACTGTCTTGTTTGATTCTGGAGCAACACATTCATTTGTCACTCAAAGATTTGCATTAAAAAGTGGCATGACCCCTACACCCCTGAATAACCCTATGGTGGTACAAACCCCCGGAGCCGAGATGAGAGCCAAGATAGGCTGTAAAGGAGTCGGTATTACCATTAACGGTGTAGACTTCCTAGCAGACCTCATCATCCTAAGATCGCAAGGCTTGGATGTGATCTTAGGGATGGATTGGCTCAGTAAGCACCAAGGCTTGTTAGACTGTGCCAATCGGACAGTCACTGTGACCAATGACCAGGGAGTCAAAGTCAAGTTTGCTTCCAAATCCTCTTCCGCTCAAGCCGCTAAAGTCAACTGTCTGTCTGAAGTTGGGCTAGATCAAGTACCCGTGGTATGTGAGTATCCTGATGTCTTTCCGGATGAACTACCGGGAATGCCCCCTGACCGTGACATTGAGTTCATCATCGAGCTCGTGCCCGGAGCAGGACCCATCTATAAGAAGCCTTATAGAATGGGGACGGAAGAATTAGTTGAGTTGAAGAAGCAGCTGGAAGAGCAGCTAAGGAAGGTATTTATTCGCCCAAGTGCCTCCCCTTGGGGATCTCCTGTTCTGTTTGTGGCAAAGAGAGACGGTACCATCTGCTTATGCATTGACTATTGTTCCCTCAATGAAGTTACAATCAAGAACAAATATCCACTTCCCAAGATCGAAGATCTGTTTGATCAGCTCAGCGGAGCCAAGGTATTCTCCAAGATCGACCTCAGATCTGGGTACTACCAGCTGAAGATCAGACCCCAAGATATTCCGAAGACGGCATTCGTAACCAGATATGGCCTGTACGAGTGCACGGTCATGTCCTTTGGGTTAACCGATGCCCCAGCTTACTTCATGTATCTCATGAATAAAGTCTTCATGGAATATTTGGACAAGTTCGTTGTCGTCTTCATTGATGACATTCTTGTGTTCTCGAAGTCGGACGAAGAGCACGAGCAGCATCTGAGGATGGTCCTAGACAAGCTTCATGAGCACCAACTGTATGCCAAATTCAGCAAGTGTGAGTTATGGCTGCATAAGGTTGGATTCTTAGGTCACGTCTTGACCGAAGAAGGATTATCTGTTGATCCTGCGAAGATCGAAGCTGTGACCCAATGGCAATCTCCAACGACCGTCAAGGAAGTCAGAAGCTTCCTCAGACTAGCGGGCTATTACCTCAAGTTCGTGGAAAGATTCTCTAGCATTGCACCGCCAATGACTCAGCTCCTCAAGAAGGACAAGAAGTTCGAGTGGACGCCAAAATGCGAAAAAAGCTTCCAAGAGCTCAAGAAGAGATTGACCACCGCCCCAGTTCTGGCAACACCTGATATTCACAAGGAGTTCGTGATATATTGTGATGCCTCTCGAACTGAATTGGGAAGCGTTCTGATGCAAGAAGGCCGAGTCATAGCATACCTCTCTAGTCAGCTACGACCCCATGAGGAGAACTACGCTACTCACGATCTAGAGCTAGCGGCAGTAGTTCATGCCTTGAAGACATGGCGGCATTACCTCCTAGGGAAACGGTGTGAGATCTACACAGACCACAAAAGTCTGAAGTACATTTTCACCCAAAAGGAATTGAACATGAGGCAGCGGAGATGGTTGGAACTCATCAAAGACTATGACCTCAGTGTTCAATATCACCCGGGGAAGGCTAACGTGGTGGCCCATGCCTTAAGCAAGAAGGCTTGCTCTTTGAATGACGTTATTCAAGAAAGGCAGCCAGCCTTGTTTAAGGAGATCGAACAATTCAGTTTGGAATTGGTCACCCCTGGATTTCTAGATCATTTGGAAGTCAGACCGACCCTGATGGACGAAGTCAAGAATGCACAAGATGGACACGCAAGCATTGAAGGCATCAAGAAGAAGATGAAGCTGGGTAAGGCCCCAGGATTCTCCAAAGACGAGCACGGGATTGTTTGGTACAAAGGCCGCATCTGCGTACCAAACAACACAGAACCGAAGAACCTGATTCTGCAAGAAGCCCACGACACTCCGTATTCCATCCACCCCGGAGGAACCAAGATGTACCAAGACTTGAAGACACGATTCTGGTGGCACGGGATGAAGAGAGAGATTGCAACCTATGTTGCAAAGTGTGATGTGTGCCAAAGGGTCAAGGCTGAATATCAGCGACCTGCTGGATTGCTTCAACCACTCAAAGTTCCTGAGTGGAAGTGGGATAAAGTCGGAATGGACTTCATCACTGGATTACCGAGGTCGAATAGAGGACATGACTCTATCTGGGTCATAGTCGATCATTTGACCAAGGTGGCCCATTTCATTCCTGTCAAGACCACTTATGATGGCAACCGGCTGGCAACTCTCTACATTGACCGAATCGTGAGCCTTCACGGCGTTCCCAAGGAGATTGTGTCAGATCGAGGAACCCAGTTCACCTCAAGGTTCTGGAAGAAGTTCCAAGAAGCCCTGGGAACCAAGTTGTCTTCCAGCATGGCTTTTCACCCACAGACCGAAGGTTAGACAGAGCGAGTCAATCAGATTCTCGAAGATATGCTCCGAGCCTGTGTCTTGGCATATGGAGCCAAGTGGGAAGATTGTCTCCCTTTTGCCGAGTTCTCTTATAACAACAGTTACCAGTCAAGCCTTCAGATGGCACCATTTGAGGTGTTGTACGGACGCAGATGTCGCACACCCCTCAACTGGTCAGAGACCGGAGAAGGACTAGTCTTTGGACCGGATAATCTCCGCGCAGCAGAAGAGCAAGTCCAACTAGTCAGAGAGCGTTTGAAGGTAGCCAAGTCAAGGCAGAAGAGCTATGCTGACACTCACCGTCGGAACATGAGTTTCCATGTCGGGGACCATGTGTACCTGCGGGTAACTCCTCTGAAGGGACCAAGCGTTTCCACGTCAAGGGGAAGCTCGCACCAAGGTTCATCGGACCCTTTGAGATCACTGCACGACGAGGAGAAGTGGCTTACCAGTTGGAACTACCACCTGAGCTATCCGATGTGCACAATGTATTCCATGTGTCAGAACTCCGGAAATGTCTCCAAGTTCCAGACAAGCCTAATCTCTACAAGGATGTTGATCACTAAGCCATTGATCTGCAGCCTGATTTGACCTACCGCGAGAAGCCGATTCACATTCTGGACGAAGCAGAACGACGTACGCGAAGCCGTACCATCAAGTATTTCAAGGTCCAGTGGAGCAACCACACCGAAGCAGAAGCAACCTGGGAACGAGAAGACTACCTTAGATCCGAGTTTCCCGATCTCTTTTAAGCCCTAGTTTAGGAATCTCGGGGACGAGATTCTTGTAAGGGGGTTAGGTCTGTCACACCCTGCATTTTGTAACATGTTATTTGTACCTTTGAAGCATGAAAATTTGGACCAGCAAATTTTTTTTAGCATCATTTGGCTTTTATTTGGATTTGAGTTTTTCTTCATATGGTTTTCATGTGCTCATTAAAGTCAACTATGACCTCTTGTAGAATTCATCTCCATACCCAAAACTTCTGCCCAATGATCATGCCAAGTGTTATATAACAGTATAGTATTTTCTTACTGTCAGGCTCGTTTCTGGGAAATAAATCACAGAATAGCCTTAAGTCACACTGGCTCCCAAGAACAACCAGTGGACAACCTTGATATAGATAACCAGTACAATATAATATTACACAGGGTTGAGTCAGGGTGACTCAACAATTTATTACAACAGCTCAACGCACTAAGGTGGCGGAATGCTACAATGGGTGGTGGAACTCAACACTGGTATAATAGCATAGAGTCAAGCGTCAGTGTGAGGCTTGACTATTTTATTGGTGTGGCGGAAGCTTGACGGATGATACAAGTGATAGACTCCATGACATAGGTGTGCTGACTGGGAACCTTCTAAGCGTCGGCCTCGCTAGCGCAATTCTCCTCCAAAAGCTCGTCCTCCTCCAAGTCTGGCCAAGTAAATAGCCAGGGACAAGCCAGTGAGTACTTTGAATGTACTCGCAAACATTATGAACATAAGATACACCGAATGCGAATGTCATGGTAGATGAACTACATGCATGCAACAATTATCAAAACTTGGCATGGTGCAACAGGGTTAGTACAAAAATAAATATTAGTTTCAATAATATAAATAAATAAAAGGAATGCCGGTCGGATGTCAAGTGACACCATGGTAGGGCTTGAAGAGAAATGCCAGTCGGGTATCCGCAAGAGTAGTGGCGTGATAAACCGCCTGACACTCGAGGGACGCCACAAAAGGACTTTAAAAAGAAATGCCAGTCGGGTGTCCACAAGAGTAGTGGCGTGATAAACCGCCTGACACTCGAGGGACGCCACAAAAAGGACTTTAAAAAAAAGAAATGCCAGTCGGGTGTCCACAAGAGTAGTGGCGTGATAAACCGCCTGACACTCGAGGGACGCCACAAAAGGACTTTAAAAATAAATGCGAGTGTCCGGGGTAGTCTAGCCAGCCCTTGAGACACTCTGGAAGGTAACAATAAAATCATAGGGTTAGTACATAAGCATAATTTTCATCATAAATTCATGATAATACTGACTGCAACAAGAATTTCATGCAAACATAAACATGCTCAAGTATATTATTTTTCCTCCAGAGACTGACACCGGGACCGATACTTGACCCACCCAACTAAGTCCTTGACCGTGGACGCGGCTATTCGAATAGATATAACTCTGCAGAGGGTGTACTCTTTACCCACGCGTATGGGATTTCCTTAGTCAGCACCGTGCACTGGCTAATACCCAATACGGACTTTGGGTTGAAAACACGCCTGGTGCGTACACACCGACCGGATGCCAGGACTCACCCAAAGCATCGCTCTAGAAACCTTAAGTCAGGGAGGCTACAACCTCCGAAAAGCATGGGATCACTATTAAACGAGCGGATTACAAGGGGTGCCCCCCTCTCGGTTACAACCGGAAACACCCATGCCCCTGACCCGATGACAGGCTACAACCTTCATCGTAGTATCTGTGTGGCGTGCACCCGTACAGGGGTTATCAACTTACTAGGCCGTACCCTCCTTTCGGAAGGACCCGTGGCAGCACGGTGTACAGCTAGGTGTATAGAGCAAGACTCGATCTAGGCAGACTCAGGAGGTATTATTAATATATCACCATTATTCTCTATCAATATCACACGACACCATTGTGTCAACAAAGGACCGTACCCACCAGCACGTCCAAACCAGCAGCAAAATTTCTGCCCTCAAGTAACCATATATATGTCAGAGAGCTGCTAGTGTGATATGCAAGCAAGGAAAAAGTTGACATGACCATGCACACACAAGTGATGTAACATGCAACATATGCATTGCAATACCAAACTATGTACCCATGCAAAAATGCAAACATCATATCCCAGGTTCAATAATGCTTGCCTTGTCCAAAATAATCAGGAGAAAACCCCTCTGAATTTCCAGCAAAAGATCCTTCTTCTTTTTCTGAAAAATTCAAATTTGAATTCGAATGAGAATTCCAACACAGAACAGAAAAAGTTCTCAAAATATTTTTAATTAAATCTTAAAATAAACTAGAGAAGAAAAGAAAATTTTAGCAAAAAGAATCAGCTCATTTGGATTTATAGTTTAAAAGTTATTAACTTTTTAAAACCAGGGGTCTTTCTGCAAAACAGAAGCCCCTGGGCTGTTTTAAAAGAAAACGGTTCGGCAGCGAATACGCCTTCCTATGCAGAAGGCGTAAAGCGTAGAGTGCGCCTTCGCTGAACACAGGAAACAGAGAGAGAGAGCTGACGGGTGGGGGCCACCCGTCAGGTTTGAATTTGAGCGCGCTCGCGCGCGTGTACAGAGAAGAGGCGGCGATCGCCGGCGATGATCGCCGGGGTTTCAGGGCCTGGCGCTGGTCGCAGTGTGACCAGTGTGGACCTCCGCATCCGTGGGTGGTGGAGGTGGCCACCGGCGATCACCTGAACGGCGGTGAGCTCGACGCCGGCGGACGGTGGTTCGGGTGAAGTTGGGGCTCGTCGGAGAGGGCTCGGGGGGTGGAATTGGTTTAGGGGTTCGGCATAGTGGTGGAAAAGAGGTGGATCGGCGGAGTTTGGGAGGCTCTAGTGGAGTAAGTGCGAGGTTTGGCTCGTGGACAGAGGCGGCGGAGCGGTGGCCGGAGAGGGAGAAGATGACCCCCTCGTGGCCGGGTGGGTGGCTAGGAGGAAGAGTGGGTGGTGGTGGAGGCGAATGGTGAAGCTGGAGGGGCTCGGGGGCCCTTTTTATAGGCGAGTCGAGGATGGCCGAGGCGGGCGGAGGTCGCCGGAGTAAATTAGGTCGCCGGGGTTTGTTTTGGCCGGTGGTCTGGGGTGACGGGGCATTCAAGAGGCCGGTGGAGTTCGCCCGAAGCCTCCGCTTGGACGGGCTCGTGCTCGCTTGACACGTCCGTGATGCGCTGTCCGCACGGGCGCGGCGGCGTGGCCGGCTCCGACGACTGCCATACGGGCCCGGGGCGGCGTGGTCGGTGCGTCCGTTGTGCGGAGAAGCGAGGGAGAGTGACGCGTGGGCGGGGAGGTAGGTAGGGGAGGTGCGGCGCAGTGAATGGAGGCCGATGGCCGAGGCGATCCGCTCGGCCTCGCCGTGGGTGAGCTCGGGGGTGGCTGCACCGGCCAGCTGCCAGCTCACCGGCGTGGAGAGGCTGGGCGATGGGCCAGGGAAGCGGCGGCATTGAAAGCGGGCGACGACGCCGTGCGGGAGGGGAAGGCGAGGAGTGCACGGCATCGCCGGCCCCTGTCGGCTGAACTAGTTCAGTTAACTGAACTAAATTCAGTTATGAACAGTATGCAAGCTAAGTGTTTGATGAAATGCTATGGGGTGTTAAACATCTTAGTTGATCAAGGGATTTGCTGTGGTGGTGTGTGGTTACTCAAAAATGAATTTGCCAGAAGGCCAAGATTTTTGGTGGAGTTTGGAAATGATTTGGAGCAAAAAGTTGATTTCTGGACCAAATTTGAATTGAATAGAAATTGAAATTTTTGAACTGTGGGACCAAAAGTTTTTGAAGAAATGGGTTGAGGGTACCATGTATATGCAGGGATAATTTTGGTGTGGCAAGAGAGTTCTAGAAAAATATAGTTCCTTTGTAAAGTCAAGAAACTATGATTATTCCAAATTCCATCTTTGGAAATAAAAATATATAGAAGAAATATTTTTGTGGAGTGGAAAGAAGTTGGATAATATCATAGAAGATGTGTATGACTTGTGAGGTCAGTCTTGGGGTGGCAGAAAAATATTTGGAGTGGTTTTGGGTGCTAGAGGAGGTGGAAAAAGGCTTTTGCTTTTGAAAATCAAATAACCAGAACCAAAAATTCTTCAGAAAGAAATAGTTTTGAAAACCTCCAAAATAATTAAATCAAATAAATCCACCCTTCAAACAGAACCCTCCAAGAAAATTTTAAATCTTAGCTAAAATTTTGAAAAAGTTTTCAAAACTCCAAATAAATATTTTTGGGGTGTTACAACACCTACCCCCTTAAGAAAAATCTCGTCCCCGAGATTTCAGCTGTCCCTCAAACAGGTACGGATACTCAGTCCTTAAGTGATCTTCTCTTTCCCAGGTTGCCTCTTCCTCGGTGTGATTGCTCCATTGGACTTTGCAAAATTTTATTACGTTTTGTCGGGTTCTCCGTTCAGACTCCTCCAAAATTCTTATAGGATGTTCCCGATAGGTAAGATCGGGTTGAAGGTCTAATTCTTGGTGCTGAACTTGTTTTTTCCGGGTTGCTAACACACTTCCTCAGTTGAGACACATGGAACACATCGTGAACATCTGATAATTCTGCTGGTAATTCCAGTTGATAGGCAACCTTGCCCCTTCTTGCGGTTACTTTGAATGGTCCAATAAATCTTGGTGCTAATTTCCCCTTAACCTTAAATCTCTGTAGCCCCCTTGTCGGAGATACTCTAAGATATACGTAGTTATTGGGCTCAAAGTGGACCTGGCGGTGTTTTTGATCATAATAACTCTTCTGTCGGCTTTGAGCTGCCCTTAGTCGGTCCTGAATAAGCTTTACTTTGGTTTCTGCCTCTATTAGTATTTCTGGTCCAAAAATTCGGCTGTCTCCGGTTTCAGACCAATTTAATGGGGTCCGGCATCGTCGTCCGTATAATGCTTCGAAAGGTGACATTTTTAGGCTAGCTTGATAACTGTTGTTGTAGGAGAATTCTGCATAAGGCAAACTATCCTCCCAACTGACTCCGTAGGTAAGCACACATGCTCTCAACATGTCTTCTAATATTTGATTTACCCGCTCTGTCTGTCCTCCGGTCTGCGGGTGGTATGCTGTGCTGAAAGCCAGTTGCGTGCCTAAGGCTTGCTGTAGATGTTCCCAAAATCTAGAGACAAATTGGTTGCCTCTGTCAGAGACAATTATTTTGGGTACCCCGTGTAGACAAACAATCCTGGATAGGTACAGCCTGGCTAGCCTCTGTGTTGAGTAGGTGGTTTTTACCGGAATGAAATGTGCTACCTTGGTTAGCGAATCTGTTATTACCCAGATAGCATCATTCCCATGGCGTGACCTTGGCAAACCAACAACAAAATCCATTCCAATTCTATCCCATTTCCATTCAGGCACCTTAATTGGTTGCAACAACCCTGCTGGTCTCTGGTGTTCCGCCTTCACACGTTGGCAGGTATCACAACATGCCACATATATGGCTATATCCCTTTTCATCCCGTGCCACCAGAATCTCTCCTGTAGATCCTTATACATTTTGGTCCCTCCGGGGTGAATGGAATATGGAGTGGTATGCGCCTCTGCCATTATTTGCTGTTTTAAATCTTCAATGTTTGGTACGCATAATCTCTGTCCAAACCAAATAACTCCTTGGCTGTCTTCAATAAATTCGGGCGCCCTGCCCAGTTTCATCTTTTTCCTAATCCCTTCAATACTTGGGTGTCCCTTCTGGGCTTCTCTGATCTGGTCCTCTAATGTTGGTTTTATTTCCAACTGGGAAATGGTCCCCTCCATGACTAGTGCCATGTTGAGCTTGGCAAATTCCTGGTTGAACACATGTTGCGAGAGTTGTACACTGCCATTACCGGCGCATGGATTTCTGCTGAGGGCATCTGCCACAACATTGGCTTTACCTGGGTGATAGTGAATTCCTACGTCATAATCCTTAATTATCTCAAGCCAACGTCGTTGTCTCAAATTTAATTCTGGCTGCGTGAAAATATACTTAAGACTTTTGTGGTCCGTGTATATTTCACATCGATTCCCCAGAAGGTAGTGTCGCCACTCTTTGAGTGCGTGTATTACTGCAGCAAGTTCCAGATCATGAACGGGGTAATTTTCTTCATGTCGCCGTAGCTGTCTTGAGGTGTAAGCCACTACTTTTCCTTCCTGCATTAACACACATCCAAGGCCTTTCCCGGATGCGTCACAATATATATCAAAAATTTTGTGCACATCGGGCACAACCAGAACTGGTGATGTTGTTAACCTCTTTTTCAACTCCTGAAAACTCTTTTCACAAGCTTCAGTCCATTCAAACTTCTTATCTTTCTTGAGTAACTGGGTCATGGGTCTGGCTATAGTGGAGAACCCTTCAATAAATCTTCGATAATAGCCCGCTAGGCCAAGAAAACTTCTGACTTCCGTTACGTTTGTGGGTTGCTTCCATCCCAACACATCCTTTACTTTTCCCGGGTCCACAGCGATTCCATCTTGGGTCAATACGTGCCCAAGGAAACCAACTTCCCTCAACCAAAATTCACATTTGCTGAATTTGGCATATAGCTGATGTTTCCTTAACTCTTCCAGTACTATCCGAAGATGTTGCTCATGTTCTTCGGGCGTCTTAGAGTAAATAAGTATGTCATCGATAAATACCACCACAAATTTATCCAAATATTTCATAAAAACTTTGTTCATGAGATGCACAAAATACGCCGGGGCATTGGTTAAACCGAACGGCATCACTGTGAATTCATATAATCCGTATCTGGTAGTAAACGCCGTCTTAGGTATGTCCGTCGTCCGAATCTTTAGCTGATGATAACCTGATCTTAGATCTATCTTCGAGAAGACTTTAGCTTCTGCTAGCTGCTCAAACAAATCGTTGATTCTGGGCGGTGGATATTTATTCTTGATAGTGACCATATTAAGTGCCCTGTAATCAATACATAGCCGTAGGGTACCATCCCTCTTTTTGGCGAATAAAACTGGCGACCCCCATGGTGACGAGCTGGGTCGAACGTAACCTTTTTCCATCAACTCCTTAATTTGTTTCTTTAATTCTGCCAATTCCGTTGGGGCCATACGGTACGGCTTCTTGTATATGGGTGTCGTTCCGGGTGCTAGTTCAATAACGAACTCAATTTCGCGGTCCGGAGGCATTCCTGGTAACTCTTCAGGGAATACATCAGGATACTCACAGACTACAGGAACCTTACTTAATTCCACCGTATCCACTTGATTTAATTTCCCTTGGGATGTGGCAATCTTCCTTGTACCCACTTTTATTGTCTTTCCTTGGCAATTGGTAAGAGTTACCGTGCGGTTATAGCAGTCTATGAAACCTTTGTTTGTGGTTAACCAATCCATTCCCAGAATAATGTCCAAATCAACTGCGTCCAATACGATGAGATTGGCTAGAAATCCCATTCCTTCAATTTCGATGTTTACATCCTTGGAGTACCATTGAGTATTTTGCTTTGATCCCGGGGACTGAATAACCATGGAATTTTGCAACGGCAAAAAGGGAAACTGATTCTTCGAGGCAAATCTTTTAGAAATGCAAGAGTGGGAAGCTCCGGAATCAAATAAAATTGTAGCATCTACTGAGTTGGCGAGGAACGTACCAAACACGATATCCGGTGCGTTCTGAGCTTCCTCAAAAGTCATGTGGTTGATATGTCCTTGCTTGTGGTTGTTATTGGGGTTGAAGTTATTGCGTCGCGGAGCGTTGGTCGCACCGCGGCCATTGTTGTTGTTGTTGGCTTTGGGAGGGTTGTTTCCTTGTTTTGGGCATTGTTTAGCATAATGCCCCTCTCCTCCACAGGAATAACAGGTGACTCCAGGATAAAAAGCTGTATCCTTGGTCCTATTGTGGAATGCACTGCGGTTCTGTGGTGGAGCTGTAGTTGTTGGTCGGGTTATTACTGGCTTTTGAACATCATTCCTGGGCCTATTGTTGCGAACCTGTACTGACTGGTTCATGCGACGCTTGCGAGCCTCATCCATATTGCGGTGTTCATTTTCCAGAATAATAGCCTTATCCACAAGTGTCTTAAAGTCTGGAAAGGTATGAACCATCAGCTGGCACTTTAGGGATGAAATAAGTCCGTCGAGAAATTTTTCCATCTTTTTGTTCTCTGTCATATATTCGTCGTTGGCGTACCGGGCCAACTGAGTAAACTGATCCAGATATTGGGATACTGTGGAGCCCCGCTGTTTGAGATCCTCAAATTCCCTCTTCTTCAATTTCATAATGCTATTAGGGATATGTGCTCCTCGTAAATTCTCCTTGAATTGCTCCCATGTCATGTTTGCTCCGTCAGGGTGGGTGTGACATAAGTTTTCCCACCACGAAGCAGCCGTTCCAGAAAAATAGTGTGGTGTGTACAGTACCTTCTCCTGGTCAGTACACTGGGCAATGACCAATTTTCTTTCCATGTCTCGAAGCCAGTCGTCTGCCTCTAGTGGCTTGTCAGTGTGAGTAAAGACCGTCGGGCGGGTCTTTTGTAACTCAGACAGTTTGGACCTGGGTTGTTGTTGTTCATGATGATTTCCCATGTTAATCAAATGCTGCATCATCTCCTGATGCTGTTGCTGACTCTGCTCATATAGGCGACACACTTGCGAGAAAGCTGAATCACTGCTCTGCTGACTTGTCTGCCCTTGAGTAAAATTATTTCCCATCTGTCCAGAGTTGTTCTCAGGTGGAGTTGGCATAGAACGGGTCCAGGGACGATGCATTTTCTTTCTGGGGTATTTGCATAACACCAAAGAAAATAATCAAATAGCAGAAAATAAATTTCCAAATAAGTTTTTCCCCCCAGGACAAGGTAAGACAAGGCAGCCAGTTATATTACACATGTAATTTAATTATACAAGCAGGATTTAATTATACAGGATATAATTATACAGGATGCATGCGGAAACTGTATCATACAAGATCACTTATTTCTACTAGCGCACTCTCCGCGCTCTCATCGACTTGCGGTCCTAACATCGCTATCTTACAAGGGATAAGTAGAACAGGAGATAAATATATTACATCCGTGTTCCCAAGCGGTCGTCTGATGAGAATAACTGCGTTAGCCCACACAGCTCATCCTAGGTCCTGCTGAGAGTGAGAGTCAGACACGGCACCCAGGATGCGATCTCGCCCTCCTCCTCCTCCTCGGGAATCGCCTCTAGTCGGGTAGTCGTTGATGCCGTGCCTGCTGGTGGTGGCACCGTGCTCGTCAGTGGAGAAGCTCTGGTCGGAGTGGGTGCAACCAGACGGCTAGCATCGCCAGTTGAGGTCGAGCGCTGAGCCGCGGGACTAGCCAGAGAAGTATTTGGTTGAGTGGAAGTGCGTGGAGCACGAGGCGAAGGAGAGCGGTACTCGCTCCTGCGAATAACTCTCGCACGAGACAAGTCCATCCGCGCAGTGAGGTAATCATCTACCAGGGAGGTGAAAGCGGACTCCAAGGCCATGATGTACTGGACAAGTGGCTCGATAGCCAGATCCCTTTCCCCTATGGTGCAGGAAAAGGCATAGTGGCTAGTATCTGGAACGTGGCATGGCAGGTAGTAATAGGGACGGTTCTGCATAACAGGCAGGATGTCCCTGAGACGAGCGATAGCCTCACGTGCGGCCATCTGGATAGCATGCCTCTCAGTGGGCATGGCTCTCCCCATGAAGCGATAGTTGCGGAAAGACACGGAAACACCACCCCGAATATATACCGAAGCCTGGTACATAGTCAGGGTCTCTGAGATCTTGTCCGGGTAAATGACGTACTCCGGACGCCCGAGAGATCCCATCGCGTCCCTCGCGATGCTCGCGAGAAGGCGGGAAAATCCCGCAGGCTCGTTGGCGAAAACCTGCGATGGGCAGCTGCCACCAGCCATCTACAATAGTAGACAAAAAAAAATCCAAGTAGCCATGTCATAAGTGTATGATGACTAAGAGAAATTTGCTACGATGCATGAGATGCATGCTGAAAAAAATGTCAGCACTGACTCGGTGACTAGCGATCGCGCCTAAAGCTCCTACAGTCAGCCTGGCTCTGATACCAAGGTCTGTCAGGCTCGTTTCTGGGAAATAAATCACAGAATAGCCTTAAGTCACACTGGCTCCCAAGAACAACCAGTGGACAACCTTGATATAGATAACCAGTACAATATAATATTACACAGGGTTGAGTCAGGGTGACTCAACAATTTATTACAACAGCTCAACGCACTAAGGTGGCGGAATGCTACAATGGGTGGTGGAACTCAACACTGGTATAATAGCATAGAGTCAAGCGTCAGTGTGAGGCTTGACTATTTTATTGGTGTGGCGGAAGCTTGACGGATGATACAAGTGATAGACTCCATGACACAGGTGTGCTGACTGGGAACCTTCTAAGCGTCGGCCTCGCTAGCGCAATTCTCCTCCAAAAGCTCGTCCTCCTCCAAGTCTGGCCAAGTAAATAGCCAGGGACAAGCCAGTGAGTACTTTGAATGTACTCGCAAACATTATGAACATAAGATACACCGAATGCGAATGTCATGGTAGATGAACTACATGCATGCAACAATTATCAAAACTTGGCATGGTGCAACAGGGTTAGTACAAAAATAAATATTAGTTTCAATAATATAAATAAACAAAAGGAATGCCGGTCGGATGTCAAGTGACACCATGGTAGGGCTTGAAGAGAAATGCCAGTCGGGTATCCGCAAGAGTAGTGGCGTGATAAACCGCCTGACACTCGAGGGACGCCACAAAAGGACTTTAAAAAGAAATGCCAGTCGGGTGTCCACAAGAGTAGTGGCGTGATAAACCGCCTGACACTCGAGGGACGCCACAAAAAGGACTTTAAAAAAAGAAATGCCAGTCGGGTGTCCACAAGAGTAGTGGCGTGATAAACCGCCTGACACTCGAGGGACGCCACAAAAGGACTTTAAAAATAAATGCGAGTGTCCGGGGTAGTCTAGCCAGCCCCTGAGACACTCTGGAAGGTAACAATAAAATCATAGGGTTAGTACATAAGCATAATTTTCATCATAAATTCATGATAATACTGACTGCAACAAGAATTTCATGCAAACATGAACATGCTCAAGTATATTATTTTTCCTCCAGAGACTGACACCGGGACCGATACTTGACCCACCCAACTAAGTCCTTGACCGTGGACGCGGCTATTCGAATAGATATAACTCTGCAGAGGGTGTACTCTTTACCCACGCGTATGGGATTTCCTTAGTCAGCACCGTGCACTGGCTAATACCCAATACGGACTTTGGGTTGAAAACACGCCTGGTGCGTACACACCGACCGGATGCCAGGACTCACCCAAAGCATCGCTCCAGAAACCTTAAGTCAGGGAGGCTACAACCTCCGAAAAGCATGGGATCACTATTAAACGCGCGGATTACAAGGGGTGCCCCCCTCTCGGCTACAACCGGAAACACCCATGCCCCTGACCCGATGACAGGCTACAACCTTCATCGTAGTATCTGTGTGGCGTGCACCCGTACAGGGGTTATCAACTTACTAGGCCGTACCCTCCTTTCGGAAGGACCCGTGGCAGCACGGTGTACAGCTAGGTGTATAGAGCAAGACTCGATCTAGGCAGACTCAGGAGGTATTATTAATATATCACCATTATTCTCTATCAATATCACACGACACCATTGTGTCAACAAAGGACCGTACCCACCAGCACGTCCAAACCAGCAGCAAAATTTCTGCCCTCAAGTAACCATATATATGTCAGAGAGCTGCTAGTGTGATATGCAAGCAAGGAAAAAGTTGACATGACCATGCACACACAAGTGGTGTAACATGCAACATATGCATTGCAATACCAAACTATGTACCCATGCAAAAATGCAAACATCATATCCCAGGTTCAATAATGCTTGCCTTGTCCAAAATAATCAGGAGAAAACCCCTCTGAATTTCCAGCAAAAGATCCTTCTTCTTTTTCTGAAAAATTCAAATTTGAATTCGAATGAGAATTCCAACACAGAACAGAAAAAGTTCTCAAAATATTTTTAATTAAATCTTAAAATAAACTAGAGAAGAAAAGAAAATTTTAGCAAAAAGAATCAGCTCATTTGGATTTATAGTTTAAAAGTTATTAACTTTTTAAAACCAGGGGTCTTTCTGCAAAACAGAAGCCCCTGGGCTGTTTTAAAAGAAAACGGTTCGGCAGCGAATACGCCTTCCTGTGCAGAAGGCGTAAAGCGTAGAGTGCGCCTTCGCTGAACACAGGAAACAGAGAGAGAGAGCTGACGGGTGGGGCCACCCGTCAGGTTTGAATTTGAGCGCGCTCGCGCGCATGTACAGAGAAGAGGCGGCGATCGCCGGCGATGATCGCCGGGGTTTCAGGGCCTGGCGCTGGTCGCAGTGTGACCAGTGTGGACCTCCGCATCCGTGGGTGGTGGAGGTGGCCACCGGCGATCACCTGAACGGCGGTGAGCTCGACGCCGGCGGACGGTGGTTCGGGTGAAGTTGGGGCTCGTCGGAGAGGGCTCGGGGGGTGGAATTGGTTTAGGGGTTCGGCATAGTGGTGGAAAAGAGGTGGATCGGCGGAGTTTGGGAGGCTCTGGTGGAGTAAGTGCGAGGTTTCGCTCGTGGACAGAGGCGGCGGAGCGGTGGCCGGAGAGGGAGAAGATGACCCCCTCGTGGCCGGGTGGGTGGCTAGGAGGAAGAGTGGGTGGTGGTGGAGGCAAATGGTGAAGCTGGAGGGGCTCGGGGGCCCTTTTTATAGGCGAGTCGAGGATGGCCGAGGCGGGCGGAGGTCGCCGGAGTAAATTAGGTCGCCGGGGTTTGTTTTGGCCGGTGGTCTGGGGTGACGGGGCATTCAAGAGGCCGGTGGAGTTCGCCCGAAGCCTCCGCTTGGACGGGCTCGTGCTCGCTTGACACGTCTGTGATGCGCTGTCCGCACGGGCGCGGCGGCGTGGCCGGCTCCGGCGACTGCCATACGGGCCCGGGGCGGCGTGGTCGGTGCGTCCGTTGTGCGGAGAAGCGAGGGAGAGTGACGCGTGGGCGGGGAGGTAGGTAGGGGAGGTGCGGCGCAGTGAATGGAGGCCGATGGCCGAGGCGATCCGCTCGGCCTCGCCGTGGGTGAGCTCGGGGGTGGCTGCACCGGCCAGCTGCCAGCTCACCGGCGTGGAGAGGCTGGGCGATGGGCCAGGGAAGCGGCGGCATTGAAAGCGGGCGACGACGCCGTGCGGGAGGGGAAGGCGAGGAGTGCACGGCATCGCCGGCCCCTGTCGGCTGAACTAGTTCAGTTAACTGAACTAAATTCAGTTATGAACAGTATGCAAGCTAAGTGTTTGATGAAATGCTATGGGGTGTTAAACATCTTAGTTGATCAAGGGATTTGCTGTGGTGGTGTGTGGTTACTCAAAAATGAATTTCCAGAAGGCCAAGATTTTTGGTGGAGTTTGGAAATGATTTGGAGCAAAAAGTTGATTTCTGGACCAAATTTGAATTGAATAGAAATTGAAATTTTTGAACTGTGGGACCAAAAGTTTTTGAAGAAATGGGTTGAGGGTACCATGTATATGCAGGGATAATTTTGGTGTGGCAAGAGAGTTCTAGAAAAATATAGTTCCTTTGTAAAGTCAAGAAACTATGATTATTCCAAATTCCATCTTTGGAAATAAAAATATATAGAAGAAATATTTTTGTGGAGTGGAAAGAAGTTGGATAATATCATAGAAGATGTGTATGACTTGTGAGGTCAGTCTTGGGGTGGCAGAAAAATATTTGGAGTGGTTTTGGGTGCTAGAGGAGGTGGAAAAAGGCTTTTGCTTTTGAAAATCAAATAACCAGAACCAAAAATTCTTCAGAAAGAAATAGTTTTGAAAACCTCCAAAATAATTAAATCAAATAAATCCACCCTTCAAACAGAACCCTCCAAGAAAATTTTAAATCTTAGCTAAAATTTTGAAAAAGTTTTCAAAACTCCAAATAAATATTTTTGGGGTGTTACACTTACAAAATTAACTTGGCCAAAAAAAGTATTTTATAAATTGAGTTTTCCAAAAACCCCTGAATTGAGATTTGCACTGCAAGTACTTGATTTAGGGTGAGAAAATTATTTCAAAAGGTTTATTTGAGACCTAGTAGTCATAGGACTCCCAGAAACCACAAAGGTATAATTTTAAAAGTTATTTTCCTATTTTATTTAAAAGCTTTTTCTTAAGGCCAGAAATGGTCTTTAATAGGGGAAAATTATTTAACTATTTCAAAAATATTTGCCAAAATTCAGGGAGACTCAGAGGACATATATTGTCCATATAAAAGAGTTTCAACACTTGGTCATGTTTAAAATAATGGGCTAAACCCTCTAAAACCCTTTCTGGATATTTCAAGCTTTTGAAATATTTACAAAGGAAATATTCTCCAAAAATTCTAGGGAAATTCTATCATGTCATATATGACATATTTGATGATCTTGCCAAGTCCCATGCCTTGGGAAGCAAGAAAACATCCTCAAACCCCTTCATAACCATTCTGTCCATATTTGAAGTTTGAGCAACTTTACATTGCCAAACTTGTCCAAATGCTCTCAAACTTGGTGCACATGCTTGAATGGCCTAATAAGGCATGTACACCAAATGGCACAAGAATGGTAATAGAGCAACTTGATCAGATCACCCTAAAACCCTTTCTGTTCAAATGCAAATTTGAACAACTTTACATTACCAACTTTTTATCTGGAGCTTCAAACTTTGTGGGCATGATCATAACCCCAAATGATGATGCTACACCAAGTCATGCATCAAGGGGAGATGATTAGCTTGAATCAATCAAGATGAAGCTATTTCTGTTGATTTCTAGGGTTCACCAAAGTTACATTGGCTAGTTTCTTCAAATGAGCCCAAATTTAGTGAAGCACCCTATTTTCACATGTTATTCAATCCTGTTAAGTGCCTTGTCAAGTGCAGGTACTTTGCTTGACCAAACACTGATCAAACACCTTCTGTAGAATTACTAAAACCCTCATCTTGATCACTTTTAGTCTTCTCCTTGGCCTCAACTTTTTACCACATGTTCATTCAGTTACTGGCTACCCCCAGTAACTTCCCCAGCACCCCAGCTCCATGATTGAGGGGTAAGAACCCTAGTTTACCCTGCTGGACAGCAAATTTTCACCAAGTCACCAGCATCCTCTCTCTCTCTTAGCATCTCCAGGGCATCCAAGGCCTCAGGCCATTTCTTTACTCCTCTCTTGACCTTCTAGACACTCTTGGGCACGTTGGACTTGACCAGAGCGGCAAGGGGCACGAAGGTGCCAGCCATTCGGGCGCTCTGGAGCACGCTACAGTGCGCCACCGCACTGTAGCTCCAGCCAATCGCTGGCCCCCGACAGCCTCGGGCCTCTCCCTCGCGCCAGTCGATGCTCCTCGACGTCCGCAGCCACCCCGGCGCTGTCCCCCCTCCTCCTGCGCCCTCCAGTGGCCGTCGTCGCACGCGCGCTGGCCGCCCGCAGCGTCCACTCTTCGGCCTCGCACGCGCGCACGGTCTAGAAGCTCCCCCGCTCCTCCTCTCACCTCAACTGGACGTAGAGCTCGTCCAGCAACACCATGGACTCATTCCCATCGCCCCCCGTGCGCTGTAGCGTCGAGCCGGAGCTCGCCGGCGCACTAGACCACGGGGCTCCACCGTCCCCCTATAAATAGGACCACCCGGGCCTCTCCAACAACATCAGCAGCTCCACCACACCTTCCTGAGTCCCCCAGCACCATCAGTTCAACCCCAGGAAGTCCTAGTGCTCGGGATCGACCGGAGCTCCGCCGCGTCGGGCCGCTGGTGATCTCGCAGTACGGGCCTCCTCTGCCCTTCCTTTTGCTCGATCTAGAACCGCAGTGCAACACTGACCATTTCCCCTCTGTTTCCCCTCCTCTTGCAGTCGGAAACGACCAGAGCAACGACCTCTCGACGACCCTCCGCCGTCCAACCTCGCCGTCGGCGAACCCGACCTCCCCGGCGTGCCGCACCACCTCCACTGCATCCGCCACTCGACGCTGAGCCTGTCCCTGGCCTCCGTTGCCGTCGCCGTAGCCGGAATCCTCACCGGTGAGCTCGCCGTCGCCGTGGCCGTGAGGTTGGAGATGACAGGCGGGCCCCACCTGTCATCCCCACACCTCTCTCCCCCTCCTCTCAGCCACTGGCCGCCGGGCCCCGCCCGTCAGGTTTAAAAACTTGACGTGCGCGCGCAGGCACCCGTGCGGCTGGGCTGATCCGCCCTGGGCCGTGCACTGTGGCCCCTCTGGCCCAGTTGCACAGGGCACTTTTTCTTTTTCTTTTCTGTAAAAGTTTCAAACATTTTTACAGAAATGAATAATGGTCCAAATAAAATAATTCCAACTCCTAAATTCTTGTAATATTCCAACCTATTTAATGGTACCACTTTCACTCACACCTATGAAACGTTTCTGTTCTGTTCAAATTTAAATTCAAATTTGAGCAGTAAAACTCATCTTCTAAAATCAATAGAATCCATTCTGTTGCTTCAAAACTCCAACTAAGTATTTTTCCCATCTTAGAAATTCCTCTAGTATTTTATAAAAATGAGTTGACATTTTTCTGAGCACTTTGATTTTTCTGTTTTATTTGTGGTCTTATTTTTCCGTTGTTATTATGCGATGTATAGATACCGTATTTGACGAAGTTGCTGAAGAAGGAGAAGGAGAAGGATTTGAAGACTTTGAAGACCAAGCCAATCCAGGAAAGCAGCCCTTTGACCATGATACACTTGTTCTCAGAACCCATTTGTTTCCGATGCATGATGATAGATTCACGATGGTGACCTAGATGAACCACAACATGATGCATGCTTGAACTTGATCTTGCTATGTGCTAGATGACCTGCAAACAGTTAGTCTTGATGCTTAAATGATACATGTGTGATTTGAACCTTCGTGGTTAAAATCTTTGCATGAACCCATCGGGTGCCCCTAATGCCCGAGGGTGATGTTGAATTAGGTCATCACTTGAGAAAGAAGTGATGTGCCGGTAAAATCTTGTGCATGGGTGAAATAATGGATTAGATTTATGTGTGACTACCGTCCCAACCAAACATGTGCAACCACACTACCCCTTATGGGACGGGGCTTTATTGATTACTTAGGTCGATACTAGCATGGTGCCCGCATTACTAGTGACGGGAAGACTTGATGTCTTTTCCGGGACGGGGTCGTGCTTGGATAGACGACCATGACTGTTTTCATAGGGCACCGGACACACCGTTGGTCCCTTCGGGTACGCGTGACATTGAAATTAGGGCAAGTTCCATGATCTATTGTTTGTACCCGAGGGCCGTGTACCAACGAGTGGACTCTATGTTAGTGTCGTCTAAGGAAAGGTAATGACCAGGTGCTTACCCCGGGTACTTGAGGTACCGCGGGTCGTGGATGACACGGAAGTTCCCCGGATATTGTGGGTAAAGTGCGCAACCTCTGCAGAGTGTAAAACTATTCGAATAGCCGTGTCCACGGTCATGGACAATTGGGTGGTGCTACTTAAACTATGTCCAGAATATTACTTCATCGGTGATAGTATGTGTGTGATGAGTCAAGGTGGTGACTTGACTCGATGAGTTGAATCATATTCATGTTGATATCGGTAACCTGTCTTCGAAGTTACGCGAGTTTATTAATGTATAAACTTGATGATAGAATATTCATTCTAGCCCTTGCTAGATTGTTCATTAATGTACCATTGCATTGTACCACATCATGGGTTGCTTGCGAGTACATTCAAAGTACTCATTGGCTTGCCACTGGTTATTTAATTGGCCAGGCATGGAAGAACATGAATATGAGGAAGAGTTCTTTGGAGACGAACATGCGAACTAGGACGCTATCCCAGTCAGAATGCCTGTAGGGTTAAGGCAGATGGCATGGGTTCTACCTACTATCGAAGACTTCCGCTATTTGAGTTATTTGCTATTCAGCCCGTGAGGCTCTATCTATGTAAGACTTGGCCATAATGGCCATAATTCGTGTAAGACTATTTGTATGGATGTAAGACTCTTGTTATTCAGCTTCTGTGTGCTTAGTGAGCATTGATCTCTGGGATCACTGTACACGTGCATTCGGTGATCTCGACTTCTAAGTCAGGGTCCCCACATCCTGTTCACATCGCCATGTGATTAACACCCAAAGAGTACTAAGGTGTGATCATGTTTTGCTTTGTGAGAGAAGTTTAGTCAACGGGTCTATCACATTCTGATCTGTATGTATTTCGTAAATTTCTATGTCTACAATGCTTTGCATGGAGCTACTCTAGCTAATTGCTCCCACTTTCAATACGCATCCATATTGATACTTAGAGTCATCTGGATTAGTGTCAAAGCTTGCATCAATATAACTCTTTACGACGAACTCTTTATCACCTCCATAGTCGAGAAGCATTTCCTTAGTCCTCCAGTTACTAAGGATAATTTTGACCATTATCCGGTGATCTACTCCTGGATCACTATTGTACCTCCTTGTCAAACTCATGTTAAGGTACACAACAAGTTTGGTACACAGCATGGCATACGTTATAGAACCTATGGCTGAGGCATAGGGAATGACCTTCATTCTCTCTATATTTTTCTGTCGTGGTCAGGCTTTGAGGCTTACTCAACTTCACACCTTACAAATCAGGCAAGAACTCCTTCTTTGACAGATCCATTTTGAAATACTTCAAAATCTTATCAAGCGTTGATGGCTTCTCGCCCCTCGTTGGTTACCCCAAGTGGAAGGTTTGAGATGCAGTGTAGCGGTAGTTTTCTTTTGGCAAAGATACCAAGGATCGAATTCCCCTGAGACTCCAAGGTTCAACAAGAAGGTGTCAACTGCTAATGGCGCCAGATACTTAGCAATTAACTGGACCTGCACACAGATACAAATAACTTTGCTCCCAACGAGTACAGAGAGGTTGTCAATCCCTCCGGCCTTCTCGTTTACAAAGGATCAAACGCAAGAGATAATAGTGATAGGTATAATTGCAATTAGTAAGTAAAAGCAGAAAGTAAATAGCGGATGTAATCAATGATGGTAATATGGACCGGGGTCCCATGATGTTCACTAGTGATGTCTCTCTCCCAAAAGACGATAAAACAGCTATGTGAGGTAAACGAATTACAGCTGGGCAATTGACAGAATTATGTGCGCAAACCAATGCTAACTATGCTGCAAGAAAGGTTGAGGCTCAAAAGCATGGGTGGTACGCCAAGGTAAGTAGACCGAAATCCATCTGCATCTACTACTAATCATCCACCTTGAGATATCTATCCAGAACATCTCGCTGGTATTAAGTTGCGAGTCCCACCCATAGTGTAAACTCAAAGCAACAGACAACTGCATTAAAAGAACTTTGCGTAAAGTAAACAATCCTTGCACCCGCGAGTACAAGCACCGTTGTTTTCCCCCTTGGGGCAACAGCACATCCCCTAGACTCATGTTTCTGTCACTCGAACTAGTCATCGAGGGGCATGAACCCACAATCAAGCATAACGTTCCCTCTTGGAGTTACTACCTACTACTCGGCCAAAGCAATAAACAGCAACGGAGAACATGCAAGAATTACTCAAGAACATAAATATAAAAGAGGTAAATCAAATATATTACTCACACACAATCTGAACATAATCTCACAATCCATCGGATCCCAGCAAACTCAACATAGCAACAGCATAAGGATTCCATATGTGCCTCGATCATGTAGGGCAGCTCACGAGGTCTAATTAGTGAAGAACAAAGAGGGGAGGAGAACATCACATATCTACTGGTCATGGACCCATGGTCCAAGGGAGACTACTCACAACTCATCCGGGAGGCGTCCATGGTGGTGGAGAGGCTCCCGATGGTGATCCTCCCCTCCGGCAGGGTGCCGGGAAGAGTTCTCCTGGTGCTCCCGATCCTGGAAGCGCGGCGGCGGCGGAACAGAGATGACATCGCGAAAAAGGGTTCCGTCCTCGAGGGTTTCGGGACGCGGTGTAAATATAAGCCAAAGGAGGGCATCGGCGGAGACCTGGGGGGCCCAGGCGCCCCCCCGGCGCGGCCAGGAGGGGGGCCGCGCCACCAGGGCGCCTGGAGCCCTGGTGGCCCCCCTCCGGCCCTACTTTTGCCGCAAGGAAGCTTCTGAAATGCTGATTTTTTATATAATTTTTCCGGGATTTTTCTGGCAGTTTACATGATGGGAAAACCTGAAATACAAAAACAGCAGAAAACAGAAACTGGCACTGGGGTGTACTGAGTTAATAGGTTAGTCCAAATATGATCAAAAGTGTATGGAAGTGTATAAATATCATAGCAATATCACACAAAAGAGGCATGGAGCCAGCAGAAATTATAGATACGTTTTGGACGTATCAACATCCCCAAGCTTAATTCCTACTCGTCCTCGAGTAGGTAAATGATAACAAGCATAATTTCTGTGGTGACATGCTATTAACCATATAAGAACTTTTTACAGTCACATGACAAGTGCTTACTGAGATAATGAATCTGTAGTAATTAAGTTGCCTTATGAGAAAATCACAAAGAACTGAAAGTTTTACAATATGATACTGAAATACTCAAAAGATTTGTAATGAGCATGGTGTGCAAATATGATAAAGTGGTACCTCGCTTGCCCCCTTTAGTGAAGCAAAACATAAATGCAGGGGCACCTCCAAGGTTTAAGTGATGACTAGATACAATGATTTCAGAATAAACGATATCACAACCATGCAAAAGACAATGCTACTTTGCGACAATGCACATTACACTCAGAATGACAATCATGATCTCAGTAGTTGGTGCTTTAAAGAAGGTGGAGACTCTCGAACTGTGGCTTTTGATGGCAAGGTTGAAAACCCGTGGTCGGAAACAAAAACTAAACATGTACCAGAGCTCTTGGTTTTAAAAACAAAGGTAATAATTATTTTTTTAGATTATGCATATTTCGTCAACGAATGCTAGCAGATAACTCAATCACTTCTTGAGCTGGACAAGTTTCGAGGAACGGCTCCCGAATGAGGACGATCACATCCTCTTAATCTTCTTTGTTTATCACTGCCAAAGTTTTCTGATTTCTCATGAACAAAGCGGGAAGGAGGGTTTGTTTATTGTATAATTTTTTAATGAGCCGGACGCACTCTATACCAGTTCCTTCTCGTATTATGGGTTTGCACATTAGACATGCAATCCCGGGGTGAAGCTTGTCCAACTTAAAAAGATCATTAATTAACTACTACTTCCTCATGAACTAAAACAGAGGCACAAAAGGGAAATGCTTTTTTGAATAATTTCGAGATGGTACTTGAAAGTCTTTGTTAGGAATGGCAGGTAAATACCATGTATAGGAAGGTATGGTGGACTCATATGGCATAACTGGTTTAAAGGATTTTGGATGCACAAGCAGTCAGTCCGCTTAGTACAGGCGAAGGTTAGCAAAAGACTGGGAGCGACCAACTAAGAGAGCAATGACAGTCATAAACATGCAGAGCGACAAAGCAACATTGAATCGGGCATGGAAGTTATATCACTACTCAGAAATTAAAGATCATCAAGGCTTGATAGACTTTCTTTACAGTCTTAAATATGCGTGAGCATATGCCAAGTCAATCAAAATAAATTCCTGGAGGAAGATATCACTAGACCATACCACATCATAGGCAAACAAATCATGTTGGTACTCCAATAACACATTGAGAAACCCCCAGCTATTTGAGACTAACCATAAGAAAACATGAACTACTAAGCACCATTATGCACATAGCATTTTTATCATAGACATATCAACCAGTGCAACAGAAGCCAACTCTCTTAATAATATAAGCATGATAACTAAAGAGTTCCAGCGACCAACTAAACAAAAGCTCTTTAAAAATATAAGCATGAAAACTAAGAGCTGAACATGATAGTAGCTATTGAAAGACAAAGAACACACACAGCAAAGATAGACATGAAAATTCTATGTTATGTTCTAGGTTGAAGTGGAGCGTGTTTCTCTCCCACACAAAGAAAGCTAAGTTCCAACTTGTTATGAATAGCAAGCAAAGCTAAAGAAAACTAAAAAGGAAACTAAAAGCAAGACGCTCCAAGTATAGCACATAACACATGAAGTGATAAAAATATAGTGGAACGAAAGACGAACTGATAGTTGTTGATGGAGAAGGGGATGCATGGGGGCATCCCCAAGCTTAGACTCTTGATTCTTCTTGAATATTTCTTGGGGGTGCATGGGGGCATCCCCAAGCTTGAGCGTTTGACACTCCTGAATCTTTTTATCATCTTCCCTCGCACACTTGAAAACTCCCATCATACATAACTCATCATAATCTGATTAGCGAGGTTAGGACCCATAATAAAATAATTGTTCCTTGCTGGAAATAAGGATATTCTGGAAGGTCTACTGTTTCTCAAGATTGCCAAAAGGTTTTTGCAAAGAAAAAACAAGCTCAAGGTTTGCAAAATGAAGGAAAGGCAAAACAGGACAGAATCTGTGAAAAACAGACCAGCAGGTAATAAATGATTTTTTCGGGGCACTTCTGCAACTCAAATCAAAAAACGCAGAACAGACACCCGAAAGACAATTGTATAGAGCATGCTGTGGAAAAAATTCAGACAAAAAAGATGATCTGGTGATTTTATACGAATTTTTCTATCCAAGGACAGAATCTGTTTCCTGGACAGCACGTCACAACTTTTGAACTTTCTTGCAATCAGAGGCTACACTTGGCACAAAGCTGAAAAGTAAAGATACAATGATGATGCTGCTGTAGTAAAAAACATCAAGACCACTAAAAACTGAAAGAACAAACTGAAAGCAAAGATAACAAGGGTTGTCTCCCTAGAGCTCTTTCTTTATAGCCATAAAGATAGGCTTAAGACTTTAATGATGCTCTCGTAGGAATAAGAGTTGAAGAACAAAAGAGAGCATCAAGAAGCAAATACCAAACATATTTAAGCCTAACATGCTTCCTATGCATAGGAATATTGCAATAGAATAATTCATTGAAGCACAAAGTAATAAGCATAGGAAGACAAAACAAGTGCAGCTTCAAAACCTTCAACATAAAGAGAGGGACTTTGATATTATTGAAATATCTATAAGCAGATGTTCCCTCCTCATAATAATTTTTAGTGGGATCATGGATTAACTCAACAATATAACTATCACATAAGGCATTATTTCCATGATCCAAAAGCATAAAAGTGTCATTACTCTTCATATAAGCAAAATCTTTCTTATTAGGAATAGTGAGAGTAAGACTATCATAACCATCATGGTAATCATTGTATTTAGGAGGCATATCATAATCATAATAAATTTTATCCTCAATAGTAGGTGGACTGAAAACATCATATTCATCATTGTAATCATCATATATAAGAAGCAAAGTATCATCAAAGTAAATTTTCTCTTCAAAAGTTGGGGGACTAAAAATATCATGTTCATCAAACGTGTCATCCCCAAGCTTAGAGCTTCCCATGTCATTAGCAATATTGATATTCAAAGAAAGCATACTAATAACATCACCACCATCATGATTGTTATGCAAATAATAAAGTTCCATAGGTTTTTTAATTTTCTCTTCAAACACATCATGTCCCAAAGCAAGGTAGAGCTTATAAAGCTCTCTCATATTTTTGTTGTTTTCCATTAAGCAAAACTAGTGAAAAGACATAAAGAAAACTGAAAGGTAAACTAACAAGACTAAAAAGAAAAGATAAAAGATAGTGTGCAACTCCCCTATCTTGAAGAGTGGAGTCCCCGGCAACGGCGCCAGAAAACTTTGCTTGATGGCTTCTCGCCCCTCGTTGGTTACCCCAAGTGGAAGGTTTGAGATGCAGTGTAGCGGTAGTTTTCCCTTGGCAAAGATACCAAGGATCGAATTCCCCTGAGACTCCAAGGTTCAACAAGAAGGTGTCAACTGCTAATGGCGCCAGATACTTAGCAATTAACTGGTCCTGCACACAGATACAAATAACTTTGCTCCCAACGAGTACAGAGAGGTTGTCAATCCCTCCGGCCTTGTCGTTTACAAAGGATCAAACGCAAGAGATAATAGTGATAGGTATAATTGCAACTAGTAAGTAAAAGCAGAAAGTAAATAGCGGATGTGATCAATGATGGTAATATGGGCCGGGGTCCCATGATGTTCACTAGTGATGGCTCTCTCCCAAAAGACGACAAAACAACTATGTGAGGTAAACGAATTACAGCTGGGCAATTGACAGAATTATGTGCGCAAACCAATGCTAACTATGCTGCAAGAAAGGTTGAGGCTCAAAAGCATGGGCGGTACGCCAAGGTAAGTAGACCGAAATCCATCTGCATCTACTACTAATCATCCACCTTGAGATATATATCTAGAACATCTCGTTGGTATTAAGTTGCGAGTCCCACCCATAGTGTAAACTCAAAGCAACAGACAACTGCATTAAAAGAACTTTGCGTAAAGTAAACAATCCTTGCACCCGCGAGTACAAGCACCGTTGTTTTCCCCCTTGTGGCAACAGCACATCCCCTAGACTCATGTTTCTGTCACTCGAACTAGTCATCGAGGGGCATGAACCCACAATCAAGCATAACGTTCCCTCTTGGAGTTACTACCTACTACTCGGCCAAAGCAATAAACAGCAACGGAGAACATGCAAGAATTACTCAAGAACATAAATATAAAAGAGGTAAATCAAATATATTACTCACACACAATCTGAACATAATCTCACAATCCATCGGATCCCAGCAAACTCAACATAGCAACAGCATAAGGATTACATATGTGCCTCGATCATGTAGGGCAGCTCACGAGGTCTAATTAGTGAAGAACAAAGAGGGGAGGAGAACATCACATAGCTACTGGTCATGGACCCATGGTCCAAGGGAGACTACTCACAACTCATCCGGGAGGCGTCCATGGTGGTGGAGAGGCTCTCGGTGGTGATCCTCCACTCCGACAGGGTGCCGGGAAGAGTTCTCCTGGTGCTCCCGATCTTGGAAGCGCGGCGGCGGCAGAACAGAGATGAGATCGTGAAAAAGGGTTCCGTCCTCGAGGGTTTCGGGACGCGGTGTAAATATATGCCAAAGGGGGGCATCAGCGAAGACCTGCGGGGCCCAGGCGCCCCCCCGGCGCGGCCAGGAGGGGGACCGCGCCACCAGGGCGCCTGGAGCCCTGGTGGCCCCCCTCCGGCCCTACTTTGGCCGCAAGGAAGCTTCCGGAACGCTGATTTTTTATATAATTTTTCCGGGAATTTTCTGGCAGTTTACGTGATGGGAAAACCTGAAATACAAAAACAGCAGAAAACAGAAACTGGCACTGGGGTGCACTGAGTTAATAGGTTAGTCCAAATATGATCAAAAGTGTATGGAAGTGTATAAATATCATAGCAATATCACACAAAAGAGGCATGGAGCAAGCAGAAATTATAGATACGTTTTGGACGTATCAAGCGTCTTGATCTATCTCTATAGATCTTGATGCCCAATATGTAAGCAGCTTCATCGAGGTCTTCTATTGAAAAACTCGCTTTAAACAATCCTTTATGCTTTCCAGAAAATTCCACATCATTTCCGATCAACAATATGTCATTCACATATACTTATTAGAAATGTTGTAGTGCTCCCACTCACTTTCTTGTAAATATAAACTTCTTCAAAAGTCTGTATAAAACCATATGCTTTGATCACCTCATGAAAGCGTATATTCCAACTCCGAGATGCTTGCACCAATCCATAGATGGATCACTAGAGCTTGCACACTTTGTTAGCACCTTTAGGATCGAGAAAACCTTCTGTTTGCATCATATACAACTCTTCTTTGAGATATCCATTAAGGAATGCAGTTTTGACATCCATTTGCCAGATTTCATAATCATAAAATGCGGCAATTGCTAACATGATTCGGACAGACTTAAGCATCTCTACGGTGAGAAAGTCTCATCGTAGTCAACTCCTTGAACTTGTAGAAAACCTTTCGGAACAAGTCGAGCTTTGTAGACTGTAACATTACCATCGGCGTCAGTCTTGCTCTAAAAGATCCATTTATTTTCAATGGCTTGCCGATCATCGGGAAGTCAACCAAAGTCCACACTTTGTTCTCATACATGGATCCCATCTCAGATTTCATGGCCTCAAGCCATTTTGCGAAATCCGGGCTCATCATCGCTTCCTCATAGTTCGTAGGTTCATCATGGTCTAGTAACATGACTTCCAGAACCGGGTTACTGATGGGCCTCGAACCCCTCGTTGGTTACCCCAAGTGGAAGGTGTAAGATGCAGTATGTAGAAGTGTTTTCCCTTAGCAAAGATACCAAGGATCGAATCCCCAGAGACTCCTAGGTTCAACAAGTAGGTGTCAACTGCTAACGGCGCGTATTAGCAATCAACGTGGACCTGCACACACATACAAATAACTTTTCTCCCAACGAGTACAGAGAGGTTGTCAATCCCTCCGGCCTTGTAGTTCACAAAGGGTTAAAAGCAAATGATAGTAGTGATAGATAATGTTTTGCAATAGTATGTAATAGCGGAAAAGTAAATAGCGGATGTGATCAATAATGGTAATATGTACCGGAGTCTCATGATGTTCACTAGTGATGTCTCTCTCCCAAAAGACGATAAAACAGCTATGTGAGGTAAACGAATTACAGCTGGGCAATTGACAGGACCACGAACGCAAACCAATGCTGACTACATTGCAGAAAGGTTGAGGTTCAATGCATGGGCGGTACGCCAAATTAAGTAGACCGAAATCCATCAATATCTACTACTAATCATCCACCTTGAGATATCTATCCAGAACATCTCGCTGGTATTAAGTTGCGAGTCCCACCCATAGTGTAAACTCAATGCAACAGACAACTGCATTAAAAGAACTTTGCGTAAAGTAAACAATCCTTGCACCCGCGGGCACAAGCACCGTTGTTTTCCCCCTTGTGGCAACAGCACATCCCCTAGACTCATGTTTCTGTCACTCAAGCTAGTCATCGAGGGGCATGAACCCACAATCGAGCATAACGTTCCCTCTTGGAGTCACTACGTATTACTTGGCCAAAGCAATAAATAACAATGGAGAACATGCAAGAATTACTTATGAACATAAATATAAAAGAGCTAGATCAAATATATTACTCAAGATCAATCTGAAGATAATCTCATAATCCATTGGATCCCAGCAAACTCAACATAGCAACAGTATAAGGATTACATATGTGCCTCGATCATGTAGGGCAGCTCACGAGGACTAATTAGTGAAGCACAAGAACGGGAGGAGAACATCACATAGCTACTGGTCATGGACTCATGGTCCAAGGGAGACTACTCATGAGTCATCCAAGAGGCGTCCATGGTGGTGGAGAAGCTCCCGATGGTGATCCTCCCCTCCGGCAGGGTGCCGGGAAGAGTTCTCCTGGTGCTCCCGATCTTGGAAGCGGCGGCGGCGGCGGAGCAGAGATGGGATCGCGAAAAGAGTTCCTGTTCTGAGGGTTTTGGAGGACGCTTTAAATATATGCCAAAGGGGGGCATCGGGGAAGCTTCGGGGGGCCCAGGCGCCCCCCCAGCGCGGCCCAGGGGGGGCGCCGCCATGGCGCCTGGAGCCCTGGTGCCCCCCCGGCTGTCCTTTGAACGCAGGGTAGTTTCCGGAACGCTGATTTTTTATATAATTTTTCTGGATTTTTTCTGGCAGTTCTCGTAACGTGAAAACCTGAAATACAAAAATAGCCGAAAACAGAAAATGGCACTGGGGTGCACTGGATTAGTAAGTTAGTCCAAATATGATCAAAAGTGTATGGAAGTGTATGAATATCATAGCAATATCACCCAAAAGTGGCATGGAGCAAGCAGAAATTATAGATACGTTTTGGATGTATCAACATCCCCAAGCTTAATTCCTGCTCGTCCTCGAGTAGGTAAATGATAACAAGAATAATTTCTGTGGTGACATGCTATTAACCATATAGGACTTTTTCATAGTCATATGACAAAAGCTTACTGAGACAATGATTCTATAGTAATTAAGTTGCCTCATGAGAAAATCACAAATGACTGGAAGTTTTACAACATGAAATTGAAGCATCAAAAAGATTTGCAATGAACATGATGTGCAAATATGATAAAGTGATATCTAGCTTGCCCCCTTTAGTGAAGCAAAACATAAATGCAGGGGCACCTTCAAGGTTTAAGTGATGACTAGATACAATGATTTCAAAATAAACGATATCACAATCATGCAAAAGACAATGCTACTTTGGGACAATGCACATTACACTCAGAATGACAATCATGCTCTCAGTAGTTGGTGCTTGAAGAAATGGTTATGTGCTAGAGCTTTTTATTTTGAAAACATAGAAGCAATTTTGTCAACGGTAGTAGTACTTCATATGTGTCATGCATAAGACGTCCTATAAGTTGCAAGCCTCATGCATCGAATGCCAATAGTGCTCGCACCTTGTCCTAATTAGCTCGGATTTCCATGGGTTATCATTGCATTACATATGTTTCTACCAAGTGTCACAAAGGGGTACCTCTATGCCACCTGTACAAAGGTCCAAGGAGATAAATCGCATTTGATTTCTCGTTTTTGATAGATCTCAACTTGAGAACATCCATACCGGGACAACATAGAAAATAGATGATGGACTCCTCTTTAATGCATAAGCATATTCTCATAAGAGATTGAGGATTAATGTCCAAGCTAAAACTTCCACCATGATGCATGGCTTTGGTTGGCGGCCCAATGTTCTTCTCTAACAATATGCATACTCATTCAACCCATGGGAAATCACCCTTACTTCAGACAAGACAAACATGCATATCAACTCACATGATTTTCAACAAAAGTGTGACAGTTGATGGCGTCCCCAGAAACATGGTTACCGCTCAGCAAGCAACTTATAAGAAATAAGATACATAAGCAACATATTCTTTACCTTAATAGTTTTTAAGCAACTTTCCCATGAGCTATGTATTGCAAAGTTAGTTTGCTTAGTACAGGTGGAGGTTAGCAAAAGACTGGGAGCGACCAACTGAGAGAGCGATGACGGTCATAATCATGCAGAGTGACAAAGCAACATTGAATCAGGCATGGTAGTTATATCGCTACTCAGAAATAAAAGATCATCCAGGCTTGACAGACTTTCTTTACAGTCTTAAATATGCGTGAGCATACGCCAAGTCAATCAAAATAAATTTTCGAAGCAAGATATTACTAAACCATACCACATCATCGGCAAACAAATCAAGTTGGTACTCCAATAACACATTGGGAATCCCCCATCTATTTCAGACTAACCATAAGAAAACATGAATCACTAAGCTCCATTATGCACGTAGCATATTTATCATAGACACATTAACCAATGCAACGGAAGCAAACTCTCTTAATAAGGTGAGCATGATAATTAAAGAGAGTTCAAGAAACCAACTAAACAAAAGCTCTTTGAAAAGATAAGCATGAATACTAAGAGCAGAGCATGATAGTAGCTATTAAAAGACAAAGAACACACACAGCAAAGATAGACATGAAAATTCTATGTTATGTTCTAGGTATAAGTGGAGCGTGTTTCTCTCCCACATAAAGAAAGCTGAGTTCCGACTCGTTATGAAAAACTAGAAAGAAAACTAAAAGCAAGACGCTCCAAGCATAGCACTTAACACATGAAGTGATAAAAATATAGCGAAACGAAAGACGAACTGATAATGTTGATGGAGAAGGGGATGCACGGGGGCATCCCCAAGCTTAGACGCTTGAGTCTCCTTGAATATTTCTTGGGGGTGCATGGGGGCAGCCCCAAGCTTGAGCGCTTGACACTCCTGAATCTTTTTATCATCTTCCCTCGCACACTTGAAAACTCCCTTCATACATAACTCATCATAATCTGATTAGCGAGGTTAGTACCCTTAATAAAATAATTATACCTTTCTGGAAATAAAGATATTCTTTAAGTTCTACTGTTTCTCAAGATTGCCAAAAGGTTTTTGCAAAGAAAAAGCAAGCTCTTGATTTGCAAAATGAAGGAAAGGCAAAACAGGACAGAATCTGTGAAAAACAGAACAGCAGGTAGTAATTGATCTGTTCGGGATACTTCTGCAACTCAAATCAAAAAACTCAGAACAGAAGCACGAAAGACAATTATATAGAGAACGCTGTCGAAAATATTCAGACCAAAAAGATGATCTGGTGATTTTATACGAATTTTTCTATCCAAGGACAGAATCTGTTCCCTGGACAACACCTCACAACTTTTGAACTTTCTAGCAATCAGAGGCTATACTTGGCACAAATATGAAAAGCAAAGATACAATGATGATGCTACAGCAGTAAACAACATCAAGACACAACAAAAGCAAAAAAATTATTCATGTGGGCTGCCTTCCAAAAGCGCTTTATTTTATGCCTTTAAGCTAGGCATAATGCAAAAATGATGCTCTCGTAGGAATAAGAGTTGAAGAACAAAAGAGAGCATCAAGAAGAACATATAAATCATATTTAAGTCTACCCCTCTTCCTATGCATTGGAATATTGTAAAGAAATAAATTATTGAAGCATAAAGCAATAAGCATAGGAAGACAAAACAAGTGCAGCTTCAAAACCTTCAACATAAAGAGAGGGAACTTGATATTATTAAGATATTTAGAACCACGTCTCCCTCTCTCATTATAAATTTCAGTGGCATCATGGATGAACTCAACAATATAAGCATCACATAAAGCATTGTTACCATGACCCACACGCAAAAAGGTACTCTTACTCTCCACATAAGCATCATGAAGAGGATAAAACTTATTATAAAAGAGAAACATAAGCTCTTGCCAATCAAGCAAGTGCGAGTTATCGAGAAGCTTATACCAATCTAAAGCTTTATCTATAAGTGATACGGCGAACAATTTCCTCATGACAAACTCCCTTGATACACCTGCAAGCTTAAATAATGAACATAGTTGTGACAGATATAGCAAGTGTTCACCGGGATGTCTGTCTCCTGCATAACGATTAGCCAAGATAAAATTGATAATACCAGCTGGTATTTTATAGGGCACAATTTCAGTAGCGGGAGGAGCAACCACCACAGGTGCGGGGCGTCTTCCCGCAAGCAACGATCCAATAGCAAGGTTGTCCATAAGCATAACTAGTGAAATACATGAAGAAAACTGAAAGGTAAACTAACAAGGCTAAAAAGCAAAGGTAAAAGATAGCGTGCAACTCCCCTATCCTGAAGAGTGGAGTCCCCGGCAACGGCGCCAGAAAATACTCCTTGATGGGCCTCGAACCCCTCGTTGGTTACCCCAAGTGGAAGGTGTAAGATGCAGTATGTAGAAGTGTTTTCCCTTAGCAAAGATACCAAGGATCGAATCCCCAGAGACTCCTAGGTTCAACAAGTAGGTGTCAACTGCTAACGGCGTGTATTAGCAATCAACGTGGACCTGCACACAGATACAAATAACTTTGCTCCCAACGAGTACAGAGAGGTTGTCAATCCCTCCGGCCTTGTAGTTCACAAAGGGTTAAAAGCAAATGATAGTAGTGATAGATAATGTTTTGCAATAGTAAGTAATAGCGGAAAAGTAAATAGCGGATGTGATCAATGATGGTAATATGGACAGGAGTCTCATGATGTTCACTAGTGATGTCTCTCTCCCAAAAGACGATAAAACAGCTATGTGAGGTAAACGAATTACAGCTGGGCAATTGACAGGACCACGAACGCAAACCAATGCTGACTACATTGCAGAAAGGTTGAGGTTCAAAGCATGGGCGGTACGCCAAATTAAGTAGACCAAAATCCATCAATATCTACTACTAATCATCCACCTTGAGATATCTATCCAGAACATCTCGCTGGTATTAAGTTGCGAGTCCCACCCATAGTGTAAACTCAATGCAACAGACAACTGCATTAAAAGAACTTTGCGTAAAGTAAACAATCCTTGCACCCGCGGGCACAAGCACCGTTGTTTTCCCCCTTGTGGCAACAGCACATCCCCTAGACTCATGTTTCTGTCACTCAAGCTAGTCATCGAGGGGCATGAACCCACAATCGAGCATAACGTTCCCTCTTGGAGTCACTACGTATTACTTGGCCAAAGCAATAAATAACAACGGAGAACATGCAAGAATTACTTATGAACATAAATATAAAAGAGCTAGATCAAATATATTACTCAAGATCAATCTGAACATAATCTCATAATCCATCGGATCCCAGCAAACTCAACATAGCTACAGCATAAGGATTACATATGTGCCTCAATCATGTAGGGCAGCTCACGAGGACTAATTAGTGAAGCACAAGAACGGGAGGAGAACATCACATAGCTACTGGTCATGGACTCATTGTCCAAGGGAGACTACTCACGAGTCATCCGGGAGGCGTCCATGGTGGTGGAGAAGCTCCCGGTGGTGATCCTCCCCTCTGGCAGGGTGCCGGGAAGAGTTCTCCTGGTGCTCCCGATCTTGGAAGCGGCGGCGGCGGCGGAGCAGAGATGGGATCGCGAAAAGAGTTCCTGTTCTGAGGGTTTCGGAGGACGCTTTAAATATATGCCAAAGGGGGGCATCGGGGAAGCTTCGGGGGGCCCAGGCGCACCCCCGGCGCGACCCAGGGGGGGCGCGTCGCCAGGGCGCCTAGAGCCCTGGTGGGCCCCCCCGGCTGTCCTTCGGACGCAGGTAGTTTCCGGAACGCTGATTTTTTATATAATTTTTCTGGATTTTTCCTGGCAGTTCTCGTAACGTGAAAACCTGAAATACAAAAACAGCCGAAAACAGAAACTGGCACTTGGGTGCACTAGATTAGTAAGTTAGTCCAACTATGATCAAAAGTGTATGGAAGTGTATGAATATCATAGCAATATCACCCAAAAGTGGCATGGAGCAAGCAGAAATTATAGATACGTTTTGGACGTATCAGTTACCATACCACTGTGGCGCGGAACACACTCTTGTTGACCTACGAGGTTCAGCATTAACTTGATGTGAAGTTTCATGATCATCATCATTAGCTTCCTCACTGATCGGTGTAGGAATCAATGGAACTAGTTTTTGTGATGTACTACTTTCCAACTCGGGAGAAGATACAATTACCTCATTAAGTTCTACTTTCCTCCCACTCACTTCTTTCGAGAGAAACTCATTCTCTAGAAAGGATCTATTCTTAGCAACGAATATCTTGCCTTCGGATCTGTGATAGAAGGTGTACCCAACAGTTTCCTTTGGGTATCCTATGAAGACACATTTCTCCGACTTGGGTTCGAGCTTATCAGGTTGAAGCTTTTTCATATAAGCATCGCAGCCCCAAACTTTAAGAAACGACAACTTGGGTTTCTTGCCAAACCACAGTTCATAAGGCATCTTCTCAACGGATTTAGATGGTGCCCTATTAGACATGAATGCAGCTGTCTCTAAAGCATAACCCCAAAACAGTAGTGGTAAATCGGTAAGAGACATCATAGATCTGATACGTCTCCAACGTATCTATAATTTCTGTTTGTTCCATGCTATTATTTATGAAGTCTTGGATGTTTAATGAGTTTTATCATACACTTTTACATCATTTTTGGGACTAACCTACTAACCCAAAGGCCCAGTCCAGATTGCTGTTTTTTGCCTGTTTCAGGGTTTTGCAGAAAAAGAATATCAAACGGAGTCCAAACGGAATGAAACCTTCACGAGAGATATTTTTGGAGAAAATCACGCACGGGGACCTGAGAACCACGTCAGGGGATCAAGGGGCTGCCCACGAGGGTGGGGGGCGCACCCCCGTTCACAGGGCGTGCCCCCTGCCTCGTGGGGCCCCCGAGCACCCCCCGTTGTCCTCCTTCTTCCTATATAAGTCTATGTACCCCGAAACCTTTGACAACAAAGAGAAAACCCTAATTCCACCGCCGTAACCTTCTGTTCCCGTGAGATCCCATCTTGCAGCCTGTTCCGGAGCTCCACCGGAGGGGGATCCATCACGGAGTTCTTCTTCATCATCATCATCGCCCTCACCATGAGTTGTGATTAGTTTACCACAGACCTTCGGGTCCATAGCTAGTATCTAGATGGCTTCTTCTCTCTCTGGATCTTGATACAAAGTTCTCCTAGGTCTTCGAGGAGATCTATTCGACGTAATCTCTTTTAGCGGTGTGTTTGTCGAGATCCCATGAATTGTGAGTTTATGATCAAGGTTATCTATGAAAGATATTTGGTTCTTCTCTGAACTTTTTATGTGTGCTCATAATATCCTTGCAAGTCTCTTCGGTTTATTGGTTTGGTTTGGCCTACTAGATCTATAGTTCTTGCAATGGGAGAAGTGCTTGGCTTTGGGTTCTATCTTGCGGTGTCCTTTCCCAGTGATAGTAGGGGCATCAAGGCACGTATTGTATTGTTGCCATCGAGGATAAAAAGATGGGGTTTATATCATATTGCTTGAGTTTATCCCTCAACATCATGTCATCTTGCTTAAGGCGTTACTCTGTTCTTATGAACTCAATACACTAGATGCATGCTGGATAGCAGTTGATGTCTGGAGTAATAGTAGTAGATGCAGGCAGGAGTCGGTCTACTCGTCTCAAACCTGATGCCTATATACAATGATCATGCCTAGATAGTATCATAATTATTCACTTTTCTATCAATTGCTCGACAGTAATTTGTTTACCCGCCGTAGAATATCGCTATCATGCGAGAAGCCACTAGAGAACACTATGGCCCCCGGGTCTATTCTCAACATATCAATCTACATCTACTTTGCTTTTATTGCTTTTATTTGTTGTTCTTATAAACCAAAAATATCAAAAATATAAACTATCATCTCTATCAGATCTCACTTTCGTAAGTGACCGTAAAGGGATTGACAACCCCTTATCGCGTTGGCTGCGAAGTTCTTATTTGTTTGTGCAGGTGCGAGGGACTCGCGCGTAGTCTCCTACTGGATTGATACCTTAGTTCTAAAAAACGGAGGTAAATACTTACGCTACTGTGCTGCATCTCCCTTTCCTCTTCGAGGGAATACAACGCAAGCTCGAGAAGTAGCAAGAAGAATCTCTGGCGCCGTTCCCGGGGAGGCTTACGCAAAAGTCATATACCAAGTACCTATCACAAACCCTAATCCTTCGCATTACATTTTTTGCCTCTCGTTTTCCTCTCCCCCACTTCACCCTTGCCGTTTTATTTGCCCTTCTTCTGCCGTGTGTTTATCGTTCGCTTGCTTCTTGTTTGCTTGTGTGTGTTGGATTGCTTGCTTGTCACTATGGCTCAGAACAATACCAAATTGTGTGACTTCTCCAATACCAACAACAATAATTTTATTAGCACTCCGATTGCTCCTATTACCGATGCTGAATCTTGTGAGATCAATGCTGCTTTGTTGAATCTTGTCATGAAAGATCAATTCTCCGCCCTTCAAGATGCCGCTACCCATCTAAACAACTTTGTTGATTTGTGTGATATGCAAAAGAAAAGGGATACAGATAACGATATTGTTAAATTGAAGTTATTTCCGTTTTCACTTAGAGATCGTGCTAAAACTTGGTTTTCCTCTTTGCCTAGAAATAGTATTGATTCATGGAATAAGTGCAAAGATGCTTTTATCTCTAAGTATTTCCCTCCTGCTAAGATCATCTCTCTTAGAAACGATATTATGAATTTTAAGCAACTAGATCATGAGCATGTTGCACAAGCTTGGGAGAGAATGAAATTGATGTACGTAATTGCCCTACACATGGTTTGAATATATGGATGATTATTCAGAATATTATGCTGGCTTGAATTTTTCTTCTAGAAATCTTTTAGACTCGGTCGCGGGAGGCACTTTCATGGAAACCACCTGAGGAGAAGCTACAAAACTCCTAAATAATATTATGGTTAATTATTCTCAGTGGCACACCGAAAGATCTACTAGTAAAAAAGTGCATGCTATCGAAGAAATTAGTGTTTTGAGTGGAAAGATGGATGAACTTATGAACTTTTTTGCTGCTAAGAGTGCTTCTCCTGATCCTAATGATATTCCTTTGTCCACTTTGATTGAGCATAACAATGAATCTTTGGATGTGAATTTTATTGGTAGGAATAATTTTGGTAATAATGCTTATAGAGGTAATGTTAATACTAGGCCTATTCCTAGTAATTACTCTAATAATTATGGTAATTCCTACAACAACTCTTATGGAAAGATGCCTTGTGAATTTGAAACTAGTGTTAAGGAGTTTATGATCTCGCAAATGAATTTCAATGCTATGCTTGAAGAGAAATTACTTAAGGTTGATGAATTGGCTAGAAGTGTGGATATAATTACTCTCTATGTTGATTCTTTGAAACTTAGATCTATCCCACCTAAGCATGATATCAATGAGTCTCTCAAAGCCATGAGAATTTCCATTGATGAATGCAAAGAAAGAACCGCTAGGATGCATACTAAAAGAGAAGATTATATTAAAGCGTGTTCTTCTAGTTTTCATGAAAATAAAGATGAAGATCTAAAAGTTATTGATGTGTCTCCAATTAGATCCTTGTTTTCTAGTATAAATTTTGATGAAGATAGGATTGGAGATGATTCTGCTTTAAAGTGTCCCAATGATTCGGAGTTTTTAGATCTTGATGCTAAAATTGCTAAAAGTGGGAGTGAAGAGATTAAAACTTTGCATTGTGATGAACCCACTACTTTGGATTTAAAGGGATTCAATTATGACAATTGCTCTTTCATTGATTGTATTTCCTTGTTGCAATCGGTTCTAAATTCTCTGCATGCTTATAGTCAAAATAAAGCTTTCACCAAACACACAGTTGATGCTTTGATGCAATCTTATGAAGAAAAACTTGAGTTGGAAGTTTCTATCCCTAGAAATATTTATGATGAGTGGGAACCTACTATAAAAATAAAAATAAAAGATCATGAATGCTATGCTTTGAGTGATTTGGGTGCAAGTGTCTCCACTATCCCAAAAACTTTGTGTGATTTGCTAGGTTCCATGAGCTTGATGATTGTTCTTTAAATTTGCATCTTGCGGATTCCACTATTAAGAAACCTACGGGAAGGATTAATGATGTTCTTATTGTTGCCAATAGGAATTATGTGCCCGTATATTTCATTGTTCTTGATATAGATTGCAATCCTTCATGTCCTATTATTCTTGGTAGACCTTTCCTTAGAACGATTGGTGCAATTATTGATATAAGGAAGGAAATATTAGATTCCAATTCCCGTTAAGTAAAGGCATGGAACACTTTCCTAGAAATGAAATCAAATTACCATATGAATCTATCATGAGAGCCACTTATGGATTGCCTTCCAAAGATGGCAACACCTAGATTTATCTTGTATCGTGCCTAGCTAGGGGCGTAAAACGATAGCGCTTGTTGGGAGGCAACCCAATTTTATATTTTTTGTTTTTTTGCTGTTAGGGAATAATATTGCATCTAGCCTCTGATTAGATGTGGTTTCATGTTTTGTTTAGTGTTTGTGCCAAGTAGAACCTTTGGGAAGACTTGTGTGAAGTTTATGTAATCTTGCTGTGAAAAACAGAATCGTTAGCGCTCGCTAAAGTGGTCGTCAGATTTTAGTGGAGCATGCTATTTAGTTGATTCTTTTTGAAGATGATTAGTAGACAAATTACGAAAATTTAACAATTTAGTTTGAATTTTTTGGATTTCTAGAAGTAGGCGAAACCTGCAGATTACTACATACTGTTTTGTTTTTGACAGATTCTGTTTTTCGTGTGTTGTTTGCTTATTTCAATGCTTCTATGAGTAGTAGTGGGAGATATGAACCATAGAGAAGATGGAATACAGTAGGTTTAACACCAATATAAACAAAGAATAAATTCATTGCTGCACCTTTCAGTAGTGGTTTGCTTTCTTATACTAACCGAGCTCATGAGAATTTTTGTCTAAGTTTTGTGTTGTGAAATTTTCAAGTTTTGAGTATTGCTTTGATGGACTATGGAACAAGGAGTAGCAAAGGCCTAAGCTTGGGGATGCCTATGGAACCCCAAGTAAATTCAAGATAATCAAAATCCTAAGCTTGGGGATGCCCCGGGAAGGCATCCCCTCTTTCGTCTTCATCCATCGGTAACTATACTTGGAGCTATATTTTTATTCACAACATGATATGTGTTTTGCTTGGAGCGTCTTGTATAATTTGAGTCTTTGCTTGTTAGTTTGTCGCAATCATCCTTGCTGGACACAACTATTTGAGAGAGTTAAATATAGCCTAGAAATTGTTAGAACACTTTAAACCTTCCGTGCCTCCCGGGTCGCTTTGCTCGGGCGACTCCGGAGGCGACCAACTCCTAGCCAAAAAACAACCTAGCGTCAGATCTCATCTCGCAGCCGCCGCCGGCCGCGGCTGGCGGCGGCGGTGGCACCCTTCCGTCAAAGGCGAAAGGTGTGGAGGGTACACCTTGGCTACGTCTTCCACGAGCGAGGATGTAACATCCCAAATTTCCAATTTGGAATGTTATACATTAGATCATCATGCATATCATATTTTCTTGCTTTTGGTGGATCCAAGTAAATCCTACGCAACTCAAGGACCCTCGCAGAGAGTTGGGGATTTCGATATTTTCATATTTGAGGTTTCTCAAATTTTTAAAATAGGATCATTGATTTTATTTATTTTATCTTCAAGTATTTCTAGTATGAAAATATGAGATATGGAGTAAAATGACTCTCCCAAAAATAAAGAAATACTGAGAATTTAATAAAAAAATCAAATAAGTTTTTCTTTGGAGTTTTATTTGAATTAGGAAAAATTGCATGTTTTCAAAAATGCATTTTAGTGCCAAAAAAATGTTCATCTTGTTCTAAATATTCTATTTAGACGGTGAAAATTTGTTTTGGCAATTTTAGTTTTTTTTTCTAGGATTTTTCGTAGCCTCGGCGTTTAAAAAAAATTAGGAGACCCGTGCCCGACTGGGCCGAAGGCCCAGCCGAGCCAGGCCCGCGCCGCCGCTGCCGCCTTCCACGCGCCGCGCCGCCTGTGCCCGAGACGGACTCCACCGCCGCCGGCCGATGCCTTGCCCCCTCCTCCAAGCAGCAGCCCCCCTCCTATAAATGCCGCCGCTCCGCCCCCTTCTCGCCTCGCCCCGCATCGCCGCACCGCCGCCGCAACCCCACGCCACCACCCTAGCCTCGCCGCCGCCTGATACGTCCAAAACGTATCTATAATTTCTGCTTGCTCCATGCTTCTTTTGTGTGATATTGCTATGATATTGATGCACTTCCATACACTTTTGATCATATTTGGACTAACCTATTAACTCAGTGCACCACAGTGCCAGTTCCTGTTTTCTGTTGTTTTTCTATTTCAGGTTTCCCCCATATTAAAAGTGCCCCAAAAATTCCGGGAAAAATACAGGAAAAATCAGCGTACAGGAAGCTTCGCGAAGAACCAAAGCGGGGCCAGAGGGGAGCCAGGGGAGGCCCAGGCGGCCACCTGGCGCGGCCCCACCCCTGGCCACGCCAGGGGGGCGCCTGGGGCCCCTGCTCCGCCTCTGGCTGCCCCCCTTCGCATATATATCCCTCTCGTCCCGAAACCCCCGAGGACAGAACCCTTTTTCGCGATCTCGCCTCTGTTCCGCCGCCGCAGCGCTTCCAAGATCGGGAGCATCAGGAGAACTCTTCCCGGCACCCTGCCGGAGGGGAGAACCACCACCGGGAGCTTCTCCACCACCATGGACGCTTCCCGGATGAGTCGTGAGTAGTCCACCTTGGACCATGGGTCCATGATCAGTAGCTATGTGATGTTCTCCTCCCCTCTTTGCTCTTCATGGTTTAGACATCATGAGCTGCCCTACATGATCGAGGCACATATGTAATCTTTCTGTTGTTGCTTTGCTGAGTTTGCTGGGATCTGATGGATTATGAGACTATGTTCAGATTGTGTTTGAGTAATATATTTGATTCACCTCTTTTATATCTTTGTTCTTGAGTAATTCTTGCATGTTCTCCGTTGCTATTTATTGCTTCGGCCAAGTAGTAGGTAGTAACTCCAAGAGGGAGCGTTATGCTTGATTGTGGGTTCATGCCCCCTGATGACTAGCTTGAGTGACAGAAACATGAGTCTAGGGGATGTGTTGTTGCCACAAGGGGGAAAACAACGGTGCTTGTACTTGCGGGTGCAAGGATTGTTTACTTTACGCAAAGTTCTTTTAATGCAGTTGTCTGTTGCTTTGAGTTTACACTTTGGGTGGGATTCGCAACTTAATACCAGCGAGATGTTCTGGATAGATATCTCAAGGTGGATGATTAGTAGTAGATGCAGATGGATTTCGGTCTACTTGCCTTGGCGTACCGCCCATGCTTTTGAGCCTCTACCTTTCCTTGCAGCATAGTTAGCATTGGTTTGCGCACATAATCCTGTCAATTGCCCAGCTGTAATTTGTTTACCTCGCTTTGCTGTTTTATCGTCTTTTGGGAGAGAGACATCACTAGTGAACATCATGGGACCCCAGTCCATGTTACCACCGCTGATCACACCTTCTATTTACTTCCTGTTTTTATTTCCTAGTTGCAGTCATAGCTATCATTATTATCTCTTGTGTTTGATCCTTTGTAAACAACAAGGCCGGAGGGATTGACAACCTCTCTGTACTCGTTGGGAGCAAAGTTATCTGTATCTGTGTGCAGGTCCTGTCAACCGCTAAGTTTCTTGCGCCGTTGACACCTACTTGTCGACCCTCGGAGTCTCACGGGATTCGATCCTTGGTATCTTTGCCAAGGGAAATTTGCTGCTACGCTACATCTCAACCTTCCACTTGGGGTAACCAACGAGGGGCGAGAAGCCATCAAGCAAGTTTCTGGCGCTGTTGCCGGGGACTCCACTCTTCAAGATAGGGGAGTTGCACGCTATCTTTTATCTTTGCTTTTTAGTCTTGTTAGTTTACCTTGCAGTTTTTGCTTTAGTGTCCCTTACCAAAAATCACAAAAATAGTTATTTTGCGTGCTGCTGCTATGGGTTCCACCGAGAACACCAAGTTGTGTGACTTCACTAGTCATAACAACAATGACTTTATCTGCACGCCTATTGCTACAACTGCCACTTCAGCACCTTCTTATGAGATTAAACCTGCTTTACTGAACCTAGTTATGAAAGATCAATTCTCCGGTGCTGGAGATGATGCTACTTTGCACTTAAATAATTTTGTTGAGCTCTGTGATATGCAAAAGTACACGAAAATAGATGGTGATATTGTTAAGCTTAAGCTTTTTCCTTTCTCCTTGAGAGGAGGAGCTAAAATCTGGTTTCAATCCTTGCCTAGGAATAGTATAGATTCTTGGGACAAGTGCAAGGATGCCTTTATTGGGAAGTACTATCCCCCTGCTAAAATTATCCAACTAAGGAGTAACATAATGAATTTTAAACAATTGGATAATGAACACGTTGCCCAAGCTTGGGAACGCATGAAATCTCTTGTCAAGAACTGCCCTACTCATGGTTTGACTACTTGGATGGTTATCCAAACTTTTTATGCAGGCTTGAACTTTACCTCGCGGAACTTGTTAGATTCGGCCGCGGGAGGAACCTTTATGTCAACTACACTTGGTGCTGCCACGAAGCTTCTCGACGAGATGATGACCAATTATTCCCAATGGCACACCGAACGCGCTCCAACAGGTAGGAAGGTAAACTCTGTCGAGGAGATTTCGTCCCTAAATGAAAAAGTTGACTTGATCATGTCTCTACTTTCCAAGAAATCTTCTATTGATCCTCATGATGTTCCTTTAAATTCTTTGATTGCTCAAGATCAAGTAGATGTGAACTTTATCTCTAGAAACAATTTCAATAACAATGCTTATAGGAGTAATTTTGGTAGCAACCCTAGACCGTTCCCCTCTAATTCCTATGGGAACAACAATACTTATCTTAGCACCAAGAACTCCACCCAAAGAGATAGAGACATGCCTAGTTATGAGAAACTTCTAGAAATAGAAAAGGCCACTAAGAACTACATGCACACCCAATATGAACAAAACAAGACCTTCTCGAGGGAATTAGATGAGCATACTGCTGTCTTGCAAGACATTGGTAGACAACTGGAGAGCCTAAATATTGAGATTTCTAACCTCCAGACTAGGCTCACCATCACTGAGACCCAAGTTTCCAATATGTCCCACACACAAGCCACTTTGATAAACCAAATGGCAGCTAAACCTGAAGTGGTTGCACCCCTGAAGGAGGAAGAAGATAGAGCCTTCCTACCCACCACACTGTTGCTACTATTCAAGTTGTTGAGGATATCCAAACTCTTAGCACCCAATGCACTCCTAGTCCCGTTAGACCTATTAAGGGTGATGCTATGACCTCAACCGTAGAAGAAGAAACTCCTATGACCATAGAAGCTACCAAACAAGTGAGCCTAAAGGACACCACTACCACTTTACTTGATAGTAGTGACCTTGATTTTGATAATTGCACCCTTTCTAAAGTTATTGGTTTTCTTCACAAGATGTCTAGAGATCCCCACACCAGCATGCTTAATCTTGCCTTCACGGAGCATATCACTAATGCTCTCATCAAAGCTAGGGAGGAGAAGCTTAGAGTAGAAGCCTCCATACCTAGAAAGCTAGAAGATAGTTGGGATCCTATGATTAAAATTAAGTTGAATAACTTCTCTTGCTATGCTTTATGTGATGTTGGAGCTAGTACCTCCGTTATGCCCAAAAGAATGTATGATATGCTTGAATTGAAGCCTTTTGATCCTTGTTCTTTTGGTGTTCGTCTTGTTGATTCTTCCGTAAAGAAACCTTTGGGGAAGATCGACGATGTTCTTATCATTGTCAATGACAATTATGTTCCCGTTGATTTTACTATTATGGATATTGAATGTGAACCTTCTTGTCCAATTATTTTGGGACATCCTTTTCTTCGCACCGTTGGTGCTATCATTGACATGAAAGAGGGGAATATAAAATTCCAATTCCCTCTCAAGAAAGGGATGGAACACTTCCCTAGAAAGAAGATTAAGTTGCCTTTTGAGTCCGTTATACGGGCTAGCTATTCTCTTACTCTTGATAAAACTTGATCTTCTCTTTTTGCATCATGCCTAGCTTAAAGGCATAAAAGAAAGCGCTTTTGGGAGGCAGCCCACAACGAATTAGGTTTTATTTTGCTTTTGTTGTGTCTTGATGTTTGTTACTACAGTAGCATCATCGTTGTATCTTTTCTTTTCAACTTTGTGCCAAGTTTAGCCTCCGATTGTAAGAAAGTTCAAAAGTTGTGACGTGCTGTCCAGAAAACAGATTCTGTCCTTGGACAGACAAATTCGAATAAAATCACCAGATCATCTTTTTGATCTGAATTTTTTTGACAGCGTGCTCTATACAATTGGCTTTCGAGCGTCTGTTCTGAGTTTTTTGATTTGAGTTGCAGAAGTGCCCCGAAAAAATTATTTACTACCTGCTGGTCTGTTTTTCATAGATTCTGTCCTGTTTTGCCTTTTCTTCGTTTTGCAAACCTTGAGCTTGCTTTTTCTTTGCAAAAACCTTTTGGCATACTTGAGAAACAGTAGATCTTCAAGATTATCTTTATTTCCAGTAGGGAAAAATCATTTTAGTGTCGGTACTAACCTCGCTAATCAGATTATGATGAGTTATGTATGAAGGGAGTTTTCAAGTGGGCGAGGGGAGATGATAAAAGAAGATTCAGGAGGGTCAAACGCTAAAGCTTGGGGATGCCCCCGTGCACCCCCAAGAAATATTCAAGAAGACTCAAGCGTCTAAGCTTGGGGATGCCCCCATGCATCCCCTTCTCCATCAACAATTATTAGTTCGTCTTTCGTTCCACTATATTCTTATCACTTCATGCGTTATGTGCTATGCTTGGAGCGTCTTGCTCTTAGTTTCCTTTTTTTTAGTTTTCTTTAGCTTTGCTTGCTGTTCATAACAAGTTAGAACCCAACTTTCTTTGTGTGGGAGAGAAACACGCTCCACTTCAACCTAGAACACAACATAGGATTTTCATGCTTATCTTTGTTGTGTGTGTTCTTTGTCTTTCCATAGCTGATGTCATGTTTAGCTCTTAGTTTTCATGCTTTTCTTTTTAAAAGAGCTTTTGTTTAGTTGGTTGCTGAACTCTCTTGAGTTTTCATGTTTATCTTGTTAAGAAGAGTTTGCTTGTTGCACTGAGTTGTGTGTCTTAACTTAAAGTAGGTAATTGAGGTTGCTATTTAATTTTAGTAGTAACTTGCAATAGTTTTGAGGTATTGCCATGAGTAATGTCTGAACTTTTGGTGTCAAGAGCTTTAGCCTATTAGTGATAGATGTCGTATTTTGGGCAATCCGTGTTTATTTTCGAAAACCTACAAAATAGTTGAGAACTTTAGCTACTAGATGGATCACTAATCTTTGGAGGGATCGAATATTAGAGTACACTCACGTACCATGAGTCGAGGATGCGCAAGGATAACCAAACCCCCATACACTCCTCCTCGGGGTACTTGTCTCTTTGTGAACCTCCTAATTAGATTGAGAGTTACCGATAATAAGTGCATGAGTTCTTCGGACTAATGTGAGTATTCGAAAGTTGACACTTCCACCTAGCCATATTTTTCTAGCCTCTTCGGTACCGTGCATTGCCCTTTCTCACCTCGACAGTTGGCGCATACTTCGCCGGTGCATCCAAATCCTTGGCACGATACGCTCTGTCATCATAAGCCTCATTATATCCTTCCTCAAAACAGCCACCATACCTACCTATCAAGGCATTTCCATAGCCTTTCCGAGATACATTGCCATGCAACATCCATCTTCTCATGACTTGATCTTCATGTCATACATGCTTTTTGCTTGATCGATGAGCCGCATGCTAGTTGGGCCTTGCCCTAGTCATTGCTACATGACGCGCTAGTATCATTGCATATCCTGCTACACTGGCAGAGGCATACATTTGCATACATCATGATAGTTTCATTTTCTTTATGTTGAGTACTTTTGTAAAGTGTGAAAGATCTTCTATACTTCTTGTAATACATAGAGTGTTGCCCCTAAAGTGAGGAAAAGATCCCAAAGAGGACAAAATCAAAAGATCCCAAAGAGGATAAAATCAAAAGATCCCAAAGAGGACAAATGAGAGTTAAATAGAAAGAGCCATTGAGGCCACAAAAAAAATAAAAAAATAGAAAAAAGGGAAAAAGAAATAAGAAGAGAGAAGGGGGCACACTACTATTCCTTTTGAGAGATCCACACTCGTACTCCATCTTATTCCTTGTACTCCATAGAGATTATCATTCATGCATATAGCTATGTGGGGACCTTCACACTATAGAACTTGGCTTGTATATTCCAATGATGAGCCTCCTCAAAAGATCTCTAGGTCTTCTTGAGCAAGCAAGTTGGATGCACCCCCCACTAGTTCCATTGGAGAGCTTACCTTAGCTCATATGTGCATCCGTTGCATGGCAATCCCTACTCCTCACATCATATCTATCATTTGGCTTTCTCTCGCCTATGATTGTCCTCATTGATGTGAGCCTTTCACACCTTTTTTGTCTTCCCCCTTCATCATTTTTTCTCTCTTTGCCATCCTAAGTGTCAACTTTCTTGCTTACGCTCATCCATTGCATGAGTGCTCAAAATATCGAAAGGGAGTGGATCATTTTGACTTGTACCTGGCTGGTGGTCTGGGGATGAGTCAAGATAAGATTCCAAAGAAGACCAAGTGTGAAACTTTAGTAGATTAAGTTCTCAACAATACAAAAACTATGTTTTACTCTCTCGTATATCCATATCCCATTTCTTGCACGCAAACACCATTTGGAGACATTCGAGTCACGGACAGCGAGAGCTCTTGCACCTTTATGTTCTTATGTTGCTTGTTACAATGCTAATATAGACTCTTGCTTGTTATGACTTGAATTGAATTACATGCCTTGATTGCTTTACTTAAAAGTTCTTATATGGTTGATAGCATGTCACCACAGAAATTATGCTTGTTATCATTTACCTACTCGAGGACGAGCAGGAATTAAGCTTGGGGATGTTGATACGTCCAAAACGTATCTATAATTTTTGCTTGCTCCATGCTTCTTTTGTGTGATATTGCTATGATATTGATGCACTTCCATACACTTTTGATCATATTTGGACTAACCTATTAACTCAGTGCACCACAGTGCCAGTTCCTGTTTTCTGCTGTTTTTCTATTTCAGGTTTCCCCCATATTAAAAGTGCCCCAAAAATTCCAGGAAAAATACAGGAAAAATCAGCGTACAGGAAGCTTCGCGAAGAACCAAAGCGGGGCCAGAGGGGAGCCAGGGGAGGCCCAGGCGGCCACCTGGCGCGGCCCCACCCCTGGCCACGCCAGGGGGGCGCCTGGGGCCCCTGCTCCGCCTCTGGCTGCCCCCCTTCGCATATATATCCCTCTCGTCCCGAAACCCTCGAGGACAGAACCCTTTTTCGCGATCGCGCCTCTGTTCCGCCGCCGCAGCGCTTCCAAGATCGGGAGCATCAGGAGAACTCTTCCCGGCACCCTGCCGGAGGGGAGAACCACCACCGGGAGCTTCTCCACCACCATGGACGCTTCCCGGATGAGTCGTGAGTAGTCCACCTTGGACCATGGGTCCATGATCAGTAGCTATGTGATGTTCTCCTCCCCTCTTTGCTCTTCATGGTTTAGACCTTATGAGCTGCCCTACATGATCGAGGCACATATGTAATCTTTCTGTTGTTGCTTTGCTGAGTTTGCTGGGATCTGATGGATTATGAGACTATGTTCAGATTGTGTTTGAGTAATATATTTGATTCACCTCTTTTATATCTTTGTTCTTGAGTAATTCTTGCATGTTCTCCGTTGCTGTTTATTGCTTCGGCCAAGTAGTAGGTAGTAACTCCAAGAGGGAGCGTTATGCTTGATTGTGGGTTCATGCCCCCTGATGACTAGCTTGAGTGACAGAAACATGAGTCTAGGGGATGTGCTGTTGCCACAAGGGGGAAAACAACGGTGCTTGTACTTGAGGGTGCAAGGATTGTTTACTTTATGCAAAGTTCTTTTAATGTAGTTGTCTATTGCTTTGAGTTTACACTTTGGGTGGGATTCGCAACTTAATACCAGCGAGATGTTCTGGATAGATATCTCAAGGTGGATGATTAGTAGTAGATGCAGATGGATTTCGGTCTACTTGCCTTGGCGTACCGCCCATGCTTTTGAGCCTCTACCTTTCCTTGCAGCATAGTTAGCATTGGTTTGCGCACATAATCCTGTCAATTGCCCAGCTATAATATGTTTACCTCGCTTTGCTGTTTTATCGTCTTTTGGGGGAGAGACATCACTAGTGAACATCATGGGACCACGGTCCATATTACCACCACTGATCACACCTTCTATTTACTTCCTGTTTTTATTTCCTAGTTGCAGTCATAGCTATCATTATTATCTCTTGTGTTTGATCCTTTGTAAACAACAAGGCCGGAGGGATTGACAACCTCTCTGTACTCGTTGGGAGCAAAGTTATCTGTATCTGTGTGCAGGTCCTGTCAACCGCTAAGTTTCTGGCGCCGTTGACACCTACTTGTCGACCCTCGGAGTCTCACGGGATTCGATCCTTGGTATCTTTGCCAAGGGAAATTTGCCGCTACGCTACATCTCAACCTTCCACTTGGGGTAACCAACGAGGGGCGAGAAGCCATCACCGCCGCAACCCCGCCCCGCCGCCGCAGCACCACCCCGCCGCCGCAGCTGGCAGCCCCGCCGTCGCCTGCCACCGCCCACGCCGCCCGCTGCCGACGCCCTCCCACCGGAATCCGCCGAGGTAGCCGCGCCGCCGCCAGTTTTCGGTAGTAAACCGCCCGGTTTTTAGAACCCTAGTTCTTTTTTTAGTTAGACCGGTTTTTTTCTTTTCTCGGTTTAGTTGTATAGCGAGCGTTCACCCGTTCGTTCGTTTTAACGAACGAGTTCGTCATTTAGTCTCAGCTGACGAACGTCCGTTCGTTAAGTTGTTCTTAGTTTTCTTTTCGTAGTTATTTTTCTGATCGTGATTTCTGATCCGATCTTTGTTCTAGTTTATCTTTTTGCTCGTTTATCGGAATCAGACGATTCAAGCACCTGGAGTTTCGTCTCGAAACCCTCTTTCCGTTTAACCTAGTCACCCAAGCGTTTGCCTCTGTTAATTTGGACTTAGGTCCAGATTGGTAGCGTAGTTGTTTCTTTTTCGCCGTTTGACTTTCGTTGTTTCGTTTGGTTTGTTTCTTTTAAAAACCGGAGTTCTTAAGTTGAACTTTCTGGTTAGATCTCTTATTTGAGTTTTACCCGTGAATTAGTTAAGTACTTATTGTGTGCTTGTTTTATTTGTGATAGAGTACCCGGAGTGCGCCGCTTGCTACTTTGAATCACTAGGTTTTGCGGATCATCAGCAAGGCAAGTAACACTTTGATCATACTTTCCAATACCCAGTTTTCATTGCATTAGTTTATCCTCAAACACATTGCATGAGTTGGATCAAATAACATGTGGGACTAGGAAGTAGATGAGGTAGTACCTATTACCTGCATTATTTTCAAACCCTTGGGAGTTACTTCTACGTTTGCTGTTAGGTTATGCTATGCTCGTAGACGTGGATTGGGTGAGTGTATCCATGACAGATGTGAGATTATTAATTAATGATTCAACTTAAGGTGGCAACTTAAATACACATCTGGGTGGATTGAGGCGCCTGGGTATTCCAGCGTTTGCCTATTTTCTTTATGGACCGCCACCCAGGCTCAAAGGGATCATGAGATTATTCATACTAGAGACTTTCGTGTGCAGCCACAAGCTATTATGGGCTCTAGCATAGTTGACTAAGTCATGCGAACTCTTACAGTGGTGGACTAGCAGATGTAGGGGATGTAGGTTGGTATGGTCCACCCGATCGTAAGGTGCTAGTGCTTCTGAAAGACTATGTCTCGGTCATCCGTTTCTCAAACATCATGTAGTGCGAGAATCCCAACGGAGGAGATCGGGTCTTGTGGGGAAAAGTGCACAAACCTCTGCAGAGTGTCCAAACTGATCATGATTAGCTGTGTCCCCGGTTATGGACGTCTTGAGTATCTAGTAGTTGGATTATCATGTGTATCTCAACACTCTAAAAGTTAATTTGTTGGGTTAATGTTTACTTTAATTGGGATTGAGTTGGGTGAACCTTCTCAATGATGTTTCAACTACCATGATAGTTAATTAAAATCTATTCCTTTGCAGTAGGGAAAAAATTGGCTTTATGCAAAAAACTATAACCATAGAGCTTTCCACCAGCCATATTGCATATAGTATAGCTTTACTTTTGTTACTCTCTATGTGTTACTTTGCCAGCATATTCCATGTGCTGACCCGTTTCGGGCTGCAATGTTCATGTTGCAGACTTTTCAGACAATGAGTAAGGTGCCTTTAGGTCGTGGTTCTATACTCAGTGATGCCGTTGGAGTTGATGGACTCACTTATCTTCCAAGCCTTCCACTGTTATCGTTGTTAGATGGCCTTAAGCCATTATTATTGTAATAAGTTCATCGTTGGAACTATCGATGTAATAAGTGTGTGATTGCCACTCTGTTATAAATCCTTCAAGTACTGTGCGTGTCAGCATTACTGATCTAGGGATGAAACTGATGCACAGAGATCGGACTGTTTGAGGTCTGGTCGCTACAAGATGGTATCAGAGCACATGTTGACTGTAGGACACGACCACTAAGCTAAAACCCTAGAACACTATTCACTCTTCTCATTTCTGACTCATCTTTTCTACTCTCTTAGGATGGTGGATGCAAGGAAAAAGTTCACGCAACCTGATGAAGATACACCATTTGGACGACACCTGAAGGAAGTCACAAGATATCTAAACATCGGACTACCCAGTTTCACCGGAACCTACAACGCCACTTTACCTGAAGAGGAGCGCTCGTTGATTCAAGCTCAAGTTCCAGGAAGGACGTTCGTGCCCGTCACCGCACCCATAGAATTTTCCTTTAATGCGCCTACATGGAGCCTAGGTAGGAGCATGGCAGCCCACATCACTATGGGAAGGATTGGAGAAATCTACAAGCAGGAGCTAAAGGACACTATCTACCAGATTTGTGGACGTCGAGATGAGCAGTGGGACATGATCAACACCCGGAAGGACATGTCCATTGTCGCGTTCATTCAAGAGTTAAACCAGCACATTCGTCGCCAGGAGCACCAGATGTCTGCCGGGATGATAGACTTGAAGAAAGCACTAACCAGAAACTTGGAGTTAGAGGAGGAACTCAAGTCAACCCGCGACAGATACGAGGAGGAGATGTTAATACTTGAGGAGAAGAATGATGATTTGACACGAAAGCTAGGAGTATTCATGGGAGATCCAGCACCAGGAGGGGAAGAAGAGGAAGAAGAACCCAAGGAGATATGCCCTGAAGACTACATCATCCTTGACGACACGGACTCAAACCCCGATGATAGCGATGATGAGGACTATGAAGATGAAGCTGGAGCTAACATCATGGAATCCTCTGCCAATCAAAATTTCTAGAAGACCTTCCTATTACTAGTAGTTTTTCCCATCTAGTAGACTTAGAGCACTTTTGTAACGTTAAATCCGTGTAAGCCCTTGTTTTGAATTGATATTGGTGTGATATGTTTGTGTTCGTCTCATGTGCGTTGGGTAGTGATTTTCCCTTAGACCTCTTTTCTATTCTAATATCTTCCCTCTACACCCATCAGATGCCTCCAAGACGTGAGCCGGATTTGAGTTTCCCCCTGAGCTCACTCAGTTGATCCAGCAGCAAAACACTTTGATGCAACTTCTTGTCCAGAACACTCAGAACAACCAGAACAACAACAACCCTCCACCACCACCACCCGTGGATAACCTGACCCGTTTCTTAAGGTTACAACCACCGGTGTTTGCTAGTAGCATTGAACCAATAGTCGCTGATGACTGGCTGCGCAAGATTGGAAGGGATTTGACCACTGCTAACTGCTCGGATGCTGAGAAGGTGCGATTTGCCGCACATTAGTTATCTGGACCAGCCGCAGCGTGGTGGGAGAATTACACATCCACTTTTCCCATAGCCAATGTTACTTGGGATCAGTTTCAGCAAGCTTTCCGTACCGCCCATGTCTCAACTGGAGCTATGAGCATGAATAAGCGGGAGTTTCGCAACTTGCGCCAAGGAAATCGTACTGTGGCTCATACGTAGATGAGTTTAGTACTCTATCCCGTTGTGCCCCAGATGATGTGGCCACGGATGCCGCTAAGCAAGAAAGATTTATGGAAGGGCTGAATGATGAGATGAGTGTACAATTGATGGTAGCAAGCTTCAACAACTACCAGGAACTGGTTGATCGAGCTCTAATGATTGAAGGGAAGCACCAACAGATTGAAAATCGCAAGAGGAAGTATGGACAAGGAAAGTACAATTCTGGAGCCCGACAGAAGCCACGTTTTACACCTAAAACGGTAGGACACTTTCAACATACCCATGCAGGAGGCAGCTCGCACAATCATAATGGCCCCAAGAATGGTAATGGGAATGGAGGAAGCAACGGACAGAACCGGACCAACCCAACAACACCAGCCAAGCGAGACCTGAGTCAAGTCCCTTGCTTTAAGTGCCAGAAGACGAGACATTATGCCCATGAATGTCCAGAAGCCGAGAATGGAAATGGCAATGTAAGCTCTGGAAAGAAGCCGAACCCTTTTAATAGGGGACAAGTGAACCACGTCAGCGTGGAGGAGGTTGAAGCTCAGCCAGATGCAGTAATAGGTAAGTTTTTAGTTAAGTCCTTTACTGCACTCGTTCTTTTTGATACTGGTGCAACGCATTCATACATTTCAAGGGGATTTGTGGATAAGTATAAGCTGCCAACCCAAGCCCTTAGGTCACCCATGTTAGTAACTTCACCTGGAGCAGAGTATATGGCTAAATTATGGTGTGATCAGTTGCCATTAAGGATTGGTAACTACACATTCCCCTCAGACCTAATAGTATTGGAATCTCAAGGATTGGATGTGATATTAGGCATGGATTGGTTATCTAAGTACGGAGGGAACATTGAATGCGCCAGTAAGTCCATTTTGCTTACTACGCCAGAAGGAAGAAGGATCAAGTATGTATCTCGGCATGTGCCGAAAAGGAACAGAGTAAATTCCTTATCAGGAGTTGTTCAGGAGGAAGTACCAGTGTTCAAAGATTTCCCTGACGTATTTCCAGAGGAACTGCCAGGCATGCGACTAGATATAGATATTGAGTTTTTGATCGAGCTTTTGCTAGGCACAGGGCCAATTTCTAAGAGACCATACAGGATGCCCGCAAAGGATTTGGAGGAGATTAAGAAACAGATTAAGGAGTTACTAGATAAAGGTTACATTCGCCCAAGTTCTTCGCCTTGGGGTCGCCAGTACTTCTAGTGGAGAAGAAGGACGGATCGTTAAGAATGGTTGTTGATTATCGAGGATTGAATGAAGTAACAATCAAGAACAAGTATCCATTTCCGATGATCAATGATCTGTTCGATAGATTGCAAGGAGGTATGGTATTTTCCAAGATCGACCTGCGATCAGGATACCATCAATTGAACATTCGAGAGCAGGATATACCTAAGAAGACCTTTACCACCAGGTATGGGTTGTACGAGTATACCGTTATGTCTCTTGGTCTGACTAACGCACCAGCATACTTTATGAACCTGATGAACAAGGTGTTTATGGAGTTTTTGGATAAGTTCGCCGTGGTGTTCATAGATGATATATTGATCTTCTCAATGGATGAAGAGGAACACAAGGAGCATTTGCGTTTGGTGCTCGAAAAGCTCAGAGAACATCAGTTATACGCCAAGTTCAGCAAATGTGAATTTTGGTTGAAGGAAGTTGGATTCCTCGGACACGTTATATCCGGAGAAGGAATAGCAATAGATCCCGCCAAGGTGGACACTGTGACAAATTGGGAAGCACCGACAACAGTTGGAGAGATCCGGAGTTTTCTTGGACTTGCAGGATACTACCGGAGATTTATTGAGAATTTCTCAAGGATTGCAAAACCTATGACGGAGTTGTTAAAGAAGGATACCAAGTTCAATTGGACAGAAGAGTGTGAGGTCAGCTTCCAGGAATTAAAGAAACATTTGGTCTCCTCACCTATGTTGATTCTGCCAGATGAACATAAGGACTATGAGGTGTACTGCGACGCTTCACGTCGAGGACTTGGAGCAGTTCTTATGCAGGAAGGAAGAGTTATTTCGTATGCTTCACGATAACTGAAACCCCGTGAGTTGAACTATGCCACTCATGATTTGGAATTAGCAGTCGTAGTGCATGCATTGAAGACTTGGAGACATTTCCTCATTGGAAAACCATTGTGAAGTATATACGTATCACAAGAGTTTGAAGTATATATTCACTCAGAAGGAGCTGAATCTCAGGCAAAGGAGATGGCTAGAACTCATTAAGTACTATGACATGAGATTGCATTATCATCCTGGAAAGGCTAATGTGGTAGCTGATGCCCTAAGCCGTAAGAGCCATGTCGCCACACTAATGACGGAGGATTTACCAAAAGAGTTAGCCGAGGACTTACGAGAACTATGCTTGGAGATAGTTCCGAGAGGCTACGTAGAAACACTGGAGATTCAGTCTACCCTGATGGATAAAATCAGAGAAGCTCAGAAAACTGACAAGGAGGTTGACTCTATAAAGGAGAGGATGAGCAAAGGAAAGGTTAAAGGATTTCGTGAGGATGAGCACAACACCCTATGGTTTGAGGACCGCGTATATGTACCTAACGACCCAGGGATCAGGAAGTTGATTCTGCAGGAGGCCCATGATTAACCATACTTGATTCACCCAGGAAATACCAAGATGTACTTGGACTTGAAGGATATCTTCGGGTGGACCGGTATGAAGAAGGACATTGTGGAGTATGCAGCCATTTGTGATGTATGTCAGAGAGTGAAGGCAGAACATCAGAAGCCGGCAGGATTGTTACAACCATTGCCAATACCCGAATGGAAGTGGGATAAGCTAGGCATGGATTTTATTACAGGATTACCCAGAACTCGTTCAGGCTACAACTCGATTTGGGTTGTAGTCGATCGCTTGACGAAGGTAGCTCATTTCATCCCAGTAAAGACTACTTACACCAGTGCGAAGTTGGCAAAGATATACATGACCAGAATCGTATGCCTGCATGGAGTTCCGAGGAGCATCGTATCAGATAGAGGAACCCAGTTTACCTCAAAGTTCTGGAATCAGTTACACGAAACTTTGGGTACCAGGCTAGAGTTTAGCACAACTTTTCATCCGTAGACAGATGGACAGACTGAGAGAGTCAATCAGATTTTGGAGGATATGCTGAGAGCTTGTGCGCTAGATTATGGATCTAGTTGAGACGACAATTTGCCTTATGCAGAGTTCTCTTACAACAACAGTTATCAATCCAGTTTGAAGATGGCCCCTTTCGAAGCATTATACGGAAGGAGGTGTAGGACCCCGTTGTCTTGGGACGAAGTTGGAGACCGCCAGTTGTTTGGGCCAGATTTGATCAAGGAATCGGAACAGAAGGTGAAGTTGATTCGTGATAGGCTCAAGATAGCCCAGTCCAGGCAGAAGAGCTACGCGGATTCAAAACGCAAAGAGATCGTTTACGAAGTCGGAGACCGAGTTTATCTTCGAGTATCTCCACTTCGAGGAGTTAAGCGCTTTGGAGTTAAGGGAAAGCTAGTGCCACGTTTTGTAGGACCATACAAGATTATGGAACGTATGGGAGAAGTAGCCTACAAGTTGGAATTGCCCGAAGGATTTTCAGGAGTTCACGAGGTATTCCACGTTTCCCAGTTGAAGAAATGCCACGCCGAGATGGCTGAGATACCGCTGAGGGATACTGTGCCATTGGAAGCTATTCAGCTGGACAGTGACTTGACCTATGAAGAAAGACCAGTCAAGATTCTTGAGTATGCCAGCCAAGTCACCCGGAGCAAGGTTATGAAATTTTGCAAAGTTCGGTGGAGTCACCACACCGAGGATTAAGCTACCTGGGAATGAGAGGAAGACCTGCGGAAGGACCACCCTCACCTATTTTCTAGCCAACCCGAATCTCGAGGGCGAGATTCATCTTAAGGGGGGTAGGTTTGTAACATCCCAAATTTCCAATTTGGAATGTTATACATTAGATCATCATGCATATCATATTTTCATGCTTTTGGTGGATCCAAGTAAATCCTATGCAACTCAAGGACCCTCGCAGAGAGTTGGGGATTTCGATATTTTCATATTTGAGGTTTCTCAAATTTTGAAAATAGAATCATTGATTTTATTTATTTTATCTTCAAGTATTTATAGTATGAAAATATGAGATAGGGAGTAAAATGACTCTCCCAAAAATAAAGAAATACTGAGGATTTAATAAAAAAATCAAATAAGTTTTTCTTTGGAGTTTTATTTGAATTAGGAAAGATTGCATGTTTTCAAAAATGCATTTTAGTGCCAAAAAATGTTCATCTTGTTCTAAATATTCTATTTAGACGGTGAAAATTTGTTTTGGCAATTTTAGTTTTTTTTTATATTTATTTTCTAGGATTTTTCGTAGCTTCGGCGTTTAAAAAAAATTAGGAGACCCGTGCCCGACTGGGACGAAGGCCCAGCCGAGCCAGGCCCGCGCCGTCGCTGCCGCCTTCCTCGCGCCGCGCCGCCCGTGCCCAAGACGGACTCCACCGCCGCCGGCTGATGCCTTGCCCCCTCTTCCAAGCAGCAGCCCCCTCTCCTATAAATGCCGCCGCCCCGCCCCCTTCTCGCCCCGCCCCGCATCGCCGGCCCGCCGCCGCAACCCCACGCCGCCGCCGCAGCCCCGCCCCGCCGCCGCCGCTTGCCGCAGCAGCTACCACCGCCGCAGCTGGCAGCCCCGCCGTCGCCTGCCACCGCCCATGCCGCCCGCCGCCGACGCCCTCCCACCGGAATCCGACGAGGTAGCCGCGTCGCCGCCGGTTTTCGGTAGTAAACCGCCCGGTTGTTTTTAGAACCCTAGTTCTTTTTTAGTTAGACCGGTTTGTTTTCTTTTATCGGTTTAGTTGTTTAGCGAGCGTTCACCCGTTCGTTCGTTTTAACGAACGAGTTCGTCCTTTAGTCTCAGCTGACGAACGTCCGTTCATTAAGCTGTTCTTAGTTTTCTTTTCGTAGTTATTTTTCTGATCACAATTTCTGATCCGATCTTCGTTCTAGTTTATCTTTTTGCTCGTTTATCGGAATCAGGCGATTCAAGCGCCTGGAGTTTTGTCTCGAAACCCTCTTTCCGTTTAACCTAGTCACCCAAGTGTTTTCCTCTGTTAATTTGGACTTAGATCCTGATTGGTAGCGTAGTTGTTTCTTTTTCGCCGTTTGACTTTCGTTGTTTCGTTTGGTTTGTTTCTTTTGCAAACCGGAGTTCTTAAGTTGAACTTTCTGATTAGATCTCTTATTAGAGTTTTACCCATGCATCAGATAAGTACTTATTGTGTGCTTGTTTGTTTGCGATAGAGTACCCGGAGTGCGCCGCTTGCTACTTTGAATCTCTAGGTTTTGCGGATCATCAGCAAGACAAGTAACACTTTGATCATACTTTCCAATACCCAGTTTTCATTGCATTAGTTTATCAACAAACACATTGCATGAGTACGATCAAATAACATGTGGGACTGGGAAGTAGATGAGGTAGTACCTATTACCTGCATTATTTTCAAACCCTTGGGAGTTACTTCTACATTTGCTGTTAGGTTATGCTATGCTCGTAGACGTGGATTGGGTGAGTGTATCCATGACAGATGTGAGATTATTAATTAATGGTTCAACTTAAGGTGGCAACTTAAATACACATCTGGGTGGATTGAGGCGCCTGGGTATTCCAGCGTTTGCCTGTTTTCTTTATGGACCGCCACCCAGGCTCAAAGGGATCATGAGATTATTCATACTAGAGACTTCCGTGTGCAGCCACAAGCTATTATGGGCTCTAGCATAGTTTACTAAGTCATGCGAACTCTTGTAGTGGTGGACTAGCAGATGTAGGGGATGTAGGCTGGTACAGTCCACCCGATCGTAAGGTACTAGTGCTTCCGAAAGACTATGTGTCGGTCATCCGTTTCTCAAACATCATGTAGTGCGAGAATCCCAACGGAGGAGATCGGGTCTTGTGGGGAAAAGTGCACAAACCTCTGCAGAGTGTACAAACTGATCATGATTAGCCGTGTCCCCGGTTATGGACGTCTTGAGTATCTAGTAGTTGGATTATCATGTGTATCTCAACACTCTAAAAGTTAATTTGTTGGGTTAATATTTACTTTAATTGGGATTGAGTTGGGTGAACCTTCTCAATGATGTTTCAACTACCATGATAGTTAATTAAAATATATTCCTTTGCAGTAGGGAAAAATTGGCTTTATGCAAAAACTGTAATCATAGAGCTTTCCACCAGCCATATTGCATATAGTATAGCTTTACTTTTGTTACTCTCTATGTGTTACTTTGCCAGCATATTCCATGTGCTGACCCGTTTCGGGCTGCAATGTTCATGTTGCAGACTTTTCAGACAACGAGTAAGGTGCCTTTAGGTCGTGGTTCTATACTCAGTGATGATGTTGGAGTTGATGGACTCACTTATCTTCCAAGCCTTCCGCTGTTATCGTTGTTAGATGGCCTTAAGCCATTATTATTGTAATAAGTTCATCGTTGGAACTATCGATGTAATAAGTGTGTGATTGCCACTCTATTATAAATCCTCGAAGTACTGTGCATGTCAGCATTACTGATCCAGGGATGACACTGATGCACAGAGATCGGACTGTTTGAGGTCTGGTCGCTACAAAGGAGGCGGCGCCTGTAGGTGTGCGACTGGCCACGGCGGCGGCGAACCATGGCGTTGCTGTGCTAGGAAGCTAGCTGCGGCTGTGCATGTTATCCTTCACCAGGCCGTGCTTGGTGGTGCTAGGCATCAGACGCTTGGCCTGTGTTTAGTCTGGCTAGGCTTTGCCTCCAGATCTGACAGCCGAAGGCTTGTTGGCTGCTTCGGTGGTAGCCGGATGTTGACGGAGTGTGCGTCGGCTCCTCCTGGCAACCAGCGGCTGTGCCGTTCATGGCGGCGTTCTGGCTCCGGCGACTAAGGACCATGGCTTGGTGGTGGTGATATGGATCTGATCGGCTGGAGAGTGGTGACTGCAAATATATTGGAACGACTTCCTATAATTTCACGGCGATGGTGGTCATCGAGAGGTATTTGAGAGGGTTCATCTCTCTTGATCCGGTGGTTCACTTCGACGGTGAGATACAAATTAGGGATGAAGGCTTGATGTAGAGGGATGGTGGTGCAGTGGCGGTGATCACATCACATACAGCTGATGGGGTTGCGGAAACATGGTGGCGACAACACATGAGAGACTTCGATTGTGGTGCTACTCAAGCACCCAGTCTGGAGCTCTGAGGCGAAAGCCTAGGTCAGACCTGAGTAGTTATACCTAGCAATGGCGATGTTTTTTTTACATCATTACCTTGTTGAAGGCATTGTTCGAATATGTTCGGACGGATTCTTCAGGGTGAAAACCTAGATTCTGATATTCTTGTCGGATCCGATGACGGCGACGCTTGAGTGTTGCTCCCTTCCTGAAGGCGTTGCTGTTGAAGAACATCGTCGTCCATGTGTTGTCATGAGATGGTTGGTGCAGATATGGTCTTCACCATAGTTTACCGATCGCAGATCTTATTGCTTAGGGCTTTTTTTTTGTTTTTTCGTCTACACATAGCTTTGGTCTTATATGACTTTGCTATTTGTCGACGTGTCTTCTACGTGTGTGTGTGGTGTTGGCTGTGTGCATCCTAGTTATGCAGAGGCCGGGTATGTGCTCATGTGTTATGTATCTTCTTGATACTCCATTTTGAGTTAATAAAATTCACCCTTTATCGAAGAAAAAAATGTGCTTCACTTATATCTTTTGAGTTGAATAGTTTTTGCTCTAGTGCTTCACTTATATCTTTTAGAGCACGGTGGTGGTTATATTTTATAGAAATTGTTGATCTCTCATGCTTCACTTATATCTATTTGAGAGTCTATTAAAACAGCATGGTAATGTGTTTAGGCTAAAGAAACTAGTCTTCACATGATAGACATCCAATGTCAATGTAGTAAAAAAATTCACACCAAGTGCATTGAATAGAATGAGATGTTGGATGCTTGATAATTGTTTTGAGATATGAGGATAATGATATTAGAGTCATGCTAGTGGAGTTATTATGAAATTGAGAAATACTTGTGTTAAGGTTAGTGATTCCCGTATCATGCACGTATGGTGAACCGCTATGTGACGAAGTTAGAGCATGAGGTATTTGTAGGGTGCCAACCTTTGTGTGGAGGTCGGGGGGGCGCGATGGTTAACTCCTACCAACCTCCCCCCTTGGAGCATGCGTTGATTGCTTTGTTTTGATGACTCGTAGATTTTTGCATAAGTATATGAGTTCTTATGACTAATGTTGAGTCCATGGATTATACGCACTCTCACCCTTCCACCATTGCTAGCCTCTCTTGTACCGCGCAACTCTCGCCGGTGCCATAAACCCACTATATATCCTTCCTGAAAACAGCCACCATATTGTTCCTCAAAACAGCCACCATACCTACCTATCATGGCATTTCCATAGCCATTCCGAGATATATGGCCATGCAACTTTCCACCGTTCCGTTAATATGACACGCATCATATTGTCATATTGCCATGCATGATCATGTAGTTGACATCGTATTTGTGGCGAGGCCACCATGCATAATTTTTATACATGTCGCTCTTGTTTCATTGCACATACCGGTACACCGCCGGAGGCATTCATATAGAGTCATACTTTGTTGTTGTAGTATCGAGTTGTAATATCAAGTTGTAATGAAAGTGTGATGATCATCATTATTAGAGCATTATCCCATGGGAGGGAAGGCTAAATCTATAAAGCCCCTCCGCAAAAAAAGGAAAAAAGAAGAAGAAGAAAGGCCAAAGAAAAAAGAAAGGCCCAAAAAAGGGACAATTGCTACTATCTTTTTTCCACACTTGTGCTTCAAAGTAGCACCATGTTCTTCATTGTAGAGAGTCTCATGTTTAATCACTTTCATATACTAGTGGGAATTTTTGTTATAGAACTTGGCTTGTATACTCCAATGACGGGCTTCCTCAAATATCCTAGGTCTTCGTGAGCAAGCAAGTTGGATGCACACCCACTAGTTTCTTTTGTTGAGCTTTCATTCATATTTAGCTCTAGTGCATCCATTGCATGGCAATCCCTACTCACTCACATTGATATCTATTGATGGGCATCTCCATAGCCTGTTGATATGCCTAGTTGATGTGAGACTATCTTCCTCTCTTTTTGTCTTCTCCACAACCACCTCTATTCCACCCATAGTGCTATTTCCATGGCTCACGCTCATGTATTGCGTGAAAGTTGAAAGGTTTGAAAAGATAGAGTATGAAAACAAGTGCTTGGCTGAAATCGGGGTTGTGCATGATATGAATATTTTGTGTGATGAAGAGGGAGCATAGCCAGACTATATGATTTTGTAGGGATAACTTTCTTTAGCCATAGTATTTTGAGAAGACATGATTGCTTTGTTAGTATGCTTGAAGTATTGTTATTTCTTATGTCAATATAGACTTTTATCTTGAATCGTTCATATCTGAACATTCATGCCACAATTAAGAGAATTACATTTAAAAACTATATTGGTTAGCATTCCACATCAAAAATTCTGTTTTTATCATTTACCTACTCGAGGAAGAGCATGAATTAAGCTTGGGGATGCTTGATAAGTCTCCAATGTATCTATAGTTTTGGATTGTTCCATGCTATTATTTATGAAGTATTGGATGTTTAATGGGCTTTATCATACACTTTTATATCATATTTGTGACTAACCTACTAACCCAAAGGCCCAGTCCAGACTGCTGTTTTTTGCCTATTTCAGGGTTTTGCAGAAAAAGAATATAAAACAGAGTCCAAACGGAATGAAACCTTCGCGGGAGATATTTTTGGAGAAAATCACGCACGGGGGACTTGAGAACCATGTCAGGGGATCAAGGGGCTGCCCACGAGGGTGGGGGGCGCACCCTCCTTCCCAGGGCGCGCCCCCCTGCCTCATGGGGCCCCTGAGCACCCCCCTGGTGTCCTCCTTCTTCCTATATAAGTCTACGTACCCCGAAACCTTCGACAACAGAGAGAAAACCCTAATTCCACCGCCGTAACCTTCTGTTCCCATGAGATCCCATCTTGGAGCCTGTTCCAGAGCTCCACCGGAGGGGGATCCATCACGGAGTTCTTCTTCATCATCATCATCGCCCTCACCATGAGTTGTGAGTAGTTTACCACAGACCTTCAGGTCCATAGCTAGTATCTAAATGGCTTCTTCTCTCTCTCTGGATCTCAATACAAAGTTCTCCTCGGTCTTCGAGGAGATCTATTCGATGTAATCTCTTTTTGCCTTGTGTTTGTCGAGATCCGGTGAATTGTGATTTTATGATCAAGGTTATCTATGAAAGATATTTGGTTCTTCTCTGAACTTTTTATGTGTGCTCATAATATCCTTGCAAGTCTCTTCGAATTATTGGTTTGGTTTGGCCTACTAGATCTATAGTTCTTGCAATGGGAGAAGTGCTTGGCTTTGGGTTCAATCTAGCGGTGTCCTTTCCAAGTGACAGTAGGGGTAGCAAGGCACGTATTGTATTGTTGCCGTCGAGGATAAAAATATGGGGTTTATATCATATTGCTTGAGTTTATCCCTCTACATCATGTCATCTTGCTTAAGGCGTTACTCTGTTCTTATGAACTCAATACACTAGATGCATGCTGGATAGCGGTCGATGTCTGGATTAATAGTAGTAGATGCAGGCAAGAGTCGGTCTACTTGTCTCGGACATGATGTCTATATACAATGATCATGCCTAGATAGTATCATAATTATTCGCTTTTCTACCAATTGCTCGACAGTAATTTATTTACCCGCCGTAGAATATCGCTATCACGAGAGAAGCCACTAGAGAACACTATGGCCCCCGGGTCTATTCTCAACATATCAATCTACATCTACTTTGCTTTTATTGCTTTTATTTGCTGTTTTTATAAACCAAAAATACCAAAAATATAAACTATCATCTCTATCAGATCTCACTTTCGTAAGTGACCGTAAAGGGATTGACAACCCCTTATCGCGTTGGCTGCGAAGTTCTTATTTGTTTGTGCAGGTGCGAGGGACTCGCGCGTGGTCTCCTACTGGATTGATACCTTGGTTCTCAAAAAACTGAGGGAAATACTTACGCTACTATTCTGCATCTCCCTTTCCTCTTCGAGGGAATACAACGCAAGCTCAAGAAGTAGCAAGATCACACCATATCTAATAAAGTACGGTGATGACGTTCGGACACCATTACACTGTGGTGTTCCATGTGGCGTGAGTTGCGAAACTATTCCACATTGTTGTAAATGAAGACCAAACTTGTAACTCAAATATTCGCCTCTGCGATCTGATCGTAGAAACTTTATTTTCTTGTTACAGTGATTCTCTACTTCACTCTAAAATTCTTTGAACTTTTCAAAATGTTTCAGACTTGTGTTTCATCAAGTAGATATACTCATATATGCTCAAATCATCTGTGAAGATCAGAAATAATGATACCCGCCGCGAGCCTCAACACTCATCGGACAGCATATATCTGTATGTATTATTTCCAATAAGTCATTGGCTCGCTCCATTGTTCCGGAGAACGAAGTTTTAGTCATCTTTGCCCATGAGGCATGGTTCACAAGCATCAAATGATTCATAATCAAGTGAATCCAAAAGTCCATCAGCTTGGAGTTTCTTCATGCGCTTTACACCAATATGACTTAAACTGCCAGTGCTACAAGTATGTTGCACTATCATTATCAACTCTGCATCTTTTGGCTTCAATAATATGAATATGTGTATTACTACGATCGAGATTCAATAAACTATTCACCTTGGGTGTATGACCATAAAAGATTTTATTCATGAAAACAAAATAACAATTATTTTCTCACTTAAACGAATAACTGTATTGCAATAAACACAATCCAATCTTGTTCATGCTCAATGCAAACACCAAATAATATTTATTTAGGTTTAACACTAATCCTGAAAGTATAGGGAGTGTGCAATGATGATCATATCAATTTTGGAACCACTTCCAACACACATTGTTACCTCGCCCTCAACTAGTCTTTGTTTATTCTGCAACTCCTATTTCGAGTTACTAATCTTAGCAACCGAACACATATCAAATACCCAGGGGCTACTATGAACACTAGTGAGGTACACATTATCAATATGTATATCAAGTATACCTTGGTTCACTTCGCCATTCTTCTTATCTGCCAAATATTCGGGGAACTTCCGCTTCGAGTGACCATTTTCTTTGCAGTTAGAAGCACTCAGTGTCAGGCTTAGGTCCAACTTTTGGGCTTCTTCACGGGAGTGACAACTTGCTTGACATTCTTCTTCAAGTTCCCTTTATTCCCCTTGCCCTTTTCTTAAAACTAGTGGTCTTGTTAACCATCAACAATCGATGCTCTTTCTTGATTTCTACCTTCATTGATTTCAGCATCACGAAGAGCTCGGCAATCGTTTTCGTCATCCCTTGCTTATTATAGTTCATCACAAAGTTCCAGCAACTTGGTGATAGTGAATAGAGAACTCTGTCAATCACTATCTTATCTGGAATATTAACTCCCACTTGATTCAAGTGACTGTAGTACTCAGACATTCTGAGCACATGCTCATTGGTTGAGCTATTCTCCTCCATCTTGTAGGCAAAGTACTTGTCAAAGGTCTCATACCTCTCGACACGGGCATGAGTCTGAAATAATATGTTCAACTCTTGGAACATCTCATATGCTCCGTGGCATTCAAAACGTTTTTGAAGTCCCGGTTATTAGCCGTAAAGCATGGCGCACTAAACTTCAAGTAGTCATCATATCGAGCTTGTCAAACGTTCGTAACGTCTGCATCTGCTCCTGCAATAGGTTTGTCACCTAGCACTGCATCAAGGACATAATACTTCTGTGCAGCAATGAGGATAATTCTCAGATCACGGACCTAGTCCGCATCATTGCTACTATTATCGTTCAACTTATTTTTCTCTAGGAACATATCGAAAATATACAGGGAGCTACATCACGAGCTATTGATCTACAACATAATTTGCAAATACTATCAGGACTAAGTTCATGATAAATTAAAGTTCAATTAATCATATTACTAAAGAACTCCCACTTAGATAGACATCCCTCTAGTCATCTAAATGATCACGTGATCCAAATCAACTAAGCCATGTCCGATCATCACGTGAGATGGAGTAGTTTTCAATGGTGAATATCTTATGTTGATCATATCTACTAGATTCACGCTCGACCTTTCGGTCTCCGGTGTTCCGAGGCCATGTCTGTACATGCTACGCTCGTCAAGTTTAACTCGAGTATTCTGCATGTGAAAATTGTCTTACGCCCGTTGTATTTGAACGTAGAGCCTATCACACCCGATCATCACGTGGTGTCTCGGCACGACGAACTTTCGCAACGATGCATACTCAAGGAAAACACTTGTACCTTGAAATTTTGTAAGGGGTCATCTTATAATGCTACCGCCGTTCTAAGCAAAATAAGAAGCATAATAAGATAAACATCACATGCAATTAAAATATGTGACATGATATGGCCATCATCATCTTGTGCTTTTGATCTCTATCTCCAAAGCATCGTCATGATCTCCATCGTCACCGTCTTGACACCATGATCTTCATCGTAGCGTCGTGGTCGTCTCGCCAACTATTGCTACTACTACTATCGCTAGCTCATAATTATAAAGTAAAGCAATTACATGGCTTTTGCAATTCATACAATAAAGAGACAACCATAAGGCTCTTGCCGGTTGCTGATAATTTACAAAACATGATCATCTCATACAATAACGTATAACTCCTCGCGTCTTGACCATATCACATCACAACATGCCCTGCAAAAACAAGTTAGACGTCCTCTACTTTGTTGTTGCAAGTTTTACATGGCTGCTACGGGCTTAGCAAGAACCGTTCTTACCTACGCATGAAAACCACAACGAGTTTTCGTCAAGTGTGTTGTTTTAACCTTCACAAGGACCGGCGTAGTCACACTTGATTCAACTAAAGTGAGAGAGACAGACACCCGCCAGTCACCTTTAAGCAATGAGTGCTCGTAACGGTGAAACCAGTCTCGCGTAAGCATACGTGTAATGTCGGTCGGGGCCGCTTCATCTCACAATACCGCCAAATCAAAGTATGACATGCTGGTAAGTAGTATGACTATTATCGCCCACAACTCATTGTGTTCTACTCGTGCATATCATCTACTTATAGACCTGGCTCATGATACCACTGTTGGGAAACGTAGTATTTCAAAACATTTCATACGATCACGCAAGATCTATCTAGGAGAAGCATAGCAACGAGCGGGGTGAGTGTGTGCACGTACCCTCGTAGACTGAAAGAGGAAGCGTTTAGTAACGCAGTTGATGTAGTCGAATGTCTTCGCGATCCAACCAATCCAAGCACCGAACGTACGACACCTATGCGTTCAGCACACGTTCAGCTCGATGACGTCCCACGAACTCTTAATCCAGTTGAGGACGAGGGAGAGTTCCGTCAGCACGACAACATGGTGACGGTAATGATGAAGTTACCAGCGCAGGGCTTCGCCTAAGCACTACGATGATATGACTTAGGTGTGTAACTGTGGAGAGGGCACCGCAAACGGCTAAGAAATCAACTTGTGTGTCTATGGGGTGCCCCTGGACACGCATATAAATGAGTGGAGGAGGGGCCGGCGGGCCTCCTATGGTGTGCCCCAAGGGGGGATTCCTACTCCTACTAGGAGTAGGTTTGCCCCCTTTCCTAGTCCTAGTAGGAGGGGGAAGGAAGGAAGAGGAGGGGAGAAGGAAAGAGGGGGCCGCCCCCATTGCCCTAAACCAATTTGGTTTGGGCATAGGGGGGCGCCCCCCACATCTCCCTTGCTGCCATCTATTTCCACTAAGGCCCATGTAGGCCCATTAAGCCCCCGGGGGGTTCCTGTAACTCCTCGGTTCTCCAGTATATATTCGGTGACCCCCGGAACCCTTCTGGTGTCCGAATATAACCTCCCAATATATCAATCTTTATGTCTCGACCATTTCAAGACTTCTCGTCATGTCCGTGATCACATCCGAGACTCCGAACTACCTTCGATACATCAAAACACATAAACTCATAATACCGATTGTCATCGAACATTAAGCGTGCGGACCCTACGGGTTCGAGAACTATGTAGACATGACCGAGACTCATCTCCGGTCAATAACCAATAGTAGAACCTGGATGCTCATATTGGTTCCTACATATTCTACGAAGATCTTTATCGGTCAAACCGCATAACAACATACGTTGTTTCCTTTGTCATCGGTATGTTACTTGCCCGAAATTCGATCGTCCCTAGTTCAATCTCGTCACCGGCAAATCTCTTTACTCGTTCTGTAGTACATCATCTCTTGACTAACTCATTAGTTGTTTGCTTGCAAGGCATATTATGATGTGTATTATCGAGAGGGCCCAGAGATACCTCTCCGATACACGGAGTGAAAAATCCTAATCTTGATCTATGCCAACACCACAAACACTTTTGAAAACACCTGTGGAGCATCTTTATAATCACCCAGTTACGTTGTGACGTTTGATAGCACACAAGGTGTTCCTCCAGTATTCGGGAGTTGCATAATCTCATAGTCAGAGGAACATGTATAAGTCATGAAGAAAGCAATAGCAGTAAAATTAAACGACCATTGTGCTAAGCTAACAGATGGGTCTTGTCCATCACATCACTCTCCTAATGATGTGATCCCGTTGATCAAATGACAACTCATGTCTATGGTTAGGAAACATAACCGTCTTTGATTAATGAGCTAGTCTAGTAGAGGCATACTAGGGACACTCTGTTTTCTCTATGTATCCACACATGTACTAAGTTTCCGGTTAATACAATTCTAGCATGAATAATAAACATTTATCATGATATAAGGAAATAAAAATAACAACTTTATTATTGCCTCTAGGGCATATTTCCTTCACTCCATTGTTCCAGGGAATGTAGTTTTATTCATCTTGCCCATGAGGCATGGTTTGCAAGCATCAAATGATTCATAATCAAGTGATTCCAAAAGTCCATCAGCATGGAGTTTCTTCATGCGCTTTACACCAATATGACCTAAACGGTAGTGCCACAAGTATGTTGCACTATCATTCTCAACTCTGCATCTTTTGGCTTCAATATTATGAATATGTGTATTACTACGATCGAGATTCAATAAACCATGCACCTTGGGTGTATGACCATAGAAGGTTTTATTCATGTAAACAGAAAAACAATTATTCTCTGACTTAAATTAATAATCGTACTGCAATAAACAAGATCCAATCTTGTTCATGCTCAACGCAAACACCAAATAACATTTATTTAGGTTTAACACTAATCCCGAAAGTACAGGGAGTGTGAGATGATGATCATATCAATATTGGAACTAATTCCAACACACATCATCACCTCACCCTCAACTAGTCTCCGTTTATTCTGCAACTCCTATTTTGAGTTACTAATCTTAGCAACCGAACATGTATCAAATACCGAGGGGCTACTATGAGCACTAGTGATGTACAGATCAATAACATGTATATCAAATATACCTTTGTTCACTTCGCCATCCTTCTTATCCGCCAAACATTTGGGGTAGTTCCGCTTCCAGTGACCATTTCCTTTGCAATAGAAGCACTCGGTTTCAGGCTTGGGTTTAGCTTTGGGCTTCTTCTCGGGAGTGTAAACTTGCTTGCCGTTCTTCTTGAAGTTCCCTTTCTTTCCCTTGCCCTTTTTTCTTAAAACTAGTGGTCTTGTTTAATCATCAACACTTGATGCTCTTTCTTGATTTCTACCTTCGCTGATTTCAGCATCACGAAGAGCCGAGGAATCGTTTTCGTCACCCCTTACATATATAGTTCATCACAAAGTTCTAGTAGCCTCATGATAGTGACTAGAGAAGTCTGTCAATCACTATCTTATCTGGAAGATTAACTCCCACTTGATTCAAGTGATTGTAGTACCCAGACATTCTGAGCACATGTTCACTAGCTGAGCTATTCTCCTCCATCTTGTAGGCAAAGTATTTGTCAGAGGTCTCATACCTCTTGACATGGGCATGAGTCCGAAATACCAATTTCAGCTCTTGGAACATCTCATATGCTCCGTGGCATTCAAAACGTTTTTGAAGTCCCAGTTCTAAGCTGTAAAGCATGATGCACTTAACTATTAAGTAGACATCATATTGAGCTTTGCAAAACATTCATAACATGTGAATCTGCTCCTGCAATAGGTCTGTCACCTAGTGGTGCATCAAGGACATAATACTTCTGTGCAGCAATGAGGATAATCTCATATCACAGACCCAGTCCGCTTCATTGCTACTAAAACTTTCAACTTAGTTTTCTCTAGGAACATATCAAAAAGACGTAAATACATCACTGGTGCTTGAACTTGCCACGAACGTGCACTTTGGTGCCTAAACTTGCAAAATACATTGAACTGGTTCCGTAACTTGGCATGGATGTGCATGTACGATTCAAATCTCGTTTTTATACGCCCATGACGCTGACAAGGCACTCCAGGATGTAAGGGACAAGGCGTGTGGCCCGATTTTTTGCTCAAACCCCCCTAGAATAATTTTTTCCTTACAAAAAGACCCTCATAGCGAAACTGATAAACAAAAAAAATATATTAGTCTATAAATAATAAAAACTGGTCGGGGTTTGAACCGCACGCGCAAGTGTACACTTTATAAACATAAAGCTGAACAACATAAATTAAAAAATTATTCCAGCAATATAATGCCATTGCTTTGAACATGCAAGCAGGAGAGCGGACGATCTGCACACGGGGGCATCTGCACCCGCTTTTCAAAAATGTACTTTTGACGCATTTTGTAATGTTCAAAAATTCTAAACAAAAATTTATGTATACATGTTGGCAAAGGTATGTCCACAGCACAAAGTTTTTTGTGTGAAAAAATACTTTTGTTTTGTCTCAGTAAAAAAGACAAATTTTACTGCTTCTAAATAGCGTTTTACGGCACAAAAATTTGTCTTTTTTGCACGGGCTGCAAAAAAAGTTGTTTTTCTATGAAATTTTCTGCACACACATAGAATATGGAGATGTCTGCGCGCAACTTTTCTCAGAATTTTTTGACATTGCAAAATGTGTTTTTGAAAGTGGGTTCATATGCACCGGGTTCATCCATGCACTTCTCATGCAAGCATGGGCTATATAGCGGACACACAACGGACGAGGATTTGGAGCACTCGGGTGCTCCGCACCCCTATACGAACAATTCATTCAAAAAAATACTGAGAAATTTGAAAGAAAAAAACTGGGATTTTGGGATATCAAACGTGGGTTCCCGATCTACTCCCGTGTGAAATTTCATGAAAAAATACCAGACAACGTATTCAGGGCAAAAAAGACAAAAATTTCCTATGTATAGAAAAAAACTGTTTGGGTAGATTTTGTTCGGACAGTATTTCCTTCACCACGGATAAGTTTTTTGGAAAAAATTCATGAAATTTTACATAGGAGTAGATTGGGAACCCAGGTTTGATATCCCCAAATTTCAGATTTTTTTTTATTTTTGAGTATTTTTTACAATTATTTTTCGTATAAGGGTGTGGAGCACCCAGGAGCTCCTGGGTATTTTTCCCGCACATACCACTATAACCAACGACATCGAATGTTAAAATGATAAATTTAGGTTTATAATATAACCAGCCCGTGTGGCTAAAATGGGCCACTGTGTCGATTAGTTTTCAATGGGTTTGTTCTTTTCATTTCATTTTCAAAAAATGTAAATTATTATCATGTTACAAATAGTATACTTATATTTAAAACAAATTATGTTTAAAAGGTCATATAATTTCGGAAAATACCGATGCAGTAATTTAACAGAAATACTGAAATTACGAATTAAGAATATAATTTATAATTTTAAAAAATAATTGCATTTTAATAAAATATTAAAGTAACGTTAGACACATTCATATATTTTAAAAAATTAACATATAATTTTAATATTCACATTTTAACTATTTATGTAGTATATCAATGTGTTCAGGCTTTAACAAAAAAATGTGCTGTTTTAAAACGTTTATATAGTATATAAGTTTGTGTGTTTTAAAAAAAAAATACAAGCATAGTGCGCCAATAGACTGCGGATCCTCACATGAATAATACTTAAATCATATAAACATTTTAATCATTCATAAATATTTTCAATTTTATGAATATGTTCTAAAATAACACGTGAATTATTTTTAAAATGACATGATTTTTTTTGCATTACTTTGAAATATTTCCCATGGCATTTTGGCGCGTCTCCTCAGCTTCGCGGATGTATACAAACACCATTTGAACCGTATATGCACGTCCATGCCAAGTTATCGAATCAGTTCAATGTATTTTGCAACTTCAGGCACTAAAGTGCACATCCATGGCAAGTTCAAGCACCTATGGTGTATTTACCTTTATCAAAAACATAGGGGAGCTACAACACGAGCTATTGATCTACAACATAATTTGCAAACACTATCGGGACTAAGTTCATGATAAATTAAAGTTCAATTAATCAAATTACTTAAGAACTCCCACTTAGATAGACATCCCTCAAGTCATCTAAATGATAAGTGATCCAAATCAACTAAACCTTGTCCGATCATCACGTGAGATGGAGTAGTCTTCAATGGTGTACATCTCTATGTTGATCATATCTACTATATGATTCACGTTCGACCTTTCGGTCTCCAGTGTTCCGAGGCCATGTCTGTACATGCTAGGCTCGTCAAGTTTAACCCGCGTATTCCGCATGTGCAAAACTGGCTTACACCGGTTGTATTTGAACGTAAAGCTTATCACACCCGATCATCACGTGGTGTCTCTGCACGACGAACTATCGCAATGGTGCATACTCAGGGAGAACACTTGTGCCTTGAAATTTTAGTAAGGGATAATCTTATAATGCTACTACCGTACTAAGAAAACTAAGATTCATAACAAGATAAACATCACATGCAATCAAAATATGTGACATGATATGGTCATCATCATCTTGTGCCTTTGATCTCCATCTCCAAAGCATCGTCATGACCTCCATCGTCACCGGCTTGACACCTTGATCTCCATCATAGCGTCATGGTCATCTTGCGAACTATTGGTTCTACGACTATCGCTAACTCATAGTGATAAAGTAAAGCAATTACATGGCGTATGTATTTCATACAATAAATAGACAACCATAAGGCTCCTGCCAGTTGTCAGATATCTTACAAAACATGATCATCTAATACAATAACGTATAACATATCACGTCTTGACCATATCACATCACAACATGCCCTGCAAAAACAAGTTAGACGTCCTCTACTTTGTTATTGCAAGTTTTACGTGGCTGCTATGGGCTTCTAGCAAGTACCATTCTTACCTACGCCACAACAACCACAACGGTGATTTACCAAGTTTGCTGTTTCAACCTTCAACAAGGACCAGCCGCAGTCAAATTCGAGTCAACTAAAGTAGGAGAAATAGACACCCGCCAGCCACCTTTATGCAAAACTAGTTGCATGTCTATCGGTGGAACCGGTCTCATGAACGTGGTCATGTAAGGTTGGTCTGGGCCGCTTCATCCAACAATACCGCCGAATCAAAATAAGACGTTAGTGGTAAGCAGTATGACTATCACCGCCCACAACTCTTTGTGTTCTACTCGTGCATATCATCGACACATAGACCTGGCTCTTGATGCCACCGTTGGGAAACGTAGCATGCAATTTAATAAAATTCCTACGCTCACGCAAGATCTATCTAGGATATGCATAGCAACGAGAGGGGGAGAGTGTGTCCACGTACCCTCGTAGACCGAAAGCGGAAGCGTTTCACAACGCAGTTGATGTAGTCGAACTTCTTCTCGTTCCGACCGATCAAGCACCGAACGTACGACACCTCCGAGTTTTGCACACGTTCAGCTCGATGACGTCCCTCGAACTCTTGATCCATCAAAGTGTCGAGGGAGAGTTCCGTCAGCACGACGGCGTGATGACGATGATGGTGAAGTGACCCGCGCAGTGCTTCACCTAAGCACTATGAAGATATGACCGAAGGCGTAAACTGTGGAGAGGGGTGCCACACACGGCTAACAGATGTTTCATGTGTGTTCTAGGCGCCCCTCCCCACGTATATATAGGTGGGAGGGGGAGGAGGACAACCATGGGGCGCCCCAAGTAGAAGGAATCCTACTTGCGGCCTTGTCCAATTTGGCCCCCCTTCCTTATTTGGTGGAGGTGAAAGGAAAGAGGGGGGGGGGGGAGAAGGAAAAGGGGGAGGCCGAATCCTCCCCTTTCCTTCTTCCTCCCCTCCTTCCTTCTTCTCCCTTTTAGGCCCTTAAGGGGGGCGCATCAGCCCACTAGGGGTTGGTCTGTCCCTCTCTTGGCCCAATAGGCCCATAACTTGGACGGGGGTGCCCGGAACCCCTTCCGGTCACCTGGTATCACTCAGAACACTTCCGGTGTCCAAATACCATTGTCCTCTATATCAATCTTTACCACTCGACCATTTCGAGACTCCTCGTCATGTCCGTGATCTCATCCGGGACTCCGAACAACATTCGGTCACCAAATCACATAACTCATATAATACAAATCGTCATCGAACGTTAAGCATAAGGACCCTACGGGTTCGAGAACTATGTAGACATGACCGAGACACTTCTCCGGTCAATAACCAATAACGAAACCTGGATGCTCATATTAGCTCCCACATATTCTACGAAGATCTTTATCGCTCGAACCGTTATGACAACATACATTATTCCTTTTGTCATCGGTATGTTACTTGCCCGAGATTCGATCGTCGGTATCTTCATAACTACTTCAATCTCGTTACCGGCAAGTATCTTTACTCGTTCCGTAATACATCATCCCGTGACTAACTCATTAGTCATTTGCTTGCAAGGATTATTATGATGTGTATTACCGAGAGGGCTTGGAGATACCTCTCCGATACTCGGAGTGACAAATCCCAATCTCGATTCACGCCAACCCAACAAACACCTTCGGAGATACCTGTGAAGCATCTTTATAATCACACAGTTACGTTGTGACGTTTGATAGCACACAAGGCAATCCTCCGGTATCCCGGAGTTGCATGATCTCGTAGTTGGAGGAATATGTATTTGACATGAAGAAAGCAATATCAGTACAACTTAACGATCATTATGCTAAGCTAACGGATGGGTCTTGTCCATTACATAATTCTCCTAATGATGTGATCCCGTTCATCAAATGACAACACATGTCTATGGTTAGGAAACTTAACCATCTTTGATTAACGAGCTAGACTAGTAGAGGCTTACTATGGACACAGTGTTTTGTCTATGTATCCACACATGTATCAAGTTTCTGGTTAATACTATTCTAACATGAATAATAAACATTTATTATGATATAATAAAATATAAAATAACAACTTTATTATTGCCTCTAGGGCATATTTCCTTCAGCGAGAACAAGCGCGGGCGAGGGAGGAGTGAGTTTGGGTAGGCTAGGGCGGCCAGAAGCGGGTTCGCAACGCTGCAGACTCCCACAAAGCCCTCCACGTTTGCAAAAGTAAGAGCATCTCCAACAATGGCTGTAAAAAACGTGTGCGCGATAAAATGCCATTTCAGCGTGCGCGGGAAGGTTTCGCACGCTCCAGCGAAGGTGGGAAACTCATGCGCGCGGGAAAAAGCGGGCGGGCACGCGCTAGATTTGACGCGCGGCGTCCGACGCGCCTATAAAATGCAGCGCTCCCATCGCTCTCCATCTTGCCACGCGCCTTCTCCCGCTCTCTCCCCGCTTCCTCTGCCGCTTTCTCGTCTCGCCACTAACGCGCCACCACCGCGCCACCATGCCGCCGCGCCGCCAGGGAGCTTCCGGCTACCGCGGCATACGCGCGCGCCCCTCCGGCACCTTCTACGTCGAGATTCGGCGCGGTGACGTGCACCTCAGCCTCGGCACCTTCGACACCCCCCACGAGGCCGCCCGCGCGTATGACGCGGCGCCGCGGGTCCTCTCGAGGCCTCGCTCATAGATGAACTTTTAGGATGTCGGGACGCGCGAGCAGGTGACTCGCCCCTCCGCCGTGGCTAGTAAGTAACGCCGACCGTCAGGAACACTCTTCATCGCCGAGACAAACAAGCGAGGCATGTCGGAGTGGCGCCTACGCCACCCGGAGGATGTCGTCAACGAGAACGCCTTTTGGGCGGAGAGGATGGCAAGGCGGCGCGCGAAACGGGCGGAGAAGCTTTGTCGGAAGGCACTGGCCATATCGCAGTGCCTACGGGACAGGCATCGTTCTTCCCCGAAGACGACGATCCGTGGGCAGACGCGTTTATTGATACGTCGGAGGAGGAGGACACAAGCGAGGAGGAGGAGGACGACGACTGAGAGTAGTCACCGTAGTTTCTAGTTTTATCGAACTAGTTTGTATTGGACTAGTTTTCTTATGCTGTTGGGTTGTACTTTGCTATTTGTATCGTTGAAGTTTATCTATTTGGTGACTAGTTTGTGTTCTGGTTGCTCGCGGGCGCCATTTTATTTGCAGCCTCTGTTCAAGTGGGTAGCGCGCAATATTTTGCAGCCGCTGATGGAGCCAGCGCCCTGCCGCGCACAGAAAAACCGCTATTTACCCGTGCAAAAAACTGTTTTAGCGCGCCGCTCGTTGCGCGTCTATTGGAGATGCTTTAAGTATGCCCGGACCGCGTCACCGACCGATACAAACCCGCGTTCGATGGCACAATACGTCCGGACAGTATGATATAGACGGATACGGGTGGTTTAAGGGTTGGCCTTGGAGATGCCCTAAACTGATTGGCGCGCCTTAATAAAGGATTAGCCACTTTTATTCTTTCTGTTTGAACCCCGATCTCTGAATGTTGTTTGCACACACGAGCCTCGATTGAGCAAAAACTAAACTATCCATCATAGTAGTCGGTGTGTTATATGAAATGAAAATGCTAGTATCAAGGTTTTCTCTGTGCTGCGAGGAAAACACCAACTGAGGTTATGCATGGTGTGTGTGTGAACCTCGGCCTCACTCAAGCTAGCTAAGCTACTTAGGTAGCGGTAGCCATGCATGCAGCGATGATGAGGTTCTGCATGGCACGAGAAATTTAAGTTTCCTGACATGTGCATATATGCATTGTCGCTGCATGCATGGTGCCCTATAATTGTTAGCCTGGCAGTTCTGTTCCGTGGCCACCGGCGCGAACGCAGGATCCTTCTTTGTCGTCTCGCTGTTGTTTTCTTCTTCGCCCTGACATGCTATCAAGGATCAGAGGAAGCAGCACTGTGCTGTGCATGTTGGTACGTACGTGCTATATTGTATTGTATCGCATGCAAGCATCAATGCACCAGTGCAATTTGTAACGTACCCTCTCTCTCTCTTCACACCCATGCACCAACGCTCACATATGCTTCATGTTTGAGAGGAAATGATAAGCTAAGTTCCTCATGCATCCCGGTAGTTGATGGGATTAATATGGGAGTAAATGTTGGGCAGGAGGCAGACACGAGAGGGAGGGATGCGACGGCTAGCTGATGATCACTAAATAGGGGCTGCAGTTGCCATAACTTCCATTGGCAAAGATGGGACGATCATATTCATGTCTTACTTAACTGTGCCATGACTTCTCCGTGTCTTGCATCATTCATGGTTCATGTTTTTTAAGGGAACGCTTCATCGCTTCAAGGCACGAGGAAATACAGTTTGTTACAGGTCTCTCGTTGTTAAGTCTTCTCACGAATCATCTAAGTTCTCACCTTTGAATTGAAGCCACATCGCAGTTTGTGATTTTTTGGATGTTTCCTCTTCGACACAAGAATTGACTTCCTTGCTGCTAGCAAAAGGTTAGAATTCGCCGATATACCAAATCATATCATTATGATTATTGGCATGGCAGCAAACAGACTATAGATTACCTGCAAAAAAAAGGAGCAAACCGAGTATAGCTAACAGGGGAAATGCATGGGTGCTCTCGGGTGCCACAAACCCCTATATGAACATAGTATTATAAAAAAACACAAAATTTCAAAAAATCCGGGTAGTTTGGGATATCAAACCTGGATGCCCATTGTACACCGGTGTTCAGTTTCGTGGGGAATGAGTGCTCGTGGTATCCATGTGGAAGAAAATACGGTCTGACGTATGATCCATCCAAACTTTTTTTCTATACATAAGAATTATTTGACTTCTTTATGAGAATACCCTGGGCACCAATTTCCCACGAAACTGAACACAAGTGCACAATAGGCACCCAGGTTTGATATCCCAAATTTCCTGTTATTTTTTAATACTATATTCATATATGGGTGTTTAGCACCCGAGAGCCACAAATCCACATCCAACATAATAGCATAAAAGGTGCTGGGATACTAAGTGTAGCTAAATGCGGAAGCTCTTTGCCAGTAATGGAGATGAGGATAATGTGAGTGTAGACCAAGGACCCTGGAGGCAATGGCTCGCTCAAACCAACGTGGTTATTGGACGGCGGCATATGATGGTAGTAGCAGATCTAGCGGCGGGAGCATAGTTTTTTTTACGCCCACAGCTCCGCAAATGTGATATCATTGCAAAAATTTGCACGCATGTGAAACACACATCAATGTTTGTTGACCCAAAAAAAAGTTTTTAAATGTTTATCCTATTTGTTGAGATTTTACTATTCACACCTCACATGAGCTTGAGCTAAGAAACTCCACATCCCGGATCTAGGGGCTCAGGGTTCTCTAGAACTTTTGCAAAGACCTAGTAAGATTGAAAATACTAAATAGAAAATTGGTAAGGTGGGTTTATAAAACGAGTTAGTGAATGAATAAGGCATGGAAATTATGTTTATGATATAGTGTAGAAGGAAGTTGTGCAACACCTTTAATTGGCTAAGTCATGTCTGGAACCATATAACATTAGTGGTGGGGAGCAACCGCTTCCACCGCTACAAGGAGCGAAGCAATGGTTGGGAGACTATCGTCTTGATACTATAGCCAAATAAAACCAAGTCTAATCGAAATAACAGCCATATACAAAATTTCAAAATTTGAAAGTGGAAGTTTTACTAGTTTTCCACAAATTTATCTGATCAAGTAATTTTCTAGTCATAAAGTGGTTCATCTACGTGACTAGTAATCTGGATCTTGACGTACAAACAAAATCTATGGATGTATACATACTTTTTAGCACCTCTATGGATTGCAGGATTTTAGTAGGATTCCAATTCTTTTGATTTTCCAAAGGAATGCCTTTGAATCATAGGAATGGTATCACCAAAATTCTTATGAAATGGATCCATATGCCTCAATTGCATATGACTTTTAACATCCACTCCACCTACGTTTTTAGACTCATTCACGTAAATCCAGGCGTTTTTCTTGTGTTTCTTTCCTTGTAAATCCCATCAGATTCCTATAGTTCAGAATCCTGCGATCCAGCGGGAACATCTTGTAGACACCTATACAAAAAAATAGTAGGGGCGAGTTCAGGTATGCCTTCTTTTTTCCATTGTTGCCATTCAAAAATAAAATGTGCCACTAGTACATGAACTGAAACATATTGCACGCTTTAGATCAACAACTCGAGAGGTGAACAATTTACCACAAGCTCATTGATTTGAGGGGGATGGCCACATGAATGTTATGTTATCGTTACTTTGCTGCTTCA
>LR738715.1:589834681-589919989 GCA_902687465.1 Secale cereale
TGTGCCACTAGTACATGAACTGAAACATATTGCACGCTTTAGATCAACAACTCGAGAGGTGAACAATTTACCACAAGCTCATTGATTTGAGGGGGATGGCCACATGAATGTCATGTTATCGTTACTTTGCTGCTTGCGAATTAACTATTTTTTACAGGGTTCCATTTGCAATTGACCTGTTTTTTCTTTCTCACAAACCATTCTAAGGACGTCTGGAGTGAACATATTTTTTTGTAAAAACCTTGTGTTGCCTAGGACTTGAAGCCGACACGTCTGGAATTGGCAAGGCCTCACGGACCACCGAAACAACAACCGGTTCCACACTAACGTGCAGTGCAATTTGTTTTCCTTTTCTCCGGGCTTTGCGTGAATATAGATATATTGCTAACCTCTACAGGAGAGGAGTCTAATTAAGTATCCATCATTTACAAATAATCAACGATGCTTAAGACAATTTAATTTATTTCTCTAAGCACCTTGCAATATACTCTTGATTGTGTATTTGGAGGGTTGGAGAAAGGGCATTTAGGATTACCAGCCATAGACGGAACAAGAGAAACTATGTGTCGCTGGATGCAGATATAACTGTTTAAGACAAAGAAGCAGAAATAATCTCCGAATTCAGGTAATTTTACACATTAGACCCCCCCTGCAGTCCCTAGCATTTAGGGTGTAGTACCCGCTAGTAAGACATACACAAAAAGACATACACAAAAGGACAAAAGGACAATAAGACATACACAAAAAGACATACCCAGACGAGTAACTAGCTGATTATTAGATTTCATAACTCTACTCCATGACATACACAAAAAGACACATAGAAATGGCTATATGGCTACTTTATACATTAACCAAACTTGATAACCTTTGCCTTGGCTCTATCTTGTTAGATCTTTGCAGTTTATTGTATAAGCAGCTTTCTTAACTAATGGTGGCCAGCCACTCGCAGGGAATATTACCTAGAGATCGATGCATGAGATCTAAAAACCTTACAGCATGTTACTTGCAGGGCAAAAGGAATGTAACATTATTACTGCGGTGAAAAGTGTGTACAGTGATGACCATACGCAGTCTGCCTTAAATGGAATTTAATTACCATGTTTGCTGCTGCATTCAAGCGTGGCAGGCTGCAAATGGATCCAGGAAATGAAGGGGCACAGGCAAGAGAAAGTTAATGGGAACACCCCGCAAAGAGCAAGGCAAAGTAACGAGAAGCTCGCTGTAAACCTGAGCTGTTTCTGGGTGCATGCTCCTGTATCTTTCATTGTTTGCTCTTTATGCCCAATTAGGATCTTTTTTAAAATATTAGTGAAAATGTAAAATATGAAAAATTTACATACGCACTTATATGTAAAAAAACATCATTGCTTATTTGCTAAATATGGTCATCGCATATGTACAAAATATTTATCATGTATTACAATATCCATTGTGTATTAAAAAATATTGTGCCCTTCGTCCGGGTTTATTGGGCCCTTCGACAAAAAACTCAAGGACCAAGGCGGTGTATTAACTCTAACAGCCTTTGATTTCGGAGCATGAAAACAGCCAACCTCATTAGCTCGCATGGACCATATGTGTGTTTGGTCAATTGTTAGATGATATGGTACCTCAAATATGATTTTTCCACGTAAAAGACTCCTACCATAACTACTCCCTCCGTCCCATAATATAAGACGTTTTTTGACACTACACTAGAGTCAAAAATGTTTTACATTACGGGACGGAGGGAGTAATAAATAATGACTATATGACATAACCAAATTTATGTGAACATGGGAAACGGGCTATCAGTGTGTATTTTTCGTCCTTGTTTTAAATTGCTCATGTGAATTGGATAGTTACCTGGAGTGAAGAGATGTGAGTGTTTGGCCAATTAAATTGGATGGTGCCACCTAACCCGTAGGGCCACCCACAGCCACAAGGAACAACCAAGCTTAGTGAAGAAATAACGGTTTGGCACTAGTAGAAAACATAGAACTAGTCCTTGTTCCAGATGGCCTTTAGTCTCGGTTCTGGTACCGGGACAAAAAGGTCGGGACTAAAGCCTAAAACCTTTAGTCCCGGTTGATAACACGAACCGGAACCAAAATGCAGCCACGCATCAGCAGCTGGCAGGAGCTGAGTTTTTTTTGGGGGGGGGGGTGGGGTTAGGGGTTTTGGAGGGTTAATTTAGGGGTTTCATATTGTGTTAGCTAGGTAATAGAGAGAAGTGACCTCTCTTTCTTCGTGTTTGGTCGACGCTAGCTACTATATATATAGAGATAACTCGACAAGCTAGCTAGTAAGCAAATGAAGGAACCATTAGTTATAGAAGATCGTCATGAACATATACAGAGATAAGTGACCTCTCTTTCTCCGAGGGATTGGCTGAACAACAAGTTTTAGTAATCTATCCAACGCTACTACATATATGCAATGTAACATCTCTTACAATCCCTAACATCATCTACCTAAGATCCATTTGCAATTTCATATGGTATTCTCCGAGTTGAGGTATGACGTGGTCAAGAAAGAATCCCGCCAATTTCTCTTGAATTGCTCGTATGCGATCATGTGGTAGGAGATCATCCCGCATCTACCACAACTAATTTGAAGAAGGGGGTCAATACATACATATATATATATATATATATATATATATATATATATATATATATATATATATATATATATATATATATATATATATATATGAATGAAACTCAACACAAATAATGGTAATAAAATAAAATTGTGAATATTATTGTTTATATACTTCATATTGTTTTTCTGAGTAGCCCCGCCGAGAGGTCGCGTTGTAGATGAATTCGCAAACGTAGTATCCACATAAATTATTCCCGCCTTTCTGCCACAAGCACTTTACGAGAAATAGAGTTCAATCAAACTGATAATCAAGCATGATAAATGGTATTGATGAAACTATAATCAACGGGAGATGCACGGAACTAGCTAGTACTACTTACATTCAGGTGTGTAAATCGCAGCTGCCTCGGCAGTCCCGGAACCATTCCGGTGAACTCTTTCCAAACCCTGCCAGACAAAGAAAATAATTACTTGATATCAGAAAATGAATAAATTTGCCGATATGGTGCGACAATGAATGATTGAACTTACTTATGGAGCATTGAAGTCTTGTCCGCATAGAGCTGGGGATCTTTTCGTCTCGAGTCTAAGACAGTTACAACTCCCCGGTCAAGCTTAATCTCTAGTAGAATAAAGTGGAACCTGCGCACGCATGCATAACTCGTCAATTACATTACTATAACCGCGAGTAAGAGAAACCGAATATGCACAAGACAGTGACACTCACATGAAGTTGTAAGGAAATAGTATTTTCCCTTTGTTTTGACTTTGAAGTAACGATTGTAGCAAGTTGTCCTCAATATCTGTGACCTCGTTTTGAACCGACCATTCATTTATGGTATTTGGATTAATGAATCCAATGTCATAGATATGTGCTTTCCTACATTCGGTGATCTTCAATCTGCATAATATAGCGAGGATTATCAATCCAATGACTCTATATGAATGCCTCCGACGGTGTACCGGGATGTGCAATGAATCAAGAGTGACATGTATGAAAAATTATGCATGGTGGCTTTGCCACAAATACGATGTCAACACATGATCATGCATGGCAATATGACAATATGATGCGTGTCATAAGAACGGAACGGTGGAAAGTTGCATGGCAATATATCTCGGAATGGCTATGGAAATGCCAGGATAGGTAGGTATTGTGGATGCTTTGAGGAATAATATGGTGGCTGTTTTGAGGAAGGATATATAGTGGGTGTATGGTACCGGCGAAAGTTGCGCGGTACAAGAGAGGCTAGTGGTGGAAGGGTGAGAGTACGTATAATCCATGGACTCAACATTAGTCATAAGAACTCATATACTTATTGCAAAAATCTATGAGTCATCAAAACAAAGAAATCAACGCATGCTCCTAGGGGGGAGGTTGGTAGGAGTTAACCATCGCGCGCCCCCCGACCTCCACACAAAGGTTGACACTTTACAAATACCTCATTCTCTAACTTCGTCACATAGCGGTTCACCATACGTGCATGCTACGGGAATCACTAACCTTAACACAAGTATTTTTCAATTTCATAATAACTCCACTAGCATGACTCTAATATCACTATCCTCATATCTCAAAACATTTATCAAGCATCCAACTTCTCATCATATTCAATGCACTTAGTGTGAAAGTTTTTACTACATTGATATTGGATGTCTATCTTGTGAAGACTAGTTTTATAGCCTAAACACGTTACCATGATGTTTTAATAGACTCTCAAATGGATATAAGTGAAGCATGAGAGTTCAACAATTTCTTCAAAGTATTATCACCACCGTGCTCTAAGAGATATAAGTGAAGCACTAGAGCAAAAACTATTCAACTCAAAAGATATAAGTGAAGCACATAGGGTGTTCTAACAATTCCTAGGCCATATTTAACTCTCTCAAATAGGTGTGTCCAGAAAGGATAATTGTGTCAAACTAACAAGCAAAGACTCAAATTATACAAGACGCTACAAGCAAAAGACATATCATGTGGTGAATAAAAATATAGCTCCGAGTATAGTTACCGATGGATGAAGACGAAAGAGGGGATGCCTTCCCGGGGCATCCCCAAGCTTAGGCTTTTGGTTGTCCTTGAATTTTACCTTGGGGTGCCATGGGCATCCCCAATCTTAGGCTCTTGCCACTTTTTGTTTCATAGTCCATCAAAGCAATACTCAAAACTTGAAAACTTCACAACACAAAACTTAGACAAAAATCTCGTAAGCTCCGTTAGTATACGAAAGCAAACCACTACTCAAAGTACTGCAATGAATTCATTCTTTGTTTATATTGGTGTTAAAACTACTGTATTCCAACTTCTCTATGGTTCATACCTCCCAATATTACTCATAGATGCATTGAAATAAGCAAACAACACACGAAAAACAGAATCTGTCAAAAACTGAACAATCTGTAGTAATCTGCAGGTTTCTCATACTTCTGCAACTCCAAAAAATTCAAACTAAATTGGTAAACGTGAGGAATTTGTCTATTAATCATCTGCAAAAAGAATCAACTAAATAGCACACTTCAGTAAAATCTGATGATCATTCTAGGGAGCGCTAATGATTCTGCTTTTCACAACAAGATCACATAAACTTCACACAAGTCTTGCCAAAGGTTCTACTTGGCACAAACACTAAACAAAACACAAAACCACATATAAACAGAAGCTAGATGCAATATTTATTCCCTAACAGCAGCAAAAACAAAAAAAATATAAAATTGGTTGCCTCCCAACAAGCACTATCATTTTACGCCCCTAGCTAGGCACTATACATGATAGATCTAGGTATTGCCATCTTTAGAAGGCAAACCATAAGTGGCTCTCATAATAGATTCATATGGTAATTTGATTTTCTTTCTAGGAGAGTGTTCCATGCCTTTCCTTAACAGAAATTGGAATATAATATTTTCTTCTTTCATATCAATAATTGCACCAATCGTTCTAAGGAAAGGTCTACCAAGAATAATAGGACATGAAGGATTGCAATCTATACCAAGAACAATGAAATCTAAGGGCACATAATTACTATTGGCAACAATAAGAACATCATTAATCCTTCCCATAGGTTTCTTAATAGTGGAATCCGCAAGATGCAAATTTAAAGAACAATCATCAAGCTCATGGAACCCTAGCAAATCACACAAAGTTTTTGGGATAGTGGAGACACTTGCACCCAAATCACACAACGCAAAGCATTCATGATCTTTAATTTTTATTTTTATAGTAGGTTCCCACTCATCATAAAGCTTTCTAGGGATAGAAACTTCTAACTCAAGTTTTTCTTCATAAGATTGCATCAAAGTATCAACTGTGTATTTGGTGAAAGCTTTATTTTGACTATAAGCATGCAGAGAGTTTAGTACAAATTGCAAAAAGGAAATACAATCAATCAAAGAGCAATTATCATAATTGAATCCCTTGAAATCCAAAGTAGTGGGTTCATCACTATGCAAAGCTTTAATCTCTTCACTCCCACTTTTAACAATTTTAGCATCAAGATCTAAAAACTCTGAATCATTGGGACACATTAAAGTAGAATCATCTCCAATCCTATATTCATCAAGATTTATGCTAGAAAACAAGGATCTAATAGGAGACACATCAATAACTTTCAGATCGTCATTTTTATTTCATGATAACTAGAAGAACTCGCTTTAATATAATCCTCTCTTTTAGCACGCATCCTAGCGGTTCTTTCTTTGCATTCATCAATGGAAATTCTCATGGCTTTGACAGACTCATTGATATCATGCTTAGGTGCGATAGATCTAAGTTTCAGAGAATCAACATCAAGAGTAATTCTATCCACACTTCTATCCAATTCATCAATCTTAAGCAATTTTTCTTCAAGCAAAGCATTAAAATTCTTTTGTGAAATCATAAACTCCTTAACACTAGTTTCAAATTCAGAATGCATCTTTCCATAAGAGTTGTTGTAGGAATTACCATAATTATTAGAGGAATTAATAGGAAAAGGCCTAGGATTGAAGTTCCCTCTATAAGCATTGTTACCAAAATTATTCCTACCAACAAAATTCACATCCAAAGATTCATTGTTATTTTCAATCAAAGTTGACAAAGGCATATCATTAGGATCAGAAAAAGCACTCCTAGCAGCAAATAATTTCATAAGTTCATCCATCTTTCCACTCAAAACACTAATTTCTTCAATAGCATGCACTTTTTTACTAGTAGATTTTTTGGTGTGCCATTGAGAATAATTAACCATAATATTATCTAGGAGTTTGGTACCTTATCCTTAGGTAGTTTTCATGAAAGTGCCTCCTGCAGCCGAATCTAAAAGATTTCTAGAAGAAAAATTCAAGCCAGCATAAAATTTCTGAATAATCATCCATAGATTCTAACCATGTGTAGGGCAATTACGTATCATTAATTTCATTCTCTCCCAAGCTTGTGCAACATTCTCATGATCTAGTTGCTTAAAATTCATAATATCGTTTCTAAGAGAGATGATCTTAGCAGGAGGGAAATACTTAGAGATAAAAGCATCTTTACACTTATTCCACGAATCAATACTATTTCTAGGCAAAGAAGAAAACCAAGTTTTAGTACGATCTCTAAGTGAAAACGGAGATAACTTCAATTTAACAATATCGTTATCTGTATCAATTTTCTTTTGCATATCACACAAATCAACAAAGTTGTTTAGATGGGTAGCGGCATCTTCACTAGGAAGGCCGGAGAATTCATCTTTCATGACAAGATTCAACAAAGCAGCATTGATCTCACAAGATTCAGCATCGGTAATAGGAGCAATCAGAGTGCTAATAAAATCATTATTGTTGGTATTGGAGAAGTCACACAATTTGGTATTGTTCTGAGCCATAGTGATAAGCAAGCAATCCAACACACACAAGCAAACAAGAAGCAAGCGAACGATAAACACACGACAGAAGAAGGGCAAATAAAACGACAAGGGTGAAGTGGGGGAGAGGAAAAAAAGAAGCAAAAAATATAATGCGAAGGATAAGGGTTTGTGATAGGTACTTGGTATATGACTTTTGCGTAAGCCTCCCCGGCAACGGCGCCAGAAATTATCTTGCAATTTTCGAGCTTGCGTTGTATTCCCTCGAAGAGGAAAGGGAGATGCAGTACAGTAGCGTAAGTATTTCCCTCAGTTTTTGAGAACCAATGTATCAATCCAGTAGGAGACCATGCGCGAGTCCCTCGCACCTGCACAAACAAATAAGAACTTCGCAGCCAACATGATAAGGGGTTGTCGATCCCTTTACGGTCACTTACGAAAGTGATATCTGATAGAGATGATAGTTTGATATTTTTGGTATTTTTGATTATAAGAACAGAAAGTAAAATCGGAAAGAGTAAAGTAGATGTAGATTGATATGTTGAGAATAGACCCGGGGGCCATACTTGTAATGCCCAATATGGGATTATACCTCCTACGTGTCAAGGCACGACTTAAAGGTATAAGCCCATACTAGAATGATCTCAGGTTTGGTATCTTTGCACGACTCGTGTAAAAATAGGGATGAAATTGCAAAAGGATAGTTGGCTTACACTCGCCACGTCACACAATACATTACATAAGCAAATCACCATCCAAACACATCACAGTCCGACTACGGACGAAGATCCAAATGAAAGATACCAAATAGATAAAGCCACAGGTCCGAATCGCCCCTAGTAGAAACCACTACTGATCATCGGGATAGTGCACATAGTATCGACTACGTTCTTCATCGAACTCCCAGTACAGCTCCGTGCCGTCACCTGAGTAGTCCACCATAGTACCTGCATCTGGTGTTGTGTAGAATCTATGAGCCACGGAGGACTCAGCAATCCCATTCCCCGGTAGCAAAACTATCTAAGCCTTGGGTGTGGAACAAGGCTGAAGAAAGATAAAAGGTTGCAGCTGCACTAGCACTAGCTTACGTGTTTAGAGCGAGAAGAGAAGTGCCACGAGCGTCAAAGTGATCACGAAGTGATCCTATCTAAGCACGTCAAACATAACCCCACTGTGTTCACTTCCCGAACCCCTTTAGGAAAATGACTGTCACAGTTACTCACGCTGGTAGTGTGTTATGAACACGGTGTCAAGTTTTCTACAACCGGATATTAACAAATTCCCATCTGCCACATAACCGCGGGCACGGCTTTCGAAAGTTCAAAACCCTGCAGGGGTGTCCCAACTTAGCCCATGACAAGCTCACGATCTGCGGAGTCACAACTCCAAGGTGGGAAGACCCGAGTATTCTCGGAATCCCGTGCTCAAGATATTCCGACTAAGGTAAAACTAATCCAGCAAGACCTCCCGGCGTGCCGACACCCTGACAGTAGCCGCGCGTATCTAGTCTCAGGCCATGACCTGATAGGTCAGCCTACAGGTATATACCAATCCTCGAGTTTCCTCGTGGTGGCCCCGTAGTCTGCCCAGTTTGGACCAACACTCATGTGGAGCACTGGCCCGGGGGTTGTTAATTAAGATCACGGGATAGCTAGTCCCTATGCAAGTTTTAGTTATTAGGAAAATGGAGTACCAATGTTGGGCCTTGCTGGAAAAGGTTTAGCGCTAAGCGGGTTATCGAGGGGGTCCCATAACCCCAACCGTGTTAGGAATGCATAATCAAGGAACATAACACTGGTTTATACGGTTCCTAGGGCGGCATGAGTGGAACAAATCACCAAGCAAGAGGCTTAGCCTTCCACCCATTACCAATATATATATGATTTAGTTTAAGAGTTTATATAGTGTGTCATCCCAACAATAACTTCAACATGAAGCAAGAATCTTCAAATCTTCTCCTACAACTAGCAATGCTATAAGAGGGGCTGAGCGAAGCTTACGTAGCCAAACAAAGGTTTGCTAGGTTGGGTGGTTAGACAGATTCATGGTTACAATAGGAGGCTGACAAACAAACATGGGCACCGAGGCAATAAGCTAAAGAGCGAGACATCTAGCAATAGGCAAAGATAGTAATAATATCTAGGTCAGGTCATCTTGCCTGTCGAGTCATCGATGGGATTGTAAGACGGCTCCTCGTACTCAACCTCGGTAGTAACCTCGTTCTCGTTCTCGGTCTCGGCTCCCGGCTCTACTCAATACAAGAACACAATGGCACGAGAATCAAACAAGGTGCAATGCACAATCAACATGATGCACGTATGATGCATGTATGATGCAATACATGTCAAGGGATGAAGCACACAATAACAACACAAGACAACAAGTTTAAATGAGACCGGAATCCACATAAAGCAAATCCGGTAAGTCCTCATATGCATATGTTGAAATTGGTCCAGATCTGAACAAACCTTAAGTTAAAGTTGTTAAACAGCAATTTAACATGCACCATGATGATCTACACGAAATTCTAGTCAAGTTTCATATAAAGTTTGTTTAAAACGGAGCTACGGTCTAGAAGATATGAGCAAAACAAGTTAAGCATGGCAACAGTGCAAGATGCACCCAAACATCAAGCAAACATACTCCAAACATGTAAACAAGATGAGATTATAATTCTACATGTAAAATGACACAAGTTTCATGTAGGACACGCTCAAAATGGAGCAACGGTTCAACACATACACTCGAAAGAAGATACAATGCAAAGCTGAAATTAACAGCCACATAGCAACTTTGGAGCAAGAAATATATACTCTACAGCACTCAAACATGGTGACAAGAAGCATGGACATGAAGTAGACATATCCTACAGCAAACAACTCCATTGGAGAAACTCCATAGGAGGCATGGATCAATAGCAACAAGCTACAACATTTTGATCATGACGTTAAAAACCTGACAGTTATATTTTATAGCAACTTGGGAGCAAGAAATAAGTAAGCTACAGCAACCCATATGAGCAAGTGAGGGCATGAATGGATAGACAATAACATGTACAACAAGGTATGATCAAAGGGCACTCCAAAACATGCATGGATTTGTCTAGGGCATCAAGCAAACATAGCATCAGGATATAACAGATTCCAGAATTAGTGGAATTTTCACTAAGTATAAAACAGTTAAGTTGGCATGGCATGTTTGCAAGCATGTCTAAGTCACCTCAAGGCATATCATGGAAAATGGGTTGCACCACAGCAAAGACCACATGATGGAGATTCTAAAACATATTAACATGTGACAGGGGGACAAACACATCAATAGCAACGAGCACTTCAAATCAGCATCTCATAACATGTTACAAAACTTAACAGCCACATGCACTTTTGCAACAGAGATTAACATGGCAATAAGAATCCCAACATGCATGCTACAACAATAATCATGTAGAGCATCTCACTATGAACATTTTGACATATCATTTGCTTCATTTGGATAAACATGCACCAAGTTATCACATCTCAAACATGGCATGAAAATAACAAGTAGCAGCAGTTTATATCAAGTAGCACTCTTTTCACGAAGATTAAGACCTCTAGATGGACTCAAACAACCATGCCACAATGGAACAAAACGTAGAGCACATCACCGCGATCATTTTGATATATCACACGCACAATTTGGACAAGCACAATAAAAGATACAACCACATAAACATGCAACAAAAATAAGCAATATCTAGGACTTAGTGAAAAAACAGGAATCAACCTCGCGGATCGGGTTTGGACAAGAGGATCGGGTCGGGTAGGGTCGGACCCGACCGAACCCGCTACGGTTGACTGGCGGCTGGATCCGAACGGAACTGGAGGATCGAGGCGCGGCGGGCCCGGCGGCTCCGGCGGCCGGAGCGAACAGCGGCGGGGCGGCCGGGGCGGAGAGGCGGCGGGGCCGGCCGGCTGCGGGGACGCGGAGGAACGGCGGCGGCGGGCGGCGGAGTACCGCGACCGACGGCGGGTCGGGCCGGCGGCGGGGTGACGACCGGCGTCGGGCGGTGGAGCGGAGGTTGGCCGGCGCCGGCGAGGTGCTCCGCGGCGGTGGAGCGGAGCTAGCCGCGGGCGAGCTCGGAGGCGGTCGGGGGCGGAGAGGCCCGGCGCGGTCCGGGGCGGGCCGGCCTCGGGCTCGCGGGCCCGGACAGCGGCGGGGAAGTGGGCACGGCGGCTCGCCCGACGGGGAGCTACCACGTGGCGGCGGAGAGGGCTAGTCGGACATGTCCGACCGGCGGGGAAGTGTCCGACGGTTGCGGGGAGGAGAGGAGCTAGGGTTTCGCCCGAAAATGGAGGGTTGTGGACGTTTTTATAGGCACAAGGAGCTAGGAGAGTCCAAATGGGGAGTGGTTTTCGGCCAGGCGATCACAATTCGACGACCGAGATGATGGGAAGGGTTGTGCTGGGTTAGTTGGCTGTTGTGGAGGGGTCTTGGGCCTCAAAGAAGAGGTTCTTTTAGCCCACTAGGTTAACCGTTGGAGTACCAAACGAACTCCAAACGCGACGAAACTTGACAGGCGGCCTAAACGTACCAAAACAACCTCGCACGACAAGTCTCACGTCATTCCGGAAAAGTTACACGGTCACACACGAAAGAAGGACTCGGGGATGCCACAGGCACGCGTGAGAGCGTCGAAACTCGAAATGGACAACGGGAAGAGACGAGTGGGACCGGGTGGAAGTGACAACACAAATGCAATGCAATGCACATGCCAACATGACATGAATGAAATGCACACACGCACACGACAAAACGAAGAAACCCGAAATGAAAGAAGAGCCCAGAATGGAATTGATGAAGCCAAAGTTTCATATAATGCCATAATTGGAATGTGTTACATCTGGGGCATTACAAACTCTCCTCTACTACGAAAAGATCTCATCCCGAGATCTAAGACTGGAAGAAGGAAGGGTACTCGGAACGAAGGTGGTGTTCTCGTTCCCACGTAGCTTCTCGGTCGGTATGCTGTGACCACTTAACTTTCAAGAACTTGATTGACTTGTTGCAGGTCTTGCGCTCAGTTTCTTCAAGAATAGCAACGGGGTGCTCACGGTAAGACAAGTCTTGTTGAAGGTCAGTCTCCTCGAACGGAATGGTGCGTTTAGGTGTCTTGAAGCACTTGTGGAGTTGAGACACGTGAAACACATCATGAACATTTGCAAAGTTGGATGGAAGCTCGAGTTGCTAGGCTAGGTCCCCTCTTTTGCCAAGGATCTTGAAAGGGCCCACGTATCTAGGAGCAAGCTTGCCTTTGATGCCAAATCTTTGGGTGCCTTTCATAGGAGAAACACGGAGATATACGTGATCTCCAATGTCGAAGGCCAAATCACGATGCTTGCCGTCATAGTAGCTCTTTTGACGCGACTGAGCGGCCTTGAGATTCTCACGTATGACTTTGCACATTTCTTCGGCTTCTGAGATCAAGTCATTGCCAAGAAGTTGACGTTCACCAGTCTCGGACCAGTTGAGAGGAGTATGGCACTTTCTGCCATAGAGGATTTCTAACGGAGCTTTGTCGGCACTTGCTTGGAAACTGTTGTTGTAAGAGAACTCGGCAAATGGAAGGCAATCTTCCCACTTCATGCCAAAAGAGATGACACAAGCTCTGAGCATGTCTTCGAGGATCTGGTTCACTCTTTCGACTTGACCACTAGTCTGAGGGTGAAACGCAGTGCTGAAACGGATCTTAGTGCCCATGGCTGACTGAAAGGAGTCCCAGAACTTGGATGTGAACAAACTTCCACGGTCTGAGGAGATAATTTGAGGAATGCCATGTAACGACACAATACTGGAAGTGTACAACTCTGCCAGATGAGCTGCATTGATGGATTCTTTGACTGGAAGGAAGTGAGCTACTTTGGTTAGCTTGTCAATGACAACAAAGATAGAATCATTCCCCTTCTTGGACTTGGGAAACCCAATGACGAAATCCATTTCAATGTGGTCGAATTTCCACTCGGGAATAGGAAGAGGTTGGAGGAGACCGGCTGGACGTTGATGCTTTGCCTTCACTCTTCTGCAGACATCACATTCATTCACGAATTGGGCAATCTCCCTTTTCATGCGAGTCCACCAGTAAGATTGCTTGAGGTCTTGGTACATCTTGGAACTTCCAGGATGAATGGAGAGGAGGGAGTCATGTGCTTCGTTCATTATGAGCTTCCTGAGATCACCCTTGGGAACCACAAGTCTGTCCTCAAAGAACAAGGTGTCCTTCTCATCAACGCGATAGCACTTGTATTTGGGAGTACCCTTTGCAATACCATGTTTCACTTTCTGCACCATAGCATCACTGAGTTGGGCCTCACGGATCTGATCTTCCAAGGTAGGAGCAACTTGAAGATTTGCAAGAAAGCCTTGCGGAACAACTTGGAGGTTGAGCTTCCTGAATGCTTCACAAAGCTCAGGCTAAAACGGCTTGATAAGGAGACTGTTGCAATATGCCTTTCTGCTCAAGGTATCTGCAATGACATTGGCCTTGCCAGGTGTGTATTCGATGCTTGGATCATACTCTTGGATCATTTCAACCCAACGGGTCTGGCGAAGGTTCAGGTTCGGCTTTGTGAAGATGTACTTCAAGCTCTTGTGATCGGTGAAGATGTCGACTTTTCTGCCCAACAGAAGGTGTCTCCACGTGATCAAGGCGTGTACCACTGCTGCTAGCTTGAGATCATGTGTGGGGTAGTTCTTCTCATTTGGCTTCAATTGACGAGAAGTGTATGCCACAATTTTCTTGTCTTGCATTAGCACACCACCAAGTCCTTGAAGAGAAGCATAACTGAATACTTCGTAGGGCTTGGACTCATCTGGAGGAGTAAGAACCGGAGCAGAGATGAGTTTTTCTTTGAGAGTTTTGAATGCCACATCACAATCTGGAGACCAGTTGTACTTGACATTCTTCTGCAGCAAGTTGGAGAGAGGCTTGGCAATCTTGGAGAAGTTCTCAACGAACCTTCTGCAATAGCTAGCAAGACCAAGGAAGCTTCGGAGTTGCTTGACGTTCTGAGGGGGTTCCAAGTTGACAATCGCTTCAGCTTTCTCGAGGTTGACAGCAATACCGTCAGCAGAGATGATATGGCCCAGATACAAGACCTTATCGAGCCAGAATTCGCACTTGGAGAACTTGGCATAGAACTTATATTCACGGAGTCTGTCGAGAACCAAACGGAGGTGCTTTTCATGATCATCTTCATTCTTGGAGAATACCAAGATGTCATCCAGATAGACGAGCACAAATTCATTGGTGTAGGGGTTGAATATGCAGTGCATCATTCTCGAGAAGGTGGGTGGAGCATTTGCAAGGCCAAAAGACATGACTGTGTATTCATAGGAGCCGTAGCTTGTTCTGAATGCAGTCTTGTGAATATCTTCTTCACGGATACGGATCTGGTGATAACCCATCCGGAGATCGAGCTTTGAGAACACTTTTTCTCCTTTGAGCTGCTCGAACAATTCATTGATGTTGGGGAGCGGATACTTGTTCTTTATTGTCTTCTTGTTCAATGGCCGGTAATCAACGCAAAGGCGCTCCGTGCCATCCTTCTTCTTGACAAACAAGACACCACAGCTCCAAGGAGAAGTGCTAGGCCTGATTAGACCCATACGCTCTTGCTCCTCGAGTTGTCTCTTCAACTCCTTCAACTCTTCAGGGGAAAGCTTGTACGGACACTGACATGTTGGCTCAGTACCGGGCTCGAGTTCAATGACGAATTCAACTTGACGATGCGGAGGCATGCCTGGAAGCTCTTCAGGGAAAACATCTTCATATTCATTGACCACAGGAATTTGAGAGATGGCATTAATCTCGCCCTTGTCATTGAGAGAGAATAGCCTGATTGTGTTATCTCGAGAGGCGAAGATAATCACGTCTTCATCAGGATGAGTAAGCTTGACTTCCTTATTTGCACAATCAATGTGAGTATCATGCTGAGAAAGCCAATCCATCCCAAGAATAAGATCAATGTCGGAGTTGCCGAGAACAACCGGAGAAGCCAGAAAGCTGTAATCACCCATACGAATAGATACATCCGGAGCCCTCAAATTGGAAGTCATGTGCTTGCCCGGAGAGATAATTGATAACTTCTTATCCAGAAATACCGAAGTGAAATTATGCTTGGTAAAGAATCGCCTTGAAATGAAACTGAGAGATGCACCAGAATCAAACAATACTTTAGCAGGAATAGAGTTAACTAGAAGATTACCAATTATCACATCAGAAGAATTTTCTGCTTCAGCTGCACTCATCAGGTTCACTCTTGCATGCTTGGGATTGTGCTTGACAATAGCAGTACTGACAGGTGGAGGAGGTGGAAGGCGCCTCTGGTTGATGCACTTGTTGGAATAATGACCCTTCAGACCACATTTGTAGCAAGTGACCTCAGAAACTGGACGAGGAGGAGGAACACTTGGTCTTGGAGCTTGGTACTGCGACTTGGACTGATTGCCTTGGTTGTGTGGGTGGGAGAAAGCACGGCCACCAGAATGCTTGTTGTTGTTGTTGGGAGGTCGGATCAGTGGAGGAGGTGGAAGCCAAAACTTCTGTTGCTTTGCAATCACTTGGGAAGAAGAGGAGGAGTGAATAGCGTCTCTGATCCTCTTTTTTGAAGCTTCCATCTTGAGTTGGGCTGCCTCTTGCTTAAGTGCCATGTTATAGAATTGAAAAAATTCATCAGGCTCGAACAAGGTGAGAGCTAGTTGGAGTTCATCCTTCAGACCACCACGGAAATGATAAATCTTGCTCTTGGCATCTGTGATGTCTTTCTTGGCATAGCGGGCAAGGTTCTGGAACTTGACATTATATTGGTAGACAGTCATTGAGCCTTGCTTCAGGTTGCGGAATTTCTCACGCATACCTTCGATGACACTTGTTGGAATGTGGTGAGAGCGAAAGTCCTTGCAGAAGTCAGCCCACGAGATTTCACGCCCTTCTCTGGAGTCTTTGTATTGCTGCCACCAATCAGCGGCTTGGTCCTTGAGTTGGAAGGCTGCAAACTTCACATAGTCCTCAGGTCTCACGTTACTGCACTCGAAATGCTTCTTGATATCTGTTATCCAGTCTTCAGCATCTAGAGGGTCCACACAGTAACTGAATGCATTTGGTTGGTTTGCCAGGAACTGGTTGAGTGTAGCAAAGTGAGGTTGGTTGAACAAATTGCCTTGGCCTTGTTTCCCATGACCACCTTGATTTGCTTGATTTGATTGAATATTCTGCATCATTTCCATAAGCATCTGGGTGTTCTGGTTCGTCACTTGCATAATTGCTCTCCAGGACTCAGACGGAGGAGGAGGGGAAGGAGGATGATCAGGAACCTCTTCACCCTCTGGGTTAGCGTTGGGAACCCTTTTAGGAGCCATCCTGAATGAGATGACAACTATTAGCCATTGATTGAGAAAAATATATAAGCTGGATCAACGGCTAGAAATTGCAACATAAGTCTTCACAAGAACATTCGAACAAGATGAACGAATGTAATCCACAGTTTAATGATACAACAATCTTCACGAGAAGCCACTTGGGAGAACAAACGATAAATAAAAACAACAAGGAGCAGATAGAACAAATACAAGATAGAAGTTTCGTTCGACATATTCGTGCTGAAAGCTTAAGGAATGTGTTACAAAAGGGTTTTGCAATCCCCAGATCAGCATAGCCAAGGACCCTTTAAGATGCAACTCCCGATCGGAACAATGCCCATAAAACTACTTCACTCAATGTAGAACCCCGAACTCCATATCATGCATTCGTTGGAAGAATGCCTACGAACTACTAGATGAACCCACCTATTAATTTCCGAAAGTTTCCAGTTATGCAATCAGGTGTTGGGGATACAGGGGAAGCATCGCGCACTCAACTCTAATCCTACATCCAGCTGTATCCATCCTTCAACACATAACCAGTTATTTCCGGAAACCGTCTACCTCGGACCTTCGAAACGCATCTACTATACAAGCTATGGCAATACTCCCGAACTACCTCCCCAGTACTGGGTGATGTCGGGGTTATCTTGCCACTAACCGCATAGGAGAGTTTTCGATGTCGGCCGTCTTAAGTATTCCAGAACTGCTGCAATATATTTGTGACGACAACACCTCAGAGCTCAACTCCCTGGGACACTGCCACAACCCCTAAATGACAGGAGGCATCGAGAACAATGTTCTCGTCACAAAGACATCGGAACAATCCAAACAATACTCGCGTGATCCTAAATTTTTTTTGGGTGAATTTTGAGAGTAGAAGAGACAAGAGTAATCGTCAGGAGTCCTCACCAGAGTGAAAAGAGATGAGGAGCAAAAGAAATCCTACTCTCCGATATATATATAGGACTCAAAACATTTTCAAGTGTGTGCCTAGACTCAACCGTCAATGATTTGATCAATCAGTGGGGGCTTCTAGGTCGAAGAAGGCTCTGAATACCAACTTGTAGTGCCCAGTATGGGATTATACCTCCTACGTGTGGAGGCACGACTTAAAGGTATAAGCCCATACTAGAATGATCTCAAGTTTGGTATCTTTGCACGAATCATGTAAAAATAGGGATGAAATTGCAAAAGGATAGTTGGCTTACACTCGCCACGTCACACAATACGTTACATAAGCAAATCATCATCCAAAACATCACAGTCTGACTCTAGACGAAGATCCAAATGAAAGATACCAAATAGATAAAGCCACAGGTCCGAATCGCCCCTAGGAGAAACCACTACTGATCATCGGGATATTGCACATAGTATCGACTACGTTCTTCATCGAACTCCCAGTACAACTCCATGCCGTCACCTGAGTAGTCCACCATAGTACCTGCATCTGGTGTTGTGTAGAATCTGTGAGCCACAGAGGACTCAGCAATCCCGTTCCCGGGTAGCAAAACTATCTAAGGCTTGGGTGTGGAACAAGGCTGAAGAAAGATAAAAGGTTGCAGCTGCACTAGCACTAGCTTACGTGTTTAGAGCGAGAAGAGAAGTGCCACGAGCGTCAAAGTGATCACGAAGTGATCCTATCTAAGCACGTCAAACATAACCCCACCGTGTTCACTTCCCGAACCCCTTTCGGAAAATGACCGTCACGGTTACTGACGCTGGTAGTGTGTTCTGAACATGGTGTCAAGTTTTCTACAACCGGATATTAACAAATTCCCATCTGCCACCTAACTGCGGGCACGGCTTTCGAAAGTTCAAAACCCTGCAGGGGTGTCCCAACTTAGACCATGACAAGCTCACAATCTGCGGAGTCGCAACTCCAAGGTGGGAAGACCCGAGTATTCTCGGAATCCCGTGCTCAAGATATTCCGACTAAGGTAAAACTAATCCAGCAAGACCTCCCGGCGTGCCGACACCCTGACAGTAGCCGCGCGTATCTAGTCTCAGGCCACGACCGGATAGGTCATCCTACAGGTATATACCAATCCTCGAGTTTCCTCGTGGTGGCCCTGTAGTCTGCCCAGTTTGGACCAACACTCATGTGGAGCACTGGCCCGGGGGTTGTTAATTAAGATCACGGGATAGCTAGTCCCTATGCAAGTTTTAGTTATTAGGCAAATGGAGTACCAATGTTGGGCCTTGCTGGAAAAGGTTTAGCGCTATGCAGGTTATCGAGGGGGTCCCATAACCCTAACCGTGTTAGGAACGCATAATCAAGGAACATAACACCGGTTTATACGGTTCCTAGGGCGGCATGAGTGGAACAAATCACCAAGCAAGAGGCTTACCCTTCCACCCATTACCAATATATAGATGATTTAGTTTAAGAGTTTATATAGTGTGATATCCCAACAATAACTTCAACATGAAGCAAGAATCTTCAAATCTTCTCCTGCAACTAGCAATGCTATAAGAGGGGCTGAGCGAAGCTTACGTAGCCAAACAAAGGTTTGCTAGGTTGGGTTGTTAGACAGATTCATGGTTACAATAGGAGGCTGACAAACAAACATGGGCATCGAGGCAATAAACTAAAGAGCGAGACATCTAGCAATAGGCAAATATAGTAATGATATCTGGGTCAGGTCATCTTGCCTGTCGAGTCGTCAATGGGAACGCACGGCTCCTCATACTCAACCTCGGTAGTAACCTCGTTCTCGTTCTCGGTCTCGGCTCCCGGCTCTACTCAACACAAGAACACAACGGCACGAGAATCAAACAAGGTGCAATTCACAATCAACATGATGCACGTATGATGCATGTATGATGCAATACATGTCAAGGGATGAAGAACACAAGAACAACACAAGACAACAAGTTTAAATGAGGCAGGAATCCACATAAAGCAAATCCGGTAAGTCCTCATATGCATATGTTGAAATTGGTCCAGATCTGAACATACCTTAAGTTAAAGTTGTTAAACAGCAATTTAACATGCATCATGATGATCTACATGAAATTCTAGTCAAGTTTCATATAAAGTTTGTTTAAAACAGAGCTATGGTCTAGAAGATATGAGCAAAACAAGTTAAGCATGGCAACAGTGCAAGATGCACCCAAACATCAAGCAAACATACTCCAAACATGTAAAAAAGATGAGATTATGATTCTACATGCAAAATGACACAAGTTTCATGTAGGACACGCTCGAAACGGAGCAACGGTTCAACACATACACTCGAAACAATATACAATGCAAAGCTGAAATTAACAGCCACATAGCAACTTTGGACCAAGAAATATATACTCTACAGCACTCAAACATGGTGACAAGAAGCATGGACATGAAGTATACATATCCTACAGCAAACAACTCCATTGCAGCAACTCCATAGGAGGCATGGTTCAATAGCAACAAGCTACAACATTTTGATCATGACGTTAAAAACCTGACAGTTATATTTTATAGCAACTTGTTGGGAGCAAGAAATAAATAAGCTACAGCAACCCATATGATCAAGTGAGCGCATGAATGGATAGACAATAACATGTACAACAAGGGATGATCAAAGGCCACTCCAAAACATGCATGGATTTGTCTAGGGCATCAAGCAAACATAGCATCAGGATATAACGGATTCCAGAATTAGTGGAATTTTCACTAAGTATAAAACAGTTAAGTTGGCATGGCATGTTTGCAAGCATGTTTAAGTCACCTCAAGGCATATCATGTTAAATGGTTTTCACCACAGAAAAGACCACATGATGGAGATTCTAAAACATATTAACATGTGACATGGGGACAAACACATCAATAGCAACGAGCACTTCAAATCAGCATCTCATAACATGTTAAAAAACTTAATAGCCACATGCACTTTTGCAACAGAGATTAACATGGCAATAAGAATCCTAACATGCATGCTACAGCAATCATCATGTAGAGCATCTCACTATGAACATTTTGACATATCATTTGCTTCATTTGGATAAACATGCACCAAGTTATCACATCTCAAACATGGCATGAAAATAACAAGTAGCAGCAGTTTATATCAAGTAGCACTCTTGTCACGAAGATTAAGACCTCTAGATGGACTCAAACAACCATGCCACAATGGAACACAACGTAGAGCACATCACCACGATCATTTTGATATATCACACGCACAATTTGGACAAGCACAATAAAAGATATAGCCACATGAACATGCAACAAAAATAAGCAATATCCAGGACTTAGTGAAAAAAACAGGAATCAACCTCGCGGATCGGGTTTGGACAAGCGGATCGGGTTGGGTCGGGTCGGACCCGACCGAACCCGTTAGGGTTGACCAGCGGCTGGATGCAAACGGATCTGGAGGATCGAGGCTCGGCGGGCCCGGCGGCTCCGGCGGCCGGAGCGGCCGGCGGCGGGGTGGCCGGGGCAGAGAGGCGGCGGGGCCGGCCGGCTGCGGGGACGCGGAGGAACGGTGGCGGCGGGCGGCAGAGTACCGCGACCGACGGCGGGTCGGGCCTGCGGCGGGGTGACGACCGGCGTCGGGCGGTGGAGCGGAGGTTGGCCGGCGCCGGCGAGGTGCTCCACGGCGGTGGAGCGGAGCGAGCCGCGGGCGAGCTCGGAGGCGGTCGGGGGCGGAGAGTCCCGGCACGGCCCGGGGCGGGCCGGCATCGGGCTCGCGGGCCCGGACGGCGGCGGGGAAGTGGTCGCGGCGGCTCGCCCAACGGGGAGCTGCCACGTGGCGGCGGAGAGAGCTAGTCGGACATGTCCGGCCGGCGGGGTAGTGTCCGGCGACTACGGGGAGGAGAGGAGCTAGGGTTTCGCCCGAAAATGGAGGGTTGTGGACGTTTTTATAGGCACAAGGAGCTAGGAGAGTCCAAATGGGGAGCGGTTTTCGGCCACGCGATCACAATTCGACGACCGAGATGATGGGAAGGGTTGTGCTGGGTTAGTGGGCTGTTGCGGAGGGGTCTTGGGCCTCAAAGAAGAGGTTCTTTTAGCCCACTAGGTTAACCGTTGGAGTACCAAACAAACTCCAAACACGACGAAACTTGACAGGCGGCCTACACGTACCAAAACAACATCGCACGACAAGTCTCACGTCATTCCAGAAACGTTACACGGTCACACACGAAAGAAGGACTCGGGGATGCCACGGGCACGTGTGAGAGTGTCGGAACTCGAAACGGACAACGGGAAGAGACGAGTGGGACCGGGTGCAAGTGACAACACAAATGCAATGCAATGCACATGACAACATGACATGAATGAAATGCACACACGCACACGACAAAACGAAGAAACCCGAAATGAAAGAAGAGCCCAGAATGGAATTGATGAAGCCAAAGTTTCATATAATGCCATAATTGGAAAGTGTTACATCTGGGGCATTACAATACTGTTCTCTAGTGTCTTTTCTCATGATAGTGATATTCTACGGCGGGTAAACAAATTACTGTCGAGCAATTGATAGAAAAGCGAATAAGTATGAGACTATCTAGGCATGATCATTATATATAGGCATCACTTCCGAGACAAGTAGACCTAAACGATTCTGCATCTACTACTATTACTCCACACATCGACCGCTATCCAGCATGGATCTAGTATATTGAGTTCATAAGAATAGAGTAACGCCTTAAGCAAGATGACATGGTGTAGAGGGATAAACTCAAGCAATATGATATAAACCCCATCTTTTTATCCTCGATGGCAACAATACAATACGTGTCTTGCTGCCCCTACTGTCATTGGGGAAGGAAAACGCAAGATTGAACCCAAAGCCAAGCACTTCTCCCATTGCAAGACCTATAGATCTAGTAGGCCAAACCAAACCAATAGTTCGAATAGACTTGCAAGGATATTATAATCATACATAAAGAGTTCAAAGAAGAACCAAATATTTCTCATAGATAATCTTGATCATAAACCCACAATTCATCGGATCTCGACAAACACACCGCAAAAAGAGATTACATCGAATAGATCTCCTTGAAGACCGAGGAGAACTTTGCATTGAGATCCAAAGAGAGAGAATATGCCATCTAGATACTAGCTATGGATCCGAAGGTCTGTGGTAAACTACTCACAACTCATGGTGAGGTGATGATGATGATGTAGAAGCACTCCATGGTAGATCCCCCCTCCGGCAGAGCTCCAGAACAGGCCCTAAGATGGGATCTCACGGGAACAGAAGGTTACGGTGGTGGAACTAGGGTTTTCTCTTCTCCTTTGATGGTTTCGGGGTACAGAGGCTTATATAGGAGGAAGGAGAGCACCGGGGGCCTTACGTGGGACCCACGAGGCAGGGGGCGCGCCCAAGGGGGGGGGGGCGCCCCCACCCTCGTGGGCACCACGTGGCCCCTACTCCGTGGTTCTCAAGTCTCCTGTTCGTGATTTTCTCCGAAAATATCTCTCCCGAAGGTTTCATTCCGTTTGGACTCCGTTTGATATCCCTTTTCTGTAAAACCCTGAAACAGGCAAAAAACAGCAATCTAGACTGGGCCTTTAGGTTAGTAGGTTAGTCCCAAAAATAATATAAAAGTGTATGACAAAGCCCATTAAACATCCAAAACATCATAAATAATAGCATGGAACAATCAAAATTTATAGATACGTTGGAGACGTATCACCTACTACGACTCTGAGTTGGACCAGATGATCGTTGCCACCACCGACAAGTTTACCGTCCTCAAGAAGCTCGCAGACGACATCGCCGTACTCCTCCAGCCCGCAAGCCCGAGTTCCTCATTGCGTGGCACCCTAATCGTCCTCCATGGCTGGAACCTCTTTGAAGCATTGGTGGCCCTGCGGCTTCCCGCTGACGCCACGAGTTCACCTGGAGGTCGTGCTCGCCGCGAGGCGCCTCACCCTGCAAGAATTCGTCGACCTACACATCCACGTGTATGAGCGAATTGTGTACATAGGTATCTACAAGGCCAGTGAGGATGCTACGGCGTTGGCCTTCCTCAACCGACTGGAAGCCTTGGATGCCTTTGCTGAGAAGCACCTCGACCTTGCCACAAAAGCCGCCGCTCCTTAGCCGCCGGTCGGTGGCCCAACACACTAAGTTGAGGAGGAGGAGGTCGTACGTTGATAGATGCATCTTTCTTCTTGCCTTTTGTAACCACCACTGCGATCGCATCATCATCGTGGCCTTAATTCTTATTGTGCGGTTGCATTCTCATTTCAGTCAATACCGACATGTGCGATACCTTTGCTTAATTATATGCATCACTGTAACTAGTACTCTATCCGTCAATTTATAAGTTGTGCTTACCTTTTCCATCAACTTCGTGCAACGCGCGGGCATCTTGCTAGAAACACTAGAACATGTCGGACTACGTGTGACCAAACCGACGATGCGCCAACCTAGCTACTACGTACCCTGCTTATCTAGCGGAAATAGCCCCGCCCTAGCGTTTCCAATAGTTATTTCTATCTATCGATCGTGCCAAGGAGCAAAACCAAAAAGTTACAATTTATATATGTTTCTCTACTCCTACTCCTATAAAAGACTCAGTTGGTGATGGTGGTGTGTCTGCCATCCGTCGTTTCTGACCATTAGATCTGCATCCAATGGTTGTGAGGTAAGTTGTGGCATTTTTGCAACAATAGCCCACTTTTCTACTCCAATTTGAAGAAAACTCATTATTATCTTGAAAGCAACCACATCCCTCCTTCACCTCACCAAAACAACCTGAGAAATAATATATATATATATATATATATATATATATATATATATATATATATACTCCTATAAAAGACTCAGTTCATGATGGTGGCGTGTCTGCCATCCATTGTTTCTGACCATTAGATCTGCATCTAATGGCTGTGAGGTAAGTTGTGGCATTTTTGCAACAATAGCCCACTTCTCTGCTACAATTTGCAGAAAAACCCTTATTATCTTGTGGGGACCCCGACTTAGAAGTCGAGATCACCGAATGCACGTGTACAGTGATCCCAGAGATCAATGCTCACTGAACACACATAAGCTGAATAACAAGAGTCTTACATCCATACATATCGTCTTACACAAATTATGGCCATTATGGCCAAGTCTTACATAGATAAAGCCTCAAGGGATGAATAGCAAATAACTCAAATAGCGGAAGTCTTCGATGATAGGTAGAACCCATGCCATCTGCCTTAACCCTACAGGCATTCTGACTGGGATAGCGTCCTAGTTCGCATGTTCGTCTCCAAAGAACTCTTCCTCATATTCCTGTTCTTCCATGCCTGGCCAATTAAATAACCAGTGGCAAGCCAATGAGTACTTTGAATGTACTCGCAAGCAACCCATGATTTGGTTCAAAGTAACAACGCAATTGAACAACAATGAGCAATCTAGCAATGGGCTAGAATAAATATTCTACCATCGAGTGTATGCATCAATAAACTCACGTAACCTCGAAGACAGGTTACCGATATCAACATGAATATGGTTCATCTCATCGAGTCAAGTCACCACCTTGACTCCACATACACACACACACACAAGGTTTCGCAAACATTGGACGTAGCCCAAGAGCGGTTACCCAACTGTCCTTGACCGTGGACACGGCTATTCGAATAGTTTTACACTCTGCAGAGGTTGCGCGCTTTACCCACAAGATCCGGGAAGCTTTCGTGTCGCCCACGATCCCGCAGTACCTCAAGTACTCGGGGGAAGCACCCGGTCATTATCTTTCCTTAGACGACACTAACATAGAGTCCACTCGTTGGTACACGGCCCTCGAGTACAAACAATAGATCACGGGACTTGCCCTACTTTTAATGTCACGCGTACCTGAAGGGACCAACGGTGTGTCCGGTGCCCTGTGAAAACAGTCATGGTCGTCTATCCAAGCACGACCCTGTCCCGGAAAAGACCTCAAGTCTTCCCGTCATTAGTAATGCGGGCACCATGCTAGTATCGGCCTAAGTAATCAATAACGCCCCGTCCCATAAGGGGTAGAGTGGTTGCACATGTATGGTTGGAATAACGGTCGCAACTTAAACCAATCCGTTTGAAAAACAACACACACACTTGTCTCGGTACACTACTTCGTCATCAAGTGGTTACCCATCTCACCATCTCCCTTGGGCATGAATGGCACCCGACGGGGTTTTTGAAAGAATGCAACCACGATAGTATCATGGCACACATGCATCTCTAAGCATCACTACTAGTCATTTGCAATGCATCTAGCACATAGCAAGATCCTGAGCAAAGCATGCATCATGTGGTGGTTCAACTAGGTCACCACCGTAACTCTACCATCATGCATCGGAAACAAACGGATTCCGAAGAACAAGTGTATCATGGTCAAAGAGCTGCTTGCCTGGATTGGCTTGGTCTTCAAAGTCTTCAAATCCTTCTCCTTCTCCTTCTTCAGCAACTTCGTCAAATACGAGATCTAATCGTCGCAAAATAACAACGGGAAAATAAGACCACAATGAAAACAGAAAAATCAAAGTGCTCAGAAAGATGTCAACTTATTTTTGTTAGATACTAGAGGGAAAACTAAGATGGAGAAAATTCTTAGTTGGAGTCTTGGAGTGACAGAATGGAATCTAAGGATTTTTGAACAGGAGTTTTATTGCTCAAATTTGAATTTAAATTTGAACAGAACAGAAAAGTTTCATGGATATGTGTGAAAGTGACACCATTAAATAGGTTGGAATATTACAAGATTTTAGGAGTTGGAATTAATTTATTTGGACAAATATTCATTTCTGTAAAATTATTTGAAGTTTTACAGAAAAGAAAAAGAAGAAAAGGCCCTGTGCAACTGGGCCAGAGTGGCCACAGTGCACGGCCCAGGGCGAAGAGCCCAGCCGCTCGGGCGCCAGCGCGCGCACGTCAGGATTTCAAACCTGACAGGCGGGGCCTGGCTGTCAGCGACTGCGAGGGGAGAGAGGGAGCGGTGAGGATGACAGGCGGGGCCCGCCTGTCATCTTCAACCTCTCGGCCACGGCGACGCCGAGGTCACCGGCGACGAATCCGGGCACGGCGGGGCAAACGGATGGCAGGGATGGACTCAGCAGCGAGTCGCGGAGGCAGTGGTGGTGCTGCGGCTCGCCGGGGAGGTCTGGTTCGCCGGCGGCGAGGTGGGACGGCGGAGGAGCTTCGGGAGGTCGCTGCTCCGGCCGATTCCGACAGCTACAGAGAGGGAAAAACGAGGGGAAATCATCAGTAGGGTGCGGTGGTTCTGAATCGAGCAAAGGAGGGGCTGAGAGGGCCTGTACCTCGAGATCGCCAGCTGCCCGACGCTGCGGAGCTCCGGTCGATCCCGAGCACTGGGGCTCTTCGGGGATGGATGAGTGGTACTGGTGTGTTGCTGTGAGTGTGGGGAGGTTGTTGATGCAGAGTAGAGGGCTCGGGGGTGCTTATATAGCCGAGCCCACGGTCCACCATGGACTCGTGCGCCGGCAAGGTTGCAGCCGAGGCCAGTGGTCGTTCTGGGGCTCGTGATAGAGTCGGGGAGGTTCATGGACGAGTCCTACGTCTAGTAGAGGGGAGAGGAGGAGCGAGGAAGCTTCCAGACAGCGTGCACGTGTGAAGCCGAGGAGTGGAGGCTGCGGGCGGCCAGCGCGCGTGTGAAGACGGCCACTAGAGGGCGGAGGAGGAGGGGGACAGCGCCGGGGAGGTCGCGGACGTCGAGGGGCATCGACTAGCGCGAGGGGAGAGCTCGAGGCTGTCGGGGGCAGGCGATTGGGCGAAGCTACAGTGCAGGGGCGCACTGTAGCGCGCTCTGGAGCGGCCTTATCGCATGCCATGGCATGCCATTGGCCCTCTGGGCGCGTCCGCCGTGTCTGGGGGGTCCAGGGTGATGCAAGCAGCTCGTCTGTGGCTTTGGATGCTCTGGAGGATCAAGGAGAGAGAGAGGAAGCTGGTAACTTGGTAGAAAATGGCTGTCTAGCAAGGTGAACTAGGGTTTTCACCCCTCAATCATGGAGCTGAGGACATGGGGGAGTTACTGGAGGTAGATAGTAACCAGATGAAGCTGTGGTAGAAAGTTAAGGCCAAGGTAAGAGTAAAAGGGGTCAAGATGGTAGTTTTGGTTAATAGGCAGAAGGTGTTTGATCAAGGTTTGGTCAAGCAAATGATTTCTACTTGCCATGACACTTAACAGGATTGAATGTTATAAGGAAATAGGGTGTTTCACCAAATTTGGGCTCATTTGGAGAAATTAGCCAATGTAACTTTGGTGAACCCTAGAAATCAACAGAAATGGCTTCATCTTGTTTGAGTCAAGCTAATCATCTCCCCTTGATGCACCACTTGGTGTAGTTTCATCATTTGGGTTATTGATCATGCCCCAAAGTTTGAAGCTCCAGGTAAAAAGTTGGTAATGTAAAGTTGTTCAAATTTGCATTTGAACAGAAATGGTTTTGGGGTATTCTGGTCAAGTTACCCTACTCCAATTCTTGTGCCATTTGGTCTAGATGCCGTATTAGGCCATTCTAGCATGTGCACCAAGTTTGAGAGCATTTGGATAAGTTTGGCAATGTAAAGTTGCTCAAACTTCAAATACGGACAAAATGGTTTTGAAGGGTTTTGATGATGTTTTCTTGCTTCCCAAGGCATGGGGCTTGGCAAGATCATCAAATATGTCATATATGACATGACAAAATTTTCCTGGAATTTTTGGAGAATATTTCCTTTGTAAATATTTCAAAAGCTTGAAATATCCAGAAAGGGTTTTTGAGGGATTAGCCCATTATTTTGAACATGACCAAGTGTTGAAACTCTTATATATGGACAATATATGTCCTATGAGTCTCCCTGAATTTTGGCAAATATTTTTGAAATTCTTAAATATTTTTTCCCTATTAAAGACCATTTCTGGCCTTAAGAAAAAGCTTTTAAATAAAATAGGAAAATAACTTTTAAAATTTTACTTTTGGGGTTTCTGGGAGTCCTATGACTACTATGTCTCAAATATACTCTTTGAAATAATTTTCTCACCCTAAATCAAGCACTTGCAGTGCAAACCTCAATTCAGGGGTTTTAGGAATACTAAATTTATAAAATACATTTTGGCCAAATTAATTTTGTAAGAAAATACTATACTGTTATATGACACTTGGCATGATCATTGGGCAGAAGTTTTGGGTATGGAGATGAATTCTACAAGAGGTAATAGTTGACTTTAATGAGCACATAAAAAGCACATGAAGAAAAACTCAATTCCAAATAAAAGCCAAATGATGCTAAAAAATTTTGTTGGTCCAAATTTTCATGCTTCATTGATGCAAATAACATGTTAAAAAATGCAGGGTGTGACAGACCTACCCCCCTTACAAGAATCTTGTCCCCGAGATTCCTAAACTAGGTCTTAAAAGAGATCGGGAAACTCGGATCTAAGATAGTCTTCATGTTCCCAGGTTGCTTCTGCTTCGGTGTGGTTGCTCCACTGGACCTTGAAGTACTTGATGGTACGGCTTCGTGTCCGTCGCTCTGCTTCATCCAAAACGCGAATGGGCTTCTCGCGGTAGGTCAAATCAGGCTGCAGATTAATGGCTTGGTGATCAACATCCTTGTAGAGATTAGGCTTGTCTGGAACTTGGAGACACTTCCGGAGTTGTGACACATGGAATACGTTGTGCACATCGGATAGCTCAGGCGGTAGTTCCAATTGGTAAGCCACTTCTCCTCGTCGGTCGATGATCTTGAAAGGGCCAATGAATCTTGGTGCAAGTTTCCCCTTAACGTGGAAACGCTTGGTTCCCTTTAGAGGGGTTACTCGTAGGTACACATAATCTCCGACACGGAAACTCATGTCTCGGCGTCGAGTGTCAGCATAACTCTTCTGCCTTGACTTGGCTGCCTTCAAACGTTCTCTGACTAGTTGGACTTGATCTTCTGCTTCGCGGAGAATATCTGGTCCAAAGACTAGCCCTTCTCCAGTGTCAGACCAGTTGAGGGGTGTGCGACATCTACGTCCGTACAACACCTCAAATGGTGCCATCTGAAGGCTCGACTGATAACTGTTGTTATAGGAGAACTCGGCAAAAGGGAGACAATCTTCCCACTTGGCTCCATATGCCAAGACACAGGCTCAGAGCATGTCTTCGAGAATTTGATTTACTCGTTCTGTCTGACCTCCGGTCTGTGGGTGGAAAGCTGTGCTGAAAGACAATTTGGTTCCCAAGGCTTCTTGGAATCTTTTCCAGAACCTTGAAGTAAACTGGGTGCCTCGATCTGACACAATTTCTTGTGGAACACCATGGAGGCTCATGATTCGGTTGATATAGAGAGTTGCCAACTGGTTGCCGGAATAGGTAGTCTTGACAGGAATGAAATGGGCCACCTTGGTCAAATGGTCGACTATGACCCAGATGGAGTCATGTCCTCTATTAGACCTTGGTAGTCCGGTGATGAAGTCCATTCCGGCTTTATCCCACTTCCACTCGGGAACCTTGAGTGGTTGGAGCAATCCAGCGGGTCGCTGATATTCAGCCTTGACCCTTTGGCACACATCACACTTTGCAACATAGGTTGCAATCTCTCTTTTCATCCCGTGCCACCAGAATCGTGCCTTCAAGTCTTGATACATCTTGGTTCCTCCGGGGTGGATGGAGTACGGAGTGTCGTGGGCTTCTCGCAGGATCAGGTTCTTCAGCTCCGTCTTGTTTGGTACGCATATGCGGCCTTTGTACCAAACAATCCCGTGCTCGTCTTGAGAGAATCCTGGGGCCTTGCCTAGCTTCATCTTCTTCTTGATGCCTTCAATGCTTGCGTGTCCATCTTGTGCCTTCTTGACTTCGTCCATCAGGATTGGTATGACATCCAAATGATCCAGAAATCCAGGGGTGACCAATTCCAAACTGAATTGTTCAAGCTCCTTAAACAAGGCTGGCTGCCTCTTTTGAATAATATCATTCAAAGAGCAAGCCTTCCTGCTTAAGGCATCGGCCACCACGTTAGCCTTCCCGGGGTGATATTGAACACTGAGGTCATAGTCTTTGATGAGTTCCAACCATCTTCGCTGCCTCATGTTCAATTCCTTTTGGGTGAAAATGTACTTCAGACTTTTGTGGTCTGTGTATATCTCACACCGTTTCCCTAGGAGGTAATGCCGCCATGTCTTCAAGGCATGAACTACTGCCGCTAACTCAAGATCGTGAGTAGCGTAGTTCTCCTCATGAGGTCGTAGCTGCCTGGAGAGGTATGCTATGACTCGTCCTTCTTGCATCAGAACGCTTCCCAATCCGGTTCGAGAGGCATCACAATATATCACGAACTCCTTGTGAATATCAGGTGTTGCCAGAACTGGGGCGGTGGTCAATCTCTTCTTGAGCTCTTGGAAGCTCTCTTCGCATTTTGGCGTCCACTCAAACTTCTTGTCCTTCGTGAGGAGCTGAGTCATTGGCCGGGCAATGCTAGAGAATCCTTCCACGAATTTGCGGTAATAGCCCGCAAGTCCGAGGAAGCTTCTGACTTCCTTGACGGTCGTTGGAGATTGCCATTGGGTCACAACTTCGATCTTCGCGGGATCAACTGATAATCCTTCTTCGGTCAAGACATGACCTAAGAATCCAACTTTATGCAGCCAGAACTCACACTTGCTGAATTTGGCATATAGTTGGTGCTCCCGAAGCTTGTCTAGGACCATCCTCAAATGTTGCTCGTGTTCTTCCTCCGTCTTTGAGAAGACAAGAATGTCATCGATGAAGACAACAAAGAACTTGTCCAAATATTCCATGAAGACTTTATTCATCAGGTACATGAAGTAAGCTGGGACATTGGTTAACCCGAAGGACATGACCGTGCACTCGTACATGCCATATCTGGTTACGAATGCCGTCTTCGGAATATCTTGGGGTCTGATCTTCAGCTGGTAGTACCCAGATCTGAGGTCGATCTTGGAGAACACCTTGGCTCCGCTGAGCTGATCAAACAAATCTTCAATCTTGGGAAGTGGATATTTGTTCTTGATTGTAACTTCATTGAGGGAACGATAGTCAATGCATAAGCGGATGGTACCGGCCCTCTTTGCCACAAACAGAACGGGAGATCCCCAAGGGGAGGCACTTGGGCGGATAAATCCCTTCCTCAGCTGCTCTACCAGCTGCTTCTTCAACTCGGCTAATTCTTCCGTCCCCATTCTATAAGGCTTCTTATAGATGGGTCCTGCCCCGGGCACGAGCTCGATGATGAACTCAATGTCACGGTCAGGGGGCATTCCCGGTAGTTCATCCGGAAAGACATAGGGATACTCGCATACCACCGGTACTTGCTCCAACCCGACTTCAGACAGACAGTTGACTTTAACGGCTTGAGCGGAAGAGGAGTTGGAAGCAAACTTGACTTCGACTCCTTGGTCATTGGTCACAGTGACTGTCCGATTGGCACAGTCTAACAAGCCTTGGTGCTTGCTGAGCCAATTCATGCCTAGGATCACATCCAAGCCTTGTGATCTCAGGACGATGAGGTCTGCTAGGAAATCTACACCGTTAATGGTAATACTGACTCCTTTACAGCCTATCTTGGCTCTCATCTCTGCTCCGGGGGTTTGTACCACCATAGGGTTATTCAGGGGTGTAGGGGTCATGCCACTTTTTAATGCAAATCTTTGAGTGACAAATGAATGCGTTGCTCCAGAATCAAACAAGACAGTTGCAGGTGCTGAGTTGACAAGGAACGTACCCAGCACAACGTCCGGGTCTTCCTGGGCTTCTTCAGCAGTGACGTGATTCACACGCCCCTTCCCATGGTTAGGCGGGTTGCGAGGAGCTGGGTTCCTTGGTGGCATCCCGCGGCCTTGTCCTGGGTTCTGTGCATTGGGGCGCGGGGCATCAGGCTTCTTGTTGGGGCACACCCTTGAGATGTGTCCAGACTGACCACATCCAAAGCAAGTGACCTGGTTTGGATTGTTGATCTTGTTGCCACCACTGTTATTGGGGTTGAAAGCTGGCCTTGGGTTGGCATACTGCTGAGGCTGATAGTTGGTGCGAGGTGCAGGAGCTCTTGGTTGCTGATAGGTTGGCTTAGCCGGGGCTGACTGCCACGGACGAGGCTTCTGGTTGCTGGAACTTCCCTTGCTGACCATCTTGCGCTTGCGAGTGTCTTCCAAAGCACGCCGCTTGTCTTCAAGCATAAGTGCTTTGTTCACCAGGCCAGGGAAGGTTGGGCAGTCGCACACGACAAGCGAATACTGCAGAGTCTGATTGAGGCTTTCCATGAAGCGCTCCCTTTTTGCAGCATCAGTGCTGACATCTTCAAGGGCATACCTTGACAGAACACTGAACTTCTGCATGTACTCCTTGACAGTGCCACTTCCTTGCTTCAGGGCTCGGAACTCACGCTTTTTGATAGCCATGATCCCGGAAGGAATGTGGGCTTTGCGGAATTCTTCCTTGAAGTTGACCCAAGTGATGTCTTGTTCAGCATGCATGACCTTGAATCCATCCCACCAAGCTCTAGCAGCCCCCCCGAGGCAGTGGGCTGCATAAGCCACCTTCTCGCGGTCTTCGGTGCATCCGACTAGTTCCAGCAAGTCCTCAATGGTGCGGACCCAGTCGTCAACATCCAGGGGTTCAGCAGTCTCGATGAAAGTTGGCGGTGCATGCTTCTTGAACTCTGCCAACGTGGAACGTCCATTGCCATTCCCCGCCGGCTGGCGGTTGTTGGTGACAGCCTGAGCAATCAGCTGAAGGGCTGCAGTTTTGGTTTGGCGTTCCTCTCGGAAAGCTTGGAGAAGCTGAGCCATGTCCATGTTCGGAGGAGGTGGTGGTGGTGGAGCTTGGTCGTTGGTTTGGTCGTGGCCTGCCTCTGACTGAGCGGATGCTCCGCTTCAGGCTGCTGGGTAGAGGTACCAGTACGAGTTACAACAGGCATCCTGTTGGAGCGGTAAAAGGTCTCATGACTTGGAAGAGGGAAAGCAAGATAGATGGGTGCCTAGTAAGGGGGTGGGTGTGACACTAATCAAATCATGCAAGGGCCGAAAGGCCAAACACATTCATTAAAATCCAAACGGGTGATGCAGTCGTTTACATATTCCCGAAGGAAGAATACAACATACATCCAAGCACAACAAAAGCAAACACTAGATGGTTTCATATGAACCATACAAGGACTCGACTGCGCATAGGGGTTACACGACCTATCCTACTGTAGAGGTCACGAACTGGCATATCCAAGTAGCGAATAATGCCTAAGAGGCGGAATGCTCGGTCGCGTATTCCGGCTCTTTTGGGTCTTCCTCCTTGTCTTCATCTGTCTGGGCCCCCTTGTCACTTGAGGGTGTGGGGGAGTGGAGGAGTTGGATACGACGGTGCTTCGTCGGTGGTGCAGGGAAAAGCTTGCGATATTCCCTTGCCGTCATCCGGCGTCGCCGAGGTGGTTCTGCATCCTTGGAAGATACATCTCCGGAGGGCCTTCCGCCTCGATATGCGATAGCGGACTGTCCGGAAGGTGCTCCTTCTTTCTTGATCCTATTTGTCTTCTCTTGAGCTCGACGAAGAAGTGCCTTGGTCTTGTGAAGTTCTTCTTGGAGCTTCATCGATTGCGAGGCCAAGTCTTGTGCCAAGCTGTCGGCACATAGACTAAAGTAGGTCTGGAATCGAAGCGAGAGTCCTTCCTTCAGTGGAGGGGCTAGTGCGCTGCTTTCATCTTCACCTTCCTTCCGGTAAGGCAAGAAGCGGGTTGTCATCTTGGCTGCCATCTCCGGAAGAAACTCGCGGAGACGGGTTAGTGCCTTGAGTGCAGCAGCCTCGACAGCAAGAGGAAGTTTTGCCATCTGGGGTCCCTCGAAGAACCAACTTGTGGGAGGATCGTTTGCCTTTACGATCACTTCCACATGGTATTCCACCTCAGTGTCGCTAACCCAATGCTCAAGGTAGGTGAGGATGGGTGCTCGGTGGAACTGACACTCCTGGAGGCTATCCTCGAGAAGCAAAGGAAACCCAGTGGTCAGGTGCTCTTCGGGTACAGCGGCCATCTACAAAGGTGGAATAGGAGAGGTTAATAAGCTGATGAAATCTCAGGTTGAGAAAAGAAGAGAGGTTTAGAAGGTTTTTGAAATGGGGTCTCATCTAACTAACGCCCATGCTAACTAAGGCTTCCTACAGTCAGGAAGGCTCTGATACCAGCTCTGTGGGGACCCCGACTTAGAAGTCGAGATCACCGAATGCACGTGTACAGTGATCCCAGAGATCAATGCTCACTGAACACACAAAAGCTGAATAACCAGAGTCTTACATCCTTACATATCGTCTTACACAAATTATGGCCATTATGGCCAAGTCTTACATAGATAAAGCCTCAAGGGCTGAATAGCAAATAACTCAAATAGCGGAAGTCTTCGATGATAGGTAGAACCCATGCCATCTGCCTTAACCCTACAGGCATTCTGACTGGGATAGCGTCCTAGTTCGCATGTTCGTCTCCAAAGAACTCTTCCTCATATTCCTGTTCTTCCATGCCTGGCCAATTAAATAACCAGTGGCAAGCCAATGAGTACTTTGAATGTACTCGCAAGCAACCCATGATTTGGTTTAAAGTAACAACACAATTTAACAACAATGAGCAATCTAGCAATGGGCTAGAATAAATATTCTACCATCGAGTGTATGCATCAATAAACTCATGTAACCTCGAAGACAGGTTACCGATATCAACATGAATATGGTTCATCTCATCGATTCAAGTCACCACCTTGACTCCACATACACACACAAGGTTTCGCAAACATTGGACGTAGCCCAAGAGCGGTTACCCAACTGTCCTTGACCGTGGACACGGCTATTCGAATAGTTTTACACTCTGCAGAGGTTGCGCACTTTACCCACAAGATCCGGGAAGCTTTCGTGTCGCCCACGATCCCGCAGTACCTCAAGTACTCGGGGGAAGCTCCCGGTCATTATCTTTCCTTAGACGACACTAACATAGAGTCCACTCGTTGGTACACGACACTCGAGTACAAACAATAGATCACGGGACTTGCCCTACTTTACATGTCACACGTACCCGAAGGCACCAACGGTGTGTCCGGTGCCCTGTGAAAACAGTCATGGTCGTCTATCCAAGCACGACCCCGTCCCGGAAAAGACCTCAAGTCTTCCCGTCACTAGTAATGGGGGCACCATGCTAGTATCGGCCTAAGTAATCAATAACGCCCCGTCCCATAAGGGGTAGAGTGGTTGCACATGTATGGTTGGAATAACGGTCGCAACTTAAACCAATCTGTTTGAAAAACAACACACACACTTGTCTCGGTACACCACTTCGTCATAAAGTGGTTACTGATAACCCTCAACCGTAAGGGATCGAGATAGTCTTCGCGGGTAAGAATAACCCAATTTATTGATTCGACACACGGGGAGCCAAAGTGTATTTATAAGCTTTGACAGTTGAGTTGTCAATTCAACCGCACCTGAAATATACTTACTTGCAACAAAATATAAGTGGTAACAGTGATATGATAGTGATGATAGTGATAGTAAAAGTAAACAACAAAAGTAAATTGCAAGAGTAAATGGCAAAAGTAGTAACTAGTAACAAGGAGGATTTAAAACACTGTAGGCTAGGGAGACGGATGGTTGGGCGCTGCATGGATGAGATATATCATGATTCCAACTTGGGGCAAGGCACACGGAAAAGTAATGATCATCTAGGCAAATATCAAACATTTGGCATGTATCCCGTAGGTAGTTGTACGTGCTTGCAATAAGAACTTGCACAACATCTTTTGTCCTACCATCCCGCTACGACCGGGGCCAAAAGGAACTTATGGAGATTAAGGTGCTCCTGTCAAAGAGCACCGGAACAAAGCAATGAACTCAATGGATACATGTAATCCTCAAACTACGGACCATCCCCTTTGGTGTCCCAAGCTGTCACTTTTGGGATCGCCGGTTCCGAACCGTAATAGGTGCAAACAACTCATAGATAGGATCAAGAACACAAATATATTCATGCAAACACATATGGTTCAGATCTGAAATCATGGCACTCGGGCCCTAAGTGACAAGCATTAAGAATAACGAGTTGAAGCAAAGATGATAAACACCATAGTAGATGATAGGCAACATGCCCCCAACGATCTGACAAACTATTACATGATCTAACTCATCCAATCCCTACCATCCCCTTCGCCTACAGCATGGTATTACTCACACATGGAAGGAGAAGTCATGGAGGGATGATGGAGTGGTGATGGTGATGACGATGGCGACGATCTCCCCTCTCCGGAGGCCAATTCAGCCTCCAGATTAGCCCTCCCGAAAAAGAACAAAGGGTGGCGGCGGCTCCGCGACGAAAACTACGAAAAGAACTTCTGATCTGGGGTTTCTCCGTCACGAGCTAAAATACGAGTCGAAGTAGGGCACCAGGGGAGGTGGGGCCCACCCAGGCGACCCCCGGCGCGGCCAGGGGCTGGGCCGCGCCACCAGGGCGCCTGGCGCCCCTGGCCCCCCTCTGGCCCCTCTTCTTGCTCCGGGTTCGTTCGGGTGCGTGGATTTTCTGTGATTTTTCGTGGATTTTTCTGAGATACCTAAAAATCCGTTTTCCTGCACACAATAAAACAATACAGGCAGCTCTGCTGAAAACAGCGTCAGTCCGGGTTAGTTTAGTTCAAATCATGCAAGAATGAGGTCAAAACAATATCAAAAGTGTTTGGAAAAGTAGATACGTTTGAGACGTATCAACTCCCCAAGCTTAGCATATTGCTTGTCCTCAAGCAATTCAGTTCAACGAACTGGACGCGACAAAGAAAACTTTGACAAACTCTTTTGCTTCATTAGATTTATATAAGCATGTACTACGAAAAGAGTCTAGCAAGTATTGAAACAGTACTATGAGGACAATGCACGGAGCAATCCTTCTTTCAACTGACCAATCACAAATACCTAAAAGTAAATAATATGTTACTGAAAATCAAGACAAGATCACATTGCACATAGCTTGAGCATATTAGGGTGGAATCTCGCTAGCCTCCATGAGTGAAGCAAAACATAAATACAGAAACTCCTCCTGAGTTTTAAAGGAGACTAGAACTAAGAATTTCAGAATAAATCATATCACAAGCATGCAGAAGACAATGTAATACTTTGGGACAATTCACATTACACTCAGAATGACAATTATGCTCTCCTAGTTGGTGCTTTGAAGAAAGAAGGTGGAGACTCTCGAACCGTGGCTTTTGTTGGCAAGGTTGAAAACCCGTGGTCGAAAACAAAAACTAAACATGTACGAGAGCTCTTGGTTTTTAATAACAGAGGTAAAAATGTTTTTGAGAGGTGCATATTTCGTCAACGAATGCTAGCAGATAACTCAATCACTTCTTGAGCTGGACAAGTTTCGAGGAACGGCTCCCGCACGAGGACGATCACATCCTCTTAATCTCCTTTGTTTATCACTGCCAAAGTTTTCTGATTTCTCATGAAGAAAGCGTGAAGGAGGGTTTGTTTGTTGTATTATCTTTTATGAGCCGGGCGCACCCTATGCCAGTTCCTTCTCGTATTATGGGTTTGCACATTAGACATGCAATCCCGGGGTGAAACTTGTCCAACTTAAAAAGATCATGAATTAACTACTACTTCCTCGTGAGCTAAAACAGAGGCACAAAAAGAGAAATGCTTTTGATTAATTTCGAGATGGTACACGAAAGTCTTCGTTTGGAATGGCAGGTAAATACCATGTATAGGAAGGTATGGTGGACTCATATGGCATAACAGGTTTTAAGGATTTTGGATGCGCAAGCAGTCAGTTCGCTTAGTACAGGTGGAGGTTTAGCAAAACACTGGGAAACGACCAACTAGAGAGCAATAACGGTCATAATCATGCAGAGCGACAAAGAAACATTGAATCGGGCATGAAAGTGATATAACTATTCTGAAACTCAAAGATCATCAAGGCAGAGCAGACTTTTTAGTCTTAAACATGTGTAAACATGTGCCAAGTCAATCCAAAAATTCTCTAAAGGGAAATACCACCTTAGTATACCGAACTATGAACAATGCAATGCATGTAGATCATTTCAATAACACATTATATACTCTAGCTATTCGAGATTAGCCACAAGGAAAGCTTGAACTACTGGAAGAGCATTGTAAACATAGCACTATGTCGCAACAAGCTGGTCTCTAGATCATCAGTACATGCATATGTACAAAAGTAGAAACAAGAAGAGTTCATACCGGTCTTCCTTGTTGCTTCCCTTCAGTCGATCTTCGTCATTACTGCCTCGTCACTTGCACGATCGAACGTAGGAAATATAATTAAATGCCATCACGGACTCGAGCTGAACTCTGAAAGCAAAGCAAACTAATGAGAAAAGGAAATCTTTTTGGATTATTTCAAAGGTTGAACGAAAGCAAAAGAAAGAGAAAATCTTTTTGTTGTTTTTGCAAAGGGAGAAATAAAGAAGAACGGGAAAAAACTTCGAAAAGATCAAAGCGAATAAAATGGATCATACAATGGAAAAGTGAGAGGGGCACGTACTCCCCCAAGCTTAGGATTTTGGCCTAAGTTGGTAACAGCTACTGCCCCCAGGAGCCTCCTGCTCCGGGGGAACAGTGGTGAGTCCAAGGGTCGTAGAAGGATGCTGGCGCGTATACCGAACTCCTCGGAGTCTCCCACGAGGAAGGGTCCGTGCGCCAAGCAGAGGAAGACCCTTCACCAAACTCGGTGGCGGTTTCTTCCTGAAAAGGTGGTAAGTCACCGTGCTCCTCCTCGTTGGGCACAACCCCCTCCATGGGGTTATGAAACTGATGCTGGACCATGAACTCATCGAACTGGACAACATCAAAGGACCATCCGTTCCTGCGAGAAAAATCAAACAAAAGAGGTTCAGGTAGACGGATCTCGCGTTCCGCGGTAGTTCCGAAACGCAAGATATAAACAAGATTATCAAGCTCAGAAGCCATGGTAACAAACTTATGCCTTTTAATAGCAGCAAGATCAAAGCTTAAATAAGTAAAAGGATTATCATCAGGGTGTGGGGTGCCTCCAAGATGTTCTAAGATAAGTGTGGCATAAACGCCACCATATAAGTCTCCCTTGTTACCGTTCATAGCAAGGCGTCGAGCAATTAAGGCACCCAGATTATAATCAGATCTCCCTGAGAGGGCTGCTGCCAGGATAGCAATATCCGGAGCAGAAATGTTGCTCGTGTTGTCACGAGCTAACACCCCTCTAGCAACATTATATGCAAAATACCTGAGGTGAGGAAATAAGATGCTGGAGATCTTCGACCGATGAATATCCCTCGTACCCATGCTGCAGAGAGAGTTGATGACGATTTTCAGCTCGGAGGGCTGAGTGGCCATCCTAGCCGTCCTCCCAACGTTTGGCACACCTATTATTTCACAAAACCTTCCCAAAGTCATGGTGATAAGATCATTGTAAATTTTAAACTCAATAGCACCTGAATCAGGATTATATCTAAAACTGTTAATGAAACTGGAGGTGAGTTTTTGATACTAAGTAACACGGCACGTGACGAGCCGTGTCAGACCTGCATTAGCACAAAGATTATAAAACTCATCCTTGATTCCCGCAGCTTCAAGGAATTCATCACATGGAAACGTCATTGCACGTGCTGGACTTGTGTCTTCCAACAACTCCAGGGCACATGATCTTCATTATAGCTCACCCTAGCAGTCGAGGGTGAAGCTGCGGCTCTAGTGACTCGATCGGAGTGTGTGGGCCTCCTCTTCTCAAGCCACCCTTTTGCCCTTCCTAACAAACTCATTTCTGAAATTTTTGGCAATTTACAAAAACGAGGATTAAAACAAGGTGAGTTAAGGCAAACTACTCAACTCACTTGCCCAAGGCATAAACTTGCATCAAAACTTGGATAATAACTTTCTACGCATGCATGAAAGCTCATTTATACAGCATCAAGAACTACTAAATACTCACAAATGAAGCCACCAATCAGAAATCTAATTGGAGGGGTGGAGGAGTCACATACCAGGGAGTATTTTCTCAAAATCTCAGCTCAAATTATGGGCTGTAGAGAGAGATCGAAGAATCGCCTCCAAGAACAGCAAGAACACAAGAACAAGTGCAGAACTCGCGTTTTTGGAGAAAAAGAGGGAGGGAGGAAGAAGACCTACCTGGAGTGGGGCCTTGTGGGCCCCAGGCGCCCTGTGGGCGCGGCCAGGGGGTAGGCCGCGCCAGCTGGCCGCCTGGGCCACTGGTGGGTCCCCCTGGCTGGCCCCAGATCCCTCTGGGTCACTCCCGACGTGGAATTTTTTTTTATTTTTCTAGAATTTTTCTGAAAACTTCACTGTTGAAATTTTTTCGAAGTTCAAAAAGCTGCGAAACTCTCTGAAAACTTGAAGCAGTGAGTAGTATTGTGAAGCTTCAAAACATAAATACTTGGTACAGCAAGTAGAACAAGAACTAAAATAAATGAAAACATAACAAGCTCAACTTGTTATCTATATAAAACATGTTTACTAGTAAGGTTGATCAAGTCTTACCAACAAACAGGCGATATATAGAGCAAAAAGTCTCACCTCTTACGAAGTAATCACTGAACCTTTATTTTGATGGACATTGTCCCCACCATGATAGTTTTGTATTTGTGAGGCACATGTAGTGGACAGTCCCATTCTCCAATCTTCACGGTCTCGATATTTTCTATAGAGTTGAGGCCATGCCTCCTGTCGGTCTTCTTTGGAAAATATACCGTGTGTTCTTTATCATTCACATTGAAGGTAACCTTCCCTTTATTGCAATCAATAATAGCACCTGTGGTGTTAAGAAAAGGTCTACCAATAATAATGGACATGCTCCCATCCTCGGGCATGTCAAGCACAACAAAATCAGTAAGAATCAAACAATTAGCAACTTCTACGGGAACATCCTCACAAATACCTATCGGAACGGCGGTTGACTTGTCAGCCATCTGAAGGGAGATATCTGTAGGAATTAGTTTCTCTAAACAGAGCCTCTCGTAAAGAGAGAGAGGCATAACACTCACTTCGGCTCCAAGATCACATAAAGCAGTTTTGACATAATTATTCTTTATGGAGCAAGGAATGGTGGGTATACCTGGATCACCAAGCTTCTCAGGAATCTTGCCACTGAAAGAGTAGTTAGCAAGCATAGTAGATATTGCTTCATTAGGAACATTTCTTTTATTAGTGACAATATCTTTCATATATTTTGAATAAGGAAGTAACTTAATAGCATCAGTCAAAGGAATTTGAAGAAAAAGAGGTTTAATCCACTCACAAAACTTATTGTAATGCTCTTCTTCTTTAGATTTGATGGACTTACCTGGAAAGGGCATGGGTTTCTGTACCCATGGTTCTCTTTCCTTCCCATGTTTTCTTGCGATGAAATCTTCTTTAGTGTACCTCTTACGTTTGTCAGGTGCTTCTTCTTCTCGAACTTCAGGCGGATCATTCTTCTCGTTATCCTTACGTTCAGGTTCAGCACCGTCTTCAGTCTCAGCATCGGAGATAGATACACTGTTGGGATCAATAGCTGGCTCTTCATCTGCAATAGGATCATTAGAATTGTCAGCCTCCTTATGTTTCTTCTTCTTCTTTGGAGAGCCAACAATTTCTTCTTCCTGCATTTGAGAATCTTGCTCGATTCTCCTCGGATGCCCCTCTGGATAGAGAGGATCTTGAGTGCTAGTTCCTCCTCGGGTCTTCATCCCGAAAGCCTGCAAATCATCTTGTTTGGCATTGTTAGCAAGCAAATCTTTTTGCACATTAGAAATTTGGTCAAGCTGAGTTTGAACCATATGAAAATGCTTCACAAGACATTGAACATCATTAACCGTTCTACCTAGAACATCAAGCAAACTTTTGATAGCAAGGGAATTATCATGCAACTGACTTTGTATCCTCTCATTAAAATGATTTTGTTTCATAATAAAATTATCAAACTCATCTAAACATTGATCAGGAGGCTTACCATGAGGGATGTCACTTGCGTTGAAATCTAAAAGAGAGTGTACCTCTACCATAGGAGTGTGAGTGGTAGGCTCACACAGCTTCTCAATAGGGGGTAGATTCTTCACGTCTTCAGCTTTAATACCCTTCTCTTTAATAGACTTCTTTGCTTCTCGCATATCTTCGGGGCTTAGAACAAACATGCCCCTCTTCTTTGGTGATGGAGGTGGTTCAGGGACGGACCAATCTTCATGGTTTTTGGCAATCCTGCCCATCAAATCTTCTGCATCTTTCGGCGTCCTTTTCCTGAAAACACAACCAGCACAACTGTCCAAATAGGACCTGCATTCATCAGTTAGACCAGCATAGAATATATCGATTAATTCATTCTTAGGGACTTCATGTCCTGGTCTAGCCCGAATCAGACTGCAGTACCTCCCCCAGGCTTTAGGGAGGGACTCATCCTGCAACTGTTTAAAGTTATAAATTCTTTGTAAAGCAGCATGTTGCATGTGAGCAGGAAAATACTTATCAACAAAAGAGTGAGCTAAGTCTTGAGGACTCTTAATGGAACCGCATGGGAGTGAATCATACCATGCTTTAGCACCTTCCTTCAGGGAGAAAGAAAGAAGCTTGGTCACATAAAAGTATCGTATCTTCTCATCTGTGGTAAACAGGCCACCCAACTCACCGAGTTTAGTCAGGTGTGCAATAGCATCATCATTTTCTCTGCCATAAAAGGGGTCAGCTTCAACCATAGGTATAAGTGAAAGATCAACAAAGAAATCATAATCAGGATCATCAATGCATATAGGAGATGTAGCAAATTCAGGATCAGGAACGGTTTTGTTCTTCAAAGAGTGTTTCTCAAACAGTTTCTTAATAACTTCAGGGTCAGAGTAAGAAAACTCTGTCAGTTCCCTGCATAAATCTTCATCAAGCATATAGTAATCATCATGAAGGAGTCTTTCCTTGAGTTTACTCAAATCAGGATAATCATAAGTTTCACCAATAGGGTAGCGAGTAACAGGAATTTCAATTCCAGACTTTTTAGCAGCAGCAGCGATCTGTTTCTCAAGAGCATAACCAAGGGAACTAATATCATCAACAGTAGTAGAAGCATCATCAAGAGTATCGGACATAGTAACAGATTCGGTAGGAGCATCATATGGTGGCGGTGAGGCCAACTTACCCATAACAGAAGGTGAATCAAGTGTAGCACTAGTGCTCAAAACAGTACCTCTTCTTGTAGTGGATAGTAAGATCGGAACCTTGGGGTCTCCTTTCTTACCCATAGCGGATGAAGTGCAGCAGGTAGGATACTTCAAGTAGACTTGTAAATATTGCTATGCTCCCCGGCAACGGCGCCAGAAAACGGTACTTGATAACCCTCAACCATAAGGGATCAAGATAGTCTTCGCGGGTAAGAATAACCCAATTTATTGATTCGATACACGGGGAGCCAAAGAGTATTTATAAGCTTTGACAGTTGAGTTGTCAATTCAACCGCACCTGAAATATACTTACTTGCAACAAAATATAAGTGGTAACAGTGATATGATAGTGATGATAGTGATAGTAAAAGTACACAACAAAAGTAAATAGCAAGAGTAAATGGCAAAAGTAGTAACTAGTAACAAGCAGGATTTAAAACACTGTAGGCTAGGGAGACGGATGGTTGGGCGCTGCATGGATGAGATATATCATGATTCCAACTTGGGGCAAGGCACACGGAAAAGTAATGATCATCTAGGCAAATATCAAACATTAGGCATGTATCCCGTAGGTAGTTGTACGTGCTTGCAATAAGAACTTGCACAACATCTTTTGTCCTACCATCCCGCTACGAACGGGGCCAAAAGGACCTTATGGTGATTAAGGTGCTCCTGTCAAAGAGCACCGGAACAAAGCAATGAACTCAATGGATACATGTAATCCTCAAACTACGGACCATCCCCTTTGGTGTCCCAAGCTGTCACTTTTGGGATCGCTGGTTCCGAACCGTAATAGGTGCAAACAACTCATAGATAGGATCAAGAACACAAATATATTCATGCAAACACATATGGTTCAGATCTGAAATCATGGCACTCGGGCCCTAAGTGACAAGCATTAAGAATAACGAGTTGAAGCAAAGATGATAAACACCATAGTAGATGAGAGGCAACATGCCCCCAACGATCTGACAAACTATTACATGATCTAACTCATCCAATCCCTACCATCCACTTCGCCTACAGCAGGGGATTACTCACACATGGAAGGAGAAGTCATGGAGGGATGATGGAGTGGTGATGGTGATGACGATGGCGACGATCTCCCCTCTCCGGAGGCCAATTCAGCCTCCAGATTAGCCCTCCCGAAGAAGAACAGAGGGTGGCGGCGGCTCCGCGACGAAAACTGCGAAAAGAACTTCTGATCTGGGGTTTCTCTGTCACGAGCTAAAATACGAGTCGAAGTAGGGCACCAGGGGAGGTGGGGCCCACCCAGGCGACCCCCCGGCGTGGGCCGCGCCACCAGGGCGCCTGGCCCCCCTGGCCCCCCTCTGGCCCCTCTTCTGGCTCCGGGTTCCTTCGGGTGCGTGGATTTTCTGTGATTTTTCGTGGATTTTTCTGAGATACCTAAAAATCCGTTTTCCTGCACACAATAAAACTATACAGGCAGCTCTGCTGAAAACAGCGTCAGTCCGGGTTAGTTTAGTTCAAATCATGCAAGAATGAGGTCAAAACAATATCAAAAGTGTTTGGAAAAGTAGATACGTTTGAGACGTATCAGTTACCCATCTCACCATCTCCCTCGGGCATGAATGGCACCCGACGTTTTTTTTTGAAAGAATGCAACCACGATAGTATCATGGCACACATGCATCTCTAAGCATCACTACTAGTCATTTGCAATGCATCTAGCACATAGCAAGATCCTGAGAAAAGCATGCATCATGTGGTGGTTCAACTAGGTCACCACCGTAACTCTACCATCATGCATCGGAAACAAACGGATTCCGAAGAACAAGTGTATCATGGTCAAAGAGCTGCTTGCCTGGATAGGCTTGGTCTTCAAAGTCTTCAAATCCTTCTCCTTCTCCTTCTTCAGCAACTTCGTCAAATACGGGATCTAATCGTCGCAAAATAACAACGGGAAAATAAGACCACAATGAAAACAGAAAAATCAAAGTGCTCAGAAAAATGTCAACTTATTTTTGTTAAATACTAGAGGGAAAACTAAGATGGAGAAAATTCTTTGTTGGAGTCTTGGAGTGACAGAATGGAATCTAAGGATTTTTGAACAGGAGTTTTATTGCTCAAATTTGAATTTAAATTTGAACAGAACAGAAAAGTTTCATGGATATGTGTGAAAGTGACACCATTAAATAGGTTGGAATATTACAAGATTTTAGGAGTTGGAATTAATATATTTGGATAAATATTCATTTCTGTAAAATTATTTGAAGTTTTACAGAAAAGAAAAAGAAGAAAAGGCCCTGCGCAACTGGGCCAGAGTGGCCACAGTGCACGGCCCAGGGCGAAGAGCCCAGCCGCTTGGGCGCCAGCGCGCGCACGTCAGGATTTCAAACCTGACGGGCGGGGCCTGGCTGTCAGCGACTGCGAGGGGAGAGAGGGAGCGGTGAGGATGACAGGCGGGGACCGCCTGTCATCTTCAACCTCTCGGCCACGGCAACGACGAGCTCACCGGCGACGAATCCGGGCACGGCAATGCAATCGGATGGCAGGGATGGATTGAGCAGCGAGTCGCGGAGGCAGTGGTGGTGGTGCGGCTCGCCGGGGATGTCTGGTTCGCCGGCGGCGAGGTGGGACGGCGGAGGAGCTTCGGGAAGTCGCTGCTCTGGCCGATTCCGACAGCTACAGAGAGGGAAAAACGAGGGGAAAGCATCAGTAGGGTGCGGTGGTTCCGAATCGAGCAAAAGGAGGGGCTGAGAGGCCCTGTACCTCGATATCGCCGGCTACCCGACGCGGCGGAGCTCCGGTCGATCCCGAGTACTGGGGCTCTTCGGGGATGGATGAGTGGTACTGGCGTGTTGCTGTGAGTGTGGGGAGGTTGTTGATGCAGAGTAGAGGGCTCGGGGGTGCTTATATAGCCGAGCCCAGGGTCCACCGTGGACTCGTGCGCCAGCGAGGTTGCAGGCGCGGCCAGTGGTCGTTTTGGGGCTCGTGATAGAGTCGGGGAGGTTCATGGACGAGTCCTACGTCTAGTAGAGGGGAGAGGAGTAGCGGGGAAGCTTCCAGACAGCGTGCGCGTGTGAAGCCGAGGAGTGGAGGCTGCGGGCGGCCAGCGCGCGTGTGAAGACGGCCACTGGAGGGCGGAGGAGGAGGGGGGACAGCGCCGGGGAGGTCGCGGACCTCGAGGGCATCGACTGGCGCGAGGGGAGAGCTCGAGGCTGTCGGGGGCAGGCAACTGGGCGAAGCTACAGTGCAGGGGCGCACTGTAGCGCGCTCTGGAGCGGCCTTATCGCATGCCATGGCATGCCATTGGCCCTCTGGGCGCGTCCGCCGTGTCTGGGGGGTCCAGGGTGATGCAAGCAGCTCGTCTGTGGCTTTGGATGCTTTGGAGGATCAAGGAGAGAGAGAGGAAGCTGGTAACTTGGTAGAAAATGGCTGTCCAGCAAGGTAAACTAGGGTTTTCACCCCTCAATCATGGAGCTGGGGACATGGGGGAGTTACTGGAGGTAGATAGTAACTAGATGAAGCTGTGGTAGAAAGTTGAGGCCAAGGTAAGTAGTAAAAGGGGTCAAGATGGTAGTTTTGGTAAATAGGCAGAAGGTGTTTGATCAAGGTTTGGTCAAGCAAATGATTTCTACTTGCCATGACACTTAACAGGATTGAATGTTATAAGGAAATAGGGTGTTTCACCAAATTTGGGCTCATTTGGAGAAAATAGCCAATGTAACTTTGGTGAACCCTAGAAATCAACAGAAATGGCTTCATCTTGTTTGAGTCAAGCTAATCATCTCCCCTTGATGCACCACTTGGTGTAGTTTCATCATTTGGGGTATTGATCATGCCCACAAAGTTTGAAGCTCCAGGTAAAACGTTGGTAATGTAAAGTTGTTCAAATTTGCATTTGAACAGAAATGTTTTTGGGGTATTCTGATCAAGTTACCCTACTCCAATTCTTGTGCCATTTGGTCTATATGCCTTATTAGGCCACTCTAGCATGTGCACCAAGTTTGAGAGCATTTGGATAAGTTTGGCAATGTAAAGTTGCTCAAACTTCAAATATGGACAGAATGGTTTTGAAGGGTTTTGATGATGTTTTCTTGCTTCCCAAGGCATGGGGCTTGGCAAGATCATCACATATGTCATATATGACATGACCGAATTATCCTGGAATTTTTGGAGAATATTTCCTTTGTAAATATTTCAAAAGCTTGAAATATCCAGAAAGGGTTTTTGAGGGATTAGCCCATTATTTTGAACATGACCAAGTGTTGAAACTCTTATATATGGACAATATATGTCCTATGAGTCTCCCTGAATTTTGGCAAATATTTTTGAAATACTTAAATAATTTTTCCCTATTAAAGACCATTTCTGGCCTTAAGAAAAAGCTTTTAAATAAAATAGGAAAATAACTTTTAAAATTGTACTTTTGGGGTTTCTGGGAGTCTTATGACTACTAGGTCTCAAATATACTCTTTGAAATAATTTTCTCACCCTAAATCAAGCACTTGGAGTGCAAACCTCAATTCAGGGGTTTTAGGAATACTAAATTTATAAAATACATTTTGGCCAAATGAATTTTGTCAAAAAATACTATACTGTTATATGACACTTGGCATGATCATTGGGCAGAAGTTTTGGGTATGGAGATGAATTCTACAAGAGGTAATAGTTGACTTTAATGAGCACATAAAAAGCACATGAAGAAAAACTTAATTCCAAATAAAAGCCAAATGATGCTAAAAAAATTTGTTGGTCCAAATTTTCATGCTTCATTGATGCAAATAACATGTTACAAAATGCAGGGTGTGACATATCTTGAAAGCAACCACATCCCTCCCTCACCTCATCAAAACAACCTGAGAAATATATATATACTCCTATAAAAGACTCAGTTGGTGATGGTGGTGTGTCTGCCATCCATCGTTTCTGACCATTAGATCTGCATCTAACGACTGTGAGGTAAGTTGTGGCATTTTTGCAACAATAGCCCACTTCTCTGCTCCAATTTGCAGAAAACCCCTTATTATCTTGAAAGCAACCACATCCCTCCCTCACCTCATCAAAACAGCCTAAGAAATATATATATACTCCTATAAAATACCGAGTTGGTGATGGTGGTGTGTCTGCCATCCGTCGTTTCTGACGATTAGATCTGCATCTAATGGCTGTGAGGTAAGTTGTGGCATTTTTGCAACAAATGCCCACTTCTCTGCTCCAATTTGCAGAAAACCCCTTATTATCTTGAAAGCAACCACATCCCTCCCTCACCTCATCAAAACAGCCTGAGAAATATATATATACTCCTATAAAAGACTCAGTTGGTGATGGTGGTGTGTCTGCGATCCGTCGTTTCTGACCATTAGATCTGCATCTAACGGTTGTGAGGTAAGTTGTGGCATTTTGCAACAATAGCCCACTTCTCTGCTCCAATTTGTGGAAAACCCCATATTATCTTGAAAGCAACCACATCCCTGCCTCACCTCATCAAAACAGCCTGAGAAATATATATATACTCCTATAAAAGAGTCAGTTGGTGATGGTGGTGTGTTTGCCATCCGTTGTTTCTGACCATTAGATCTGCATCTAACGGCTGTGAGGTAAGTTGTGGCATTTTTGCAGCAATAGCCCACTTCTCTGCTCCAATTTGTAGAAAACCCCTTATTATCTTGAAAGCAACCACATCCCTCCCTCGCCGCATCAAAACATCCTAAGAAATATATTTTGAGTGAAAAGTATTCCCACCGTTCTAAATATTTGTCTTTCTAGAGATTTCAATAAGTGACTACATACGGAGCAAAATGAGTGAATCTACACTTCAAAATATGTCTATATAATCCATATGTGATAGTCCATTTGAAATCTCTAAAAACACAAATTTTTAGGAACAGAGGGAGTAATATATTAGGAGTAATCCATATGTGATAGTCCATTTGAAATCTCTAAAACAAGAGTGATTTCTTTCAAGTTTGTGAACAAGTACTACTATTCTACTACTTCGAATCCATCGTAACGCATGGGCACATTGCTAGTAAAAGGAAAAGGCATGTCGCGTTCGCGTCGCACTCCCCCCCCCCACACGCCCGGGAATCAGGAGTACTCCACGGCCCGTCCGGCACGACACATAACTTAGGGAAGGCGTGTTGCCTAGCATTTTCACTTTCATGTGGGACCGCCGTTGAGCGAACCGGCTATTGGCAAACCGCACCCCGCCAGCCGCCGGGTTGGAAAACAGAAACGAGGGGAAGATCTAGCTGTAGCAGGGAAGCCAAGAAATTTGGTGTCAGATGGGGCTCGTTGATAGAGTAGGAGCATTCCGTACTACTCTAATCCTACTAGTACCAAGTTTGTACTATACAACTAGTACTACCACTATAGAACTAGTAGGTACGTGCACGGCACAACATCGTAGGAACAAAAAATGGGAAGATCTTGTTTTGGGTGATTTATCTTTTTTTTGTCAACGTAGTATGAATAGTATGATGTGGGGGGCACCCATCAAGCTTATGTGGCTTGGTTGCATGGCTACGAAAGGTTAGAGAAAAATAAATAGATAATGTGTTTAGAGTGCACTGCACTAAACAGATATACTTTGGATCCATTGCAATGGGCCGGCACATCTATATCTATACCCCCTATATAGTGTGTGAATAACTTTGAAAGTTGGTTGTTGGATGAAGCCAATCCGACGGTACAAAGATGGCAAATACAAGCACTACTGGCCGTTGGATATCATCTACATTCCACCAGATTTTGCCACATGTAGAATCTAGAAGACTCCACATGTAGAAGCATAATGCACAAACCACCAGAATCTCATGCGTTCAATGCACGTGTACCTTACTAGTAGTTGGTAGTAGTAAGAAACAAATTCTGTGTTTGGCACGAGCTAGTACTGTGGGAGCACCACAAGGCCTGCCACAGGAGTTACGTTTCCCTCTCGGGGCCCACGGGACCGAACTTCAGTGGCTTAGTGCCTGGCCTATGAGTCAATGACATGCTGACCTTAAATGCGGCTGGCCCACATGTCATTCTCATGGCGAGGGTGGTTCGCGACTCACTAGTTCGAGATGAACCAGCTGGTGGTGGCGTGGCCATGGCGAGGGTGCCACAGCTGGGCGTCGGGGGGTTACGAGGCATAAATGGCCACACTGGCGGGTACTACCTGTAGTATAGAAGTACTCCAGCTAAGTATTGACGCCCGGGACGAAATGTGTCAGAGCCGCTGGATGAAAATTCGATGGTGCGGGACGTGTAGTGTCATGGGTTCATGCGGCGTCGTTGGAATCGCGTGTGGTTGTGGTAGAAACTTGATGCTCGCCGCATTTAAGGTGGCCCACATGTCATGCACACAAAGGCAGAGGGGCGGTGCGGCCGATAGGGGTGAGGCGCACGTTGGGGGACGTGGTGCCGTGGGTTGGAGCGGTGTCGTGGGAATCACGAGTGGCAGTGGATGAAACATGATGGTCGCCGTAGTTAAACTTCCATGGATAAGCTGTCGTGTCTACGGACACATGCATTGCATACCGATCACTGGAAGGAGTAGTAGAGAAACCTAGGCGGATAAATAGTTCCTTACAGTCAAGCGGACCCACGCTACTACTTGTTCCAAAGACACGCACACCATCGAAATAGTCCATCTATATCAATATACATAGAGTGGGAATATATTTTTACAAGAGAGGAAATAGTTCATCCATCCATAATGCCCTGCTGCTGGTGCTTCTTCTTCTTCTTTTTCTTCTTCTCATTTTCTGTGGGAGACGGCTTCACAACAAGCTCTCTGGACCTTGCAGCTATCTCGAAACTCACACGGGCATCGAGGGCAGCATATTTTATCTGCTTGTATGTCAAGGGATAATTCTCCCATCCAGACGACCTTAATGCCAGCGTCAAGTCACCCTTCTGAAGATTTTTTCCTAGCACAAAATTTGCTACGTCGAATAGGGATGGTGTCGGTTTATCACAATCTTCTACATGAATTTTTATTCTGGTTTGTAGGTCAGCGATGCTTTTCAAATCAAGGTTGTATGGCTCCAACTTCTGTTTCTCCCCTGCGATGGCTGCCCCACAGAAGTATATGTCCTCCCGAGGCAAGAAATCATGAAGCTCACCTGGTATGGAGGGCGCGTGTATGATGTGGTACACCAAAACATCATCTTCGAGGCACAGCTGAAGGACGGCGACGCGTTGGATCTTGCCAGTGGCACGCTCCATGTACTCTGCGTCGAGACCGATGACATTCATCTCCACCTTTTGGAGGGAGTTGGATACATTGTTGATCCACTTCCGAACAACCCTTGGCTGGTCGGTGACTGTGGCAACTATGCTCAACGAACCTTCAACGAGGATATGCTGGATGCTAAAAACCTTCATCTCGATCTCTTTCGCCATTTGGAACCGCTGGACCGGAGGGCTATGATATGGAGAATTAGGATAAGATGGTTAGTCTAACTAAAGAAGATGATTATTTACAAGGGCATCGGAATTACTCTAGGAGTATGTGAAGAGGTTAAAACAATGTGAATGCAGTGTGGTTTGGATGCAAATGAAGATCAAGGAGTAGTGAAGAAGCCGAGGAAAATCGGTTCCCAATGGAGAAGTAAATGGTAGAAGTGGCCTGCAGGCAGTTGATTAGACGACTAGGTAGACTAAACGAAAAGGCTACGCGGGTATGCTGAGGAGTGGGGCATGTCCCTGTACGTGCCCATCCTTCCAGCGCTACATGTGCCACTGGCTAGTTGAGGTCACTCTTTCGAATCACTGTGGCGAGACATTTTATGATTCCTTTTTATTTCTGCACCCCTCCTGACAGGTGGGACCGATGCAAACGAGAATTTGGTTCTGCTTGCAATATGGATAATGCCTGGAGGATGAAGTGAACCCAGAGGCATGCTAGCACGGGATTACTACTAGTGTTCCTACTACTCCTACTAGTGGTAGTAGTACAACTGTGGTACACTTGATGGTCAAAATACTATTATTCATTCGGTCCTCACAGTGAAGTGACAAGACCCTGCGCCCGAGGTGACACCAGTCCAGGCGGCGTGTCCGGGTTACCAAAGTCAGCCTCACCTTGTGGACTATGCAGTCACTGTCATCGCCGCTGTATAGCATGCCTCGCCTCGTCTCCCTCTCCCTTAGCACCACTCCATCTCCATCTCCATCTCACCGGAGATCCTGAGGTCACTCTTCATTATCTCACTATGCCCCCGCACACCCTCGCCTCGCTCGCCTCCCCCAGTACCACTATTCCCTCGCTAGCTGCTCCAGCACCGACATCCTTCTCCCCCGTAAATCAAGCCCCCAAAACCCCACCTTCCAAACTCCACCATGGCTGAACGCGAACCGCGCAGGATCCATATGAGCCGCGATTGGAGCAATCTCCCCAGTGATGTCCTCGACCTCTGTTGTTCGTGTATGGATATGTTGAGCGCCCTACGGCTGGCTGCATGCTCGAGGGGCATGCACACGGCCATCATCGAAGCGAGGCCATGGCTTTTCAACACACGATGCTTGCTTCTATCTGGTCTTGCGAGATTGGCTCACCATGCTAGCCCCTCAACTTCAATCCGATCTCCATTACCCAAAACTTATTTGCAGGTAGTAGGTCGCCATACATCATTTCCCTCGACTTCGATCCGATCACCATCGCCAGAGACTTCTTGGTAGGTATGTACTGGGTCGGCATGATCTCCCACTGGATGGCTGCCTTCAGAGAAGACGGTAGTAAGTTGGTGCTCGTGAACTTCCAGACCTCCCATGAGATTATCCTTCCTCCATTGGATTATATAGAGTTTTACCATCGCGGTCCAAGTCGTCTAGATTACCACGTCAGTTGGACGAACCTTGTTTTACATAAGATTGTAATATGCCAAGTGCCCACACGACATGCGAATTACGCAGACTTCAAGCTAATTGCCTTGTTCGACCGCGGACTCGCCTATCTTTACGCCGGTGCCTTCTTTATATGGAGACAACTCAGCTCGCAGTGGATCATCGTCAATCTAATACACACTTCTGTGATGCTATTGAACACAATGTCATCATCTACGCGATCGACAAAGAAGATGGCACAACGTATTGCTGGGACGACGTGTGTAAGTGGTTTCCGTCTCATGTTAATGATGACGCCATGACACTGTTCGAACTTTTTGTGATGATTGGCATATCCCTGCTTGAGCAGAATTTGAGTAGAACTATGGCAATGTATTAGAGACGCCGTAAATCAGCTATATTTGGAACGAGTTAATTCATGTGATTGTGATAATGTCATTACAGCCAATTTGTGCCCCTGAATAATCAAACGGTTAGGAATATATGGATATTCTCCTTATTTTACAGTAATCTATATACTACTATTAAATATGAGTGTGTATCAATGGCCATGTTAGTTTCCTCATTTTTATGATGTAGAAACATGCACCACACTATTGGTTTCATCTAATCATACATTAGGGAAGTAAATGTGCATATGGAGAACTCTATATTTGGAAGTAGTGAAATCCTGTAATGCTTATCATGTGTACATACCTATATTCGCCCTTCAGCAATCAATGGCTAGAATAATATCCTCACAAATTTTTTCTCCATAGAACACGAGTATATAACAATGGATGGCCTGTTAGTTACCTTGAAGAATTTTTTTGTGAGCACAGAACATGATTCCATAACATGCATGACATGGTAGTTTCCTGTGAAGAATCGATTGCGAGATAACATGAGTATAACCATGCATGGCACTTCTATATTTTCGAACCCAATATACATTTCCCTGTATTTTCCTCCTAGTTCCAACAGGGACATATCAATGTTGTTTCTTGCATTATCCTACTCATACTCTGAACACTGCTGATCTTATACTAACAATGCATGTCCTTTCTGATATGATGCAGTGTCCCTACAGTTACTGCCCTTTGTAATCACACAACCTTTGCCAAAAACAGGGAAGCACAACAGGTTCCTCGCTCGATCAGACGACGGCAAAAGACTGATGATCATTCGGACACATGAGCCGGAAAAGTTATATTGCAAAACCCCCACTGTATACAAGCACCATGAAATACGTGAGTATCTGGATAGTGGCTGTTACGTCTATGAGCAGGATACCAGCTTGTTGGGGCCTTCAAGATTTTTTAGTTGGAGGCGGGTAAACAGCCTTGGTTCACACTCTCTATTTCTCGGACTCAATTATCCGATTAACCAGGAGATCACCGTTGGCAAGGACCTTGATGGCAGAGAGGCTCTGTTTGCTATGGAAAACTGTGTCTACACAGCGAGCCCTAGGAGTTCGGGAGCAAACTCCCCTAATTATCAACGATACAGCCTGCAGCCAAAACAAGGTGAGAATGACAAAGGCATCCATATTAACTTTGATCCTTGTATGTCTCAATTACGACAGGCAGTGATGTGGTTCAAGCCTTCAGGTTGATAGGTAATTGGGCTGTTGCGTTGAAAGGGTGGAGTACTGGTGTCTCCGGATCATTGGTCGCTGAAGTGGGGCTGCAAATTATGATGGTGTCAGATCATCTCTTCGAATGACTTTGTTGTCTTTGCTGCTTGTTCTGGATGGGTAGTTCTTTCTTTTGTTATGCATATTCCTTGTCATTTGGTCATCCTCGTCTATGTCACTCTTACTATGTAATAGTTGGCTCTGTTTAGAATGTCATTCTCGTCTGGATCACGAGAGTCTAAGCGCTACAGATGGGTGCGTTTTGGTGGTGTAGCAAGACTTCTTATGAACTATCATGTCTTGCTGTTTATGTCAGTAGTAGTCACTAGTCAGTGTTTGAATGTTGTATATATCGTTGTTTCGAACTGTTTATTGTCTCGAACTACTGGTGGGCTAAATGAGGGCATCACCATTCTCCAGTGTTCAGAGTGTATCTCCTTTTTTCAAGTTATATAATTTGAGCTCAGTGTCTTTTCGATGATGTATACTTGTTTGGGCCAGTGAGGTGTCGTTGAATATGGGCCGAGTAGTAACGCAATGCCAAACAGGTCAATTATGACTCTTAGGCCGGGCTCTCAAAAGATCCTCAAAAATGCCGGGCTCTCAAAAAAAGAATGAATAAGGACTCTTAGGCCGACATGTGGGCGCCACCGGTGTTTTCATGCGCTTGCGCACAGAGAGCATATTGGCGCGTGTTCGAAATTCAAGCTACCTTGTCATCCCCAATCTCCCCCACCTCTGGAATCTCGATTCCTACTCCAGTTCCCCCAAATCCCCCTCCTGTACTCCCTGTACTCAAGCTCACTATCATGTTGCCGGTCAACGCGGATCTCCAAGCCGGAGATCCTGAGGTCCGTCCTACCTTCGGTCGGTGCGTGCTGTCGCTCAACAGTGGCATGGCGGTGCTTGACGACCAGTTTGCCGGCAAAGTGCTGATGGTAACCATCAATGGCGCCCGGCCTCCCGTCTCGCCGGACGACCTTGTCAAAGCTCTTGGCACTGCGCATGGCATCCAAATAAGTGACTTGCTCGTCGAAGTCTGTCCGCCACCAGCTGATTTCTTCGTCAGGTTCCGGACAACTTTCAACTGCAGTTGTGTGTTCAAATCATCCCGGCGTTTGTTCTACGATGGTGCGCTGATGAGCTTAGATCGGTGGCACCTAGGATGGGGCTCAGTGGCCTCTGAGCTTGAGTTTTTAACAAAGCTTACCTTCCACGGCATGCCTCGACGTGCTTGGAACATCGAGTCCATGAATGAGCTTAGCAACGACCTTGGAGGTGAGCTCGTAAGTATGTTTGTTCCTCCAGACAGCTAGGCTCTGACGGTTATGGCATGGATGAAGAAGCCGTCCACCATACTGAAGGTGATTGGTGTTGAGATACCGGTGCAGGAACCGGGGTTGTACTATTCGTCGCCACCAAGGCTGCCGCGGACCACGTTAGGGATGTACCTGTATCGAGTGTTCGTGCATGTCGAAGAAGTGGTCAATCCATCAATCGAAGTCCTGTCGCCGCCGCTGGTGCCAGGGTCCGTCGACGACGTCCATTACAGGAGTCAACCTCAGACTTTCCCCGTGTTGCTCGGAACGATGGATGGCACAGGGCCTACTCCATCGCGCGGCGGAGGCCACTGCTTCTTCGGGAGAAGAGGCAGGGCTGGCTGCCTGGATGTGCTCTAATTTGAGGTAACAACTGAATCTTGTCAGATAGTAGTTAAATCTGACCTATGGGTGTGAAGCACTGATGTGCCAGTACATTTGATTGTGACCTATTCTAATTTTGTACCTGAACTTTTTTAGAAAGGGTTGTGCATCAACTTAATGTGCTAGCAGAACTTATTGTGTCGTGTGTCTGTTTTCTTTGCACAGCATTCAAGATATTTCCCTGTCATTGATAAAGACGATGAACCGTTATGTACGAGTTCGTTGGTTTCAACATAGCCCTACCGTAGTGATCCACTGCTTCCATCCTGATTGTGCCGCCTGCGTGAAATTTTTGTATGCAAGTTCAGTGTGCTATGATGTTCTATATGATTGTGTCAACTATATAAGTTTTTACTGAGCATCAGCAATGCATATGGCTGAAAGATGTATTCATGAGCATCGACCGATGGGTCTCTCTCTCACACACACACACACGCACACACACGCACAAGTGGGACCCGTTGAATTATTTCTTTCCTCGTGACAGCTTTTAATTAGGTTCCACTGTAATCTAGCTTTTTTCTTATGTTATTAATTGAGCTCAGCGACTTCAAAAAGTTGTACAGAAGCCTTGTTTGGGCCTTTCTGGCGTCGCTGAATGTGGGCTGAGTAGCCATGTTAGGTTGTACTGTACTACACATGCCTTTTTTTCAACATCAGCAATGCAACTGGGCCGACAGTTGTACACAATATCCGGGTCAACTTGTTATTCTTCGCCCCGCTGGGCTGCAAACTTTCCTAGGAGGTATGTATTATGCTTCACAAGAAAATGGACTTTAAGAAATAATAAATGCGATGTAATTATAATAACTGGGCAGTAACTATAAAAAAATGCACCAAACGAGTAATTAGTTTAAAAAATATATTACTTTCGTAATTTGAAATTTTTAATTTCATTACTTATTGCGCGCGCAATATTTCGTTGGATTTTAATGTAATACAACTTTATTTTCAAACTATATTTAATCTAACTAGAAATTTCTGATAAAAATATTTCGGATCCCATAAAAATGTGGGAATTTTTTTTTAATTCTGTTTTGAGCGGTTGGTTGAAATTACTAATCATTGTCCTAGCTAGAAAACGGGCTGTACTTTTAACAAACTGTAAATGGGCTGTTCTAAATTCCATTAGAATTTAAAAAATGAGCCGTACGTTCTTACAAATCGCAAATGGGCTATATGTTCTCTGCCACACACTTGTGGGCCTTCTAAGTTGACGCGTCCCCTAAAAAAACTAAGTTGACGCATATGCAAGGCTTTGTCAACAACACACGATTCTGGCAGTTATGGCCGTTGGATGTCCATCCAATGGATGTCGTGCTTCTTCTTCAATCTCGGATATTCTCGCTTCAGCCGCCCAAAAATGATTCCTCCCCTGACATATGGGGCACACCGTTTTGGAGGCTGACCTGTGGGCCTACTAAGTTGACGCGTACCAAGGGTTTGTCAACTTATTCAACATAAACGATTCTAGCTGCAGTGACCGTACGATGTCCATCCAACGGCCGTAGTGCTTCTTCAACCTCTGGTCTTGTTGCTCCAGCTCCCCAAAGCAGCGCCGGTCGTGCCGCGTGCTCCTGCATCCCGTGGCCGGTTGTGATGCCGCAGAGGCCTCACCGCCCCCTATTACTCCCACCGCTGGCCAGACCATCCCTGTACTCACCCACACCCCCTGTTATTCCGCGGCGACGGCTGCCTCACACCGCAGTCGAACCAGTGAACCCTCGTACTACTCTCCGCGCGCGGTTCCACTACCGCGTCTTCCCCAGCTCCGCGTCGTCCCCTTCCTAGGCCTGGCCGTCGTCCACCGCCCTGGTGCTCTTGGTGCAGCATGGTCAACGTGATTAAGGAATGGCTTCCATCGGACGTGGACTGTCTGTGGAGGGGCTTACAGCTGGGTCCACGAAGGCAGCAAGAAAGTGCCTCCTTATTACGCGGAAAATAATTATTCCTCCACCCGACAGCAGGGACCGATCGGACGGGCCACCATATTTCGTGAAAAAACATTCCCCCCGTGACTGCTAGGACCCAGCGGACGGGACACCGTATTGTGCAAAAAAACGTTCCCCTCGCTGTCAGCTCGGACCCACCGGAAGCGCCTCCTTATTACACACACAAAAATGAATAACCCCTGCTGGTTGGGACCCACCTTGGTGCGAGGCTGACTTGTGGGCCTACTAAGTTGACGGGGATGGAGTGCTTTGTCAACTTAGTCAATATGAACGATTCTAACTCCAGTGACCGTCCGATGTCCATCCAACGGCTGTAGTGCTTCTTCAACCTCTGATCTTGTTACTCCAGCCGCCCAAAGCAGCGCCGGTCGTGCTGCATGCTCCTGCCTCTCGTGGCCGGCTGTGCTGCCGCGGAGGCCTCACCGCCCCCTTCTATTCCGACCGCTGGCCAGGCCATCCCTCTACTCACCCACACCTCCTGTTATTCTGCGGCGACAGCGGCCTCACACCGCAGCGAACCAGTGAACCCTCGTACTCCTCTACCCGTGGGCATCCACTGCCGCATCTTCCCCGGCTCCGCGTCGTCCCCTTCCTAGGCCTCGCCGTCATCCACCGTCCTGGTGCTCTCGGTGCGGCGTGGTCAACGTGGTCAAGGAACGGCTTCCATCGGACGTGGACTGTACGTGGAGAGGCTGACAGCTGGGTCCACGGCCGCAGCAAGGAAGTGCCACCTTATTACGCGCAAATTAATTATTCCTCCACCTGACAGTGGGGACCTACCGGACGGGCCACCGTATTTCACGAAAGAACCTTTCCCCCTGACAGCTAGGACCCACCAGCTACATCTTCGCATGCAAGGAAGTGCGTCCGGGCAAAAAAAAACGATTCGCTCCCCTGACTGCTGGGACCCACCAGCTACATCTTCGCAGGCAAGGAAGTGCCTGACAGTTGGGACCCACCTGGTCGAAGCGTACGTAGCATTGTCATTCTGGTCACGAACGTGTACGTACGTACTGGTCGATGTAGAGGCGGGCACGTAGCATGTATAGGTACGTATAGCAGCCATTGTGCAAGAAAGAAAAAACGGCCACGAACATACATACAGGCAGGGTCTCGAACACCTACTCGCGCATACGTACGGCCAGTGCTCGTGTACATGGCTGGGTTGTAACAGAGAAACATCGTCGTCGTCGTGTTCATGGGGAGCCAACCGGCTGGGTCGGAACGAAATGCGTCGTCGTGTTCATCGGGAGGGCTTGGACGGAACAGCCGATGGAAATGAGGCCTGGCGTACCGTAGAACGGAGGAAACGGCCTTGTATTTGACCGGCCACGGTCGAAATGGTATCCTGTTCATCGGGAGGGGTCTGGCGTACCGCAAAAGGGAGGAAACGGACCTCCTACGGTCGAAACGGGGGTCCTGTTGATCGGGAGGGGTGTGGCGTACCGCAAAACGGAGGAAACGGACTTGTGTTGGAGCGCTACGGTTGAAACGGGGGTCCTGTTTATCGGGAGGGGTGTGGCGTACCGCAAAGCGGAGGAAACGGACTTGTGTTGGAGCGCTACGGTTGAAACAGGGGTCCAGTTCATAGGGAGGGGTGTGGCGTACCGCAAAACGGAGGAAACGGACTTGTGTTGGAGCGCTACGGTCGAAACGAGGGTCCTGCTCATCGGGAGGGGTGTGGCGTACCGCAAAATGGGACTCCACGAGATACTTTTCATCACCACCGTCGACCCCCTCCAGCCTCCACGGGCTACTTTTTATCCACCGTCGACCTCCTCCAGCCTCCACCTCCGACTGTTCAGCCTCCACTGCGCGCTACTCCACTGGCTACTGTTCAACCAACCCTCTCCACGGGCTCCTGTTCAACCACCCTTCCATTGTCTACTGTTCATCCAGCCCTCCACGGGGTGGTCCTGTTCATCCAGCCCTCCACAGGGTGGTCCTGTTCATGCAGCCCTCCATGGGGTCCTGTTCATGCAGCCCTCCATGGGGTCCTGTTCATGCTGCCCCAACCGTCTCAATCGAACGGGGTCCTGTTCATACAGAGGCAACACCATGGGGTCCTGTTCATCCATCCCTATCGGGAACAGTTCATCCAAACCCCCCCCCCACCCAGCAACGCTCACCGTTCATGCAGAGGCAGCATCAATCGGCTTCAGTTAGCAGCAGTAGCAAAGGAATCGCTCGATCGGGTTCAGTTAACAGCCATCGATCGATCAGGTTCAGTTAACAGCCATCGATCGATCGCTCGGGTTCAGTAACACGTAGCCTACAGTGCAATCGCTCGGGTTCAGTTAGAGCCCAACGCCTCGCTCGGGTTCAGTTAGAGCCCAACGCCTCGCACCCATGCGCATGCGTGTACGAGAGAAACGCGCATCGCTCGGGCTCGAGCACCCACCGTAACCGGGAATACCCCGATATTTTCCTCCCCGTCGCTTCTACCATGGTTTTTCCGTCTTAGACGACCCAAAGAATGTCATGCAGCTACGTCTCTGGCCCGCCCAGGACGACAAGCTCATTTTCTGTCATGATTTTTTGTCATAGAAGTAGGACCCCACCACATCTATGATGATACCGTGTTTTGTCACAATTATTGTCATAGAAGTGTCATAAGTATGACAGAAAAAAGTTTCGTTCGGCCTAAAATGTCACGGATGTGTCTTTTTTTGTAGTGGGATTACCTCCCTGAAGGAGGGTCGCCGGCGAGGAGGCGCCGCTGCAAGCCAGCAGTGAAGGTTTGAACTTGGAAAGGAAGGCCGAAACAGGGGAAATGTGGCTTTTTGTAATCGAGAGGGGGCGGGGAGGTAGATATTTCCACGGAAGCCAAAAATTTGGAATCACTTCAGCGAAATAACTGGCGAAAAAGTGTCATCAGACACGGTCCCTTATTCAGAACTGTGTACGATATGTGAACATCACAAACGATTCAGATAGCTTAACCCGTGTGTGATGAGTTTGAAGGTCAAATTTTTTTGCTCGAATTTCCATGGTTACAGTGGTCATCCACGTCATTGCATAATTTGGGTACACAAAGGAGGCTACAACACACCCACACTTCTTAATCGAGTAAGTTCAGCAATTAAACAGAGCTAGCCGACCTAAACATTACTCTAACAAATTAATGACCAACACTCTTAATTAAACAAAACAAAGAGTACTACTATGGCTGGTGCTCGTCGATCTCCGCCGCCGGCTCCATGTCCAGCTCGCGCATGAAGGTCTCCTGGGGAAGGGGTTCCATGGCATCAATCGCACCATACTCGGCAAGCATCTCGCCATCCGCATCCGCCATATCTTTGGAATATGCCGCCACGAGCTAGGCGTGTGCGGCCACGATCTGAGCTTTGGCGGGCTCCATCGTGGCAAGGTATGCCGCAGAGGAACGGACGACTTCTCGAACGCTTTCGGCGATTGCTAACTCGTTGGCTGTGGGTTGCCGACCATTGTAGGAGAAGCTTCGTTCCATTTATTCGGTGACCGCCACGAGCTGGGCGTGGACGGCCTCGACATGGTCGTGGGCGGCCTCCATCAGGGCTAAGGCAGTCACTACGGAACGGACAGCTGCTGTGCCGCCCTCGCTAGTTGCTATCCCAAAGGCACATGTTGCTGCCGCCACCTGAGAAGCAACAGTGGCCATTTGGACTGCCTTGGCAGCCCGGCCGCATATTGTGGCCGCGCTCACAAAGCTTGTTAGCACGCGCAATGCGGTTGTGGCCGCGCTCTCGCCGGACTAGACCACCGAAGTTGCCCACACGACGCGGGTCCACGGGCCCATCTTTCATCAGGGACGATTGAAAAGTGAAATGATATTTGGGGAGCGAGCTAGTGTGCTTGAGACGCCGGCCATAGACCGTAGCCGACGCACCTTTCCGAGTAAGCTTTAGGCGTACTATACACCGACGGTGCTCCAGGATATTTTGTGCTGCATCTCACACGATTGGTGATAATAAACTATGTGTGATCAACTTGATTTTTCATCTTGATTAGAATTACATAATGGGGTCACAGCGGCACTGGACGGTGTTTGAATTGCTAGACCTTTTATCTATAATGAACATGCAACTATATGTGTGTCATAAAAGAATTGGAATTATTCAGGGTTCGTTTGAACATTTTATACATTAAATTGGTTTTCTTGCCATTTTAGGTGCATAATTCAAAATTAAACTACATGCACATGCTCCGGTGCACCAACGTGGGTTCTAAAATCATATATGTGTCCATGGGTTTATGCTTATGTACCATGGAAGAAATGGGGATGAAATTCGAACACCACGGCACCGTGGCTCTCCGGCAAACATAGACGTAATTGCTATTGATTCTAGTAAATCCAAAATTCATCAGAAATTCATGAAACTTAGCATGCTATCATGGAGCGGCATCAACATGCCGTGGTAAAATTTTTGTCCGGTTTGGGGCAGGTTTGGGTATAAGCTTCTCATAAATCAGAGCTTCTGACCACAAGTGTGAGGTTTCGGTAGGGAAAATTTCACCTTTCTGGACGAAATGATATCCGTTGCCTCTTCTCGATTTCAATTTTTTACTAGTGTCAACATAGAACAACAAGAGCGTTGTGTCAATATTTGGGAAATTCCGGGGTTCGCTTGGACATTTTTATGCATTAGCTGATATTCCTATGCATTTATGTGCATAATTCTAATTTGAACTACATGCACATGCTCTAATGCATATATATTGGTTGAAACTTCAAATTTGTGCCCTTGTTTGCATGCTCAGGTCCCATGCAAGAAATGGGAATGAATGTCAAACACCCTGCCACTATCACTCGGCCACAAACATTGAGCTACATGGTTTTTAATTCTATTAAATCCAAAGCTCGTCTGAAATTCATGAAACTAGGCTTGCTATCATGGAGCGGCATCAACATGTTGTGGTAAATTTTTTGTCCCATTTGGGGCAGGTTTGGGGATATGCTTCTCACAAATCAGAGCTTCTCACAACAAGCCTGATGGTTTTTTAATTCTTGTAAATCCAAAGCTTGTCTGAAATTCATGAAACTTAGCATGCTGTCATGGAGCGGCATCAACATGCCATGGTAAAAAAATTGTCCCATTTGGGGCAGGTTTGGGGATATGCTTCTCACAAATCAGAGCTTCACACAACAAGCCTGATGGTTTCGGTAAGGAACATTTCACCTTTCTAGACGAAAATGATATTCATTGCCTCTTCTCTATTTCAATTTTTTTTCTAGTGTCAACATAGAACAACAGGAGCGTTGTGTCAATTTTTAGCATTTTTCGGGGTTCGCTTGGACATTTTTATACATTAACTGAGTTTTCAATTCATTTATGGGCATAATTCAAATTTGAACTACATGCACATGCTCTAATGCATATAAATTAGTTGAAAATTCAAATCCGTGTCCTTGGTTGCATGCTTAGGTCCCAATGAAATAAATGAGAATTAATGTCAAACACCATGTCACGGTCACGCGGTCGCAAACATTGAGATACCTGGTTTTTTAATTCTAGTAACTCTAAAGCTCGTCTGAAATTCATGAAACATGGCATGCTGTCATGGAGCGACATCAACATGCCGTGGTAAAAAATTTGTCCCATTTGAGGCAGGTTTGGTGATATGCTTCTCACAAACGAGAGCTTCTCACAACAAGCCTGATGGTTTTTTAATTCTAGTAAATCCAAAGCTCGTCTGAAATTCATGAAACTTGGCATGTTGTCATGGAGCGGCATCAACATGTCGTGGTAATTTTTTTGTCCCATTTGGGGCAGGTTTGGGAATATGCTTCTCACAAACCAGGACATCTCACAACAAGCCTAATGGTTTCGGTAGGGAACGTTTCACCTTTCTGGACGAAACGATATATGTTTTCTCTTCTTGATTTCAATTATTTTTGCCAGTGTCAACATAGAACAACAGGATCGTTGTGTCAATTTTTGGGATTTTTCGGGGTTCGCTTGTGCATTTTTATACATTAATTGGTTTTTCAATGCATTTATGTTCATAATTCAAATTTGAACTACACGCACATGCTCTAATGCATATAAATTGGTTGAAAATTCAAATCCGTGTCCTTGGTTGCATTCTTAGGTCCCATGCAAGAAATGGGAAAGAATGTCAAACACCCTGTAACGGTCACTCGGCCGCAAACAATGAGATACCTGGTTTTTTAATTCTAGTAAATCCAAAGCTCGTGAGAAATTCATGAAACTTGGCATGCTATCATGGAGCGCCATCAACATGCCGTGGTAAAAGGTTTGTCCCATTTGGGGCAGGTTTGGGTATATGCTTCTCACAAACCAGAGCTTCTCACAACAAGCATGATAGTTTCAGTAGGGAACGTTTCACCTTTCTGGACGAAACGTTATCCATTGCCTCTTCTCGATTTCAATTTTTTTCCTAGTGTCAACATAGAACAACAGGAGCGTTGTGTCAATTTTTGGGATTTTTCGCGGTTCGCTTGGACAGTTTTATACATTAACTGAGTTTTCAATGCATTTATGTGCATAATTAAAATTTGAACTACATGCACATTCTCTAATGCATATAAGTTGGTTGAATTCCGTGTCCTTGGTTGCATGCTTAGGTCCCATGCAAGAAATGGGAATGAATTTCAAACACCAGCGCACCGTCGATTGCCAGCAAAACATTGATATACTTTGTTTCTTAAATTCTAGTAAATCCAAAACTCGTCTGACATTCATGAAACATGGCATGCTATCATGGAACGACACCCGAACTGTTGTGGTATTTTTCGTGTCCATTTTTAGAGAAGGCGCACTCGAATAACAGCCAACAAAGGCACTTTGAAAAAATAGTTGTCACTTCAAATCGTGTGCGTTCTGTTAACCATTCACGTGACGCCACGTGTCTTCGTTTTAATGGCTATGGGAGGTGCCGTGCGGACAGCTGCTTAACCTTGAATGAACGGGAAGCATGCGAACGGAGTCTGGTGCGCAGGCTGACCTAGAGGCATGCAAGCTGTCCTCCAATGCGCATGCTTATCGGGAAGCATGTGAGCTATACGCTGCGCAGGCTCATAGGGAAGCGAGCACTTTGACTTCCATTGCCGCCCGCCTTCCTCTCCACTAATGGCGCCCGAGCCGCTGTTTAATATGGGCGGCCTTACTGTTCGCCTCCCATTCCCCTCCCTCCCTCAGACCTCCAGCAACGCCATGGCGCAGAATGATCATCTGCCACTAGTCTTCAAGTTTGGTGAAGTCGACTCTGAGCCGGAGGAGATAGAAAATAAGGAGGAATGTGACCTCATGAACATGGCCCAGAACGAGCTGGCTGCGGCGGTTGCTGCCCCCGCTCCCGCCCAGCTCCCATCCCCACGCCCTTGCCAGTGACCATCCCCGTAGCATTGACGGGCAGGTCGCCGAGCACTATCACAGAGCTGGAAGCCGCGGGCGTCTGCAAGGTCTCTGCGGACCCGAGCGAGCTCGTGTACATGCCAGCGCCAGCGCTCGTGCCCGTGCCCGTGCCCGTGCGCGCCCCTCCACCCACCGTGGCATCGGCCCACATGCGTTTGGCTGCATCCGTGCATGCCCCTCCACCCACTGCAGCACCATTCCCCGTGCGTTTGGCTGCACCAGCCGCTCCCGTGCCCGTGCGCGCGCGCCCCTCAGCGGCATGGGACGTTGCCGTCGACTGATACCTCTCCAACATATCTATAATTTTTTATTGTTCCATGCTATTATATATTCTGTTTTGGATGTTTAATGGGCTTTATTATACACTTTTATATTATTTTTGGGACTAACCTACTAACCCAAGGCCCAGTGCAAATTGCTGTTTTTTTGCCTATTTCAGTGTTTCGCAGAAAAGGAATATCAAACGGAGTCCAAACGGAATGAAACCTTCTGGACAGTTATTTTTGGAACGATATCAACACAGAAGACTTGGAGTACACGCCAGGAAGCGAGAGTGGTGGCCACGAGGGCAGGGGGCGCGCCCAGGGGGGTTGGCGCGCCTCCCACCCTCGTGGGCCCCCTGTGGCTCCCCTGACGTGCCTCTTCAGCCTATATATACTCCCATACCCTGAAAACATCAAGGACGCCAACGAAACCCTAATTCCACCGCTGTAACCTTCTGTACCCATGAGATCCCATCTTGGGGCCTGATCCGGAGCTCTACCGGAGGGGGCATCGATCACGGAGGGCTTCTACATCAACACCATAGCCTCTCCGATGAGTTGTGATTAGTTTACCACAAACCTTCAGGTCCATAGTTGTTAGCTAGATGGCTTCTTCTCTCTCTTTAGATCTCAATACAAAGTTCTCCTCGATCTTCGAGGAGATTTATTCGATGTAATCTTTTTGCGGTGTGTTTGTCGAGATCCGATAAATTATGGGTTTATGATCAAGATTATCTATGAACAATATTGGATTATTTTCTGAAATCTTTTATGCATGATTTAAATATCCTTCCAAGTCTCTTCGAATTATGGATTTGGTTTGGCCTAATATATTTATAGTTCTTGCAATGGGAGACGTGCTTGGCTTCGGATTCAATCTTGCGGTGTCCTTTCCTAGTGACAGCAGGGGCAGCAAGGCATGTATTGTATTGTTGCCATCGAGGATAAAAATATGGGGTTTATATCATATTTCTTGAGTTTATCCCTCTACATCATGTCATCTTGCTTAAGGCGTTACTCTGTTCTTATGAACTTAATACTCTAGATGCATGCTGGATAGCGGTCGATGTGCGGAGTAATAGTAGTTGATGCAGAATCATTTCGGTCTACTTGTCACGGACGAGATGCCTGTATACAATGATCATGCCTAGATATTGTCATAACTATGCACTTTTCTATCAATTGCTCGACAGTAATTTGTTCACCCACCATAGAATTCTGCTATCATGAGAGAAGCCACTAGTGAAACCTATGGCCCCTGGGTCTATTCACATCATATTAATCTTCCATCAACTATTTATTTTACTTTGCATTATTTACTTTCAATCTCTATACCAAAAATACCAAAAATATTATCTTATCATATCTTTCAGATCTCACTTTTGTAAGTGACCGAAAAGGAATTGACAACCCCTTTTATCGCGTTGGCTGCACGGATCTTATTTGTTTGTGCAGGTGCGAGGGACTCGCTCGTGTTCTCCTACTGGATTAATACCTTGGTTCTCAAATATTGAGGGAAATACTCACGCTACTGTGCTGCATCACCCTTTCCTCTTCGAGGGAATACAACGCAAGCTCGAGAAGTAGCAAGAAGAATTTCTGACGCCGTTGCCGGGGAGATCTACGCAAAAGTCATATACCAAGTACCTATCACAAACCCTTATCACTTGCATTACATTATATGCCTCTCGTTTTCCTCTCCCCCACTTCACCTTTGCTGTTTTATTCGCCCTTCTTTTTCCGTGTGTTTTACCGTTCGCTTGCCTCTTGTTTGCCTGTGTGTTGGATTGCTTGCTTGTCACTATGCCTCAAGACAATACCAAGTTGTGTGACTTCTCCAATACCAACAATAATGATTTTATTAGCACGCCGATTGCTCCTATTACCGATGCTGAATCTTGTGAAATCAATGTTGCTCTGTTGAATCTTGTCATGAAAGGTCAATTTTCTAGCCTTCCTAGTGAAGATGTCGCTACCCATCTAAACAACTTTGTTCACTTGTGTGATATGCAAAAGAAAAGGGATACAGACAATGATATTGTCAAATTAAAGCTATTTCCGTTTTCGCTTAGAGATCGTGCTAAAACTTGGTTCTCTTATTTGCCTAGAAATAGTATTGATTCATGGAATCAATGCAAAGATGCCTTTATCTTTAAGTATTTTCCTCCCGCTAAGATTATCTCTCTTAGAAACGATATCATGAATTTTAAGCATCTAGATCATGAGCATGTTGCACAAACTTTGGAGAGAATGAAATTAATGATACGTAATTGCCCTACACATGGTTTGTACTTATGGATGATTATGCAAAAAAAATATGCTGGCTTGAATTTTGCTTCTAAAAATCTTTTAGATTCAGCCGCGGGGGGCACTTTCATGGAAATCACTTTAGGAGAAGCTACTAAACTCCTAGATAATATTATGGTTAACTACTCTCAATGGCACACCGAAAGATCTACTAGTAAAAAAGTACATGCTATTGAAGAGATTAGTGTTTTGAGTGGAAAGATGGATGAACTTATGAAATTATTTACTACTAAGAGTGCTTCTTCTAATCCTAATGATATGCCTTTGTCCAAGTTGATTGAGAATAATAATGAATCTTTGGATGTGAATTTTGTTGGTAGAATAATTTTGGTAACAATGCTTATAGAGGAAACTTTAATTCTAGGCATTTTCCTAGTAATTCCTCTAATAATTATGGTAATTCCTACAATAACTCTTATGGAAATTTTAGTAAGATACCCTCTGATTTTGATACTAGCGTTAAAGAATTTATGAATTCGCAAAACAATTTCATTGCCTTGCTTGAAGAAAAATTGCTTAAGATTGATGAGTTGGCTAGAATTTCTCTTGATGTTCATTCTTTGAAACTTAGATCTATTCCACCTAAGCATGATATCAACGAGTCTCTCAAAGCCATGAGAATTTCCATTGATGAGTGCAAAGAAAGAACCGCTAGGATGCGTGCTAAAAGAGATTGATTTATGAAAGCGTGTTCTTCTAGTTTTCATGATAATAAAGATGAAGATCTAAAATTAATTGATGTGTCTCCTATTAAATCCTTGTTTTCTAGTATGAATCTTGATATAGATGGGACTGGAGATGAGTCTACTTTAGTTAAAAGGTGTCCCAATGATTCAGAGTTTTTAGATCTTGATGCTAAAACTGTTAAAAGTGGGATTGAAGAGGTCAAAACTTTACATAGAAATGAACCCACTATCTTGGATTTCAAGGGATTTAATTATGATAATTGCTCTTTAATAGATTGTATTTCCTTGTTGCAATCCGTGATAAATTCTCTCCATGCTTATAGTCAAAATAAAGCTTTTACCAAACACATAGTTGATGCTTTAATGCAATCTTATGAAGAAAAATTTGCATTAGAAGTCTCTATCCCTAGAAAGCTTTATGATGAGTGGGAACCTACTATTAAAATTAAGATTAAAGATCATGCATCCTTTGCTTTGTGTAATTTTCGTGCAAGTGTTTCCACAATTCCAAAAACTTTGTGTGATATGTTAGGTTTCCATGAACTTGATGATTGTTCTTTAAATTTGCATCTTGCGGATTCTACCATTAAGAAACCTATGGGAAGGATTAATGATGTTCTTATTGTCGCCAATAGGAATTATGTGCCCTTAGATTTCATCATTCTTGATATAGATTGCAATCCTACATGTCCTATTATTCTTGGTAGTCCTTTCCATAGAACGATTGGTGCAATTATTGATATGAAGGAAGGAAATATTAGATTCCAATTTCCATTAAGGAAAGGCATGGAACACTTTCCTAGAAAGAAAATCAAATTACCTTATGAATATATTATGAGAGCCACTTATGGATTGCCTACCAAAGATGGCAATACCTAGATCTAGTCTTGTATCATACCTAGCTAGGGGCGTTAAACGATAGCGCTTGTTGGGAGGCAACCCAATTTTATTTTCTTTGTTTTTGCTTCTGTTTAGGAATAAACATTGCATCTAGCTTATGTTTAGATGTGGTTTTGTATTTTAATTAGTGTTTGTGCCAAGTAGAACATTTGGGAAGACTTGTGTGAAGTTTATGCGATCATGCTGTAAAAAACAGAATCTTTAGCGCTCACAAGATTAGCTACCATTTTTTACTGGAGAGTGATTTTTATTTGATTCTTTTGGCAGATGATTAATAGACAAATTTCTCACGTCGAGCAATTTATTTCAATTTTTTAGAGTTACATAAGTATTCGAAAGTTACAGATTGCTACACACTGTTCTGTTTTTGACAGATTCTGTTTTTCGTGTGTCGTTTGCTTATTTTGATGAATCTATGAGTAGTATCGGGGGGTATGAATCATAGAGAAGTTGGAATACAGTAGGTTTAACACCAATATAAAGAAATAATGATTTCATTACAGTAGCTTTGATTAGTGGTTTGTTTTCTTATACTAATGGAGCTCACGAGATTTTTGGCTAAGTTTGGTGTTGTGAAGTTTTCAAGTTTTGGGTAAGGATTTGATGGACTATGGAACAAAGAGGGGCAAGAATCTAAGCTTGGGGATGCCCAAGGCACCCCAAGGTAAAATTCAAGGGAAACCAAAAGCCTAAGCTCAGGGATGCCCTGGGAAGGCATCCCCTCTTTCGTCTTCGTCTATCGGTAACTTTACTTGAGTCTATATTTTTATTCACCACATGGTATGTGTTTTTCTTCGAGCGTCATGTATGATTTGAGTCTTTGTTTTTTAGTTTACCACAATCATCCTTTATGGACACACCTTTTGAGAGAGATACACATGGATCGGAATTTATTAGAATACTCTATGTGCTTCACTTATATCTTTCGAGCTAGATAGTTTTGCTCTAGTACTTCACTTATATCTTTTAGAGCATGGTGGTGGTTTTATTTTGTAAAATTTATTGATCTCTCATGCTTCACTTATATTATTTTTAGAGTCTCTTAGAACATCATGGTAATGTGCTTTGGTTATAAAACTAGTCCTAATATAATAAGCATCCAAGATGGGAATAGTAAAAACTTTCATAAAAGTGCATTGAATATTATGAGAAGTTTGATAGTTGATGATTGTTTTGAGATATGAGGATGGAGATATTAGAGTCATGCTAGTAGATTAGTTGTGAATTTGAGAAATACTTGTGTTAAGGTTTGCAAGTCCCGTAGCATGTACGTATGGTGACCGTTTTGTGACAAATTTGAAGCATGATTTATTTATTGAGTGTCATCCTTTGTGTGGAGGTCGGGATCGCGCGATGGTTAACTCCTACCAAATCTTCCCCTAGGAGCATGCGTGTAGTACTTTGTTTTCATTACTTGTAGATTTTTTCAATAAGTATGTGAGTTCTTTATGACTAATGTTGAGTCCATGGATTATACGTACTCTCACCCTTCCACCATTGCTAGCCTCTCTTGTACCGCGCAACTTTCACCGGTACCATACACCCACCATATACCTTCCTCAAAACAGCCACCATACCTACCTATCATGGCATTTCCAAAGCCATTCCGAGATATATTGCCATGCAACTTACCACCGTTCCGTTTACTATGACATGCTTCATCATTGTCATATTGACATGCATGATCATGTAGTTGACATCGTATTTGTGGCTAGGCCACCATGCGTAACCTTTCATACATGTCACTCTTGATTCATTGCACATCCTGGTACACCGCCGGAGGCATTCATATAGAGTCATACTTTGTTTTAGTATCGAGTTGTAATATCGAGTTGTAAATCAATAAAAGTGTGATGATCATCAGTATTAGAGCATTGTACCAAAGAAAAATAAGAAGGAAAGGCCAAAGAAAAAAGAAAGTGCAAAAAAAGGAAAAAATGAAAAAAAGGAAAAGGAAAAAAGGACAATGCTACTATCTTTTTCCACACTTGTGCTTCAAAGTAGCACCATGATCTTCATGATAGAGAGTCTCTTGTTTCGTCACTTTCATATAGTAGTGGGAATTTTCATTATAGAACTTGGCTTGTATATTCCAATGACGGGTTTCCTCAAATGCCCTAGGTCTTCGTGAGCAAGCAAGTTGGATGCACACCCACTTAGTTTCTTTTGTTGAGCTTTCATACATTTATAGCTTTAGTGCATCCGTTGCATGACAATCCCTACTCACTCACATTGATATCTATTGGTGGGCATCTCTGTAGCCCATTGATATGCCTAGTTGATGTGAGACCATCTTTCTCTTTTGTCTTCTCCACAACCACCACTCTATTCCACCTATAGTGCTATATCCATGGCTCACGCTCATGTATTGCCTGAAAGTTGAAAAGGTTTGGAAAAAATTAAGTATGAGACAATTGCTTGGCTGAAACCGGGATTGTGCATGATTTGAGTATTTTCTGTGACTAAGATGGAGCATAGCCAAACTATATGATTTTGTAGGGATGAACTTTCTTTGGCCATGTTATTTTGAGAAGACATGATTGCTTTGTTAGTATGCTTAAAGTATCATTACTCTTATGTCCATATAGCCTTTTGTCTTGAATCATTCTGATCTGAACGTTCATGCCACAATAAAGAAAATTACATTGAGAATCATGGTGGTTAGCATTCCACATCAAAAATTCTGTTTTCATCATTTGCCTACTCGAGGACGGGCAGGAATTAAGCTTGGGGATGCTTGATACGTCTCCAATGTATCTATAATTTTTTATTGTTCCATGCTATTATATATTCTGTTTTGGATGTTTAATGGGATTTATTATACACATCTATATTATTTTTGGGACTAACCTACTAACCCAAGGCCTAGTGCAAATTGCTATTTTCTTGCATATTTCAGTGTTTCGCAAAAAAGGGATATCAAACGGAGTCCAAACGGAATGAAACCTTCGGGAGAGTTATTTTTGGAACGATATCAACACACAAGACATGGAGTACACGCCAGGAAGCGAGAGAGGCGACCATGAGCGCAGGGGGTGCGCCCAGGGGGGTAGGCGCCACCCACCCTCGTGGGCCCCCTATGGCTCCCCTAACGTGCCTCTTCAGCCTATATATACTCCCATACCCTGAAAACATCGAGGACACCAACGAAACCCTAATTCCACCGCCGTAACCTTCTATACCCATGAGATCCCATCTTGGGGCCTGTTCCGGAGCTCTGCCTGAGGGGGCATCGATCACGGAGGGCTTCTACATAAACACCATAGCCTCTTCGATGAGTTGTGAGTAGTTTACCACAGACCTTCGAGTCCATAGTTATTAGCTAGATGGCTTCTTCTCTCTCTTTGCATGTCAATACAAAGTTCTCCTCGATCTTCGAGGAGATTTATTCGATGTAATCTTTTTGCGGTGTGTTTGTCGAGATCCAATAAATTGTGGGTTTATGATCAAGATTATCTATGAACAATATTGGATTCTTTTTTGAAATCTTTTATGCATGATTTAAATATTCTTGCAAGTCTCTTCGAATTATCGGTTTGGTTTCGCCTACTAGATTTATAGTTCTTGCAATGGGAGAAGTGCTTGGCTTTGGGTTCAATCTTGCGGTGTCCTTTCCCAGTGACAGCAGGGGCAGCAAGGCACGTATTGTATTGTTGCCATCGAGGATAAAAAGATGGGGTTTATATCATATTGCTTGAGTTTATCCCTCTACATCATGTCATCTTGCTTAAGGCGTTACTCTGTTCTTATGAACTTAATACTCTAGATGCATGCAGGATAGCGGTCGATGTGTGGAGTAATAGTAGTAGATGCATAATCATTTCGGTCTACTTGTCACAAACGTGATTCCTATATACAATGATCATGCCTAGATATTCTCATAACTATGCGCTTTTCTATCAATTGCTCGACAGTAATTTGTTCACCCACCGTAGAATTCTGCTATCATGAGAGAAGCCACTAGTGAAACCTATGGCCCCCGGGTCTATTCTCATCATATTAATCTTCCATCAACTATTTACTTTACTTTGCATTATTTACTTTCAATCTCTATACCAAAAATACCAAAAATATTATCTTATCATATCTATCAGATCTCACTTTTGTAAGTGACCGAGAAGGGATTGACAACCCCTTTTATCGCGTTGGCTACAAGTTTCTTATTTGTTTGTGCAGGTACGAGGGACTCACGCATGGTCTCCTACTAGATTGATACCTTGGTTCTCAAAAACCGAGGGAAATACTTACGCTGCTGTGGTGCATACCCTTTCCTCTTCGAGGGAATACAACGCAAGCTCGAGAAGTAGCATCGACCGCTACCTCTCAGCGGCGCCAGTTGTCGTCCACCCGCGCCCCGCCCGTCGATCGCGCGACGACATGATGTTTGATTTGCAAGTGAAGAACATTTTGTGCTGCCTTGAAGACTTCAACAACGGCGTCTCGGAGGTCGACAACGACAACGAAGGCGCGGCACGCCGCCTCCTCCACCGCCGGAAATATTTTTTTGGGGTTTAATATTGTATCTCGAGTTCTCGATCATGTGAATATAAATTTGCAGTATTGTGACTGAATGAAAGATATGGTTTGAACGAACTTGCGTTTTTCTCTCTTAATGTATGGACTTATCAAACAATTTTCTTTTGAAAAAAAACGCCAATGGTTTTGAAATATAAAAAAACTCATTGCAAATGTTTTAGTTAGAACACCCGTATGCAAACCGACAGCTTCCCCAGGAAGCCAAGGAAAAATGTGCTGAGCAGGATTTATGCAGCTCTTGATCGCAAATGTTTTAGATAGAACACCCGTATGCAAAGTGACAGCCATGGAAAATGCGCAGTGGAGGATTTGTGCATCCCTTCAATGCAAACGATTGTTTCGGATGACCCGTGTGCAACCACATAGAAATAATTGGTTAAGATTTGCATCTATCATATTGGGTATGTTACCATTTGTCAAACTAGAAAGATTGACTTTGTTTATCTAGTAACATTGCCATTTGTCAACCTTGTAACACAACGATTTGTCAAAATATGCAGCTAAAAATCACTAGCACTATCTAATTTTTGCAACTAAAATCGCTAGCACTGTTAATATGGACACCAATACAAAGTGGCATTGTACTTTTTTTTGTCATCCAAATAGAAAATAAATATATGTGTCGCCACGCGACCCGTGTGGCGTGCGAACAGGCGTGTGTTGATGGGACGCATATGCAAATGTACCATTCATTACATAGAACAAGTCATCAACACACAACATCAACGAGGATACATGTTGGATTATAGATTATTACCAACAAAACATTCTAGTAAATTAAAGTTTTTCTCACACAACAAATAACAAAGTGATGAAATGAACTTCAGCTCAACCAATCCTCGGCGTTGGAAACACTTGCTTTGAACCATAACTGATTCTCTCGAAAGGGCCAGCTATTGTCAATCTCGAGACCAACGTAGGACTGATCATCCAGGCTGAAGCGGCCTATATCAGGACGGATATTGTGATAGCCAGGGTAGGGAACCATAGCAATGTCCAAGGTATAGATACAGTTTCTTCTCATAAATGGTAGTAACAGTGTGTCAACAAACAGCCGGATCGCCTTTCACCATCATTGGATAGTTTTGTCCAAGGAAGAGCGAGTTTTCTCCAAGACTATCAATATTGAACCAGGGAGAAGGAGGTGTTGGCGCTAGTACACTAGTATCCATCCGGAATACCCTACAACGGATGTTGGAATAGGTTCGTATAGTGCGACCATGGGAGACAACACCTGCTTCATTAGTAACATCAGCAGTGCCCTGTATACATACAAGAAGAGGTGATCCATCAGAATAAGTTACCAGGCACCACTGAGTATATGGTTCATGCTCATCCTCATGCTCGTGATCATCACCATCATCATATCCCCCGTGGTTATAATTTTTTTCAAGTATAGGTGGTGGAATGTTCACGGGACCTTGGAAACACAAGAAGGTTAATTAGTACAGCAATACTAACTAGCATGCATGTGGATGAAACAATTCTAATTACGGTGGAAGACAAACGTACTGAAACAATAAGGATCCCATGCAAAAACAGTGCCACGAGTGGTGGCAGCAAACACAAGACGCTCGTATTGAATTGCATCACAGTACTCATTCATGTACAGAAATTAATTTTTGAGCAATATCCATCCATCCGTGGAAGCAGAGACAGTAACAAGCTTGTCGAAGATAGCAACAACAACATAGTTCTTGTAATCCCAAGAGCGCTTGGGAACTCGAGAAATTACTATCTTTCGTAGATGACAATCATGATGATCGTATCTGAACGTACTCCGATTGTCTTTGTGCTAAACCTCATGGCAGCCTGAGATTCTTGGAAGTGGAACCCGTTGACGAGTGTACACATTCACAAGTTCCCACTCGGAGTTGTTCCCAATATAAACAACTCATTCTCCATTTGTGCCTGCCCAGGCCTTACCCTTAAGCGATGGCATCTTAACATCACATGTATCATTATCAAGTGGCATCAACTTGCAGAAGGCAAGGCTTCCGTCGTCCCCGTGACGGCGAGCAGGTTCATGGCAAAGAAGACAGGGGAGATCAAACTGCTCCTGAACCCTTGGGTACTTTGTAATGATCCTATTTGTTGAGTTGAGAATGGTCTTGTACAAACCTACCATGCTAGACGAGGTGATGATGTCGCACCGATCAATGAATTCCTCCACCACGTCATCTTTCAGATCGGAGCAAGAATAACGGGGTCATTTTCGGCCGGTTCACTCCATGGAGAAAACGATCAAACAATGGTGGAAGGAAGGGTGAAGGAAAATGGAGGGAGGAAGAGCATGTGATAGCAGTTCCAAATCGAGAGGGAAATGCGAAGATGCGGTGGACGGTTGCCACGGTACAAGAAGAGGTTAGCAGGGAGCGAACAGTTGCCACAGAGGTCACACACTGACGACAAGGCCGAGTGAAACGCATGTCGTATATCGCACACACCTTGATCTGGCTGACCGTTTCTTTTGTGTTGCGTAATCACAAACAGTTCATCCGAGTGAACCGTATGCTATATATCGCACACGCCTTCATCTGGTTGCCCGTTTCTTTTGTTCCTCCTCATCGCAAACAGTTAATTGAACTGAATCGTATGCCCTGCATCGCACACGCAACTAAAATTTGAACCATGTTTGATGCATCCTCCATCGCAAACATTTTGCACCTTTGTTGACGGTTTTTTACACCCCCGTTTGCGATTATGGCATAGCACACAATTTTGTTAAAGGGTCTCTGATCGTAGTATCGTGTTAGCAGCATCCTGCAGTAGTGTAGACTCCTATCATGTTATGTAACCGCCATGCAAACCAGTTGAATATAGCCCGCGCTATCATCTACCACTTGTTGCACCTAGTAACCAAAGGCTACCTGGAGTCCATAGGAGTGAGTAAGGACCACGTACGGATCCATGCGAAAGCTCTGAAGATGACCTGCAAGAAAGTTAAAGTATGTTGCCTGTTAAAGATCATATCATTTCTGCAATTCCATATAGCCCAAAAGAGCGCACATATTCCAATCCGAATACGAGCCGCAGTAGTATGCTCGACCCTAGCTAACCACGTTCGAAACATCGATTCAATGTCAACTGGAGGAGTAATGTTAAAGGCTATATGGATTGTTCTCCAAAGCAATTTGGCGAGTGGGCATTCTATGAATAAGTATTGTATTGTTTCATCATGCTCACAATAACAACAACGAGAACTACCTACCCACCGCCTCTTAAGTAAGTTATCTTTGGTGAGGATCACTTGCTTGTGGACAAACCACATAAATATTTTAATACGCAAGGGGACCTTAACTTTCCAAATATGTATCGATCTCAAGATTGGACCAGAATTAACCAGATTTATGTAGAAAGATTTCACCGTGAAAACCCCATTGACGGTCAACTTCCAGTGAAACTCATCAGGTTGGTCCGATAATTGAACATCTATTAATCGGCGGACCAAGTGCATCCATGTCGTCCAATGCTGACCAACTAAAGCTTGTCTGAACTGCATATTCAAGGGAGTGGATTGAAAAGCAGTGCCTATGTAATCTTCCTTACGTTGCATGATGTTATAAAGTGTGGGGTATTGTAGGGCCAGGGGTGTCTCTCCTAACCATGTATCTTCCCAAAATCTTGTTGAGATCGCATTGCCAACTAAGAATTTGACCATGCGAAAGAACAAATCTTTTGTTCGCATTAGTCCCTTCCAGAATGGCGAGTTAGTTGGTCTCACGGTGACTTGGGCAAGCGTTTTCAACTTTAAATACTTATTACGTAGATTATGTGCCCACATTCCTTCCGGCTCAGTCCGTAATCTATATAACCATTTACTCATCAGACATTTATTCTTGATTTCTAAGTTCTCTATACCGAGCCCCCCTGGTCCTTGGGACGACATAGAATATCCCACATAGAGCTTACTATATACCATAAAGTCATATTCAATAAAACTTCTAATGGCATATATTTTTGGCATACAAATCTTATTTCAATGGTCAAAGTGGTAATCAAATCTCTACAAATACTAAGCTCCCTATAATTCTTGCCTTCTCCTTATTTCACAAGTCCACATCAAAATGGATCCCACTTTGATATCATTTAGTTAAATACTAATCTTTATACTACACCATGGTGGATCATGGACCCGACATAAATTTTCGGTGAAAAAATGGTATTCCCAGCTACACAAAAAAGAAAATTGTGACTGTGAAAAAGAAAATAGCTTTATTCCCCTTAAAATCTCTTTATTGTGTATCCCAAAATACAAAATGCTTATGAAATTTCAAGAGCATGTACACGTAGTTGTATGTTTTATGGGCCAAATAATGAAACTTAGACATGTTGTTCCTTTTTTCTAGAAAAAGAAAATGTGGTGAGCTCAAAGCTACATGTAATTTATGACAACTCTCTCACTTATCCTTTCTCTACCGCCAGCGCCCACCATAGCATCACGCGGGCTAAGCCACACGACAACGTTTCTCTCCCTCCGCTTCCCTCGATCTGTATTCTGTCAAAAACATTCGTTTCACTGAAATTTTACCCACCTCTCCGCACACTCATATGGCTCCAATAAGCCCCTTGGAATACGGCACCCCTCCATTCCCAATGCCGCCTCTCAAGTCCATTGTTAACTTGCAAGCCACGTAAGCTCCCCGTCGATGCTTATTTTTGTGGCCACCCAATGCTGGCCCGTGAGGTGAAAGACTACCTACATCTTACACAGTAATTGCACATGATACCCACATCAACTCTCACATCAGTCGCAGATGCCGCTGTTGCTGTTAGTGGTGCTCGACTCGGTGATGGTGGCAGTTGCGGTTGATACCGTGAGGAACAATTCGATGGTGAATGAGGATGGTATGATGAGTTAGATGCATTTTGTTGGATGCCACCTAATTACTGATAAAAAGATCATGTGTGTATTTATTTGTGAACCTTTTCTCTACACTTTATAAACTGATAAAAGATCATGTGTGTATTTATTTGTGAACCTTTTCTCTATACTTTATTTGCTTATATGTCATTAATATTAAGAGAATGTATTATGTAAGCAAGTGCGTGTGTTTATTTGGTAGATGGTTGGATGCATCAACTGAAAAGGAGCTATGTATGTGTGTCTAGCCTCATCTGAAGTCGTTAGAGTGCAGAAAAGTCATGGTTGTACAATGATAAAATAGCATGTGAAGTACAGTGAAGATGAAAAACTATATGTTTAGAGATGGCCATTTCTGCAATTAGATATATACTCAAAATTATTGGTGGTATTCATGTTTATTTTTGTTTATATTTTATTTTATGTAATATGGATCTGATTCTCAGATTATAAATGGCATATAAACCGTTTAAGATCTCACCTTGCTTTTTTTGTGTGTGCATTATTTAGTATTTATCGGCAAAATATTCTTCCATACACATATATAGTATCAATTGTACTCGATCGAATTGATTGAATTTCTCAGGACATAATTGTACCAACTATTACAGACTATGGGATAACCAATGCAGAAAAGTCTATTTGATTTCATTACAATAAATATGTGACCTTGTGTCGATGGCTAAACAAGTCATGAATAATCATGTCTTGAGTTTGCAATGCGCATCATATATGTTGTACATTGTCAACAGATTATCGGAAATTAGTTCAATTCTTTTGTTGGAATCTTCATAGAACCATGTACACAATTTACCTTTCATGACATTTCATAAACTAAGTATCAGAGAGCTTAAACATTTTTTACTGGGTCCTGTGTTCTATCTCTTGAGTGGTGTAGTCATAGTCTTGCTACAACTCACATAATTATGTTTGTTTCTTTACTTCTCTATATTTATGTGAGTATGTCTCAGTGATCGTTTTGCAAGAGAGTGAGCGAGTGGTACTACTGTTTTCATTATTTGTACTATATTTACACATTTTCGCTAAAAAAACATTATTTATTTATCGTCGATTGTATTAGACCGGACGCGGCAATGCGCGGTCTTTTCCTTCTAGTAATATGCAAGTCTAATAAACCGGAAGGAAGGGGAGTATATATAGCTCGGCTCTGGCACAACAATGTTTGACGTGTGGATGTTAATGTGTCAAACTCTTGAACACGTACTTTGAGCCCCCCCCCCTCTTCAAGAACGTACTTTAAGAGTCATGGTTCGTAATTTCAGCATTTCTTTCACATCTTTATATCTTGTAGGTGCATACTTACAATTATTTTTGCGGAAAATTGTCGATCTATTCATCTCCAATCATGGCAGTACAACAAACACTATCAGTAATAAAAATCACATCTAGATCATAGACCACCTAGCGACGATTATAAGCACTAAAGCAAGCCGAAGACGCACTGTCGTCAGCGGCCCTCCCTCGCCAGAGCCACGCACAACTTGTTGTAGTGGATAGTCGGTAAGTCGTCGTGCTAACGACCTATAGCACAAGCGCACCAGAACAACAACATCCGCCAATGAAGAGAAGCTTTGATCAGAAAAATCCAACCCGAAGACACATGAACAAAGACGAACATAGACCAAATCCGCGCGGATCCACCGAAGCACTACAAAAAAATACACTTTCATGATGATACGTGTTTGTCATAGTAGGTCACGTTTTCTGTCATGCATGTACATCCATGAAAAATTTATGACAGAATCGAGATAGTCATACATGTGCTGTCGTAGAAGTGTTTCATGACATTACCAAAATTATCATCACGGAAGTGTCCACTTACATGACGATAAATCGCGCGTCACAGAAGTGCTTTCGTCAAGGGTGACCCACACGGTGTCTCTGGCGGTGTGGAAGGATGGCGCACCCACCACCCCACCCACCCTCTCCGGTGATCTCCGCACTCCACCACTGATTTTTCCATTGGCTCCGGTGATTGGCTTCGGCGTTCTCTACTGATCAAGTTAATACCCATCTCTCATGGGTTCTCATGGTGGATCGACCCTGGGCTTGGATTTCTCCCCGGGCCTCAAGTTTGCAGATGAGATCTTTAGATCTACGGGGTGTTCAGTCCATCCTATGGATGGGAGGCGTTCTTTCAAGTTAGTGGTTTCTTTCAGTCGTCACATCTTCCGTCTAAATGAAGATTCTGTTTTGGCGGCCATTGAATCAGCGATTGGGGGTTCAGCTATTGATTTGCAAGTCTCTCACATCAAAGGAAAGGTATTTGCGTTCCACATTTCTTGCAAGCAAGTAGGTTTTTACATCATGGATCTTCGTTCCTACTCCTGTTATGATTTCAAGTGTTATTTCAATCTGTGGGGCAATGGGGGCCCTAACTGGGAATGTGAGGTCAATATTTGGAGAAAGGAATGTGATGCTGAATGGATTTTTGTTAGTCCTAACAAGCATCGTTCATCTTTGGCGATGCTAGCTATGCTAGCTATGCACAAACCCCCAGTTCGTTCTTGTATTAAGTCCGCGAATACAGTTCGCAAGAAACTATCTTTTGCCACTTTTGAGAACTACACTGCCTGCCGTGGTTAGCGTTTTCCGACGACCGAAGATTTCATTCAAACTGCTATGTATGGTGGATATGATCTACCTCCACATGAGCGTGTGGTGATCCACCCGCCACCCCCTGCTGATCTCCGTTGGACGGTGGCGAGGCCACCTATTACTTTTGGCACAGTTGGGTCATCTTCCTCGGAGGCCAGCCACCCGGCAACACCTCTGGCCACTCGATGCATGTAGTCTAAAACAGCTCCCGCGATCAACGCGGATAACACGGTAGTTACGGAGGCGCCATGCACGGCAATTCAAGTAGACGGGCCTTTGGTTGGGTTCTCAAAGGATCACTCTGGGCCTAGCCAAATGACTTTGGGCTCCACGGCCGCGCTGGCAACGAATGCCTTGGAATTTTCTCTGGGTCACTCTAGCCCAATTGGGCTCGCTTCTCCTAGTAACTCTGGGCCTTTATCTACTTTGTCAGATATCAGACCTGCCTCTCCGGTGGCGCGCTCGAAGAGCCCTGATATACCTACCTCTCAAGAGGCGGCGGTCCAGTTTTCCTCTATGGTCGATGACATGGTGGACCGGATCCTTACCTGCATGTTATGCTCTAAGCAGGGACACCTGTCATCCTCCTGTGGAATGCGAACGGCCTGCTCGGCTTGCTCTCGCACAGGTCACTCAAGTAAGGACTGTGATGATTTCTCTCAATGTAATGGATTGGTTTGGAAACCGATTTTGCAGCGGCAACACTCTGATTTTGCATCATCGCCTACCTCTCTTGGAAATCATGCCTCGGTTATTGTGGATGACCCCAAGGTCTCGTCGCCCTCTCGCCCCTGTTCCTCCACTGTCGGCGACCCCCAAGAAAACCCTGCTCCACCATCACCTCCTCCATTGTTATCACCACCACCTGGAACTGCACCCATGGCGAACTTCGAGCTCGACCCGGAGCATTTCGTACTGGCGGGCCACCACATCATCGACGGCGGTGCGTTCCAGCTGCCGCGCACCTTCATCACGCCTTCCTCACATCCGGCCGGCTATATGAAGACTACATGGTGGCAGAAGTGATGTCTGCGCCTCCGGAGGGTGAAGTAGGCCATGTCCGCGAGGAGATCGTCATGTTCCTGCAACACAGAGGTATTCTGGTCCGTTCCGCTCACCCCTGGTTTCATGGAGTTCGTCTTTTACAAGTGAGGGAGCCTGCCGTACGGTTTAGCTTAACTCAGCATGTGCCGTTTGATATTGGCAATGACCGTTTTGTTCGCTTTATGAATCACGATGAAGGAGAGAGTTTCAGAGGAGCTCATGGCTTTCGAACTGGTTGGCTAATGTTCATTGGAATTCCACTGGATTACCGCAATACTGAATTTATATCTCAGGCAGTGAGCACTTTTGGTAAATTTATATCATGGAACAGTGAGGATCCTTACCTTGTCCGCTCCATTATGCATGCAAGTTTCCCTGATACACCTCTTGTGCCACAGGATGTTGTATTTGGTGATTTTGCTGATTGGGGTGGAGCTAGAGTTTCCTGGACGACTGCCTGATATGTTCTGGGCACCAACTTTGCTGATCAAATGCCCAATGACTAAGATCCCATGCCACTTGATGGGAATCAGCACCAACTTCCTGGCAACCTGCAGCCTGATAATCTTCCATTCGTCCTGCCCCAGTACCCGCTCCTGGGTTGGAATGAACTGCCTGAAGTGGTGCCAGAACAACCCGTGCCTGAAGGATGTGGCCATGCGGTCTGGGGCGAAGATGAGGAAGTTAATCAGCCTGCCCCTCCTGCACAGGAACATGTTTCGATTACCATTGATCAACCCGAGGAATCGCTTTCTTCCCAGACGCAAGAGGTTCAAATTCAGCTACAGGAGATTCAACAAACTCAGCAACTCACCATTGTGCCGTACCACCCCCCCTTGATTAAGCACCAGCAGGTTTTTGCTGGAATGATCAGGATTGTGGTAGGTCCAGTACTGCCTCCTGAGATGATATGGAAGAGATCTTTTGACTGTCTCATGCAGGACATTGCTGTTGCTAAAGTCCCCCGCCCTCTGTACTTTGAACCCATGGGCACCGTCATATATTCAAAGAAGAACTGGTCCATTGTCTTCGATGCTGACGCAGGAACATCCTCTTTGATAATGCAGCAGGGTCAATCACCACCTCAGATAACTCTCTCCCCGGCGAGACGTCCGGTGGCGCGTGCTCTCTTCCCTGCATCGGAGGAAACTGTCAACACTTTGATCTTCACTGCACAAGTAGATAAGGCACCAAGCACGTCAAAACTGAAGAAACGCAAGGCTGTTCCAGTGGTGGACACTTCTGTCAGACGCTGCACACGAAGTTCTGTGAGGCTCAACGGGTACAAGAATGTTGTTTTTGAGCAGCTTGTTTCCCAGCCTAGGAAGAAGCGTCCTCGATCAAAACCTATTGCTGATGCTGTAAGCGTGACTGGTGTGGACCAAGAGCAGCCACGCGACAATACTGAAGTCCCACCTTATACCCCAATTAAGGTTCTGCAAGTGGGTGGTGCTGAACTGGAGATGGATCCTCCTCTCCTGACGGTGGACAAGCTTATGGCTGATCCCCAGGTGGACTCTTCATCGTCAACGGCTGAATGATGTTGATGTTGCAAGCTTATGGGTCTTGCAAGCCCTTAAAATGGGCTGTTTATCTTTTTTGTTACTTTTGTCATGCTGCAAACTATGTGGAGGGAGCTTCAGGCTCGGCTAATTTTGAACCAACCATGGTGCTGTGTGCCATGCAACTATCTTATTGCTTGCCTCGCTTACATTATGAGTAATTTCGATACCCGCAGCTAGAATGTTTTGTGTTGGAATGGTGCTGAACTGGAGATGGATCCTGCTCTCCT
>LR738715.1:589928218-589944847 GCA_902687465.1 Secale cereale
CCCCCCCCCCCCCGGTTGTCCTTCGGGCGCACGGTAGGTTCTCGAACGCTGATTTTTTATATAATTTTTTTGGATTTTTCCTGGCAGTTCTCGTAACGTGAAAACCTGAAATACAAAAACAGCCGAAAACAGAAACTGGCACTGGGGTGCACTGAGTTAATAGGTTTGTCCAAATATGATCAAAAGTGTATGGAAGTGTATAAATATCATAGCAATATCACCCAAAAGAGGCATGGAGCAAGCAGAAATTATAGATACGTTTTGGATGTATCAGTCATCATGGACAGGATCAACACAAAAGACATGTTGCAACGTAGACACTGGAAGATCAATGATGGACCACAATGTGTGCTTTGCTCTACATCAGCACTGGAGGATAGGAGCCATCTTTTCTTTCAATGCAGCTTCAGTGTGAGAGTTTGGAATTACTTACATATTGAATGGATTGACAGTTCAGATATGTTTCAAATTGCTACACAGGCTAGAAGAGACTTTGGCCAGCCTTTCTTTGCAGAAGTGGTCTTCTTGGCATGGTGGAATATTTGGAAAGTCAGAAATGATAAAGCCTTCAGACACATTTCCCCAACCTTCAGATAGTGGAGAGCTGGCTTCACCCATGACATCACCATGATCTCTCACAGGATCAAAGCCAGATTCAGAGATGCCCTCCTCAGATGGATAGATTTCCTTCCCTTGATCTTATTTTTTTCTGCTCATAGCATTGTAAGTATTAGGGTCTTCTCTTTATAGTTTAGCCCCATCCCCCCTTCTTTCCCTTCTCTTACAGAAGGTTGTATATACTTGCTTCTTATTTTTTCAATAAAATACTGTCAGGTGTAAGCCTTGCAGTCTTCATGGTCAAAATAAGGGTGACCGACACGTGGCATCCACCGTAACGGAATGCCGTTAAGCTATCGGATCCGGTTTTGGATCCGATAACCCGTTAACAGCCCCAACCAATGGGGATATTCCACGTGTAAAATCATCATTGGCTTGGAGGAAACATGCATCGGCTCATCATTGGGACAGATGTCATCCACTCATTGGACCAAAAGCGCCTATGATATGTCGACACGTGGCACAGCCCAACAGAGGCCCATTCCTGTGAAAAGGCGGGCCCGTTTGACTTGGTCAAAAGGTGGCGGGCCGGCCCACGGCAAGCCTGTTAACCGCATGTTCGCATATAGCACATTTACAGCCCGCTAACCCAAGGCACATTTACGGCCTATCCGAATTAGGCCTAGTAGAGTCATCTGGGTCGTCCAATATAATTCCAGCCCATTTTAACTTCCGGCCCATGTATGGCCCATGGCGTCTTTTGGCCCATATGAGGCCCTTAGTAACCCTCGACCCATTAACGGCTAGTGGTAAAACTGACCAGTAATGAACAGTGCCCAACAGAGGCCCATTCCTGTGAAAAGGCCGGCACGTTTGACTTGGTCAAAAGGTGACGGGCCGGCCCACGACAAGCCTATTAACGGCATGTTCGCATATAGCCATTTACAGCCCGCTAACCCATGGCCCGTTTACAGCCTATCCGAATTAGGCCCAGTAGCGTCATCTGGGCCGTCCAATATAATTCCAGCCCATTTTAACTTCCAGCCCATGTATGGCCCATGACGTCTTTCGGCCCATATGAGGTCCTTAGTGACCCTCGGCCCATTAACGGCCCGTTGTAAAACTGGCCCATATTGAACAATCTTTCACTTTATACCCATTAACGACCCATTATTCCGTTGGCCATTTCCAGCCCATGTTATCTTTCGACCTTCTCAGGGCGCATTTATTCTTGGGCTCATTTCCAGCATTCGTTTACTTTTGGCCCGTTACTGTCATTTTCTGCTTGTGGGCCAAATTCAGCCCGTGGTTACAGTCGGCCCGTTTGTGGCCCGCTAATACGTTGGCCCATTTTCACAGCGTCATCAAATATGGCCGATTAACGACGGCCCGTTATGGTCGGCCCATGAACGGACAATTTCAACTCTAGCCCATTTACGGCCATAATGTGGTGTGTTATTGGCCATGTTTGGCCAACCGATCATACGGCCCGTAGAAGGCCCATTGTGTCTACGACCCGTATAAGGCCCATTGTTTCTACGCCCCGTAGAAGGCCCATTGTTTCTACAGCCCTTAGAAGGCCCATTGTTTCTACGGCCCATAAGAGGCCCATGTTAACTACAGTAAATATGTAGCCCATGGTCAATGTGGCCTAGTTTTAAAAAATAGGCTACTGCGGCCACTAGCAAACCGTGGAAAAAGAACTGCACCGACTATAAGAAAACAAATAAACAAGATAATAAGGAAATAAATAGGCACGCAACTTACGCTAGGCTATCACGGCTATTGCACATATTACATCCACTGGGCATCAAAGTTCGCCACCAGTGCAAATATAGGGAACAAAGCAGCATATAAACGCCGCAGCAAAACAAGTCCAGAACTGAAACCACTTCATAAGAGATCAAGAAACAATATCCTGGGTACCCATAATGCTGGCAAGATGCTTAGCAAGCTTATTAACTTTCTCTTGTTTGGCGCTTAAATCCTCCAGCACTTGTTGTTGCACCAGAAAGTATGCATCTGAATTATGCAGGGACTTCCTCGGTCCTTCGGCTTCCTGTCGCATAACATCTGATCGATGTTGTTCAACTTGAAGTTGAGACTCAAGAAGCCGAACTGATTCAGGCAGCGAGTTCGAAGAGCTAGTGCCAGCAGTAGTTGCCAGTAACTCGAACACTACATCAAGACAGGACTTTGGGGTTGTCTCAATGTCTTCAATATAGTTTTTATCAGCTTTCTTGGAGAACAACAGGGATGTCTCACTATCTTGAACCTGATCTGCATTACTTCCTTTACCATTGCATAACAGGGTACTCTTCTCCAACATTTTATCCGTGTTCTAAAGGAGAAACAAACAAACACATCACAGATTTAAAATGCAGTATATGAAACTCATTTTGGTAAACTAGTTCAGTAGTAAGGTGGACAGGATAACAGCATGAAACAAACATATGTCTATGTAGTATGGTCACTGTATGGTCCATATAATTCTAGTTTATGTTGCCAAATCAAGATACATACAGTTCGAATCATATCTATTTAAGACAAAGCAGCATAGACCGAATATAAGTGTGGGAAACTACACAACAATAACAACACTTGTAATGTGCATGGCATGAGAACATAACTGTTTATTCAATTGAAACTGAAATCAACATAGAGCAAGTTACAACAGCAAACACGTTAAAGAAACAGGTTTAAAACATACTTGTTGCGCCATTAGAGTTTCAGTTGCATCCTTCAAATTTGAAACTAGTTGGTATGAGTAAATACAGTGATGCAAGAGCAAAGTAGTATGAACCATAGCTACGAAACCTGACCTGAGAACAAGTCTTCTTCTACTTTAAGCGTTGACTTGGGGTTCGGAGTGGTGGTCCTCGTGCTTTGGGCACTGCAGTTGCCTTACTAACTGCTCGTGTTTGGGTGCTCTGTCGTGGAGACGGTGATGTGCCAACAGGAACTGGGTTACTGATACGTCCAATTTGCATCACGCTTTTATGTTGATATTTATTGCATTATGGGCTGTTATTGCACGTTATGTCACAATACTTATGCCATTTCTCTCTTATTTTACTAGGTTTACATGAAGAGGGAGAACGCCGGCAGCTGGAATTCTGGGCTGGAAAAGAAGCAAACTCTGGAAATCTATTCTGCACAACTCAAAAAGCTGTGAAACTCCACAGGACACCGTTTCACAAAATATAAAAAATATCTGGCGAAAGAGGATCACCAGGGGGGCCACCACCTGTCCACGAGGGTGGGGGGCGCGCCCCCCCTCTCTGGGCGCCCCCCCTGTCTCGTGGGCCCCCCGATGGCCCCCCGATGCCCATCTTCTCCTATATGAGGTGTTTTGACCTGGAAAAAATCATAACGAGGCTTTCGGGACCAGACGCCGCCGTCTCGAGGCGGAACCTTGGCGAAAACCAATCTAGGGCTCCGGCAGAGCTGTTCTGCTGGGGATACTTCCCTCCGGGAGGGGGAAATTGTCACCGCCGTCATCACCAACAACTCTCCCATGTTGGGGAGGGCTATCTTCATCAACATCTTCACCAGCACCATCTCCTCTCAAACCCTAGTTCATCTCTTGTATGCAATCTTTGTACCCAAACCTCAGATTGGTACCTATGGGTTGCTAGTAGTGTTGATTACTCCTTGTAGTTGATGCTAGTTGGTTTATTAGGTGGAAGATCATATGTTCAGATCCATTATGCATATTAATACCCCTCTGATCATGAACAATATTATGTCTTGTGAGTAGTTACTTTTGTTCCTGAGGACATGGGAGAAGTCTTGCTATAAGTAGCCATGTGAATTTGGTACTCGTTCGATATTTTGATGAGATGTATGTTGTCTCTCCTCTAGTGGTGTCATGTGAACGTCGACTACATGACACTTCACCATTATTTGGGCCTAGAGGAAGGCATTGGGAAGTAATAAGTAGATGATGGCTTGCTAGAGTGACAGAAGCTTAAACCCTAGTTTATGCATTACTTCGTAAGGGGCTGATTTGGATCCATATGTTTCATGCTATGGTTAGGTTTACCTTAATAATTATTTTGTAGTTGTGGATGCATGCGTTAGAGGTTAATCATAAGTGGGATGCTTGTCCAAGTAAGGGCAGCGCCCATGCACCGGTACCCCACATACGAAATTATAAAAGTACCGAACGCGAATCACATGATCGTGATGAAAACTAGCTTGACGATAATTCTCATGTGTCCTCGGGAGTGCTTTCCTCCATATAAGAGTTTGTCCAGGCTTGTCCTTTTCTACAAAAAGGATTGGGCCATCTTGCCGCACCTTATTTACTTTACCTTTTGTCACTTGCTACCAATTACCTTATCACAAAACTATCTGTTACCTATAATTTCAGTGCTTACAGAAAATACCTTACTGAAAACTGCCTATCATTTCCTTCTGCTCCTCGTTGGGTTCAACACTCTTACTCATCGAAAGGACTACGACAGATCCCCTACACTTGTGGGTCATCAAGACTCTTTTCTGGTGCCGTTGCCTGGGAGTGAAGCGCCTTTGGTAAGGAAAAAATTATATAGTGTGCTGAAATTTACTATCACTTGTTACTATGGCTCATCATCCTTTAAGGGGCTAGTTCGGGGTATCTTCACCCCGACCAGAAGAGAAAAGAGTTGCCCCTCAACCTACTGCACCTACTAAAATGTTTTCTTTGAAATTCCTTCGGGTATGATAGAGAAACTGCTAGATAATCCCTTTAAAGGAGACGGAACACTGCATCCCTATTTACACCTAATCTATGAGGATGAACTTTGTGGATTATTTAAGCTTGTAGGTATGCCCAAGGATGTTATCAAGAAGAAAGTCTTCCCTTTATCTTTGAAGGGAGTTGCATTGACATGGTTTATGCTATGTGATGATATTGGATCATGGAACTATAATCGTCTGAAGTTGGAATTCCATCAGAAGTTCTACCCTATGCATCAGGTTCCTCGTGATCGTAATTATATTTATAATTTTTGGCCTTGCGAAGGAGAAAGCATCGCTCAAGCTTGGGGGAGGCTTAAGTTAATGTTATATTCATGCCCCAATCATGACCTCTCAAGAAAAATGATCATTCAAAAATTTTATGCTCGGCTTTCTCTCAATAATCGCACCATGCTCGATTATTCTTGTTCTGGCTCTTTTATGATGAAGACTGTTGAATTCAAATGGGATTCATTGGAAATGATTAAATGCAACTCTGAAGATTGGGATCTCGACGAAGGTAAGGAGTCAGGTATGACCCCTAAGTTTGATTGTGTTAAAGATTTTATGGATATCAATGTTTTCCGTGAGTTTAGCACTAAATGTGGACTTGACTCTGAGATAGTAGCTTCTTTCTGTGAATCATTTGCTACTCATGTTGATCTTCCCAAGGAGAAGTGGTTTAAATACCATCCTCCCATTGAAGTAAAAGTAGTTGAACCTATTAAAGTTGAAGAAAAGACTATCACTTATAATGTTGATCCTATTGTTCCTAATGCTTATATTGAGAAACCACCTTTCCCTGTTAGAATAAAGGATCATGCTAAAGCTTCAACTGTGGTTCGTAAGAGTAGTACTAGAACACCTACACCCTCTGAGCAAATTAAAGTTGAACCTAGTGTTGCTATGGTTAAAGATCTCTTGGTTGAAAATTTAGATGGACATGTTATTTACCTCCAAGGGGAAGCTGATAGAATAGCCAAACCCGATGCTAGGAATAAACATAGACCTGTTGTAGGCTTGCCTGTCATCACTGTTAAAATAAGAGATCATTGCTATCATGGTTTATGTGACGTAGGCGCTAGTGCAAGTATAATCCCTCATTCCCTATATCAAGAAATTATGCATGATATTGCACCTGTTGAGTTAAAAGGGATTGATGTTACTATTAAGCTTGCTAATGGAGACACTATTTCACCAGTTGGGATTGTTAGAGATGTTGAAGTTTTGTGTGGGAAAGTTAAATACCCTGCTGATTTTCTTCTTCTTAGTTCCCCACAAGATGACTTTTGTCTTATTATATTTGGTAGACCCTTCTCGAATATTGTTAATGCTAGGATAGACTGCGTGAAAGATATTGTTACTGTTGGTTTAGGGGATATGTCTCATGACTTTAACTTTGCTAAATTTCGTAGACAACCCCATGATAAAGAATTACCTAGTAAGGATGAAATTATTGGTCTTGCTTCTATTGTTGTGCCTCCTAATGATCCATTAGAATAATATCTGCTAGACCATGAAAATGATATGTATATGAATGAAAGAAGGGAAATAGATGAAATATTCTTTAAGCAGGGACCCGTATTGAAAAACAACTTGCATGTTGAAATTCTAGGGGATCCTCCTCCACCCAAGGGTGATCCTGTGTTTGAACTTAAACCTTTACCTGATAATCTTAAGTATGTTTATCTTGATGAAAATAAGATATATCCTGTTATTATTAGTGCCAACCTTTCAGAGCAGGAAGAAGAAAAAATATTGAAAACGCTGAAGAAGCACCATGTTGCTATTGGATATACTATGGATGATCTTAAGGGCATTAGTCCCACTTTATGACAACATAAGATAAAATTGGAAGAAAACGCTAAACCGGTTATTGATCATCAACGACGGTTAAATCCTCAGATGAAAGAAGTGGTAAGGAATGAAATACTAAAGCTTCTAGAGGCAGGTATTATCTATCCAGTTGATGATGGCCAGTGGGTAAGTCATGTCCATTGCGTCCCTAAGAAGGGAGGTATGACTGTTGTTCCTAATGATAAAGATGAATTGATCCCACAAAGAATTGTTACATGTTATAGGATGGTAACTGATTTCCGCAAATTAAATAAAGCTACTAAGAAATATCATTACCCTTTGCCTTTTATTGATCAAATGCTAGAAAGTTTATCCAAATATACTCCTTTTTGCTTTCTAGATGGTTATTCTGGTTTCTCTCAAATACCCGTGTCAAAAGGGGATCAAGAAAAGACCAGTTTTACTTGTCCTTTTGGTACCTTTGCTTATAGACGTATGCCTTTTGGTTTATGTAATGCACCTGCTACCTTTCAAAGATGCATGATGGCTATATTCTCTAATTTTTGTGAAAAGATTGTTGAGGTTTTCATGGATGATTTCTCCGTTTATGGAACTTCTTTTGATGATTGCTTGAGCAACCTTGACCGAGTTTTGCAGAGATGTGAAGACACTAATCTTGTCTTGAATTGGGAGAAGTGCCACTTTATGGTTATCTTGGGACATAAAATTTCTGAAAGAGGTATTGAAATTCACAAGGCTAAAGTTGATGCTATTGAAAAGATGTCATGCCCCAAGGACATCAAAGGTATACAAAGTTTCCTTGGTCATGCCGGGTTTTATAGGAGGTTCATTAAGGACTTCTCCAAAATCTCCAGGCCTCTGACTAATCTCTTACAAAAATATATTCCTTTTGTCTTTGATTATGATTGTCTAGAAGCATTTGAAATACTTAAGAAAGCATTGATCTCTGCACCTATTGTCTAGCCTCCTGACTGGAATTTACCCTTTGAGATTATGTGCGATGCTAGTGATTATGCTGTAGGTGATGTTCTAGGACAAAGAGTTGATAAGAAATTGAATGTTATCCAATATGCTAGTAAAACTCTAGACAGTTCTCAGCGAAATTATGCTACTATTGAGAAGGATTTTTTAGCAGTTGTGTTTACTTGTGATAAGTTTAGACCTTATATTGTTGATTCTAAAGTAACTATTCACATTGATCATGCTTCTATTAAATACCTTATGGAAAAGAAAGATGCTAAACCTATACTTATTAGATGGGTTCTCTTGCTACAAGAATTTGATTTGCACATTATTGATAGAAAGGGAGCTGAGAACCCTGTAGCAGATAACTTGTCTAGGCTAGAGAATATACTTGATGACCCACAACCTATTGATGATAGCTTTCCTGATGAGCAATTAGCTGTCATAAATACATCTCGTACTGCTCCATGGTGTGCTGATTATGCTAATTACATTGTTGCTAAGTTTATACCTCCTAGCTTCACATACCAGCAAAAGAAAAGGTTCTTCTATGATTCGACACATTACTTCTGGGATGACCCACATCTTTAAGGGGTAGATGGTATTATTAGACGTTGTGTACCTGAGCATGAACAGGAACAGATCCTACGCAAGTGCCACTCCGAAGCTTATGGAGGACATCATGCTGGAGATAGAACTGCACATAACGTATTGCAATCTGGTTTTTATTGGCCTACTCTCTTCAAGGATGCCCGTAAGTTTGTCTTATATTGTGATGAATGTCAAAGAATTGGTAATATTAGTAGACGTCAAGAAATTCCTATGAATTATTCACTTGTTATTGAACCATTTGATGTTGGGGGCTTTGATTATATGGGACCGTTTCCTTCCTCTAATGGGTACACACATATTTTAGTTGCCATTGATTACGTTTCCAAGTGGGTAGAAGCTATTCCAACTAGTAGTGCTGATCACAACACCTCTATTAAGATGCTTAAAGAAGTTATTTTTCTGAGGTTTGGAGTCCCTAGATATCTAATGACTGATGGTGGTTCGCACTTTATTCATGGTGCTTTCCGTAAAATGCTTGCTAAGTATGATGTAAATCATAGAATTGCATCCCCTTATCACCCACAGACTAGTGATCAAGTAGAATTAGGTAATTGGGAGCTGAAGTTAATTCTGCAAAATACAGTTAATAGGTCTAGAAAGAATTGGTCCAAGAAACTTGATGATGCATTATGGGCCTATAGAACTGCATACAAAAATCCTATGGGTATGTCTCCATATAAAATGGTTTATGGAAAAGCATGTCACTTACCTCTTGAGCTAGAACATATGGCATATTGGGCTATCAAAGAGCTCAATTATGATTTCAAACTTGTCGGTGAGAAGAGGTTATTTGGCATTAGCTCTCTTGATGAATGGAGAATCCAGGCCTATGAGAATGCCAAGCTATTTAAAGAAAAAGTTAAAAGATGGCACGACAAAAGGATACAAAAGCGTGAGTTTAACGTAGGTGATTATGTCTTGCTATACAACTCTCATTTAATATTTTTTTGCAGGAAAACTTCTATCTAAATGGGAAGGACCTTACGTTATTGAGGAGGTCTATCGTTCCGGTGTCATAAAAATCAACAACTTCGAAGGCACAAATCCGAAGGTGGTGAATGGTCAAAGAATCAAACATTATATCTCAGGTAATCCTATAAATGTTGAAACCAATGTTATTGAAAATGTAACCCTAGAGGAATACATAAGGGACACTTTCCAGAACGATTCAGACCCCGAAAAGGAAGAGGTATGTGGTACGGTAAGTAAACCGACTCCAAAACAGTTCTAATGGCAAATTTTCACCGTTTTGGAATATTTAGAAAAATAGAAAAATAAGTGGCAGTCCGGAAGAGACACGAGCCGTCCACGAGGATGGAGGGCGCGCGCGCCGCCTCTCCCTGGGTGCGCCCCTACCTCGTGGGCACCTCATGTGCCCCCAGACTCCGATTTCTTGTATGTTACTCCTTTTGGTCGGTAAAAATTCATTATATATTCTCCCGAAGGTTTTGACCACCGTATCACGCAAAAATCCTCTGTTCTTGTTTCGAGCAGTTTTTCTGCTAGGGTTGACAAGGACAGGCATCATGTCATCCTCCTCCTCCAAAAATGAGGGCAATGATGCTTGGATAATGAAGATAGATCTGAAGAGGGAAGGACCCGAGGAGATCAACAAGGAGAAAAGGATCAAGAAGGTGGTGGAAGATAGGCTCCGGCAATAGGAGAAGAAGACGTTCATCAACCCCTTCCAAACCTTTTTACTTCAACTGAGATTGAAGCTTTCAAGATGATTGAGTTATCTCAAATCCAAAACAAGTATCTCACAATTGAAAATATTTTGTTGAAGGATCATATAGCTGCACATAAAGGTATTATTCGCAAGTTGGAGGATCTCCTATGCTCGATGTATGATGATCCGGCCTCACTACTTTCAACTCCATCATCACCACCCTCGAAGAAGAAGACATAATCATATGGGTATGTTCACTCCCCTTGGTAACTGCCAAGCTTGGGGGAGGTGCCCCGGTATCGTATCACCATCACACTCCTATCTTTACCGTTTTTCTTAGTTCGATCCTTTTCGTAGTATCTTGATCTAGTAGAATAAAGTTAGCATGATCTAGTTGTGAGTTTTTGCTTTATGATCTTTACCCTTTGTAATCGAGTCCGTGAGCTATATAATAAAGATTAGTGTTGAGTCAAGGGCTTGATTTCCTCACTTTGGTCATGATAGAATAAAAGAAAATATAAAAAGTATCAAAGAGATCATATTGATCTTATGAGAAGTAATGACTTTACATATAAAGAGTATGATGAATAAAAGTTGTTGAGACTTGACAAACATAGTTTTGGTCATCGTTGCAATTAATAGGAAGAGATAAAGGAAGAGGTGTTTCACATACAAATATACTATATTGGACATCTTTTATGATTGTGAGCACTCACTTAAATATGACATGCTAAAGAGTTGATGTTGGACAAGGAAGATAACATAATGGGTTATGTTTTCTTATATCTAAAATAAAGTATATTTTCATGGATAATCCAACATGTTGAGCTTGCCTTTCCCCCTCATGCTAGCCAAAACTCCTCGCACCAAGTAGAGATACTACTTGTGCTTCCATACATCCTTAAACCCAGTTTTGCCATGAGAGTCCACCATACCTACCTATGGATTGAGTAAGATCCTTCAAGTAAGTTGTCATGTTGCAAACTCTCTAAAATATGTATAATTTATTAGTGTGGAGGAAATAAGCTTTATATGATCTTGTGATATGGAAGTAATAAAAGCGACGGACTGCATAATAAAGGTCCTTATCACAAGTGGCAATATAAAGTGACGTTCTTCTGCGCTAAGACTTTGTGCATCCAACCATAAAAGCACATGACAACCTCTGCTTCTCTCTACGAAGGTCCTATCTACTATTCTTGCCTTATAAGAGTCAAGGTGAAAATCACCTTTCCTTTTTACATTTTATCCTTTGGCAAGCACACTGTGTTGGAAAGATCTTGACATATATACCCACTTGGATGTAAGTTATCATGGTCTATTACTGTTGACATTACCCTTGAGCTAAAAGGTTGGAGGCAACACCATAAGCCCCTATCTTTCTCTCTGTCCGATTAAAACTGCATAACCATAAGTATTGCGTGAGTGTGAGCAATTGTGAAAGACTATATGATAGTTGAGTATGTAGGCTTGCTGAAAAGCTCTTATGTTGACTCTTTCTGATGTTACAATAAATTGTAATTGCTTCAATGACCGAGATCATAGTTTGTTGGTTTCCAATGAAGTTTCTGATTCATACTTGATATTGAGAATGAATTGTTACTTTAGCATAAGAATCATATGACAATATAGATGTGTTGCTATTATAAGAATGATCATGATGCCCTCATGTCCGTATTATATTTTTATCGACACCTCTATCTCTAAACATGTGGACATATTTTTCGATATCGGCTTTCGCTTGAGGACAAGCGAGATCTAAGCTTGGGGGAGTTGATACGTCCATTTTGCATCATCCTTTTATGCTGATATTTATTGCATTATGGGTTGTTATTACACGTTATGTCACAATACTTATGCCTTTTCTCTCTTATTTTACAAGGTTTACATGAAGAGGGAGAATGCCGGCAGCTGGAATTCTGGGCTGGAAAAGATGCAAACTCTGGAAACCTGTTCTGCACAACTCAAAAAGCTCCAAAAATCCACAGGACACTGTTTCAGAAAATATAAAAAATATCTGGTGAAAGAGGATCACCAGGGGGGCCACCACCTGTCCACGAGGGTGGGGGGCGCCCCCCCTCCCCCTCTCTGGGCACGCCCCCTGCCTCGTGGTCCCCCCGATGGCCCTCCGATGCCCATCTTCTCCTATATGAGGTGTTTTCACCTAGAAAAAATCACAAGGAGGCTTTCGGGACCAGACGCCGCCGTCTCGAGGTGGAACCTTGGCGGAAACCAATCTAGGGTTCCAGTAGAGCTGTTTTGCCGGGGATACTTCCCTCCGGGAGGGGGAAATCGTCACCGCCATCATCACCAACAACTCTCCCATCTTGGTGAGGGTTATCTTCATCAACATCTTCACCAGCACCATCTCCTCTCAAAACCTAGTTCATCTCTTGTATCCAATCTTTGTACCCAAACCTCAGATTGGTACGTGTGGGTTGCTAGTAGTGTTGATTACTCCTTGTAGTTGATGCTAGTTGGTTTATTAGGTGGAAGATCATATGTTCTGATCCATTATGCATATTAATACCCCTCTGATCATGAACAATATTATGCCTTGTGAGTAGTTACTTTTGTTCCTGAGGACATGGGAGAAGTCTTGCTATAAGTAGTCATGTGAATTTGGTATTCGTTCGGTATTTTGATGAGATGTATATTGTCTCTCCTCTAGTGGTGTCATGTGAACGTCGACTACATGACACTTCACCATTATTTGGGCCTAGAGGAAGGCATTGGGAAGTAATAAGTAGCTGATGGGTTGCTAGAGTGACAAAAGCTTAAACCCTAGTTTATGCCTTGCTTCGTAAGGGGCTGATTTGGATCCATATGTTTCATGATATGGTTAGGTTTACCTTAATACTTCTTTTGTAATTGCGGATGCTTGCATTAGAGGTTAATCATAAGTGGGATTCTTGTCCAATTAAGGACAACACCCAAGCACCGGTCCACCCACATACGAAATTATCAAAGTACCGAACGCGAATCATATGACCGTGATGAAAACTATCTTGACGACAATTCTCATGTGTCCCCGGGAGCGCTTTCCTCCATATAAGAGTTTGTCCAGGCTTGTCCTTTGCTACAAAAAGGATTGGGCCATCTTGCTACACCTTATTTACTTTTACCTTTTGTCACTTGCTACCAATTACCTTATCACAAAAATATCTGTTACCTATAATTTCAGTGCTTGCAGAAAATATCTTACTGAAAACTGCCTATCATTTCCTTCTGCTCCTCGTTGGGTTCGACACTCTTACTTATCGAAAGGACTACGATAGATCCCCTACACTTGTGGGTCATCGGTTACTATCTGCTGGGGTTGGGGTTAGAAGGGGTGTAGTTGGTTCTCTGTCCAACTCGGTAGGGGTACAATATGCGCGAGTCTGTGTTATGCGTGGTGGGGCTAGTTCTTGGGAAAGTACAACTGTGGTTCTATCTCCATCGATAGGTAGCACGATCTTTTCTGAAGACCGTGTTTTTACTCCCACGGATACTGCCATCACCCCCTCCAATTGAAATGGCTGATAAACAAGAAAAGTAATTGAATGTACAGACATTGTAAGATAGACAGGTGCAATGGATAGTAGGGAAGAAAATAGGGCATGAAATAATTTACATTTATGTTGTCCAACCAAACATAATAGCAGGGCATAATTTCAAATATATGATGGCTAATTAAACAGGATAGCATGACACAATTTCACATGTATGATGGCTAACTAAACAGGATAGAATGACATACTTCAAAATATGATGACTATGTAAACATGATGACATGATATAACTATACGGTGTGTCTATTAAAGTGCTTGGCATGCCATAAATCACAAACATGTCGTCGATGGAAACATGATGGCATGATAATTCACGGATAGAATGACATAATTCAAAGTATGATGACTATGTGAACATGATGAGATGATATAACTATATTATGTCTTTAGAAAATGGGTTGGCATGCTAGAATTCAGATACATGATGTCTATGTAAACATCATGGCATGATATAATTCAAATATATGATTTATATACTAAGGAAGTGAGCAGAGGGCAATCGCATATATGATGTGTCAACTAAGGAGATGGCATTCAATATCGTGTATATGATGTAAAAACTAAGCATTGCAATTCAACATATGCATGATATGAGTAATATAACCCTGCCAAGTTTGAGCATACACCTCAGGGGGATAATAGGACTGGTCATGTGCCTCTGAATCCTCCTCTGAAGAGCTATCTGTAACCAGCAACATATATGATTCACCAGGTAGCATTGTCTGCTCTGAAGACCTTGTTTTCACTCCAGATTTCTCCATCACCAATTCAAATGGCTGATGCACAGGAAGAGCAGTTGAATATACGAACATTATCGACAAAAGCAATGAGAAATACAAAAAAGGATGGCATGATATAATTCACATATATGAAGCTTGGCTAAATAGCATGGCATTGCATAATTCAAATATATAATGCATTGCAACAAGATAGTATTGCATAATTCACATATATAATGTCTTGCAAAAAGATGGCATTGCATAATTCACATATATGGTAATTAGACACTAAACAGGTGGCATTCACACAAATCATGTATAAACTAAGAAAATGGCATAGCAATGCAAGATACCATACGCACGATATGAGCAACCTAACCCTGCCAAGTTAAAGCATGCACCTTGGGAGGGGGATAGGACTGGTCATCTATCTCTGAATCCTCCTCTCAGGAGTTATCTTCCTCTTGATTACGATCTGAAATGGGTGGAGGGGGGCTGCCTTTGCGCCCACGATGGAGCGACGTCTGCATGAAATTTTATTGCCACGCAAGGCTCGTCTCTTTTGCTCTACATGTTCAGTTCCATTGTGTACAATAACTGACATGCATAGGAATAAAACATAGTGAGATTATGTAAGGAGTGCATGCACAAATCCAGAGTGAAGGTAGCAAACTGTGAATAGACCCAAAACCAATGATAGCAGGCAGATAATAGCTTTAGTTAAAAAATAAAGATAATGGCTCCTTTAATGTTTGTTTGCACCCAACATGAAACTCATAGTAGACACCCGAGATTAACCAGATAGTAGACATATAGTACTGATTGCTGGCCCAATATGTACCCCACAACCATTTAAAAACTCAAGTTTCAGCATAAGTTTGGACTTGGGTCGGAGTCTAATAGGTGAACACGACGATAAAGTAGCTTGTCATCATATTAAGCGATGCATAACGTAAACAGACACGGAAGGGTGCGACCTCTCTTGCGGACCCGTGTAGTTGTCGTGGTGGCCGGCGGCGGGGAAGAAGATCTGAGACGGCGAAAGACAATCTGGAGAGTGGATCCTTGCTGTGATGAACCCTTCCATCGTTGGAGCAGTTGAGCTGGGGTGGAACACAGCACCGCACGAGCAGGACAAACCACACAAGATTTTCTTTGACACATATATGTAACAGAAGTAATTGTGTAAGGGCTTGTTTGAATTTGAGGATTCTAACAATGCAGGGATGGGAAATAGGCAAGAATAGGATAGGAATGCACGTGCAAAACGGAGAATTTGAAAACAAAGGATTTCTGCCAATCTGAGTGTTTGGTTCACAAGAATTGAAAGATCACAGGATGCAAAGAAGCATGGTGAGATTAAGTCAAAGCACAAGAAGTGTACAACCTCTTTGGCGAAGCCATGTCAATCTCAGCGTGATTGGGTTGGCCGGTAAGGATGCTCCGACTGACTTAGCTGTCAGAGGAGGGGAAGAAGATCTTAGGCATCTGGAGATGGAGCCCGAGGTACTGCTCTGTTGTGATGGAGGGTTTCGTCGTTGGAGCAGCTCCGGTGAGTTGTACGATGCCGAGGCTGAAGCAGGACAAGAGAGACAACGTTAACCTGAGTGAAATTCTAATATCATCTCTAATAGATGACGTAAAATACATAACCACACAGTGCAAGATGTATACATTAGCCGCTCATCTCTGAACTTAACTTTCGAAACTGAATTTAACTGTCGAAACTGAACTTAGCTGTCGAAACTGAATTTAACTGTCGAAACTGAACTTAACTGTCGAAACTGAATTTTGCTGTTGAAACTGAATTTAACTGTCGAAACTGAACTTAACTGTCGAAACTGAGTTTTGCTGTCGAAACTGAATTTTACTGTCAAAACTGAACGCACTAGAGGTGACGCTACACGTCAGTCGACTGACTTTTTCATCTCTGGTCAGTCGATTTTGCAGCCGTTGGATACGAAATCAAGGGCCTGCAGTTCATCTTCAACCTCCACCCCCTGAGCCGTCAGCC
>LR738715.1:589961648-590026577 GCA_902687465.1 Secale cereale
GGCACCAGGGCTCCAGGCGCCCTGGCGGCGCGCCCCCCCCCTGGGCCGCGCCGGGGGGGCGCCTGGGCCTCCCGAGGCTCCTCCGATGCCCCCCTTTGGCATATATTTAAAGCGTCTCCCGAAACCCTCGAGGGAGGAACTCTTTTCGCGATCTCATCTCTGTTCCGCCGCTTCCAAGATCGGGAGCACCAGGAGAACTCTTCCCTGCACCCTGCCGGAGGGGAGGATCACCACCGGGAGCCTCTCCACCACCATGGACGCCTCCCGGATGAGTTGTGAGTAGTCTCCCTTGGACCATGTGTGACGCCCGAAGACCGACGTCCCAGAAGATTCTAGAAGATTCCAGATGTTCCGGGCTGCCCGTGTGTTCTTTTGTGCTTGTGTTATTTATTTTTTTGCATTGCATCATGTCATCATGCCATCATGTCATTTTTATTTTTGCATCTCAACCAATAAATCGTGTGGACCTTTGGTCCATTTAAATCGAGGGAAGAATGTCTTCTCTTTAAAACATATCATCCCAATATTCTAGGGAGCTATATTAATAATATTCCATTGTTTGGAATTACCCGCAACACACTTGCAATATTTCCCCATGCCTCTTAATTCAAGTTTCTACTTCTAAACCTTGCCTATAATTCTTTTCCCGTTTTTCGAGGTCCTTCCAAAACCCTCCAGCCATTTTATTTAATTTCCTTGCATTTCTGCGAGTCTAGGGAATTTATCCCCATGCACAAATTCCTCCCCTATCTTCTCTTTCTTTCTTTCTCTTTTTCTAGTTTGTTTTAAAAGGGTAATAAGAAGTGCAGCCAGCCAGGCTCTCAGCCTCTAGGCCCACTTTCCCCACAGCCTCCTTCTCCTCTCCCTAAGATCCCAGCCGCCTAAGGCCTCCCCAGGCCCAAGCCGAAGCTGGCCCAGCCGCCCTTCTCTCCTCCCTCCGGCCCATCTGTCCTTAGCCCAGCAGCCACCGAACCCTAGCCCGTCCCTCAGCGCTCGCTCTCTCCCTCTCTTCCCTCGATGCGCCGCCAGCCTCTCCTTCGCGCGAGCCCCGCACCCCCCTTTCTCCTCGTTCCCTCGTCCCTCGAGTCCCTCTCCTCTCCCCGATTCCCCGACCCCATCCTCCTCGAGTGCCCGATCCCCTCGATCTGCCGTGCCATCGCCCGAACCCTCTCGATCTCTCTCCTCCCTCGAGCCCCTCTGCCTCTCTCGCTAGCGCACGCCGCCACCCCTCGTCCCTCTTCTCGCCAGGGCCGGCCAGGAGGCGCCTTCCTCTCCAGCGCCGGCCAGGGGAGCCGCCCCGCCGGCCCGGCCCTCTGGCCTCCCCTTCGTCCCTCCGCGCCAGGGACTTCGTCCAGATGCCGCCAGGACGCCGCCCCGCGTCCAGGCCGAGCCGCTGCTCGAGGCGCTCGAAGCTCGTCCTCCGGCCTCCCTCCTCGCAGATGGACCGCGGGCCCTCTCCAGCCGCGCCTCTGCTCTGCCTCCGGTGCGCCGCGCGACCGCGCCTCCAGCCCCGAGCGGCGCCCTGCTTCGACCTCAGCGCGCCCGCTGGACCTCCAGCGTCTGGTGCCTCCTCTGACCGGCCCGAACAGCCAGCCAAGGCCTCGTCCCGCAGCAGCCGCGCCTTCCTCCGGCCATGGCCGACTCCAGCAGCAAGGCCTCGCCTCCGGCACCTCGTCGCCGGCCTCCTTCGGTGCTGCCTTGCTGCCGTGGCCGCGTCGCCTCCCGTGCTGCCGCTTTTGTTTTGTGTGTTGCTTGTGCTGTTGAACTTGACAGGGAACGCGTAAACGCCTATACGACCAAGTACCTCTCCGATGCTCAAGTCCGACTACTACATGTATAACTACGAGCTCGAAAACGACTACATGAACGACTACTCGGAGACCCCAAGTACCTCTACCGTCGCCCCGGAAAACGAAGGATGCGCCGTGTACCTCTCCGATGAACGTGAACGACTACATGGCGTTGCGACAAGTACCCCTACGGAACGTGTACCACTACCGTCGCCCTGAAGATGTCCGACGCCGCAAGTACCACGACCCGCTATCGGAACAACTACTTCCTCTTCGGAAACGTGAACAACTACTTCCTCTACGACCGCGAGTACCACTACTTCCACTACGATCTCGAACCGCCCCGAAACGCACGCTTCGAAGGTATAACCCCGAGACGTGACCCGTGTGATGCTTGCTTGTGGTTGTATGAAATGTTTCCGTGTGTGCATCGTGCCCGTTTCATCTTTTGTCGTGCTCCTCGGTTGCCTCGTCGCCGACTCGTGGGAACCCGGTGACGGGATCATTCCACCTTTCATCTTGTTCCACTCGATCTCCGCCATCTTTCCTTTTGCACCGGACTCTCAAGGAGTTACCGGAACCGATATGGTGCCGTTGCATCATTTTCGGATCGTTGCCGTGGCACCCTTTCCTTCCACCGCGGTGACAATACTTCTTATATCTCTTGTTAACCTTCTAATAAAATTGCATCAACTTGTTCATGCCATCCGCATCATGTTAACAACACTAAAAAGTTTAATTGTTGTTGCTTTATAATTACTAAACATGCTCATGGGGAATTTCCGGATATGTTGTTGTTATTTTCCGGCCTCATTTAAATTGTCTAATTAGTGTAGTTTCTTTATGCTTCACCTCTTGCCATGTTAAAAAAACATTTAATCTTGTCTTGTAAATAACGAGAGTCAACTAAATAATTAATATGTGGTGTTTCGTCAATATGCAACTCGTTGCATATTGATCTCCACTTAACTTGTAGATTTGTTTGTGCACTTTGCCATGCCATGCATAATTAAACCGGACATGCATCATACTTGTTTGTGCATTGTATGCCATGTTTATGCTTGTGTGTTTACCGTGTTGTTTTGCTTCTTTCCGGTTGCTTCTCTTGATAGCTTCGGTTTCGTTCCGGAGTTGTGAGGATTCTCTCGTCTGTGTTGCTCTGCCTACTTCGTGGATCCGTTCTTCTCCCTTGTGGAATCCCAGGCAAGATGACCGAACCCGGATACCATTACTATCTTTGCCTATTGCTAGAGTATCGTTCTTGAGTTTTGCCTCGATGCCCATGATCTTCTTGTCAGCCTCCTACTTGTAACCATTGCCTTGTTTAACCACCCTACCTACGCAAACCGTTGCTTGGCTAAGTACGCTTCGCTCAGCCCCTCTTATAGCATTGTTAGTTGCAGGTGAAGATTGAAGATGCTCGCTTCATGTTGAAGTTTGGTTGGGTTATATCACACTATATATATGCTTAAAAATGAAATCATCTATATATTGGCAAGGGTGGAAGGCTAAGCCTTTTGCTTGGTGTTTTGTTCCACTCATGCCGTTAGGAACCGTATAAACCGGTGTTATGTTCCTTGATTATGCGTTCCTAACACGGTTGGGGTGTATGGGACCCCCTTGATAAACCGCTAAGTGCTAAGTCTTTTCCAGCAAGTCCCAACATTGGTACTATTCGCCTAATAACTAATAAAACTTGCATAAGGGTCTTGCAAACCCTCTTTTATTTTAATTCTACAACCCCGGGCCAGTGCTCCACATGAGTGTTGGTCCGAAACGGGGGTTACGCGGGGCCACCTCGAGGAAACTCAAGGTTTGTTAAAAACCTGTGGCATCGCCCATCCGGTCGTGGCCTGAGACGAGATACGCGCGGCTACTATCAGGGTGTCGGCACGCCGGGAGGATTTGCTGGATTAGCCTTACCTTAGTTCGGTTTAACTTGAGCACGGGATTCCGAGAATACTCGGGTCTTCCCACCTATGGAGTTGCGACTCTGCGGATCGTGGGCTTGTAATGGGTCAAGTTGGAACACCCCTGTAGGGTTTGAACTTTCGAAAGCCGTGCCCGCGGTTATGTGGCAGATGGGAGCTTGTTAATATCCGGTTGTAGATAACTTGACACAATGTTTCAATACACAACCAGCGTGTGTACCGTGACTGTCAATTTCCGAATACGGATTCGGGAGTTGAACACGGTGGGGTTATGTTTGACCGGCTTTAGTTAGGATCACTTCGTGATCATCTCTCGACCGAGGCATTTCTCTTCTCGCTCTCTATCACGTAAGCTAGTTGCTAGTTGCTGCTGCAGACACTACTCTTTTCTTCAGCCTTATCCTCTCCCAAGGCTTAAATAGTCTTGTTACCCGGGAACGGGATTGTTGAGTCCTCTGTGGCTCACAGTTACTTCACCACACCAGATGCAGGTTCAGCCGAGTTGATGCAGGAGATGGACCAGTTCTTCACTGGGAGCTCGATGAAGAGTTTGGCCGTTTGCTTGTGACGTTTTCGACGATCAGTAGTGGTTTCTACTAGGATTCGATCCTGACCAGTGGCTTTATGTTGTTTTGGTATCTTTCTTTTGGATCTTCACCCGTAGTCGGGTTGTGATGTTTTGAATGATGATTTGCTTATGTAATGTATTGTGTGAAGTGGCGAGTGTAAGCCAACTATCTTCTTTTGCAATTTAATCCCTCTTTTACATGAGTCGTGCAAAGATACCAAAACTTGAGATCATTCTAGGATGGGCTTATACCTTTAAGTCGTGCCTCGACACGTAGGAGGTATAGTCCCATCCTGGGCATAACAAGTTGGTATCAGAGCCTTCTTCGACCTAGAAGCCGCCACTGATTGATCGAATCGTTGACGGTTGAGTCTAGACACACACTGAAAATATTTTGAGTCCTATATTATATCGGAGAGTAGGATTTCTTTGCTTCTCATCCCCTTTCTCTCTGGTGAGGACTCCTGACGACTACTCTTGTCTCTCCTATCTTCAAAAATTGCACCAATTTTTTTTTAGGATCCCGCGAGTATTCTGGGATTGTTTCGATGTTCTTGTGACGAGGATATTGTTCTCGATGCCTCCTGTTCCCGGGGAGTTGAGCTTCGGGGTATTGTCGTCACAAGCATATCGCGGCAGTACTAAATACTTAAGACGGCCGACATCGAAAATCTCTCCTATACGGCTAGTGGCAAGATAACCCCGACATCACCCAGTACTGGGGAGGTAGTTCGGGAGTATTGCCATAGCTTGTTATAGTGGATGCTTTTCGAAGGTCCGAGGTAAACAGTTTCCGAGAAAGACTGGTTATGTGTTGAAGGATGGATACACCTGGATGTAGGTTTAGAGTTGATTGCGCGGTGCTTCCCGTGTATCCCCAACACCTGATTGCATAACTGGAAACTTTCGGAAATTAATAGGTGGGTTCATCTAGTAGTTCTAGGCATTCTTCCAACGGATGCACGATATGAAGTTTGGGGTTCTACATTGAGTGAAGTGGTTTTATGGACTTGTTCTGATTGGGAGTTGCATCTTAAAGGGTCCTTGGCTATGCTGATCCGGGGATTGCAAAACCCTTTTGTAACACGTTCCATGAGCTTTCAGCACGAAGATGTCGAACAAAGCTTCTATCTTGTATTTGTTCCATTTGTTCCTTGTTCCTTTTTATTTACCTTTTGTTCTCCAAGTGGCTTCTCGTCAAGCTGATGTACCCGCGGAATTCATTCGTTCATTCTTTGCTCGATGATATTGTGAAGATGATGCTGCAACTTATCTACCCTTTGTTCTTGTTTTGATTCTGGTATTCGAGTTGCGTCGTTGTCAAATGTTGATTCCATACCTTCCTAATCGGTATTCTCATATTTCTATGGGAGTGCTAATTCTTCTTGACCATCGAGATATTCATGTTAATCCTTTTCAACCGGTGTGCCTTCTCGTCAAGTTACTCCATACGGACGCCGTTGAGAAATCTGACGATTGTCTGTTTCATTCATCCCAAGTTATCTTTGTTTTCCCCACCCTCCCACCCTTCTTCTTCTTGGAGCCAGAAATTCTCAGATGAAGTATCCATTTTATTCATGTGATGTTCTTCATTCATTCCCTTCAATGTTCTTATCCGGTGATTTATCGTGAAGATGCTCAAGAGCTTCAAGTTCATCATTCTTTTGTTTCTCAAATTCTGTCGGTGGATGTAATTCAAGAATTCGGTGTTGATCTTATCATTTTCCTCTTTTCACAATGCTTTCTTATTCCGGTGCACCAATTAATCATTCTCCTCTTGCTATTCATATCCGGAGTGCTCAAGATTCATAATTCCATTCTTAATCAGTTCAAGCTATTTTGAGGATTGTCATCTTATCCAAGCCATTTAATTCAATCGGTGCAATATCTCTTAAGCAATCTTTTCCAACGGTGATTTCTTTGAGTGGGCCCTAACCCACAGGTCTTTTTCCAGGATCTTACCTGACTCTTCTATTTTTCCGGAGAATTCCTTTCAAGTGTGACGAAAGAATGATCCCCATCAGAACAATTCTTCATGGCTTTTCTCGTCTTCTTTCTCAGTATTTGGAGACCGGAGAAGAGTTTCTCTTAAATCTTGGCCCGTTCTCTTGGAGATTCATGGTTCTAGCTTCATGCCATCCTCATTATCGTTTTGATTGTGAGGAATTATTTTCATACCCATCCGAAGCATTTCGGGAATTCTTTTCTTGTGATCCTCCGAAGGCCATCATTTCAGAAGATTTCTTCGTTCTCAGTTTTCAACTTCGTCCTCCAAATATTCTTCATTGATGTCTCCTCATTCCTCTCCATATTTTTACGGTGGTTCTTTCAAGTTTACCCTTCCGTTGTTATCGTTTTAATTCATTTGTTCTTTTCATAATCCTACCGGTGGTTCGTTGAAGATTTACTCAAGCTTGTGCGAGTTCTCTCTTTAATTCTTTGCAACGAGAATAAGTAGTATGCCAAATCCTTTGGTTGTCATCAATTTAAATTGGTGAAGGAGATGCATTACATAATTCTTATTCTTGTTCCTTCAGGTGATTTAATCTCTTTTTCCGGAGCTTGTTCATCATATCATATTCTCGATTCTAAGTTGTTCATCTTGTTTCCGGAGCTTCAAGCTATTTAATTATCATTTCAAAGCTCCATCTAATTCATCGCAGGCCTTGAATCTTATTCTTTTCATTTTTCACTTCTCATGCTTTCATTACCGGAGTTCTCATGGTGGTTCATCATGTTTTAATTCATCGTCGAAGTCTTCATCAAGATTCTTGTTGGAGCTCAAGCATTCTTCATCATGCTCCCAATTGCAATTCTTTCTACCTTATCTTTTCAGATGGTGTTATGTCATTCTTGACAATTCCTTCATGTTTTATGATTCAAGAGTTATCAAGAATGGGATATTTAAACCCATCATTTTCTTGGTTCAGGAGATCCTTTTCAACCCCTCATTTTTATCTCTTGGAGTCATCTTGGGTTGTATTTCACCTAAAGCTTTCCCTAAGGATTGTTGCTAAGTATGGTGCTATAAATGACCCAAGTTCTTCATTTATCATTCCGGTGAAATAAGTTTTTCATCTCCTTGTTGATATCAATCCAATCAATTGTTTTTTCAGTTAGTGGCTGGTTGTCACCTCTTAATTTTGAGATGTTTTCCATAAGCCCACATAAAGCTTATTCGTTTCGTTGTTGAATTCCAACAACTCCGTTCAACCCTTCTTCGTAAGGATGCTCTTTCAAATTCAATTTTGAGAGATGTTGTCATTTTCTTCTCCGTTCAAGTCTTTCATTGATTTATATGTTATTCTTTCATTCCGGAGGCATTGTGATGTTGCTCTCTTTAACCATCATATCGTTTTATCGAGATCATGTTCTTTCCCTTGTTTATCATTTAACCGGAGTGTTGTGCCTTCCATTCTAGTTTCCTCATCTCATCTAGTTTTGCCTGTCTTTTAACCGGAGTGCTATCTGAAATCTTTTACCCCTTGTGCCATTCTTTTAATTGTTTCGGAGACAATGTGTTGTTGTTTTCATCAAGTATCATCCCAACTTGGCAAGTTCTTGTTAATTCCTTCCATTTTCAGTCGGAGTGCTGTCCAAATTCTGTCATTCTTATTCCTTGGCTATACCGTTGCGGTTTCATATTCTTTTGGTTCGTAAGCTCTTGTTTCATGTCTTTCAACCTTCAAGGTTCTTGTAATGTTCCTCCTGCTTACCGGAGTGCTCTTAACTTCGTTCATCTCCGTTACATTCTTTCTTTCAACTTGTTTAACCTCTCAAGGTTCTTTGGTTTCACTCGTCTGTCAAAGAAGCAACTTTGTTTTACCTCTTCCTCTTCCGTTTTTACCCGGTGATATCTCTAGGATCTCGGGTCGAGATCCTCTGTTAGCGTGGGAGAGTTGTGACGCCCGATGACCGACGTCCCAGAAGATTCCAGAAGATTCCAGATGTTCCGGGCTGCCCGTGTGTTCTTTTGTGCTTGTGTTATTTATTTTTTTGCATTGCATCATGTCATCATGCCATCATGTCATTTTTATTTTTGCATCTCAACCAATAAATCGTGTGGACCTTCGGTCCATTTAAATCGAGGGAAGAATGTCTTCTCTTTAAAACATATCATCCCAATATTCTAGGGAGCTATATTAATAATATTCCATTGTTTGGAATTACCCGCAACACACTTGCAATATTTCCCCATGCCTCTTAATTCAAGTTTCTACTTCTAAACCTTGCCTATAATTCTTTTCCCGTTTTTCGAGGTCCTTCCAAAACCCTCCAACCATTTTATTTAATTTCCTTGCATTTTTGCGAGTCTAGGGAATTTATCCCCATGCACAAATTCCTCCCCTACCTTCTCTTTCTTTTCTTTCTCTTTTTCTAGTTTGTTTTAAAAGGGAAATAAGAAGTGCAGCCAGCCAGGCTCTCAGCCTCTAGGCCCACTTTCCCCACAGCCTCCTTCTCCTCTCCCTAAGATCCCAGCCGCCTAAGGCCTCCCCAGGCCCAAGCCGAAGCTGGCCCAGCCGCCCTTCTCTCCTCCCTCCGGCCCATCTGTCCTTGGCCCAGCAGCCACCGAACCCTAGCCCGTCCCTCAGCGCTCGCTCTCTCCCTCTCTTCCCTCGATGCGCCGCCAGCCTCTCCTTCGCGCGAGCCCCGCACCCCCCTTTCTCCTCGTTCCCTCGTCCCTCGATCCCTCTCCTCTCCCTGATTCCCCGACCCCATCCTCCTCGAGTGCCCGATCCCCTCGATCTGCCGTGCCATCGCCCGAACCCTCTCGATCTCTCTCCTCCCTCGAGCCCCTCTGCCTCTCTCGCTAGCGCACGCCGCCACCCCTCGTCCCTCTTCTCGCCAGGGCCGGCCAGGAGGCGCCCTCCTCTCCAGCGCCGGCCAGGGGAGCCGCCCCGCCGGCCAGGCCCTCTGGCCTCCCCTTCGTCCCTCCGCGCCAGGGACTTCGTCCAGATGCCGCCAGGACGCCGCCCCGCGTCGAGGCCGAGCCGCTGCTCGAGGCGCTCGAAGCTCGTCCTCCGGCCTCCCTCCTCGCAGATGGACCGCGGGCCCTCTCCAGCCGCGCCTCTGCTCTGCCTCCGGTGCGCCGCGCGACCGCGCCTCCAGCCCCGAGCGGCGCCCTGCTTCGACCTCAGCGCGCCCGCTGGACCTCCAGCGCCTGGTGCCTCCTCTGACCGGCCCGAACAGCCAGCCAAGGCCTCGTCCCGCAGCAGCCGCGCCTTCCTCCTGCCGTGGCCGACTCCAGCAGCAAGGCCTCGCCTCCGGCACCTCGTCGTCGGCCTCCTTCGGTGCTGCCTTGCTGCCGTGGCCGCGTCGCCTCCCGTGCTGCCGCTTTTGTTTTGTGTGTTGCTTGTGCTGTTGAACTTGACAGGGAACGCGTAAACGCCTATACGACCAAGTACCTCTCCGATGCTCAAGTCCGACTACTACATGTACAACTACGAGCTCGAAAATGACTACATGAACGACTACTCGGAGACCCCAAGTACCTCTACCGTCGCCCCGGAAAACGATGGATGCGCCGTGTACCTCTCCGATGAACGTGAACGACTACATGGCGTTGCGACAAGTACCCCTACGGAACGTGTACCACTACCGTCGCCCTGAAGATGTCCGACGCCGCAAGTACCACGACCCGCTATCGGAACAACTACTTCCGCTTCGGAAACGTGAACAACTACTTCCTCTACGACCGCGAGTACCACTACATCCACTACGATCTCGAACCGCCCCGAAACGCACGCTTCGAAGGTATAACCCCGAGACGTGACCCGTGTGATGCTTGCTTGTGGTTGTATGAAATGTTTCCGTGTGTGCATCGTGCCCGTTTCATCTTTTGTCGTGCTCCTCGGTTGCCTCATCGCCGACTCATGGGAACCCGGTGACGGGATCATTCCACCTTTCATCTTGTTCCACTCGATCTCCGCCATCTTTCCTTTTGCACCGGACTCTCAATGAGTTACCGGAACCGATATGGTGCCGTTGCATCATTTTCGGATCGTTGCCGTGGCACCCTTTCCTTCCACCGCGGTGACAATACTTCTTATATCTCTTGTTAACCTTCTAATAAAATTGCATCAACTTGTTCATGCCATCCGCATCATGTTAACAACACTAAAAAGTTTAATTGTTGTTGCTTTATAATTACTAAACATGCTCATGGGGAATTTCCGGATATGTTGTTGTTATTTTCCGGCCTCATTTAAATTGTCTAATTAGTGTAGTTTCTTTATGCTTCACCTCTTGCCATGTTAAAAAAACATTTAATCTTGTCTTGTAAATAACGAGAGTCAACTAAATAATTAATATGTGGTGTTTCATCAATATGCAACTCGTTGCATATTGATCTCCACTTAACTTGTAGATTTGTTTGTGCACTTTGCCATGCCATGCATAATTAAACCGGACATGCATCATACTTGTTTGTGCATTGTATGCCATGTTTATGCTTGTGTGTTTACCGTGTTGTTTTGCTTCTTTCCGGTTGCTTCTCTTGATAGCTTCGGTTTCGTTCCGGAGTTGTGAGGATTCTCTCGTCTGTGTTGCTCTGCCTACTTCGTGGATCCGTTCTTCTCCCTTGTGGAATCCCAGGCAAGATGACCGAACCCGGATACCATTACTATCTTTGCCTATTGCTAGAGTATCGTTCTTGAGTTTTGCCTCGATGCCCATGATCTTATTGTCAGCCTCCTACTTGTAACCATTGCCTTGTTTAACCACCCTACCTACGCAAACCGTTGCTTGGCTAAGTATGCTTCGCTCAACCCCTCTTATAGCATTGTTAGTTGCAGGTGAAGATTGAAGATGCTCGCTTCATGTTGAAGTTTGGTTGGGTTATATCACACTATATATATGCTTAAAAATGAAATCATCTATATATTGGCAAGGGTGGAAGGCTAAGCCTTTTGCTTGGTGTTTTGTTCCACTCATGCCGTTAGGAACCGTATAAACCGGTGTTATGTTCCTTGATTATGCGTTCCTAACACGGTTGGGGTGTATGGGACCCCCTTGATAAACCGCTAAGTGCTAAGTCTTTTCCAGCAAGTACCAACATTGGTACTATTCGCCTAATAACTAATAAAACTTGCATAAGGGTCTTGCAAACCCTCTTTTATTTTAATTCTACAACCCCGGGCCAGTGCTCCACATGAGTGTTGGTCCGAAACGGGGGTTACGCGGGGCCACCTCGAGGAAACTCAAGGTTTGGTAAAACCTTTGGGATCGCCCATCCGGTCGTGGCCTGAGACGAGATACGCGCGGCTACTATCAGGGTGTCGGCACGCCGGGAGGATTTGCTGGATTAGCCTTACCTTAGTTCGGTTTAACTTGAGCACGGGATTCCGAGAATACTCAGGTCTTCCCACCTATGGAGTTGCGACTCCGCGGATCGTGGGCTTGTAATGGGTCAAGTTGGAACACCCCTGCAGGGTTTGAACTTTCGAAAGCCGTGCCCGCGGTTATGTGGCAGATGGGAGCTTGTTAATATCCGGTTGTAGATAACTTGACACAATGTTTCAATACACAACCAGCGTGTGTACCGTGACTGTCAATTTCCGAATAGGGATTCGGGAGTTGAACACGGTGGGGTTTTGTTTGACCGGCTTTAGTTAGGATCACTTCGTGGTCATCTCTCGACCGAGGCATTTCTCTTCTCACTCTCTATCACGTAAGCTAGTTGCTAGTTGCTGCTGCAGACACTACTCTTTTCTTCAGCCTTATCCTCTCCCAAGGCTTAAATAGTCTTGTTACCCGGGAACGGGATTGCTGAGTCCTCTGTGGCTCACAGTTACTTCACCACACCAGATGCAGGTTCAGCCGAGTTGATGCAGGAGATGGACCAGTTCTTCACTGGGAGCTCGATGAAGAGTTTGGCCGTTTGCTTGTGACGTTTTCGACGATCAGTAGTGGTTTCTACTAGGATTCGATCCTGACCTGTGGCTTTATGTTGTTTTGGTATCTTTCTTTTGGATCTTCACCCGTAGTCGGGTTGTGATGTTTTGAATGATGATTTGCTTATGTAATGTATTGTGTGAAGTGGCGAGTGTAAGCCAACTATCTTCTTTTGCAATTTAATCCCTCTTTTACATGAGTCGTGCAAAGATGCCAAAACTTGAGATCATTCTAGGATGGGCTTATACCTTTAAGTCGTGCCTCGACACGTAGGAGGTATAGTCCCATCCTGGGCATAACACCATGAGTCCATGACCAGTAGCTATGTGATGTTCTCCTCCCGTTCTTGTGCTTCACTAATTAGTCCTCGTGAGCTGCCCTACATGATCGAGGCACATATGTAATCCTTATGCTATTGCTATGATGAGTTTGCTGGGATCCGATGGATTATGAGATTATGTTCAGATTGTACTTGAGTAATATATTTGATCTACCTCTTTTATATTTATGTTCGTAAGTAATTCTTGCATGTTCTCCGTTGTTATTTATTGCTTTGGCCAAGTAATAGGTAGTGACTCCAAGAGGGAACGTTATGCTTGATTGTGGGTTCATGCCCCTCGATGACTAGTTTGAGTGACAGAAACATGAGTCTAGGGGATGTGCTGTTGCCACAAGGGGGAAAACAACGATGCTTGTGCCCGCGGGTGCAAGGATTGTTTACTTTACGCAAAGTTCTTTTAATGCAGTTGTCTGTTGCATTGAGTTTACACTATGGGTGGGACTCGCAACTTAATACCAGCGAGATGTTCTGGATAGATATCTCAAGGTGGATGATTAGTAGTAGATATTGATGGATTTCGGTCTACTTACTTTGGCGTACCGCCCATGCTTTGAACCTCAACCTTTCTTGCAATGTAATCAGCATTGGTTTGCGCACATGGTCCTGTCAATTGCCCAGCTGTAATTCGTTTACCTCACATAGCTGTTTTATCGTCTTCTGGGAGAGAGACATCACTAGTGAACATCATGAGACTCCGGTCCATATTACCATCATTGATCACATCCGCTATTTACTTTTTGCTATTATTTACTATTGCAATTATATCTATCACTACTATCACTTGCGTTTAATCCTTTGTGAACTACAAGGCCGGAGGGATTGACAACCTCTCTGTACTCGTTGGGAGCAAAGTTATTTGTATCTGTGTGCAGGTCCACGTTGATTGCTAATATCTGGCGCCGTAGCAGTTGACACCTTCTTGTTGAACCTAGGAGTCTCTGGGGATTCGATCCTTGGTATCTTTGCCAAGGGAAAAACTTCCGCAACACTACATCTCACACCTTCCACTTGGGGTAACCAACGAGGGGCGAGAAGCCTAGCAAGAGTTTTTCTGGCGCCGTTGCCGGGGACTCCACTCTTCAAGATAGGGGAGTTGCATGCTATCTTTTACCTTTGATTTTAGTCTTATTAGTTTACCTTTCAGTTTTTGCTTTAGTATCTTTTATCGAAAATCACAAAAATAGTTATCTCGTTCTTTAGTTGTCATTATGTCGGGTCCTTTTGTCTTTGACGAGGCAGAAGTTCTCACCTTTAAACAAAGAGGTGGGGAAAGTTTGAAAGATGCTTGGTATGGAATTAATGATTCACAAAAAAGAGCCACCAAGAAGCAACCTACTACTATCCTGCTTAGAAATTTTTATGTTGGAATTACTTCTTGGAATAGGTTTATTCTAGATACTGCTATCAATGGGAATTTCCTAGAGGCCCCAGTTTGTGAGTCCCTTAGTATTATTGAAAATCTTGTTGGGAATCTCCCTGTTGTTAGCATTCGAGAGGACATCACCCTAGCTCACATTATGAAAAAACTTGAAAAGATAGAGCTAGAGATGCCAAGCATTAATAAGATAAATGAGTTGGATCGTAAGATCCAAGGGAATTTGAATAGACTTGATAGCTCCATGCGTAAAATTTTCAAAATTTTGGAGACCGTCAAATTCCATGACTTGGACTCTTATAGGATAGACAAGATTGAGGATATCTTTGATACTCTAGGAACCACCTTCTCCTCAATCAAAACCAAAAAGGTAGAAACTCCGGCAAAGAAGGAGCCTAAGTTCATTCACGTTCCAAAAGCTCCCCGCTCTAAAAGTAATCCACCTATTGCCAAAGGGGTTGAAACTGTAAAGACTTTGGAAGAAACACCTGTCTTTGATGAATTTATAAATGAATCTTCCCTTGACTTTTATCCTTTTGGTATTCTACCTAGAAGTATCTCTATGAGGCCTTTATTTGAAAGTCCTCTTAAGACTAATTGTATTATTAAAGAGCTTTTTGATGATCTTGATGATGGTTCAATTGATACAACTTGATCTATATGCATTATGCCTAGCTTAAAGGCATAAAAGAAAGCGCTTTTGGGAGGCAGCCCACATGAATAAATTTATTTTGCTTTTGTTGTGTCTTGATGTTGTTACTACTGTAGCATCATCATTGTATCTTTGCTTTTCAATTTTGTGCTAAGTGTAGCCTCTGATTGCTAGAAAGTTCAAAAGTTGTGAGGTGCTGTCCAGGAAACAGATTCTGTCCTTGGATAGAAAAAATCGTATAAAATCACCAGATCATCTTTTTGGTCTGAATTTTTTCTACAGCGTGCTCTATATAATTGTCTTTCGTGCATCTGTTCTGAGTTTTTTGATTAGAGTTGCAGAAGTGCCCCAAACAAATCAATTACTACCTGCTGTTCTGTTTTTCACAGATTCTGTCCTGTTTTGCTTTTCCTTCATTTTGCAAACCAAGAGCTTGCTTTTTCTTTGCAAAAACCTTTTGGAAATCTTGAGAAACAGTAGACCTTCAAGAATATATTTATTTCCAGCAAGGTATAATTATTTTATTATGGGTACTAACCTCGCTAATCAGATTATGGTGAGTTATGTATGAAGGGAGTTTTCAAGTGTGCGAGGGAAGATGATAAAAAGATTCAGGAGTGTCAAGCGCTCAAGCTTGGGGATGCCCCCATGCACCCCCAAGAAATATTCAAGGAGACTCAAGCGTCTAAGCTTGGGGATGCCCCCGTGCATCCCCTTCTCCATCAACATTATCAGTTCGTCTTTCGTTCCACTATATTTTAATCACTTCATGTGTTATGTGCTATGCTTGGAGCGTCTTGCTTTTAGTTTTCTTTAGTTTTTCATAACGAGTCGGAACTCAGCTTTCTTTATGTGGGAGAGAAACACGCTCCACTTCTACCTAGAACATAACATAGAATTTTCATGTCTATCCTTGTTGTGTGTGTTCTTTGTCTTTTAATAGCTACTATCAGGTTCAGCTCTTAGCTTTCATGCTTATCTTTTCAAAGAGCTTTTGTTTAGTTGGTTGCTTGAACTCTCTTTAATTACCATGCTCACCTTATTAAGAGAGTTTGCTTCCGTTGCATTGGTTGATATGTCTATGATAAAGATGCTACGTGCATGATGGCGCTTAGTAGTTCATGTTTTCTTATGGTTAGTCTCAAATAACTGGGGGGTTCCCAATGTGTTATTGGAATACCAACATGATTTGTTTGCCTATGATGTGGTATGGTTTAGTAATATCTTCCTTTGATAATTTATTTTGATTGACTTGGCGTATGCTCACGCATATTTAAGACTGTAAAGAAAGTCTGCCAAGCCTTGATGATCTTTTGTTTCTGAGTAGCGATATAACTACCATGCCTGATTCAATATTGCTTTGTCGCTCTGCATGATTATGACCGTCATTGCTCTCTTAGTTGGTCGCTCCCAGTCTTTTGCTAACCTTCGCATGTACTAAGCGGACTGACTGCTTGTGCATCCACATCCTTTAATCCAGTTATCCCATATGAGTCCACCATACCTTTCTACATGGTATTTACCTGCCATTCCTAACGGAGACTTGCATGTGCCATCTCGAAATTATTCAAAGAAAAAGCATTCTTATTTTGTGCCTCTGTTGTAAGTCCATGAGGAAGTAGTAGTTAATTCATAATCTTTTTAAGTTGGACAAGCTTCACCCCGGGATTGCATGTATAATGTGCAAACCCATAATACGAGAAGGAACTGGCATTGAGTGCGTCCGGCTCAAAAAGATAATATAACAAACAAACCCTCCTTCACGCTTTGTTCATGAGAAATCAGAAAACTTTGGCAGTGATAAACAAAGGAGATTAAGAGGATGTGATCGTCCTCATTCGGGAGCCGTTCCTCGAAACTTGTCCATCTCGAAAAGTGATTGAGTTGTCTGCTAGCATTTGTTGACGAAACATGCATGATCTAAAATAAATTATTACCTCTGTTTTAAAGCCAAGAGCTCTGGTACATGTTTTGTCTTTGTTTCCGACTACGGGTTTTCAACCTTGCCAACAAAAGCCACGGTTCGAGAGTCTCCACCTTCTTTTAAAAACACCAACTACTGAGAGCATGATTGTCATTCTGAGTGTAATGTGCATTGTCCCAAAGTAGCATTGTCTTTTGCATGATTGTGATATCGTTTATTCTGAAATCATTGTATCTAGTCATCACTTAAACCTTGGAGGTGCCCCTGCATTTATGTTTTGCTTCACTAAAGGGGGCAAGCGAGGTACCACTTTATCATATTTGCACATCATGTTCATTGCAAATCTATTTGATGTTTCAGTATCATATTGTAAAACTTTCAGTCCTTTGTGATTTTCTCATGAGGCAACTTAATTACTATAGATTCATTGTCTCAGTAAGCTTTTGTCATATGACTATGAAAAAGTCCTATATGGTTAATAGCATGTCACCACAGAAATTATTCTTGTTATCATTTACCCACTCGAGGACGAGCAGGAATTAAGCTTGGGGATGTTGATACGTCCAAAACGTATCTATAATTTCTGCTTGCTCCATGCCTCTTTTGGGTGATATTGCTATGATATTTATACACTTCCATACACTTTTGATCATATTTGGACTAACCTATTAACTCAGTGCACCCCAATGTTAGTTTCTGTTTTCGGTTGTTTTTGTATTTCAGGTTTTCAGATTACGAGAACTGCCAGGAAAAATCCAGAAAAATTATATAAAAAATCAGCGTTCCAGAAACTACCGTGCGCCCGAAGGACAGAAGGGGGGGGGGCACCAGGGCTCCAGGCGCCCTGGCGACGCGCCCCCCCTAGGCCGCGTCGGAGGGCGCCTGGGCCCCCCGAGGCTCCTCCAATGCCCCCCTTTGGCATATATTTAAAGCGTCTCCCGAAACCCTCGAGGGAGGAACTCTTTTCGCGATCTTATCTCTGTTCCGCCGCCGCCGCCGCTTCCAAGATCGGGAGCACCAGGAGAACTCTTCCCGGCACCCTGCCGGAGGGGAGGATCACCACCGGGAGCCTCTCCACCACCATGGACGCCTCCCGGATGAGTTGTGAGTAGTCTCCCTTGGACCATGAGTCCATGACCAGTAGCTATGTGATGTCCTCCTCCCATTCTTGTGCTTCACTAATTAGTCCTCGTGAGCTGCCCTACATGATCGAGGCACATATGTAATCCTTATGTTGTTGCTATGATAAGTTTGCTGGGATCCGATGGATTATGAGATTATGTTCAGATTGTACTTGAGTAATATATTTGATCTACCTCTTTTATATTTATGTTCGTAAGTAATTCTTGCATGTTCTCCGTTGTTATTTATTGCTTTGGCCAAGTAATAGGTAGTGACTCCAAGAGGGAACGTTATGCTTGATTGTGGGTTCATTCCCCTCGATGACTAGTTTGAGTGACAGAAACATGAGTCTAGGGGATGTGTTGTTGCCACAAGGGGGAAAACAATGGTGCTTGTGCCTGCGGGTGCAAGGATTGTTTACTTTACGCAAAGTTCTTTTAATGCAGTTGTCTGTTGCATTGAGTTTACACTATGGGTGGGACTCGCAACTTAATACTAGCGAGATGTTCTGGATAGATATCTCAAGGTGGATGGTTAGTAGTAGATATTGATGGATTTCGGTCTACTTACTTTGGCGTACGGCCCATGCTTTGAACCTCAACCTTTCTTGCAATGTAATCAGCATTGGTTTGCGCACATGGTCCTGTCAATTGCCCAGCTGTAATTCGTTTACCTCACATAGCTGTTTTATCGTCTTTTGGGAGAGAGACATCACTAGTGAACATCATGAGACTCCGGTCCATATTACCATCATTGATCACATCCGCTATTTACTTTTCGCTATTATTTACTATTGCAATTATATCTATCACTACTATCACTTGCGTTTAATCCTTTGTGAACTACAAGGCCGGAGGGATTGACAACCTCTCTGTACTCGTTGGGAGCAAAGTTATTTGTATCTGTGTGCAGGTCCACGTTGATTGCTAATATCTGGCGCCGTAGCAGTTGACACCTTCTTGTTGAACCTAGGAGTCTCTGGGGATTCGATCCTTGGTATCTTTGCCAAGGGAAAAACTTCCGCAAAACTACATCTCACACCTTCCACTTGGGGTAACCAACGAGGGGCAAGAAGCCTAGCAAATTGCAATGAGAGGGGAAGAGTGTGTCCACTTACCCCCATAAACCGAAAGCGGCAGCGTTTGACAACGCGGTTGATGTAGTCGAACTTCTTCTCATTCCGACGGATCAACCACCGAACGTACGTCACCTCCGAGTTCTGCACACGTTCAACTCGACGACGTCCCTCGAGCTCTTGATCTAGCAAAGTGTCGAGGAAGTAGATGAGTTCCGTCAGCACGACGACGTGGTGACGGTGATGATGAAGTGATCCGCGCAGGGCTTCTCCTAAGCACTACGAGATTAGGACCGTGGGAGTAAACGGTGGAGGGAGGCGCCGCACACGGCTAACAATGATGTTCTTGTATGCTAGGCGCCCCCTCCCCTCATATATATAGGTTGGAGAGGGGAGGAAGCAGCCAAGGGGGCACCCAAGTAGGCCGAATCCTACTTGGGTTGCCACCCCAATTCGGCCCCCTTCCTTATTTGTGTAGAGGGAAGGAAAGAGAGGGGGGGGGGGGAGAAGGAAAGGGGGGAGGCCGAATCCTCCCCCTTCCTTCTTCCTGCCCTCCTTACTTCTTCTCCTATTCGACCTATATGGGGGCGCACCAGCCCACTAGGGGCTGGTCTGTCCCTCGCTTGGCCCATAAGGCCCATATCTTTGCCGGGGGTGCCCGAAACTCCTTTCCGGTGACCCGATATGTACCCGGTACCCTCAGAACACTTTCGGTGTCCGAATATCATTGTCCTATACATGAATCTATTCCTCTCGACAATTTCGAGACTCCTTGTCATGTCCATGATCTCATCCGGGACTCCGAACAACATTCGGGCATCAAATCACATAACTCATATAATACAGAATTGTCATCGAACGTTAAGCGTGCGGACCCTACGGGTTCGAGAACTATGTACACATGACCGAGACACCTCTCCGGTCAATAACCAATAGCGGAACCTGGATGCTCATATAGGCTCCTACATATTCTACGAAGATCTTTATCGATTGTACCATAATGACAACATACGTTATTCCCTTGTCATCGGTATGTTATTTTCCCGAGATTCGATCGTCGGTATCTTCATACCTAGTTCAACCTCATTACCGGCAAGTCTCTTTTATATCATCCCGTAACTAACTCATTAGTCACATTGCTTGCAAGGCTTCTTATGATGTGCATTACCGAGAGGGCCCAGAGATACCTCTCCGATACTCGGAGTGAAAAATCCTAATCTTGATTTATGCCAATCCAACAAACACCTTCGGAGATACATGTAGAGCATCTTTATAATCACCTACTTATGTTGTGACATTTGATAGCACACAAGGTATTCCTCCGGCATCTGGGAGTTGCATAATCTCACAGTAGGAGGAACATGTATTTGACATGATGAAATCAATAGCAATAAAACTGAACGATCAATATGCTAAGCTAACAAATGGGACATGTCCATCACATCATTCTCCTAATGATGTGATCTTGTTCATCAAATGACAACACATGTCTATGGTTAGGAAACTTAACCATCTTTGATTGACGAGCTAGTCTAGTAGAGGCTTACTAGGGACTTGGTATTTTGTCTATGTATCCACACATGTATCTATTTTCAGTTAATACAATTCTAGCATGAATAATAAGCATTTATCATGAAATAAGGAAATATAAAATAACAACTTTATTATTGCCTCTAGGGCATATTTCCTTCAGATTTTTCCCTTGAATAGGAAAGGGCGATGCAACGAAGTAGAGATATGTATTTCCCTCAGTTGAGAATCAAGGTATCAATGCATTAGGAGGCAGAAATAAGTCTCCAATCTTTGCACCTGCATAAACTAACAAACACTTGCACACAATGCGGAAAAGGGGTTGTCAATCCCTTCACGGTCACGAACAAGAGTGAGATCTGATAGAGATAGATTTAAAAAAAAGTAAAAAGCTAAAGTAAACACAAAATAATTGCAGCAAGATATTTTTTGGTTTTTGATTTTATAGATGTGAAAATATAAGATGGAAAATAGACCCGTGGCCATAGGTTTCACTAGAGGCTTCTCTCTCGAAGAAAGCATATGGTGGGTAAACAAATTACCACTAGTACAGTGAGGTGCTATACAAACGGTTTTTAACCCTTTTCGCGACGGCGTTCTGAACCGTCCCCTAGTGAGTTACTGCGATAGGGGTTCTTTCTCACATGACCCAGAAACCGTCGGGGATATGCCCTCCTAGGACACACGCTTGGCAAAATGAGGTCGTGTGCAACCGGCGAGCGATCAAATATGGTTATATGTATAGTTATGCTAAAAAAAATACAATTATACAGGCCAAATCGTTTCCGGTCATAAGTACATCCCACACAGTTAGTCCCCGCTAAATGTTTCCGTTCGTATGTACATTCCACATAGTCAATCCAAGGAATACGTTTCCGTTAGTATGTACATCCCACATAGTTAATCTAAAAAGTACGTTTCCGTTCGTATATACACCCCACACAGTCACTCCAAGAAAAACGTTTCTGTTCGTAGGTACATCACGCACAATTTTCCCCATTAAATCATTTGTGATAGCGTTGCGAGTGCGCACGATATTAACAATTTTATCGTTTGCATTATTGAATGCATCACACATGGTGCATAGAAGGAACATTGTGGCAAAGGCTGTCCATCACACACACTTTTTATGTGATAAATGTTTGCGCAAATTGTCCTAACACAAACATTTTTCAAGAGGGTGTCGTGTGTGGTTGTTCATTGATCCAACACGGTTTATTTCCAGAAACTATGTGCGTTGCCAGAGGTCATCATCCACGGTGTTTTCTCAATAACGTTTGCAAAAGAAAAATCCAATTAGCAGGCTAATTGCCCTATTATTAGTAATCCATTTATTAATCTAATTGATATTTCATATTAAGCACACAATATATTTCATTTCTATATTAAGGAAGCAATATATCATAATTGAAATACATCAGAGAACAACATCATATAGCTTCAGCACTCAGCTACCCCATTACACACCAGTACCAGCACCAAGTTTCACTTGCAACATCTAGAACCTTTCGAAATTCGCATCATAGACGGTACATAGACAGCTGCATCTCATTTGGAAAACTGCTAAAGCGGAAGGCGAATATTGAGCCTTCATTGATGTTGAAGGTCTTTGCAACTTTAGTCCAGTGCCTGTGGATGATTAACCGTCCATCCTTCGTCCTCTTCAGGAACACTTCAATATTTCACTCTGGATGTTGTATGAAAACCTTCCTCGCCTCTTGACCATATATGTGGTTTGAGAGGTAATCATCAGTGAACTGCTTTGGAAAGGCCTGAAAACAATGATTTGCATAAATATCTTCTCTATATTGGAAATGGGGCAAATGAATAAAAAAGGCACGATATAATAGTTAGTACCATCTTGTAGTGAAATGATGTCTTCTTCATTGTGCAGACAAAGATCTTGTTGTTTTTTGTTGCTAATTTCTTTATCCTAACAATCTTTCGGAGTTTCTTGACTTGGCAGATATTCATTGACAACTCATTTCCCCATACGCAAAAAGGGTCGAACAGTGGGTCAAAACCTCTGACAATAGGGCCTACATGTGCAAGACCAAATTGTTAAAAACCTAAATTTTAGAATGGTTCCTGTAATTGCACAATAATGTGCTATTAGACAAAGGACCATGCATTTGCTAACTTAGATTGTAGACATCAATGCTTCCCATTGTTTCCCTGCAACACATATAAGTTAGTTAGTCATCAGGTTAAGTGAGGGTTTGCATGCTATCAGTAAAATATGTTGATGAAATATAAGCACATTGCAGATTCATCAGATTAATTCAAGCCACATGAAAAACTCATTTATCCAAACCAAGCATGATTAAGAACTAGGAAATATAGCAGTTGTATATGTTTGTCATGTATTAAGTGCAGCCAAATTCGATTTATTCCTCACATGCACAACAATACAAAATTTGTCCCATGATAATTGGACATCAAATTGTAGAATTGAACCAAGCATTTAACTAAACACCATAACAAATAAACCAAATATTAACTGAACACCACATTGCACAATATAACATACTCCTAATAGAAGATCAGACAGTTAACTAAACCAAGCATGCTTAACAACTTGGAAATATAGCAATTGTATTTGTTTCTCATGTATTTAGTACAACCCAATTCAATTTATTTCTCACATGGGATACAATAACATAATGCACCCACAACATTTGAACATCGCATTGCAGAATTGAACCAAATAGTTAACTAAACACAACAAATGAACCAAATATTAACTCAGCACCACATTGCACAATGTATAACATACTTCTAATAGAAGATCAGACAGTTGACAAAACCAAGCATGCTTAACAACATGGAAATATAGCCATTGTATTTGTTTCTCATGTATTTAGTACATCCAAATTTGATTTATTTCTCACATGGTATACAATAACAGAATGCACCCACAATAATTGAACATCGCATTGCAGAATTGAACCAAACAGTTAACTAAACACCACAACATATGAACCAAACGTTCACTCAGCACCACATTGCACAATGTATAACATATTAGAAGATCAGACAGTTAACCAAACCAAGCATGCTTGTCAACTTGAAAATATAGCAATTGTATTTGTTTCTCATGTATTTTGTAAAGATAAATTAGACTTATTTATCACGTGGAGGACAATACAAAGTTGTACATCGTATTTGCAGAATTGAACCTAACAGTTACTAAAGATGACAACTAATTAATTAAACAGTTAATAAGTGATCACCATATTGCATGACATATAGAACATATACACTAGAGTAACAGATTGCATGGTAAAATTAGATAGCACAATTCACTAGAATTTATTAAGAAAAGGCAGGAGCAGCACACGCAACGGGTTAGCCAAGCATGCTTAACCGCCGTAGCTAGCAAACTGAACATGGGTCCTTATAGCAAGGTAATAAGACAAGCTACTCCTCATCGTCGGAGATATCGATGATGATTGGCTCCTTGGTCATGGAAGAGGGCGAGGCCTCCACATCGTGGGTGCCCTCATCATAGTGGTGAGTTGTCTGAGCCGCTCCGGGAACCAACCTGCTGGATCTCGAGTTGAGGTAAGCACGTGCACACTCGGAAAACACCTCATAGTCTTCGTCGAAGGCACCGAAGGTGGCCTCGAGAAAACGCCACGAACTGTCATTTAAAGCAGCCAACCGCGTCGCGGCGTCAGCGCGCGAGGCATCGACGGTGGCCTCGACGGCGAGGTGCTCCTCCAAGATCTGGGGGTCGGAACAAATGGCAGCCATCGCGACCTCATCCGCGCGTGCGACCGCGATTTGCTTCTCCGCTGCCAAATGCTCCTTGAGCTCCTCCCTATACTGTGTGCACCATGGCTTAGGGCGACGCTTATTTGGTGGAGGGTTCAGTGATTTGGTTGGAAGGTGTCGCGCCGGCGGTCGGGGCATGTGGGATGTGGAAGGAGGAGGAGGATGGGGGTAGGGTGTGGATTACCTGCCTAGATAGACGAGGCCGAGCAGCGTGAAGGAGAGTCGCTGGTGAGGAGGCGGCGCGGCAAGCAAGGAATGAAGGTTTCAACTTGGAAAGGAAGGAGGAAATAGGAGAAATGTGGCTTTTGGTAAGGGTGCAGGGGCGGGGGCGGGGAGGTAGATATTTCTGCGGAAGCCAAATTTTTTGAATCGATTCAGCGAAAAAACTGGCACGCAAAGTGTGATCAGACACGGTCCTTTATTCAGCACTGTGTACGATATGTGAACATCGCAAACGATTCAGATAGCTCAACCCGTGTGTGATGAGTTTGAACGTCAAAATTTTTTGTTCGAATTTCCCTGGTTATAGTGGTCATCCACGTCATTGCATAATTTGGGTACACAAAGGATACTGCAACACACCCACACTTCTTAATCGAGCAAGTTCATCAATTAAACAGAGCTAGGTGACCTATACATTACCCTAACAAATTAAAGACTGACGCTCTTAATTAAACAAAACAAAGGGTACTACTACGGCTGGTGCACGTCGATCTCCGTCGCCTCTTCCATGTCCAGCTCCCGCCCGACGGTCTCCTATGGAAGGGGCTCAATGGTATCCATCGCACCATACTCTGCAAGCATCTCACCATCCGCGTCGGCCATCTCTTTGGAAAAGGCCGCCACGAGCTGGGCGTGGGCATACTCGATATGGGCTTGGATGGGCTCCATCATGGAAAGGTATGCGGTGGAGTAACTGATGGCTGCTCGAACACTCTCGGTGATTGCCAACTCTTTGGCCGTGGGTTGTCGACCGTTGTTGGAGAATCTTCATTCCATTTGTGCGTTGACGGTCACGACCTGGGCTTGAGAGGCCTAAACATGGTCGTTGGCGGACTTCATCAGGGCTAAGGCCGCCATTGCAGAACGGACAACTGTTGTGCCGCTCTCGCCCCGAGGCAGATGTTGTTGCCGCCACCTGAGGAGCAACATCAGCCGTTGGGCTGCCTTGGCTGCCCGGTCACAGATTGTGACCGTGCTCATGCACCTTGTTAGCATGCTCATGGCGGATGCGGCCGCGCTCTCGCCGGAGTGGGCCGCCAAAGTTGCCCTCACGATGCGGGTCCACGTCCCCATCTTTCACGGGCGATGATTGAACAGAAAAAATGATATTTGGGGAGCGAGCTAGTGTGCTTGACATGCCGGCTCTGGACTGCAGCCGACACACCTTCTCGCGTAAGCCATATGCGTACTATACTCCGACGGTGCTCCAAGATATTTTGTACTGCATCTCACATGGTTGGTGATAATAAACTGTGTTCGATCTACTTGATTTTTCATCTTGATTTAAATTACATAATGGGGTCACAACGGCAATGGAGGGTGTTTGAATTTCTAGAACATTTATCTGAAGTAAACATGCAACTATATGCGTGTCATAAAAAAATTGGAAATATTCAGGATTCGTTTGGACATTTTATACATTAAATTAGTTTTCTAGCCATTTCAGGTGCACAATTCAAAATTAAACTACATGCACATGCTGTAGTGCACTAACACGGGTTGTAAAATCATATATGTGCCCATGGGTTTATGCTTATGTCCCATGCAAGGAATGGGGATGAATTTCGAACACCACGACACCGTTGCTCTCCGGCAAACGTTGAGGTACTTTCTTTTATAATTCTAGTAAATCCAAAACCCATCTGAAATTCATGAACCTTGGCATGCTATCATGGAATGGCATCAACATGGTGGGGTAAAAAATATTGTCCCATTTGGGGTAGGTTATGGTATAAGCTTCTCACAAACCAGTGCTTCCCACAAGAAGCCTCATGGTTCTGTTCGGAAGATGTGTCACATTTGTGGACAAAACGATATTTGTCGCCACTTCTTGCTTTCAATTTTTTCCTGGTGTCAACATAGAACAACAGGAGTGTGGTGTTAAATTTTGGAATTTTTGGTGATCATTTGGACATTTTTATACGTTAACTGAGTTTTCTAGGCATTTATGTGCATATTTCAAAATTGAACTCTATGCACATGCTTATTTCGTAAAACATGTTGCAAAATCAAATTTGTGTCCTTGGTCGGATGCAAGAAATGAGAATGAATGTCAAACACCTTGACGATGTCGCTCGGCCTCTAACATTGAGATACATGGTTTTAAAATTCTAGTAAATCAGAAACTCGTCTTAAATTCATGAAACTTGCATGATATCATGGAACGACATCAACATGCCTTGGTAAAAATATTGTCCCATTTGGAGCAGGTTTGGGAATAAGCTTTTCGCAAACCAGAGCTTCTCTCAAAACAAGCCTGATGGTTTCGGTAGGGAACGTGCCACCTTGGGGGACGAAACGATATTTGTTGCCTCTTATTAATTTCAATATTTTTCTTGTGTTAACATAGAACAAGAGGAGTATTGTGTCATTTTTTGGGATTTTTCGGGGTTTGCATGGACATTTTTATACATTAACTGAGTTTTCTATGCATTTATGTGCCCAATTCAAATTTGAACTACATGCACATGCTCCAATGCATATAAATGGGTTCAAATTTAAATGTGTGTCCTTCTTTCCATGCTTAAGGCCCATGCAATAAATGAGAATGAATGTCAAACACCTTGCTACCGTCGCTCGACCGCTAACATTGAGATACATAGTTTTTAAATTATAGTAAATCGAAAAATCATCTGAGATTTATGAAACTCGACATGTTAGCATGGAACGGAATAAACATGCCGTGGTAAAAATATTGTCCCATTTGGGGAAGGTTGGGGTATAAGCTTCTCACAAACCAAAGCTTCTCACAACAAGCCTCATGGTTACGGTAGGGAACGTTTCACCTTTCTGGAAGAAACGATATCCGTTGCCTCTTCTTGATTTCAATTTTTCTAGTGTTGTGTTAATTTTAGAAATTTTTCGTGGTTCTCTTGGAAATTTTTATACATTAACCAAGTTTTCTATGCATTTATGTGCATAATTCAAATTCGAACTACATGCACATGCTCTAGTACATGTAAATTGTTTGAAAAATCAAATATGTGTCCTTGGCTGCATGCTTAAGTCCCATGCAAAAAATGTCAAATATCTTGCCATCATCGCTCGGCAGTGGTTTTTGAAAAAGACATCAATGGTTTTTAAATATAAATACTTATTGCAAATGTTTTAGTTAGAACACCCGTATGCAAAACGACTACTTCCCAAGGAAGCCAAGGGAAAATGTGCTGAGCAGGATTTGTGCAACTCTTGGTCGCAAATGTTTTAGATACAACATCGATATGCCAAGTGAGAGCTATGGTCTTCCCCCGTAAGTCAAGGGAAAATTCGCAGTGCAGGATTTGTGCATCTCTTCAACGCAAACGGTTCGTATTGAATACAATATGCAAAGCCAGACTTCGGCGCTAAGTGATACGTCTCCAACATATCTATCATTTTTTATTGTTCCATGCTATTATATATTCTGTTTTGGATGTTTAATGGCCTTTATTATACACATTTATATTATTTTTGGGACTAACCTACTAACCCAAGGCCTAGTGCAAATTGTTGTTTTTTTTGCCTATTTCAGTGTTTCACGGAAAAGGAATATCAAGCGGAGTCCAAACGGAATGAAACCTTCAGGAGAGTTATTTTTGGAACGATATCAACACAGAAGACTTGGAGTACACGCTAGGAAGTGAGAGAGGCGGCCACGAGGGCAGGGGCACGCCCAGGGGGGTAGGCGCGCCCCCACCCTCATGGGACCCCTATTGCTCCCCCGACGTCCCTCTTCAGCCTATACATACCTACGTACCCTAAAACTACCTGGGAGCACCACGAAACCCTAATTCCATCGCCGCAACCTTATGTACCCATGAGATCCCATCTTGGGATCTGTTCCGAAGCTCCATCGGAGGGGGCATCGATCACACAGGGCTTTTACATCAACACTATAGCCTCTCCAATGAGTTGTGAGTAGTTTACCACAGACCTACGGGTCCATAGTTATTAGCTAGATGTCTTCTCCTCTCTCTTTGGATCTCAATACAAAGTTCTCATTGATCTTCGAGGAGATCTATTCGATGTAATCTTTTTGCGGTGTATTTGTCGAGATCCGATGAATTGTGGGTTTATGATCAAGATTATCTATGAACAATATTGGATTCTTTTATGAAATCTTTTATGCATGATTTAAATATCCTTGCAAATCTCTTCGCATTATCGGTTTGGTTTGGCCTACTAGATCCATAGTTCTTGCAATGGGAGAAGTGCTTGGGTTTGGGTTCAATCTTGCGGTGTCCTTTCCCAGTGACGGTAGGGGCAGCAAGGCACATATTGTATTGTTGCCATCAAGGATAAAAAGATGGGGTTTTGATGACCCACAAGTTTAGGGGATCTATCATAGTCCTTTTGAAAGTGCAGTATATCGACTAGAGGGGGGGGGGGGTGAATAGGCGATTTTTATGAAATGCTTTAAAGCATGGTAGTTTCGAAGACAAACGATAAGCTCAATCCTATTAGTATGCAGCGGAAAGTGGACTACACTAGATGAGCCATAGTCATGTATTCAATGAAGTGAAAGCATGAAGACTAATAGCAACTAGGCAGTAGTGATCACAAAGGAAGAAGGAATGAAGCCAATCACAACAAGTAGATACTCAGTGAAGACAATCAGATAAAGCAAACATGCAATGTCTTCACAACATAGAGCAGTAAGTAAAGGGAAGGAAAGGATAGAACCAGTAGCTCGGGGAAGACAGTAATTTCTTAAACCAGTTCCAGTTGCTGTGACAACTGTACGTCTGGTTAGGGAGGCTTGGATTTAACTCAGAAGACCGCGTCTTCACCTTGTTCCCCTTGAGCTAAGAACACCTAGTCCTCGCCCAATCACTCTGGTAAGTCTTCAAGGTAGACTTCCAAACCTTCATAGACTTTGTTCACCGGCAATCCACAATTACTCTTGGATGCTCAGAACGCGACGCCTAACCGGCTGGAGGAAACACCGTCCTCAAGTGTAATAAGTCTTCAGGTCACACAGACAGAAAGACTTCACTGATGCCTAACACTCTTTGGCTCTGGGTGTTTGGGCTTTGTCCTCGCAAGGATTTCTCTCTCAAATGCTTCGGAGGTGGGTTGCTCTCAAATGACAAAAGCCGTGCAATAACTCTGAGCAGCCACCAATTTATGGTGTAGGGGGTGGGCTATTTATAGCCACTAGGCAACCCGACCTGATTTGTCCAAAGTGACCCTGGGTCACTAAGGAACTGACACGTGTTCCAACGGTCAGATTTCAAACACACAAGTCAACTTTACTTGAGCTCCAAGTAAAGCTGACTCATCCGCCTCTGGATGAGATTTGCTCTCATAGTCTTCGCTCGAAGACATAGGATTTGGTTGAGCATCACATCAGTCACTCTAGCTTAGTTCACTTGGACCCAACTTAACAGTGCAGTGGTTCCTATGACTCAATAAAGAAGAAAAGGAAACAGCGACAACTCTACATCTTCGCTTTCCATAGTCTTCACTCAATGTCTTCTCATGTCATAGTCTTCAATACGATTATCTTCATATACCACCAATGATATCAATGTCTTCATACATTTTTAGGGGTCTCTCCGGTAGGTTAACCGAATCAATAAGGGACTACTACCTGTGTTATCCTGCAATTCTCACAAACACATTAGTCCCTCAACCAGGTTTGTCGTCAATACTCCAAAACCAACTAGGGGTGGCACTAGATGCACTTACAATCTCCCCCTTTTTGGTGATTGATGACAAACTGGTTGAAGTTTTCAACGGGGATAAAGATATGTGAAATTTTAAAGGATAAAGGTATTGTCTTCGTAAGTAGCAAAAGGCTCCCCCTGAAGATGTGCATATAGTTGTTTTGCCTTTGAATGCAAATGCACATGGCAGGTTGTACTTGTGGAGATCCTCTTCAACTTATGAAGACAATTCATCATGCATAATTGATATATCGAAGATAATGACATGCACAATGAAAAATGGACGTCTGCAGAAATGACTAAGTGCGGAATATAAGGTAGCAGATGCGGAATTTATCATCGCATTACAGAGTAGCAATGCAAACGTAGCAGACGACCATCAGTTTAAGTGTTACAATTCAAAGAACCAAATGTAGCAAAACAAGAGTTGTAAACACTAGGCAAAATATAAATCACCCGCCCATATGGACCCGCTTGAAGACTATCAACTCATATGCTTCTCCCCCTTTTGTCAGTAAGGACCAAAAAGGTTTGAAGACATAGAGCCTCTACTCATTCCCAGGTGGAGCAGAAGAGGCTACAGGGTCGGTGTTGTCATTTGGCGGTGCAGAGGTGGTGGGTGAAGTGTCGATGCGTGCTGAAGTAGTAGGTGGTGAAGTAGCATCATCCTCATCATCGATCACCCTGGCATCAATTGTTGCAGCGGAGGAAGAGTACTCAGAGTCTTCAAGGGATGGAGTGCGACACATAATAGCAGTCCTTGGAGGAGTGTTGTCAAACTTGAATCTCTTAGTGAAGCCATCGTCTTGAAGATCGGCTTCAGCACTTAGTAAAGTCAAACTCTTCCAAGACCGCCTGCAAGATTCATGAGCAACAAAAGCATTCTTGGTGGCAAGATTGCGAATGCGATTGAAATCCACCAAGAGGCTCTGCATCTGACGCTTTAACCAGAGGTGATACTTGTCTTGTTTATGATGAAGATCTACAAGAAGCTCTCGATTGTTCAGGATACGAGATCTCTTCTGAGGCCTTCGAGCAATGGTGCTTTCAGTGGCTTCGGTTTCAGCGTGTCGAGGTAGACGAGTACGGCAGCCAGAGAATAGACGCGTGAGACTACTGGGACACCTTCAATCTGCTGAGTGAAGCTTTGATGATCAGCGTTGTGAAGACTAACTGGCTCCTTAGCAGGCTCTTGGTAAATTGCTTCAGCTGACATATCAACCTCAGGCAAGAAATTTTGATGGTTGCGAGCAGAGGGTTGATAAGTGACAGCTGAGTGCAACTTGATGTGGCACATTATTCAAGGGGCATAAAATTTCAATCCAAATAGATCAGCTCCAGACGTGGCCATTTGCCTGATGAACAAATCTTGAGCATTGAAGCTGATGCCATTGAAGATATAGAAGACCAAAGTCTTCATAGTGCCTTCAATCTTGGCTGATGAAGAATGTCCTTTGACAGGCCATAGAGTACGCCTTATGATGTGATAGATGGTGCGAGGCATGTACTCAAGGTCTTCGACAAAGAATTCCTTAGGATATTCAGCATCACTTGGCAGAGGCTTCATCATGCTGAGCATTTGGCTCATGTTGGGCTTACGCTTCTGGAAGATGCTCTCCAAGGCTTCAGTGTGCAGTTCACAGCCAGGTTCATATAGATCTCCTGGAGTGGGCAGGCCAGTGAGCTCAATGAGATCAAAGGCTTTTGCTTCATGATGTACATTGCCTGTCATCCACTCAAGGACCCATGTCTTCGGATCCCCGCTGTAGCCTCGGATGTGAAGTGTTGCATAGAATTGCAGAAGCAGTTCTTCATTCCAATGCTCTTTATCCAGCACAAAATTGAGAAGGCCAGCATCACGGAAGCAGTCAAGGGCTTCCTCCAAGCAGGGCAGACCAGCAATAGCTTCAGTGTCAAGACGCATATGAGGGAAAATGCGGCCTTGATTATATAGTACCCTTGAGTAGTAGGTGCGCTGTTGATGGATCCAGAACCTATCTGATGATATTCTTGGCTTGGAATATGGGTTCTTGGCGCTGTCAAAGAAGGTGTTGTGCGCCGTGAAGCTATTGGCATTGAATGACCCGGAAGATGTTGCAATACCTGGAAGCCTTGGCAGTCTTGGCTTAGGCTTCTGAACTTGGGGCCTGTGCGCAATATGATGATCAAACTGAGGACCAGCAGTACGTGGTTCAGTTGTAGGTGGTGGAATCAGAATTGGCCACCGGACAGTAACTAGCTGATCATCCTTGTTGTATGCTTGCTCAATTGTGTGAGGCCGTGGAGGTGGAACAGGAGCAGAGGCATTGTCTTCAAGCTGCAGATTGGCGTCAGGTGCAGCATTAGCTTCAGGCTTAGTACTGGCTTCAGGCATAGCACTGGCTTCAGGAGCAGTAACTTCAGGCGCAGGTTCTTCAGGCGCCAAAAGTATCTTCAGGTGCCACAAAAGCTTCAGCCATGACCACGTCATTGGCTTCAGTGTTGTTGGTGGCAGCCTCTGAATTTGTTACCTCCACTTCAGGAGCTGGAGGGTCGGACACGTTCTCCTCGAGAACAGGTGGTGCTACAGTACTTTGTTCTTCAACTTGGGGTTGTTGGGGTGGTTCTTCTTCGGCTGATGCAGCCGGAATATCTTCAGCAACTTGGGGTTGTTCTTCTTCGGCTGATGCAACCGGAATATCTTCAGCCACTTTGGCTTAAGATTTTGAGTGGCTGCCAGTAGGAGCAGCATCAGGTGCAGATGGTTGCTCTACTCCTTCTGGAGCTGTTGGGGCAGTGACTTGAGGCCTTGGTCCTTTGCGAAGCCTGCGAAAAGCTGGCGACGCCTGAGGAGATGGAGGTTGGTGGGCCTCAAAGTCTTCGTCTTCAGACACCATACTTGTGTCTTGAGTTTGCTGGGGAGTTTTTGGGTTTCCTGTGGGTGATCCGCCCACGAGTCATCCTAAGCAATTGGCGTCAATGGATGACCAATGCTGATGCGTTCGCTATTCGTGAGAACAGGCGAAGAGTCGATGTTGTACTCGATCTGAGGAAGGACGGTATCATCTTCAACATTGTCTTGAGGACCAATGTCTTCAGCTGTGGTGGGGTCGACAGCTGGAATGTCTTCAGCCTCTGTGGGAGCAAGCTCATGAACTGTCAGTCTTCTTTCTCTCTGGGTAGACGCAGGGCGAGCAACTGAGATTGGCTCGACAAAGATATGCTCTTTGGAAGCAGCCCTATCCTTCTTGGTCTTTCGCTTCTTGGTGGGTGGAGATTCATCAGAAGATTGCTTACGCTTGCGAGCATCAGCTTCAGCCACCTTAGTCTTCCTGAGCGTTGAAGCGGTTGGAGTTGCCTTAGGCTTCGTGCCAGTCATGCTCGCATGGAAGACTATGCGAGGCATTTCCTGCCCAGATGCTTCAGCTTCGGGCACAGATTGCTTCTTCTTCTTCTTGGCAGCCATTCTTGGATCAAAGCCAGGACGCCCAAGTGCCTTGCACTTTTCAGCTTCATTGAATGCTTGGATGCATTTTGCAGCCAAGTCCTTGATGCGCTCACGTGAACATTTAGCTTCTTCACGCCGCTAGCGAAAGGCTTCCTTGAGCTCTTGCATCATAACCTTGAAGTTTTGAACTTCTTGCACGCTGAGCTTGTTCATATGCTTCTTGAACTGAGCTTTTTCATAATCTATCTTTTGCTTCAGCTCAACAATTCTTTGAGCCAGAGCCAGCTCATAAGCAATGGCGCCATGAAAGGAGACGCTGAGGCCAACTGGAAGTTGAAGATCATCGAAGCTCAGGTTGGGAGTGTCAAACCATTCGTCAATGAAGTTATTGAGCACTTCGACATCAAAGAGCGGCAAATCATTGAAGATTTCAGCATCCTGCTTGCTCTTGACCAATAGCTCCAAGGCATCATCTCCAAGATCTTCATCACTTGAGAGATCAAGGGATTCATTCGCAGTCTTCAGTACTGCATCAGGAGTGAGAGCTGGACGGGGATTGCGCATTGGCTTCCTCTTCAGCTGTTTGGTCTTGGAAATTCTGGAGTGTTCCTCAGATTGCACACTTCGTGCAGGTGGAGTAGTGGCCAAAGGCTTCACTCTTGAAGCTCTTGGTGGAGTAGCCTTTGAAGCCTTTGATTTCTTCTTCTGAGGCTTCGGTGTGACACGTGCTTCTTCAGAGTCGTCATTAGCTTCAGGCCGATCAACATCTGCCCCTTGAACCCTTATGTGACTGATGAGGCCTTCTAGGTTGTAGAAGGGCCCAACCAGATTAGGTTCAGTTTCGCACGAGCCATCAGCGCGGGGTGCAGAGGGGCCAGGATTGAAGTCTAATCCCCACAGCTTCTTGTTTTCCTTGGCCGAGTTCTTAGCGAATTGAAGATTTCACTTAAAAAGATTGTCGTCGCGACACCAGAGCAAAGCGCTTGGATCAGCATCAGCAGGCTGTGGCCCTCTAACCATGCAGGGATAGAAGCCTTGAGCAATGGCTTCAGCACGAGTCTTCGGGGGAAGATTCTTATAAGTGATATCTCCCCACGGATGCTTGATGGCGTTTTTCTCGGCATACTCTAGGGTGACGAACTTGTATTTGAACCATTGTTCAGCCCAGTATCTTCGAATCCATTGGATTCGGGTCTTCCTCTGATTATAATCCTCCTCTGGATCAGTCTTGTATATTTCACTGAGATCAGGAGGCAAATCACGTGAGGTGTTGCCACGGCGCTGTCTGCCACCTTTTCTTACTGTCTTGTCAGTTGTCATTTGCTTCAACCTGAATGGCTTCAAATTGAATGGCTTCAAAACAGGCAAATTCTTCGGTTTGCTGGTCAGACAGGAACTAGCTTCAGGAGAATGAATGTGACGCTGCAAAAACTCTGCAAATGAATACAAAGTATGGGAACCAAGGGATTCTCCCACGGACATGTACCTGTGACAGCATTAGAGATGTGAGGGAAGGGGAAGAGGTCATATGCATTCTCAGAAGTTTTGAAGATTAAAACAATTTTGAAGACTTTGACCTCATAGTGCGAAGACATTCACTCATGGGAGTTGGTTCCAGATTTGTACGAATCCACGAATAAGTACAAGTGAGGAATCTAACTATAGTTGAAGCATATGTGAATGTACTAGGCAAGATATGAGATGCAGACATGATAGATCTATATATATAAGTAGGCAGAAACCTCTTGTGGTAAAGTAGATGAATCTTTATGGATCTAGAAGATGGTAAAAAGTGAGTTTATTTACCACACGATGAACTGCTTAGACTGAGTAGGAATTGGATGCCCAGTAGTTTGGTCGTCCGTGCCCTAACTTGGCGACGGAGGATAGCTACGGCGACGGCGGAGAGGAAGATGTCCGTAACCGGCGTGAGGACGGCATCGACAAGGTTGCGGCAGCGAAGCGCTTCGCCGCCGGCATCGTCGAAAGCTAGCGGAGGCGCTAGGGTTGTTCGAGGTGGAGAGGTGGTGGAAGAAACTTTTGACCATGATGGGACATGCATTTATAGGCATGGGAGACGGCACAGCATAATTACTCAGGTGCCCCTGACGGTTCATGTACGAGTGACACGTGGCGGTCATGTAATGTATTGGGAGTTGTCCCACGATCCCACGTACACCACGACTGTCGGAGTAGTCTTTCCGGCTTCTCCGGGTTTCAGGCATAACGGATGGAGCATTAAAATCAAATTTAAAGTTTGTCTCCGTATCTTCTGCTGACAAGGATGCAAAGAAGATATTCGACTGTTTCAACAGAATGCATATGATTTGGACAGACAGAGTGAGATGAGAAAGCATAGAGAGGTTAGGGTCCGATCACATTCACTTAGTCCAAAAGATTCAAATATGAAGACATAGCTATAAGTGAATGTTGTTGAGGACAGAACACAACTCTCTATATATATATCCTATGTGAAGACAAACCAAGTGCGAAGACTTTGCAAATGTAACGCCATGAGAAAAGCTTCAAACAAGAATTTGGTGGTGGCGTTACCCACCGTATATGAAGTATTAGACCCAGACACATCGCACAATTATCGTGGCGCTCCGAAGTCAAATTCCATGTTAATGTATTCACACTTAGAATGTAAGTCTTCATTGATTGAAGATATACTTTACTTCGTGTGTTGCACATCAAAGTCATCAATATGCATAAGTGATAGGATGTGTGCCTGATTACAAGATATTTGAGGATTCTAAGATATTTAGCTCACACTGCAACTTGCAAAACCTTTTCTCATCCAAGGGCTTTGTGAAGATATCTGCCAGTTGCTCTTCAGTGTTGACGTGTATGATATGAATATCTTCCTTCATAACATGATCTCTTAGAAGTGATGACGAATTTCAATGTGCTTTGTCTTCGAGTGCTGAACTGGGTTGTTGGCAATCTTGATGGCGCTTTCGTTATCATAGTAGAGCACATGCTTCAAATGGACTCCATAATCCTTGAGTATTTGCTTCATCCAGAGAAGCTGAGCGCAGCAAGATCCAGCACCAATGTATTCAGATTCAGTAGTGGAGAGTGATACACAGTTCTACTTCTTTGAAGACCAACAGACAAGTGATCGTCCTAGAAAGTGACATGTTCCAGATGTGGACTTGCGATCAACTTTGTCACCAGCATAATCAGCATCTGAAAATCCTACTAGATCAAACTCTGAGCCCTTTGGATACCATAATCCTATTGTTGGGGTGTAAGCCAAATATCGAAGTATTCGCTTCACAGCTAAGTGATGCGACTCTTTTGGAGCCGCTTGATATCGAGCACACATGCAAACACTAAGCATAATATCTGGCCTAGATGCACATAAATAAAGTAAAAAACCAATCATGGAGCGGTATACCTATTGTTCAAACTCTTTACCATTGGCGTCGGGACCCAGATGATGTTTAGAAGGCATTGGCGTCGAGTACCCTTTGCAGTCTTGCATTCCAAACTTTTTCAGGCAGTCTTTAAGATATTTCTCTTGATATATGAAGATGTCGTTGCTTTGTTGACGAATTTTAAGACCAAGGAAGAACTTCAGCTCACCCATCATAGACATTTGATATTGTTCTTGCATCATGTGACCAAACTCATCACTGTATTTCTTGTTAGTGTAGCTGAAGATAATGTCATCCACATAGATTTGGCAGACAAATAGTTCATCATCATATGTCTTCGTGAAGAGTGTAGGATCTAGGGATCCAGGTTTGAAGCCTTTGCTCTTCAGGAAGTCTTTGAGGGTGTCATACCAAGCACGAGGCGCTTGTTTGAGGCCATACAATGCCTTGTTGAGCTTGTATACCATATCAGGACGTTTTGGGTCTTCAAAGCCAGGTGGTTGTGCAACATACACTTCTTCTTCAATTCTTCCATTGAGAAAGGCACTCTTTACATCCATTTGATATAGAAGTATGTTGTGATGATTTGCATAGGCTAGAAGTATGCGAATAGCTTCAAGTCTAGCCACAGGAGCAAATGTTTCATCGAAGTCAATCCCTTCCACTTGAGTGTATCCTTGAGCAACGAGACGAGCTTTGTTTCTGACCACTTGACCATGCTCATCTTGCTTGTTGCGATAGATCCATTTTGTGTCTATTATGTTGTGCTTTCGAGGATCAGGACGCTTGACTAGTTCCCACACATTATTCAGCTCAAACTGTTGAAGCTCTTCTTGCATTGCTTGAATCCATTCAGGTTCCATAAAAGCTTCAGCAACTTTCTTGGGTTCAAATTTTGAGACAAAAGCAAAGTGCCCACAGAAATTTGCAAGCTGTGTTGCTCTTGAGCGAGTGAGTGGACCAGGAGCATTTATGCTATCAATTATCTTCTCAACTTGCACTTCATTTGCAACACGAGGATGAGCTGGACGAAGATTTTGCTCTTATTGTGCATTGTCTTCATCAGGAGGATTGTCTTCAGGCTGAGCATTGTCGTCGGGTTGATTTGGAGCAGAGATGATGAGTTCCTTGTCAGGTTGTGCTTCAGAAGACATGATCTCACCAGTTCCCATAAGCTTGATAGATTCATTTGGCGAAGCTTCATCTAGCACATTTGGTAGGGATTCTCTTTGTGATCCATTTGTCTCATCAAACCTCACATCCACAGTCTCAACTGTTTTATAGAGAAAAATGTTGAAGACTCTATAGGAATGTGAGTCCTTTCCATATCCGAGCATGAAGCCTTCATGAGCTTTGGGTGCAAATTTTGACTTATGATGAGGATCCTTGATCCAGCACTTAGCTCCAAATACTCTGGAGTAGCTTACATTTGGCTTCTTTCCAGTGAGGAGTTCATAGGATGTTTTCTTCAGAAGCTTGTGAAGATAAACACGGTTGATGGTATGGCATGCAGTATCAATAGCTTCGGGCCAGAATCTTCTTGGCGTTTTGTACTCATCGAGCATCGTTCGAGCCATCTCAATTAGGGTTCTGTTCTTGCGCTCAACGATCCCATTTTCCTGAGGTGTGTATGGGGCTGAGAATTCATGAGTGATTCACATCTCATCCAGATAAATATCGAGGCCAGTGGTCTTGAATTCAGTACCATTGTCACTTCTGATATGTTTGATCTTGATGCCATAATTGTTCATGGCACGGTTGGCGAAGCGTCTGAAGACATCTTGCACTTCAGTCTTGTAGAGTATTATGTGTACCCATGTGTATCTTGAGTAATCATCAACAATGATGAAGCCATAGAGACAGGCTGTGGTAGAGAATGTGGAGTAGTGAGTAGGGCCAAATAAGTCCATGTGAAGCAGCTCGAAGGGTTTGGATGTCGTCATGATTGTCTTCGAGGGGTGCTTGGCTCTAGTCATCTTCCTAGCTTCACAGGCACCACATAGATGATCTTTCTTGAACTTGACTTCCTCGATGCCTATGACATGCTTCTTATTTGCGAGAGTGTGCAAGTTCCTCATGCCAGCATGTCCTAGCCTCCGATGCCAGAGCCAACACTCTGAAGCTTTTGCTAGAAGACATACGGCCATCTGTGGTCCAGCTGAGAAATCTACCATATAAAGATCACATTTTCTGTATCCTTCAAATACTAAAGATTTGTCAGATTCCATTAGTACAATGCAACAAAATTTACCAAAGATCACAATCATGTTTAAGTCACAAAGCATTGAGACAGACATTAAGTTGAAGCCAAGAGATTCAACAAGCATGACTTTGTCCATGTGCTGTTCTCTTGAGATTGCAACTCTACCTAGACCCAACACTTTGCTTTTACCAGTATCAGCAAATGTGATGTGACTCTTGTTGGATGGACGTAAAGTTGAGTCCATGAGAAGATTTCGGTCACCAGTCATATGATTTGTGCATCCGCTGTCCATAATCCATTCTGAAGACTTTGGTGTCACTCCCTACAATGCAGTTAGGAGGATAGGCTTCACCAAAAGCCAGCATAAACAATTGATGCATAAGTGGATTATGAAAGCTTTAGATGTAAGTTAGGACTGATCAGATCTACATCAAGTGATTTATGGATAGCATGAGCAGTAAGTCATTTTGGGCATTTGATCTTGTGCCCTACAAGTGTTTTAGGTCCCCAGCAATAACATCAGAAGCCTTTGATTACAGGATGGAGACCTTTCCCTGCAAGAGAAAGTTAGTTCTTCTTAACCACCCACATCTTCAGGGGTGGCTTAGAAGCAATGAGTCTAAGAGGAGCATCTGAGAATTTAGGCTTTGGGGCCCTAGCAAATAGTCTTGCAGGAGGAGAATAATACTCATAAGAATAGGCAGAAAAGTTCTTTGATCTATGAACATAGCGGCTTGAAGAAACACACTCATATTCATGGGTCTGAGTATGATTTCCCTACAAAATATCTGTGTTAGGGTGACTCAGGTGAGTCCTCTATCTGTATGAAGCCTTAGGACCATATGAAGCCTTTGGTCTGGGGTTTGTCTTCATCCCAGGAGGTGTCATGATAGAATTTGCTGGAAGCTTCTCAAGACAACCTTTAGGTACCCAGATCTTCTTCATAGGTGGTCCATTCCTGCAGTTAGTACCAATATACCTGACAAACACTTCACCATTTTGATTCTTAAACAGTTTATAGTTTGCATCAAAGGAATCATCAATGATAACATGATTAGCACAAGTGAAGCCAGATAAGGTAGATGGATCCACTGAAGGTCCCTTTGCAGCAACCCATGTGGTTTTGGGATACTGCTCAGGCTTCCAGTATGATCCATCAACATTCATTTTCCTGTTGAACCCAACACCCTCTTTCCTAGGGTTTCGGTTCAGTATCTACTTTTTGAGGACATAACATAGAGTCTGATGCCCTTTGAGGCTTTTGTACATCCCTGTTTCAAGCAAAGTCTTCAACCTAGCATTTTCATCAGCAATAGTAGTGGTTTCCTCAGCAGAGGGGTTAGTGACCACATCAATGGTTGAAGATATTGCAACAGTGGCAACAGTAGAGCATTCAGCAACAGATGTAGCATTATCACGTTCAATGCATTTTAGACATGGTGGTTCAAACTCTTCGTGAGAAGCACTGACATGTTGAGCAAGTAATGAATCATGCTCCTTCTGAAGATCTTCATAACAACGCCTTAACTTTTCATCATCGGACAAGAGAGTGTTATGAAGACTTTGAAGCGTAGTTAACTTAGCCTGAAGCCTCTGAAGACTTTCAGCTAAGTTTTTAGACTGATCCATTTCTTCACCCAACATGTCATTGCTCTTCTTAAGCATGATTTGAGCCTTTTCCAGAGCAATTTGTTGTTTATTAGCAAGGGAGGCAAGCTTGACATAGCTGGGTCCGAACTCATCATCAGATTCATCATCACTAGATTCAGAGGAGTAGCATTCAGTTACCTTGGCACCTTTTGCCATAAGACATGATGCAGAGGATGATGGTTCTTGATCGAAAGTCATCGTCTTGAGGGATTCCTTAAATTTCTCAAACCCAGAATCATCACGAGTTCGATGACCTTCATAGACTTCAGAGAGACGGTCCCAGATAAGCTTCGCATGATCAAGATGCATGATGTTCCTGAACTGGTCTTGAGACAGATAGGAGCAGATGACGTCCTTTGCTGTGAGATTGAGAAGAGTGAACTTGCAAATATCATCAGCTTCTGCCCTCTTGCATAGATCAGTAAGACCAATCTCAGTGACGGTCCGCAGCTCACTGTTAATCGCCATGAGACGTTTCTTCATCATGGCCTTCCATTTGGGATACTCTTGACCGTCAAACATGGGGCAAGACACAATCTTCATTCCTGTGGTCGACATAGCTAAAACTCCAGGTGGTTAAACCGAATCACACAGAACAAGGGAGTACCTTGCTCTGATACCAATTGAAAGTGCAGTATATCGACTAGAGGGGGGTGAATAGGTGATTTTTATGAAATGCTTTAAAACATGGTAGTTTCAAAGACAAACGATAAGCTCAAGCCTATTAGTATGCAGCGGAAAGTGGACTACACTAGATGAGCCATAGTCATGTATTCAATGAAGTGAAAGCATGAATACTAATAGCAACTAGGCAGTAGTGATCACAAAGGAAGAAGGAATGAAGCCAATCACAACAAGTAGATACTCAGTGAAGACAATCAGATAAAGCAAACATGCAATGTCTTCACAACATAGAGCAGTAAGTAAAGGGAAGGAAAGGATAGGACCAGTAGCTCGGGGAAGACAGTGATTTGGTAGACCAGTTCCAGTTGCTGTGACAACTGTACGTCTGGTTAGGGAGGCTGAGATTTAACTCAGAAGACCGTGTCTTCACCTTGTTCCCCTTGAGCTAAGAACACCTAGTCCTCGCCCAATCACTCTGCTAAGTCTTCAAGGTAGATTTCCAAACCTTCACAGACTTCGTTCACCGGCAATCCACAATTACTCTTGGATGCTCAGAACGCGACGCCTAACCGGCTGGAGGAAACACAGTCCTCAAGTGTAATAAGTCTTCAGGTCACACAGACAAAAAGACTTCAGTGATGCCTAACACTCTTTGGCTCTGGGTGTTTGGGCTTTGTCCTTGCAAGGATTTCTCTCTCAAATGCTTCGGAGGTGGGTTGCTCTCAAACAACAAAAGCCGTGCAATAACTCTGAGCAGCCACTAATTTATGGTGTAGGGGGTGGGCTATTTATAGCCACTAGGCAACCCAACCTGATTTGTCCGAAGTGACCTTGGATCACTAAGGAACTGACACGTGTTCCAACGGTCAGATTTCAAACACACACGACAACTTTACTTGAGCTCCAAGTAAAGCTGACTCATCCGCCTCTGGATGATATTTGCTCTCATAGTCTTCGCTCGAAGACATAGGATTTGGTTGAGCACCACATCAGTCACTCTGACTTAGTTCACTTGGACCCCACTTAACAGTGCGGTGGTTCCTATGACTCAATAAAGAAGAAAAAGAAACAACGACAACTCTACATCTTCGCTTTCCATAGTCTTCACTCAATGTCTTCTCATGTCATAGTCTTCAATACGATTATCCTCATATACCACCAATGATATCAATGTCTTCATACATTTTTAGGGGTCATCTCCGGTAGGTTAACCGAATCAATAAGGGACTACTACCTGTGTTATCCTGCAATTCTCACAAACACATTAGTCCCTCAACCAGGTTTGTCGTCAATACTCCAAAACCAACTAGGGGTGGCACTAGATGCACTTACACCTTTCGATAAGTAAGAGTGTCGAACCCAACGAGGAGCAGAAGGAAAGGATAGGCAGTTTTCAGTAAGGTATTTTTTGCAAGTATTGAAATTATCGGTAACAGATTGTTTTGTGATAAGATAATTGGTAACAAGTAAATAATTGTAAAAGTAAATAAGGTGCGGCAAGATGGCCCAATCCTTTTTGTAGCAAAGGACAAGCCTGGACAAACTCTTGTATGAAGGAAAGCGCTCCCGAGGACACATGGGAATTATCGTCAAGCTAGTTTTCATGACGCTCATATGATTCGCGTTCGTTACTTTGATAATTTGTTATGTGGGTGGACCGGTGCTTGGGTGCTGCCCTTACATGGACAAGCATCCCACTTATGATTAACCTCTATTGCAAGCATCTGTAACTACAAAAGAAGTATTAAGGTAAACCTAACCATAGCATGAAACATATGGATCCAAATCAGCCCCTTACGAAGCAACGCATAAACTAGGGTTTAAGCTTCTGTCACTCTAGCAGCCCATCATCTACTTATTACTTCCCAATGCCTCCCTCTAGACCCAAACAATGGTAAAGTGTCATGTAGTCGACGTTCACATGACACCACTAGAGGAAAGACAATATACATCTTATCAAAATATCGAACGAATACCAAATTCACATGACTACTTATAGCAAGACTTCTCCCATGTCCTCAATAACTCACTACTAGGAAAAGGGCTATAGATGATATGGCCACTAATGGTGCACCAGACATGTGGTGCGCCATTACTATATACTAATGGCGCACCATGTGTCGGTGCGCCATTAGTGTCCAAATACTAATGACGCACCACATCCACAGTGCGCCATTAGTAACATTTTTTTTTCAAAACTACTAATGGCGAACGAGTGGATAGTGCGCCATTACTAGTTAAACTAGTAATGGCGCACCATATCCACGGTGCGCCACTAGTAATTTTTTTTTCAATTTTTTTTCAAAACTACTAATGGTGCACCAGTGGATAGTGCGCCATTACTAGTTCAACTAGTAATGGCGCACCACATCCACGGTGCGCCACAAGTATTTTTTTCAAATTTTGTTTTAATTTTTCAAAAAACTAGTAATGGCGCACCGTGGGAGTGCTGCACCATCCCATGGTGCGCCATTACTAACTTGGCCCAAAATTTCACCAATTGCACCCCCCCGTGGACCGCCTTTTCCAGTTAAAAAAATAAATAAAAGAAAATGTTGGAAATGTCAAAAAAAAGAAAATAAGTTTCCCATGTGATATGTGGTCTACTTGTTGGGAAAATTTATAATTATGAATTTCGACTTTATTTGCAAAATATCTCTGGAATTTGTAAAATGGGCATAACTTTTGCATACGATCTCGGATTAAAAAGTTTTTTATATGAAAAATCATCTACTTGAAAAGTTACATCCGAATTTAATTAAACATTTTCAAAATCCTCAGGAACCTAATAGAAAAAAGTTTCGGGGCTTTTAAGATCTAGAGGGGGAAAATGGAAAAAAATTCAAACTTACTAGTGGCGCACCGTTTTCTTGGTGCGCCACTAGTAATAGAAAAAAAATTGGTTTCGAAAAAATCAATTTTTTTTTTCAAATATGATACGTAATATGACCGGGAAGTTTGAATTTTTTTTTTGAATATTTCGTCATACTCATGAACATGAAGAAAGTCCCAGATATCAAGAAGGTTTAATAGGATTGATATGATAGATATATCAACAAGTGCCTGTGAAGTGAGCTGGTGCTGGGGTTGGATAGAACTACGAAGTTAAGCGTGCTCGGGCAGGAGTAGTGTGAGGATGGGTGACCTTCTGGGAAGTTTGACCATAGAGTGCGATTTGACTTGAGATTAAGCCATAGTGACCGGAGATTAAGGAAAAAACAAAAAAAGATATTGAAAAAAAATTTAAAAAAATTCCGTATGCCTTTTTCTAGTAGTGACTAACGTAACTACTCACAAAGCATATTCATGTTCATAATCAGAGGGGTATTAATATGCATCATGGATATGAACATATGATATTCCACCAAGTAAACCAATTAGCATCAACTACAAGGAGTAATCAACACTACTAGCAACCTACAGGTACCAATCTGAGATTTTGGTACAAAGATTAGATACAAGAGATGAACTAGGGTTTGAGAGGAGATGGTGCTGGTGAAGATGTTGATGAATATAACCCTCCGAAAGATGGGAGTGTTGTTGGTGATGACGGTCGTGACGATTCCCCCCTCCCAGAGGGAAGTATCCCTGGCAGAACAGCTCCGCCAGAGCCCTATATTGGTTCCGCCAAGGTTTCGCCTCGAGACGGCGGCGCTTCGTCCCGAAAACCTCCTTATGATTTTTTCCATGTCAAAACACCTCATATAGGAGAAGATGGCTATCGAGGGGTCACCAGGTGGCCCACGAGGCATGGGGCACAAAATGGACGTATCAGGTTTACATCATATTGCTTGAGTTTATCCCTCTACATCTTGTCATCTTGCTTAAGGCATTACTCTGTTCTTATGAACTTAATACTCTAGATGCATGCTGGATAGCGGTCGATGTGTGGAGTAATAGTAGTAGATGCAGAATCTTTTTGGTCTACTTGTTATGGACGTGATGCCTATATACAATGATCACGCCTAGATATTCTCATAACTATGCGCTTTTCTATCAATTGCTCGACAGTAATTTGTTCACCCACCGTACTGCTATCATGAGAGAAGCCACTAGTGAAACCTATGGCCCCCGGGTCTATCTTTACCATATTAATTTCCCGTCAACTTACCAATTTCTTTCGCCGTTGCTTTACTTTGCATTATTTACTTTTTCTCTATATCAAAAAATACCAAAAATATTATCTTATCACTTCTATCAGATCTCACTTTGGAAATGACCGAGAAGGGATTGACAACCCCTTTTATTGCGTTGGCTGCAAGGTTCTTATTTGTTTGTGTAGGTACGAGAGACTTGCGCGTGGTCTCCTACTGGACTGATACCTTGGTTCTCAAAAACTGAGGGAAATACTTACGCTACTGCTATGCATGACCCTTTCCTCTTCGAGGTAATACAACGCAAGCTCGAGAAGTAGCAAGAAGAATTTCTGGCGCCGTTGCCGGGGAGATCTACGCAAAAGTCATATACCAAGTACCTATCACAAACACTTATCCCTCGCATTACATTATTTGCCTCTCGTTTTCCTCTCCCCCACTTCACCCTTGCCGTATTATTTGCCCCTTTTTCTGTTCGCTTACTTCTTGTTTGCTTGTGTGTTGGATTGCTTGCTTGTCACTATGGCTCAAGACAATACCAAATTGTGTGAATTTTCCAATACCAACAATAATGATTGTATTAGCACTCCGATTGCTCCTATCATAGATACTGAATCTTGTGAGATCAATGCTGCTTCGTTGAATCCTGTCATGAAAGATCAATTTTCGAGCCTTCCTAGTGAAGATGCTGCTACCCATCTAAACAAGTTTGCTGATTTGTGCTATATGCAAAAGAAGAGGGATACATATAATGATACTGACAAATTAAAGCTATTTCCGTTTTCTCTTAGAGATCGTGCTAAAACTTGGTTCTCTTCTTTGCCTAGAAATAGTATTGTTTCATGGAATAAGTGCAAAGATGCCTTTATCTCTAGGTATTTTCCTCCCGCTAAGATTATCTCTCTTAGAAATGATATTATGAATTTTAAGCAACTAGATCATGAGCATGTTGCACAAGCTTGGGAGAGAATGAAATTAATGTTACGTAATTTCCCTACACATGGTTTGAACTTATGGATGATTATACAAAACTTTTATGCTGGCATGAATTTTGCTTCCAGAAATCTTTTAGATTCGACCGCGGGGGGCACTTTCATGGCAATCACTTTAGGAGAAGCTACTAAACGCCTAGATAATGTTATGGTTAACTACTCTCAATGGCACACCGAAAGATCTACTAATAAAGAAGTACATGCTATTGAAGAGATTAGTGTTTTGAGTCGAAAGATGGATGAACTTATGAAATTATTTGCTAGTAAGAGTGCTTCTTCTGATCCTAATGATATGCCTTTGTCCATGTTGATTGAGAATAATAATGAGTCTTCGGATGTGAATTTTGTTGGTAGGAATAATTTTGGTAACAACGCTTATAGAGGAAACTTTAATTCTAGGCTTTTTCCTTGTAATTCCTCTAATAATTATGGTAATTCCTACAACAACTCATATGGAAATTTTAATAAGATGCCCTCTCAATTTGAAACTAGTGTCAAAGAATTTATGAATTCGCAAATGAATTTCAATGCTTTGCTTGAAGAAAAATTGCTTAAGGTTGATGAGTTGGCTAGGAACGTGGATAGAATTTATCTTGATGTTGATTCTTTGAAACTTAGATCTATTCCACCTCAGCATGATATCAATGAGTCTCTCAAGGCCATGAGAATTTCCATTGATGAATGCAAAGAAAGAACCGCTAGGATGCGTGCTAAAAGAGATTGCTTTGTGAAAGCGTGTTCTTCTAGTTTTCATGATAATAAAGTTGAAGATCTGAAAGTGATTGATGTGTCTCCTATTAAATCATTGTTTTCTAATATGAATCTTGATAAATAGAGACTAGAGACGAGTCTACTTTAGTTGAAAGGCATCCCAATGATTCAGAGTTTTTAGATCTTGATGCTAAAACTGTTAAAAGTGGGATTGAAGAGGTCAAAACTTTACATAGCAATGAACCCACTATCTTGTATTTCAAGGGATTCAATTATGATAATTGCTCTTTAATAGATTGTATTCCTTGTTGCAATCCGTGCTATACTCTCCGCATGCTTATAATCAAAATAAAGCTTTTACCAAACACATAGTTGATGCTTTAATGCAATATTATGAAGAAAAACTTGAATTTGAAGTTTCTATCACTAGAAAGCTTTATGATGAGTGGGAACCTACTATGAAAATTAAGATTAAAGATCATGAATGCTTTGCTTTGTGTGATTTGGGTGCAAGTGTTTCCACTATTCTAAAAACTTTGTGTGATATGTTAGGTTTCCATGAACTCGATGATTGTTCTTTAAATTAGCATCTTGCGGATTCTACCATTAAGAAACCTATGGGAAGGATTAATGATGTTCTTATTGTTTCCAATAGGAATTATGTGCCCGTAGATTTCATCATTCTTGATATTGATTGCAATCTTACATGTCCTATTATTCTTGGTAGACCTTTCCTTAGAACTATTGGTGCAATTATTGATATGAAGGAAGTAAATATTAGATTCCAATTTCCGTTAAGGAAAGGCATGGAACACTTTCCTAGAAATAAAATAAAATAACGTTATGAATCTATTATGAGAGCCACTTATGTATTGCCTAGCAAAGATGTCAATACCTAGATCTATCCTTGTATCGTGCCTAGCTAGGGGCGTTAAACGATAGCGTTTGTTGGGAGGCAAACCAATTTTATTTTATTTGTTTTTGCTTCTGTTTAGGAATAAATATTGCATCTAGCTTCTGTTTAGATGTGGTTTTGTGTTTTAATTAGTGTTTGTGCCAAGTAGAACCTTTGGGAAGATTTGGGTGAAGTTTATGCGATCATGCTGTAGAAAACAAAAACTTTAGCGGTCACGAGAATAGCTAACATTTTTTACTGGATAGTGCTTTTTAGTTGATTATTTTTGCAGATGATTAATAGACAAATTCCTCACGTCTACCAATTTGTTTCAATTTTTTTAAAGTTACAGATTTCTACAGACTGTTCTGTTTTTGACAGATTCTGTTTTTCGTGTGCTGTTTGCATATTTTGATGACTCTATGAGTAGTATCGGGGGGTATGAATCATAGAGAATATGGAACACAGTAGGTTTAACACCAATATAAACAAAGAATGAGTTCATTACAGTACCTTTGAGTAGTGGTTTGTTTTCTTATACTAACGGCACTCATGAGATTTTTGGCTAAGTTTTGTGTTGTGAAGTTTTCATGTTTTGGGTAAGGATTTGATGGACTATGGAACAAAGAGTAGCAAGATCCTAAGCTTGGGGATGCCCAAGGCACCCCAAGGTAAAATTCAAGGACAACCAAAAGCTTAAGCTTGGTTATGCCCCGGGAAGGCATCCCCTCTTTCGTCTTCGTCTATCGGTAACTTTACATGAGGCTATATTTTTATTCAGCACATGGTATGTGTTTTGCTTGGAGCGTCATGTATGATTTGAGTCTTTGCTTTTTAGTTTACCACAATCATCCTTGTTGGACACACCTTCTGAGAGAGATACAAATGAATTGGAATTTATTAGAATACTCTATGTGCTTCACTTATATCTTTTGAGCTAGATAGTTTCGCTCTAGTGCTTCACTTATATCTTTTAGAGCACGGTGGTGGTGTTATTTTGTAGAAACTATGGATCCTTCATGATTCACTTATATTATTTGAGAGTCTTTTAGAACAGCATGGTAATGCGCTTTGGTTATAAAATTAGTCCTAATATGATAGGCATCCGAGATGAGTATAGTAAAAACTTTCACATAAAGTGCATTCAATATGATGAGAAGTTTGATACGTGATGATTGTTTTGAGATATGGGGATGGTCATATTAGAGTCATGCTAGTGGAGTAATTGTGAATTTGAGAAACACTTGTGTTAAAATTTGTGATTCCCGTAGCATGCACGTATGGTAAACCGTTATGTGATGAAGTTGGAGCATGATTTATTTATTGATTGTCATCCTTTCTGTAGAGGTCAGGATCGCGCGTTGAATACTTTGTTTTGATAACTCGTAGATTTTTGCAATAAGTATATGAGTTCTTTATGACTAATGTTGAGTCCATGGATTACACGCACTCTCACACTTCCACCATTGCTAGCCTCTCTTGTATCGCGCAATTTTCACCGGTACCATACACCCACCATATACCTTCCTCAAAACAGCCACCATACCTACCTATTATGGCATTTCCATAGCCATTCTGAGATATATTGCCATGCAACTTTCCACCATTCCGTTTATTATGACATGCTTCATCATTGTCATATTACCATGCATGATCATGTAGCTGACATCGTATTTGTGGCAAAGCCACCGTTCCTAAATTTCATACATGTCACTCTTGATTCATTGCACATCCCGGTACACTGCCGGAGGCATTCACATAGAATCATATTTTGTTCTACCTTCGAGTTGTAAGTAAATAAAAAGTGTGATGATCTTCATTACTAGAGCATTTTCCCAGTTAGGAAAGGATGATGGAGACTATGATTCCCCCACAATTCGGGATGAGACTCCGGACGAAAGAAAAAGAAAAGAAAAAAGAGGCCATAAAGAAAAAAGGGGGAAAGGACCAAAGAAAAAAAAGAAAAGGAAAAAAAGAGAAAGAAAAAAAGAGAGAAAAGAGAGAAGGGACAATGCTACTATCCTTTTTCCACACTTGTGCTTCAAAGTAGCACCATGATCTTCATGATAGAGAGTCTCTTGTTTTGTCACTTCCATATACTAGTGGGAATTTTCATTATAGAACTTGGCTTGTATGCTCCAATGATGGGCTTCCTCAAAATGCCCTAGGTCTTCGTGAGCAAGCGAGTTGGATGCACACCCACTTAGTTTCCCTTGTTGAGCTTTCATACACTTATAGCTCTAGTGCATCCATTGCATGGCAATCCCTACTCACTCAAACTGATATCTATTGATGGGTATCTCCATAGCCCATTGATATGCCTAGTTGATGTGAGACTATCTTCCTCTTTTGTCTTCTCCACAACCACCACTCCATTCCACCTATAGTGCTATATCCATGGCTCACGCTCATGTATTGTGTGAAAGTTGAAAAGTTTGAAAAAATTGAAGTGTGAAACAATTGCTTGGCTGAAACCAGGGTTGTGCATGATTTAAATATTTTGTGTGATGAAGCTAGAGTATAGCCAGACTATATGATTTTGTAGGGATAACTTTCTTTGGCCATGTTATTTTGAGAAGACATGCTTGCTTTGTTAGTATGCTTGAAGTATTATAATTCTTATGTCAATATTAAACTTTTGTCTTGAATCTTTCGGATCTGAACATTCATGCCACAATAAAGAAAATTACATTGAGAATTATGTTGGTTAGCATTCCACATCAAAAATTCTGTTTTTTTATCATTTACCTACTCGAGGACGAGCATGAATTAAGCTTGGGGATGCTTGATACGTCTCCAACGTATCTATAATTTTTTATTGTTCCATGCTATTATATATTCTGTTTTGGATGTTTAATGGGCTTTATTACACACTTTTATATTATTTTTGTGACTAACCTACTAACCCAAGGCCTAGTGCAAATTGCAGATTTTTTTGCCTATTTAAGTGTTTTGCGGGAAAGGACTATCAAACGGACTTCAAACGGAATGAAACCTTCTGGAGAGTTATTTTTGGAACGATATCAACACACAAGACACGCTAGGAAGCGAGAGAGGCGGCCACGAGGGCAGGGGTGCGCCCCCACCCTCGTGGGCCCACTATTGCTCCCCTGACGTCCCTCTTCTGCCTATATATACCTACGTACACTCAAACTATCAGGGAGCACCACGAAACCCTAATTCCACCGCCGCAACCTTCTGTACCCATGAGATCCCATCTTGGGGCCTGTTCCAGAGCTCCACCGGAGGGGGCATCGATCACGGAGGGCTTCTACATCAACACCATAGCCTCCCCGATGAGTTGTGAGTAGTTTACCATAGACCTTCGGGTCCATAGTTATTAACTAGATGGCTTCTTCTCTCTCTTTGGATCTCAATACAAAGTTCTCCTCGTTCTTCGAGGAGATCTATTCGATGTAATCTTTTTGCGGTGTGTTTGTCGAGATCCGATGAATTGTGGGTTTATGATCAAGATTATGTATGAACAATATTGGATTCTTTTCTGAAATCTTTTATGCATGATTTAAATATCCTTGCAAGTCTCTTTGAATTATCGGTTTGGTTTGGCCTACTAGATATATAGTTCTTGCAATGGGATAAGTGCTTGGCTTTGGGTTCAATCTTGCGGCGTCCTTTCCCAGTGACAGTAGGGGCAGAAAGGCACATATTGTATTGTTGCCATCGAGGATAAAAAGATGGGGTTTACATCATATTTCTTGAGTTTATCCCTCTATATCATGTCATCTTGCTTAAGGTGTTACTCTGTTCTTATGAACTTAATACTCTCGACGCATGCTGGATAGTGGTCGATGTGTGGAGTAATAGTAGTAGATGCAGAATCGTTTCGGTCTACTTGTCACGGAAGTGATGCCTATATATAATGATCATGCCTAGATATTCTCATAACTATGCGCTTTTCTATCAATTGCTTAACAGTAATTTGTTCACCCACCGTAGAAATCTGCTATCATGAGTGAAGCCAGTAGTGAAACCTATGGCCCGCGGTCTATCTTTACCATATTAATTTCCCGTCAACTTACCAATTTCTTTCGCCGTTGCTTTACTTTGCATTATTTACTTTTTCTCTATATCAAAAAATACCAAAAATATTATCTTATCACTTCTATTAGATCTCACTTTTGTAAATGACCGAGAAGGGATTGACAACCCCTTTTATCGCGTTGGATTCAAGGTTCTTATTTGTTTGTGCAGGTACGAGGGACTCGCGTGTGGTCTCCTACTGAATTGATACCTTGGTTCTCAAAAACTGAGGGAAATACTTACGCTACTGTGCTGCATCACCCTTTCCTCTTCGAGAGAATGCAACGCAAGCTTGAGAAGTAGCACTAAGCCAACAGAAAATGTGCCGAGCAGGATTTGTACATCCCTGATTGCTTGTTAGAACTACGTCGGTATTTCCCCAAAGAGGAAGGGATGATGCATCACAACAACGGTAGGTATTTCCCTCAGTGTGAGACCAAGGTTATCGAACCAGTAGGAGAACCACGCAATACTACGTGAACGACACCTGCACACAAATAACAAATACTTGCAACCCGACGTATTAAAGGGGTTGTCAATACCTTTCGGGTAGCGGTGCCAAAAGATTGGCAAACATACGTGAGAAAGTTGTAATAATTTGATAGACTTAACCCCAAATAAAATAAAGTGCAGCAAATTATTTTTGTATTTTTGGTGTAATAAATATGAAAACAAAAGAAAATAAAATAGCTCGTAAAGCAAATATATTAAATAAGAGACCCGGGTGACCTAGGTGTCACTAGTGGATTCTCTCGAGAAAAATAGCAAGCGGTGGGTAAAGGAATTACTGTTGGGAAATTGATAGAACTTAAAATAATCATGAAGATATCCAGGCAATGATCTTTATATAGGCATCATGTCCAAGATTAGTAGACCGACTCCTACCTGCATCTACTACTATAACTCCACACATCGACCGCTATCCAGCATGCATCTAGTGTATTAAGTTCATGGAAAAACGGAGCAATGCAATAAGAACGATGACATGATGTAGACAAGATCTATTTATGTCTAAATAGACCACATCTTGTTATCCTTAATGGCAACGATACATACGTGTTGGTTCCCCTTCTGTCACTCGGATCAAGCACTGTAAGATCGAACCCATCACAAAGCACCTCTTCCCATTGCAAGATAAATAGATCAAGTTGGCCAAACAAAACCTAAATATTGGAGAAGAATTACGAGGCTATAAGCAATCATGCATATAAGATATCAAAGAAGACTCAAATAACTTTCATGCATATAAAAAGATAGATCTGATCATAAACTCAAAGTTCATCGGATCCCAACGAACACACTGCAAAAAGAGTTACATCATATGGATCTCCAAGAGACCATTGTATTTATAATCAAAAGAGTGAGAGAGAGAGAGGAAGCCATCTAGCTACTAACTATGGACTCGTAGGTCTACAAAGAACTACTCACGCATCATCGGAGAGGCACCAATGGACATGATGAACCCCTTTGTGATGGTGTCTAGATTGGATCTGGTGGTTCTGGAACTTGCGGTGGCTGGAATATATTTTCGTCGACTCCCCAAGGGTTTCTGGAATATTGGGGTAGGCGCGCCCTTATGGGTTGTGCCCCCCTGGGGCACCCCCTAGGTGCTTCTCTGGCCCAACAGGTGTCTTCTGGTCAAGAAAATCCACAAAAAGTTTCGCTGTACTTGGACTCCATATGATATTGATTTCCTGCGATGTAAAAAGCAAGCAGAAAACAACAGCTTGCACTTGGCACTATGTCAATATGTTAGTACCAAAAAATGATATAAAATGATTGTAAAACATCCAAGAATGATAATATAACATCATGGAATAGTAAAAAATTATAGATACGTTGGAGACGTATCAGCATCCCCGAGCTTAATTCCTGCTCATCCTCGAGTAGGTAAATGATAAAAATGAAATTTTTGATGTGGAATGCTGCCTATCATGTTCATCTCATATTCTTTATTTTATAGCATGGACAATTGGACCTTTTTATGTGGTTCGAAGCAATAGTCTAGTTTTGACATGAGGACTTCAATATTCAAGCATATCAACAAATAACCATGTCCTTCAAAATATCAATACTAAAGCAAGTTATCCCTAGCCCATCATGCTTAATCATTGATCCATTCATGCCACACATCCGAATGTCAATTTTATCCAATGCTCAAGTATGATAATAGTGTTCTGTAGTTGGTGCTTTGTAAGAGAAAATGGAGACTCCATTTTTTTTGGATAAAGTAAAAGATAGGCCCTTCGCAGAGGGAAGTAGGGATTTGTAGAGGTGCAAGAGCTCAAAGATTATATAGAGAGGAAACTTTATTTCGGTTGGCATTCTTTTCTCGCCAACAAGAGCGACTTAAAGTTCCCAACACTTTCCATGCTAGATGCATCATAGGTGGTTCCCAAACAGAAAATAAAGTTTATTCCTTTTTCCACCAAACTTTCACAAGCCATTGCTAACCGTATCCATAGGTGCCCTCCATACCAACACTTTCCAAGGAATTTATTATTTGACAACATAAAGTAAAAAAAATCTTTTCATTTCGGGACTGGGAATCCATATTACCGCCATACTCCCGTGCAATGACAAGTGAATGAACACTCATCCTGAGAATAACACATCCAACATGTAAACCATTGGCCACACCTCGCTGCTTCGCGAGCGGTGAGGGCACACAAAAGAGAAATTTATTTTGAAAATTAGAGTTGGCACATACAAATTTGCTTAGAACGGCTTGGAAATACCGCATATAGGTAGGTATGGTGGACTCATTTGGCATAACTTGGATCTTAGGATATTGATGCACAAGTAGTATTTGTACTTAGTACAAAGTGGAGGCTAGCAAGAGATTGAGAAGCGACCAACAATGGAGCGAAAACCATGATAAGGGAACATTAAGCATAACCAACACCAAATACTGCAACACAAGTAGGATATAATTTCATTGCATGACTATTGACTTTCGTGCTTGCATAGGGAATCACGAACCTTAACATCAATATTCTTACTAAGGCATAATTACTCATCAACATAGTCACATTCACTATCATCATATCTCAAAACTATTACAAAGAATCGATTTTATTTTGTCCAATGATCTTCATGATTTTTTTATTATATCCTTCTTGGATATCTATCACTTTGGATCTAATTTCATATGTCGCTTTTGATAAGCTCAAACAAATATAAGTGAAGAACATGAGCATCATATTTATTTCTCTCAAATTAATCTAAGTGAAGCAAGAGATAATTTCTTGAAAAATAACAAAGCACACCGTGCTCAAAAAGATATAAGTGAAGCACTAGAGTAATTATATAGCTCATAAAGATTTATGTGAAGCATAGACAACAATTCTAACAAGTCATGGCATAATTTGGGCTCTCTCAAATGGGTCTGTCCAACAAGGATATTTATTGAAAATTAAAGAGAAAACAAGCAAAGACTCATATCATACAAGACGCTCCAAGCAAAACTCATAATATGTGACGAATAAAAATATAATTTCGAGTAAAATACCAATGGTCGTTAGAAGAAAGAGGGGATGCCACTCGGGCATCCCCAATCTTAGTTGCTTGCTTATCTTTGGATAATAGCTTGGGATTCCATGGGCATCCCCAAGCTTAGGCTCTTCTTACTCCTTATTCCTTCATCCATCATAACATCACCCAAAACTTGAAAACTTGAATCACACAAAACTCAACAAAACTTCGTGAGATCCATTAGTATAACAAAACCAATCTTTACTTCATATACTGTAGCAAACCAATTCTTATTTCGTAATTTTTTTTATATATACTGTAGTCTAACTTTTATATGGCATAAACTCATCAAAGAAACCATAGAATCATCAAAACAAGCACATAAAACAATATAGACAGAATCTGTGAAAAAACAGAACAATCTGTAAAGATGCGAATTTTTACCATACTTCTGCAACTCTAAAAATTCTGAAAAATTAGGATAATGTGGAAAATTTGTATATTTATAACCGCAAAAAAATTCAAGAGTTTATCACGTTCCAATAATCGTCAGTAATTCTAACTCTGGACGCAAAAGTTTTTGAAGGTTTCAACGCGATCATATCAACTATCAACCAAATCATCCCAAAGGCTTTGCTTGGCACAAACATTTATTTAAACCACAAAACACATCGAAACAGAGGTATTATTGGGTATTTTATTGAAAACAGCACGGAAACCAAAAAGCAAAAAGATACAAGTTGGGTTGCCTCCCAACGAGCACTATCGTTTTACGCCCTTAGCTACGCATAAATCAACGATCTAAGTTGTGTCATCCTTGGCCTTATTTTCCATGGACGTGCTCTCACCATGAGGCTTAGCAAAAATGACTTGAATAACATTGTCCAAAGAAATTTTAGCATTATCGAGCTACCCAACTTTATATCCCCTTTGATTTCCGGCAACAATCTAAGAATATTGTTGATTAATATCATTAAAAAATTGTTCGATTATATCTAGAACGGGGACTGCCTTTTTAAGATATTCATCATAAATTTGATTATTACCAAGCAAGTGCATCAAAATATCATCACTATTATAAAGGATCTCATCTATGACCGTCTTTTCATGGTTCATACCTTAAAAATAAAAAATTTCCCTAGCCTCCATTAATATGTAATCAAATTCATTCATGAGGATACGGGTGGCTAACTTTTTAGCCTTGGAATGCTTTAAAGTGGGTAGTTCAAAAAACAATCTTTGCAAGGTAGGATGGGTACGGATAAATCTATTCTCAAGTTTCAATACTAGTGCTGAAATAGCTTCCGCATACAATTTTGTTCTTTTGAGTATCGGGGTGTCATCAAGAGTCAAAATCCCAACACAATTGAAAAACTCTTGGATATATTCTTTCCCCATGATATTCACTTGACCCAAAACAAAGGTTTTAGCATCCAGATTGCCTGATCTTCCAATTTGAGGAGTCAAGATATCATTTGTTTCTGCCATACCAAAATCACTCATGGTGACAAGCAAGGTAGGAGATCTGACGGAAAACTGGCGGACGAAAAAGAAAGCAAATAAAACGACAAATTTTTGTGATGGTAGATGTTGATGATGTCTCCCCGACAAGGGCACCAGAAATTCCTTTTGATTGCTTGTTAGAACTACGTCGGTATTTCGCCAAACAGGAAGGGATGATGGAACACGGCAACTGTAGGTATTTCCCTCAGTGTGACAACAAGGTTATAGAACCAGTAGGAGAACCACGCAACACTACATGAACGACACCTGCACCCAAAAAACAAATACTCACAACCCGACGTATTAAAGGGGTTGTCAATTCCTTTTTAGTAGCGGTGCCAAAAGATTGGCAAACGGAAGGGAGAAATTTGTAATAATTTGATAGATCGAACGCCAAATAAAATAAAGTGCAACAATGTATTTTTGTATTTTTGGTTCAATAGATCTGAAAACAAAATCCAATAAAATAGATCGCAAAGGAAAATATATTAAAGAAGAGATCCGTGGGTCGTAGGTTTCACTAGTGGCTTCTCACGAGAAAAATAGAAAACGATGTGTCGTGGAATTGGCACGGCAGATGTCCGATTTAGAGGACTTAGGTGTGGAGCCATCGCGCGGGTTAGCTTGAAGAGGTTAAAGCACACGAAGAACACAGAGGGTTTATACTAGTTCGGGCCCTTCGATGAAGGTAAAAGCCTACGTCTAGTTTGGTTTGGTATTACTTGGGCGTCGATCAACAGGGAGCGGATTGCTTGCCTGTGTCTCGACGGGTTGTTGCTTGCCCCTTGAACCGTCGCCGGGTCATCCCTTTATATAGGAGGCAGCGCCCGATCCGGTTTACAGAGTCCCGAGGCCGGTTCAAAATCGTGTCCGCCTCGGTCTCTGCTCTTTCTATCTTACACTTCAAGTTACACGGCATGACGGTTTACAAACCGTAAGATATACATATGGGCCCTAAGCCTCCATGGGCCGTAACCTCCGGTTTATATTCTCCTGGGCTTTATGATAATACAACTATATAAGTGTAATCCGGATCTTCCTAGCCGGTTTATACCTGCTAGTAATATCCCTGACATTAGGCCCTAGATTGATTTGAACTTGTTCATGTCAGTCTTCTAAGTCTTGCATAAATTTCTTCTCTGTAATTTCTCCGCTTTGTAAACCGGCCATGACGTCATCTCCAGAAATCATGTCAATCTGTCGTGACATCACCTCCGCATTTATTGCTCACCTCTATTTGTTACCTTTGTTAAATGCTATCCCGAAGATCGAGGCGACAATGGAATCTTTATCCAATCTATGACCTCCTTGATTCCCGCGCTTGCCGTTTCACCTCACCAGCTTATAAATACCGCTGAGACCTGTCCTTTTTCTTCCTTCCACACTTCTTCTTCCTCCGTCGCCCGAAGCTCCGCCGCCGTTCTTCGAGCCCGTCGCCGTCATCAATCCAGGCCGCTGCATCACCCTGAAACGTGTCCAGAGCACTCCGCCGCTGTCCTCTTCTTCCTCAGGTACTTCTTCTTTCTCACTGTAGATCTCAATCTAGGGTTCGTCCATGACTTCCGCCATGAAACCTCGAAGCTTTCTGTTCATCCCTATGGGTTACACTTGCAGTAGACTCAAACCTTGGATACGTTTCGAATGCGCTCCTACTCCGTGGTTTAAACTTATATTCGAATCTTAGATTCAACCCTTAGATTCATTTGATCTATAGAAACCCTTCGTGGTTCTTCCTGTATAAGACTTGCGTATATTTCATCTTTTTCTTACGGCTCAGATCCATTCTTACTTTAGCCTTCTGTAGAAACCTGTTTCTTCGTCTTTGTAGATCTGTAAGTTTTTCACCGGTTTAACCAATCATATGCTCTTCTTGTAAAGAATTCGTCGTAAGCCCGACGGTTTAGCCTCCTCTTTTTCTGTTATTATAAACCGGTAGCTGCTCGCTTCACATCTGCTTCCGGGTTGTCAATGCCATTAGTCCCTTGTCTAAACCGTCGATATAATTTGATGTTACGCTCCGGTTTATGCTTCAGTACTTAGTAATCCGGATTTTACACTGTATCTTTCAGCGTTTCCTTTAGTCAAGATGGCTGCCAAGCAGTTCGTTTGTTGCAACTGGGCTCCTTCCCGTATTACGGAAGAGGACTTAACCAATGCCACTTCAATTGGTCTTCTGGGCCCCCAAGCGGTTCTGAAATGGCGGGCCCCAGGCAATGAGTGTCCTCCTACCCCTAAAGAAGGAGAAGTCATCGTTTTCTTTGATCATATGGCCCGGGGTTTTAGCCCTCCCGGTTCAAAAATTTTCCAGGATGTGCTGGCTGCTTTTCAGCTCCATCCTCAAGATATAGGTCCGAACTCTATATCAAATGTCTGCAATTTTCAAGTCTTCTCGGAAGCATACCTTAAGAAGAACCATCTGTGGATCTGTTCCAAGACTTTTTCCACTTAAACCGGCGGACAGAGTTTACTGCCGGACCGCATCAAGAGCTGGGCGGTGTTAGTATTCAGAAGAGAAGAGATGTGATCTTCCCTCACGCTGCTCTCATTACACACCCCAAGGAATGGAACCAATCATGGTTCTATTGTAAAGATACTTCGCCTGAAGGAGAAAACCCACTGCCGGGTTACCGTGAACATCGTCTACCTGAGGATCATCCCCTGCCGCAGCGCCTTAGTTCTTCAGAACGGGCCCGGTTTGCTCCTCAGCTTGCTAAGCTTAGGGCTTTTATGGCCAACGGTTTAACTGGAGTAGATTTCATTCGCTGTTGGCTTGCCTGGAGCATCCTTCCACTGAGCCGGCGCTCCGGCCTGATGTGTGAGTATACCGGAAAGACGGATGACCCTCAGCGCCACATTGACATAATACTTCCTGAGAAAGAAGTCATTGAATTCGCAAAGAAGATGCTCAACATCTCCCTGGAAGAATGCAGCCAGACCGGATTGGCTCCTTTTTATGAAAACAACAAACCGCCAGCCGTAAGTTCTTTCTGACCTCTTCTGCTTTTTCTGATCCTTCCATATCAATTGTCTTCTATTTATTTCTTATCTTCTGCACAGGCCAGCGATCCCTTCTGGAAAAGAAAGCCTCAGGATAAGTCAGGCAAGTAGCCACGCTGGAAGACGTATGCTGTCAAGAAGAAAAAGGCGGCTGCTGCCTCCGGTTCACATCCTGAGGAAGATGATCCGGATTCCGAGGTATGACTTGATCCTGATATGTTTTAATCTCCCTTTATCCAAATTTATGTTAACAATGTCTTTCCACAGGATTTGGCTGAAGGAAGTAAAGCGGCAGAAGTTGAGGTAATCTCTCTTTCTTCAGACACTGAACCGCCGGCGCCCAAAATTCGTCGGGCGTCCCGGAAATACCATTTTTCTCATCCTTATGCTCAACTGGACCCCAAATTTCTTTCGAAGAAACAACAGCATGAAGCACGCCGGACTACGCGCCATAGTGGCCATGTAGTAGAATCCTCCGGAATATCTCTTACTCCGGCTCGCATGCGCCGCTCTGAGGTTTTACTTTTTCCAACTCTTCTTCATCCAAAGGCCGGACTTATACGTAAACCGCTTAAACTGTCTGATCCTAACTATCAGGAGACTCCTTTGTCCTCTTCTGGTGAGTCGACTGCCACACAGGTCCCTGTGCTGAAGACCGTGCCTGGGTAAGTCCCTTTCAATATCCGGTTTATGTTTGTATTTGTTCCTTGATGATTCTCATTTGTTCTGTCAATTTTCTTCAGCAAGCCCAAGCCTAGCAAGAAGGCGAAGGCCACCAAAGCGGCTGCCGAGACTACTACCGCTGAACCGGCGGCTGATCCGGATGAAGTCATCCCTCGAGAGAGCGATCCTGCAACTCAGTTTGATGATCCTGCTCCCATGGACCATGATGATATTGTTGCCCCGGAAGATACCAATGTGGAAAATGCAGTTGAGCCAGCGAGTCCTGTCCGGGTTAGCCCTCCTCGGACTAACCCGGCTCCTGTTAGCCCGGCCCCTACTGCTGCCCCTTCGCAGCCAACCATTGCCTCTTCTCCGGATGTTCAAATAACCGGGACATGTTTGACCGCTCCTGCTGAGCCTATCATCTTGGCCAAGCATACTGCTAAAGTGGAGAAGCTTCAACAAGAGAAGGGCAAGTGGAGCACGGACTTGTCCAGCTATGCCGAATTGAGTGCCCAGGAACTTTATTCCGGGTATTTGAACCGGCTTCATACCAGCCGCGATTATGAATTGGGCTTGGTTAATATGATGAAGGATAAGTACGAGGTAACTTCCTTCACTTGTCTTTGTTTTGTATTCTTTGTACTCCTGTCTTTATACCATAGTATTCCCCAAGTGCCGGTTTAGCTTCGTTGTAGGTGAACCGGTACTTCCAATGTATGTAAAATGAACTTACATTAGCCCCCAAGTGCCAGGGGCATAACTTGTTTTATGTGCCTGGGACTTGTTTGAATATCTCTTTTAATACTTCAACTGCACATTAGCCCCTGATACGTCCAAATCATATCTATAATTTCTGCTTGCTCCATGCCACTTTTGGGTGATATTGCTATGATATTCATACACTTCCATACACTTTTGATCATATTTGGACTAACTTACTAATCCAGTGCACCCCAGTGCCAGTTTCTGTTTTCGGTTGTTTTTGTATTTCAGGTTTTCACGTTTTGAGAACTGCCCGGAAAAATCCAGAAAAATTATATAAAAAATCAGCGATCCGGAAACAACACTGTGTCCGAAGGGCAGCCTGGGGGGGCCACAGGGGCTCCAGGCGCCCTGTGGGCGCGCCCCCACTGGGCCGCGCCGGGGGGCGCCTGGGCCCCCCGAGGCTCCCCCGGTGCCCTACTTTGGCATATATTTAAAGGGTCCTCCGTAACCCTCAGAACAGGACTTCTTTTCGCGATCCCATCTCTGTTCCGCTGCCGCAGCCGCTTCCAAGATCTGGAGCACCAGGAGAACTCTTCCCGGCACCCAGCCGGAGGGGAGGATCACCACCGGGAGCTTCTCCACCACCTTGGACGCCTCCCGGATGACTCGTGAGTAGTCTCCCTTGGACCATGAGTCCATGACCAATAGCTATGTGATGTTCTCCTCCCGTTCTTGTGCTTCACTAATTAGTCCTCGTGAGCTGCCCTACATGATCGAGGCACCTATGTAATCCTTATGCTGTTGCTATGTTGAGTTTGCTGGGATCCGATGGATTATGAGATTATGTTCAGATTGATCTTGAGTAATATATTTGATCTACCTCTTTTATATTTTAGTTCATAAGTAATTCTTGCATGTTCTCCGTTGTTATTTATTGCTTTGGCCGAGTAGTAAGTAGTGACTCCAAGAGGGAACGTTATGCTCGATTGTGGGTTCATGCCCCTCGATGACTAGCTTGAGTGATAGAAACATGAGTCTAGGGGATGTGCTGTTGCCACAAGGGGGAAAACAACAGTGCTTGTGCCCGCGGGTGCAAGGATTGTTTACTTTACGCAAGGTTCTTTTAATGCAGTTGTTTGTTGCATTGAGTTTACACTATGGGTGGGACTCGCAACTTAATACCAGCGAGATGTTCTGGATAGATATCTCAAGGTGGATGATTAGTAGTAGATGTTGATGGATTTTGGTCTACTTACTTTGGCGTACCGCCCATGCTTTGAACCTCAACCATTCTTGCATTGTAATCAGCATTTGTATGCGCTCGTGGGTCCTGTCAATTGCCCAGCTATAATTTGTTTACCTCACATAGCTGTTTTATCGTCTTTTGGGAGAGAGACATCACTAGTGAACATCATGAGACTCCGGTCCATATTACCATCATTGATCACATCCACTATTTACTTTTCGTTATTTACTTACTATTGCAAAACACTATCTATCACTACTATCATATTGCTTTTAACCCTTTGTGAACTACAAGGCCGGAGAGATTGACAACCTCTCTATACTCGTTGGGAGCAAAGTTATTTCTATCTGTGTGCAGGTCCACGTTGATTGCTAATTGCGCCGTTAGCAATTGACACCTACTTGTTGAACCTAGGAGTCTCTGGGGATTCGATCCTTGGCATCTTTGCTAGGGGAAAACACTTCTACTTACTGCATCTTACACCTTCCACTTGGGGTAACCAACGAGGGGTTCGAGGCCCATCAGTCCCCAAGTGCCAGGGGCATAACTTGTTTTATGTGCCTGGGACTTGTCTGAATATCTCTTTTACTCCACTTGATTTCCTTGTAGGCTGACTTGACCCGGAGGGCTGCAGAGACAACTGAGCTCCGGAATAGACTGGCTGCCACTGAAACTGCTTCTGCCAAAGCCAAGGGCGAGCTGGTGCTGAACTTAACCAATACTGAAAAATTGAAAAAAGACTTTGAAGCGGAGCGGTCAGCTTGGGAGGTGCAGAGGAACGCTCTTGAGAAAAGAGCAAAGGATGCTGAAGAGGCCCTTAATCCGGTGATGCAAGAGCTGACCGGCTTAAGACAGCAAATAGAACTTATGACCTCTACCATCTTTGGTGAGCACTTAATTTGTATGTTTTCATCTCTGCAATCTTTCTTCCGCTCCAGTTGAACTTTAATCATATGTAGGGCGGCGCATAACTCATCTTGGAGATGACGTTCAAAAGAAGCTCAAGGCCTCTTATACCTTGGTGGAGCAGCTGTATTCCGGTGCTCAGAGGATTATAAGTGCAATGTCTCATCAGAAAGCGGCCCCAACCACTATCCAAGGTACCTTAGAGAAGCTCTCCATCCTGCCTGTGCGCTTGGTGGAAGTGAAGAAATCTGCTGCAAGGGCCGGTTCTCTTGTAGCACTGACTCGGGCCAAGGCGTGGGTTCCGGATTTTGATCCGGAGGAAGCTATGAATGGATATCCCAGTACTAAGGAAGATGGATCTACCTTCTCTGGCCAGGACATCCGTGCTTTAACCAAGGAAATGCGCCCTCTTGCCAGCAAGCTTGATGATGAAGCGGACCTGACCAGGTATCATCCGGCATATGACTTAGAGAATGAACGGGTGGACCGGCCGGTTTATGACACCGAGAATCTGGTCCCGCCTGTGCGCGCCCATACTTTCGCTCCAGATGTTGATCCGTCCGATCTCATTACTGAGGAGATGTACTTCCGTGCACTATCCAAGATCGACTGGCGCGTTCCTAATTTCCAGCCACTTCAAGAAGACGAAGAAGTTCTGGAACGACTCGATCCTCAGCCTTCGCAGCAGGAAGAAGAAGCATAAGCCGCTCAGTTTAACTCTTAGCTGCTGTAATCTATTGCCAGAAAGCTTTAATCCATTCAGGCCTGCAAGTGCTTTGTAATAGGATAGTTCGAAACATTGTCTGTCTCATTTCAGATGTCACAGCTTGACTTGGCGTCTGCCAATTTTAATCCCTTGCCTGCTATGATTGATCTGTTTATGTTATCCGTATCTGCATAGACAACGCTAAAAAGATGTCCTGGCGGTTTACCACCGGACCTATTACATTGCTCTTGATAGACATATATATTGAAAGAATATCTGTGTCATACCCAAAAATACTTCATACCTTTAATTAAGTGTGCTTGATATCCTTAATCTGGTAGGCGTTATTGATCGTGTAGATTCTGATGATGCTCTTGGCCCTCTTGGTGTTTGCCCAATGATTGTTCCGGGTTATGATAAATGCCGATTTAAATCATGCTGGTATTCTATAAGCCAGACTTTTGTAGATATGTGGTCAACTTTGAAGTTGCCCAGTTCCGGATCAAAAACCACAGAAAACTTTGAAAAATCACAAAACACAAAACACTGTTGCAAATAAGACCATGTAGTCGAGGCTTTTTGCGAGCTGCCAGGCTCCATTTTTGCCAATCAATGGATGCGACCCAAGGGGCTATGATTCATTTTGCCAATCAATGGGTGCAATCCAAAGAGCAATGATTTCTTTTGCCAATCAATGGATGTAATCCAAGGAGCAAGAACTTTCTTTTGCCAATCAATGGATGTAATCCAAGGAGCAAGAACTTTTTTTCTTTTGCCAATCAATGGATGTAATCCAAGGAGCAAGAACTTTTTTCTTTTGCCAATCAATGGATGTAATCCAAGGAGCAAGAACTTTTTT
>LR738715.1:590026636-590065914 GCA_902687465.1 Secale cereale
TCAATGGATGTAATCCAAGGAGCAATAACTTTTTTTTCTTTTGCCAATCAATGGATGTAATCCAAGGAGCAAGAACTTTTTTTTTGCCAATCAATGGATGTAATCCAAGGAGCAAGAACTTTTTTTCTTTTGCCAATCAATGGATGTAATCCAAGGAGCAACAACTTTTTTTCTTTTGCCAATCAATGGATGTAACCCAAAGGGCGATGATTCGAATATGATCATATAAACCGGACCAAAAGGGATTAAGTGAGGATTCGAATGTGATCCATAGCCCCCTAGTGACCGTGGAGGTAGGGTACCTATGAAAGAGTTGCGCTTGAAAGGCAAGTCCTGGTTGGTCCCTTATAGAATTGTCCTGCATAGCAAAATAGAATGATCAAAGCATCTGAGTTAACTCTCATAAGACACTTAATTAGAAGAAAAAAGGCTGATCCCCCGGTTTACCAGGGGTGCCGGTTTATTTATTAATCATAATATATACAGGACACATGAAGCGGAGCTCATGGCTCAAGTGTAATAAGGCCGCAGAAGGGCAATGTTCCACGACCTCTTCGTCTCTTCCTCTGCTATCCGTGAATCTTTGTGTTCTCGAACATCCAAGTAGTATGAACCGTTGTGTAGGTTCTTGCTGACCACAAAGGGTCCTTCCCAAGGCGGGGATAACTTGTGCATATCTGTCTGGTCCTGGATGAGCCGGAGTACCAAGTCCCCCTCCTGGAACGTCCTGGTCTTAACCCGGCGACTGTGATATCTGCGCAGGTCCTGCTGATAAATTGCGGATCGTGCTTCTGCTATGTCACGCTCTTCATCCAGCCGGTCTAAGCTGTCCTGTCTTGCTTGCTCATTGGCCACTTCAACATAAGCTGCCACCCGTGGTGAGTCATGCCGGATATCACTTGGAAGAACCGCTTCAGCTCCGTACACCATGAAGAAGGGCGTATAGCCTGTAGACCTATTAGGCGTAGTGTTGATGCTCCAGAAGACAGAAGGTAACTCCTCAACCCAGCACCCTGGTGTTCTTTGTAAGGGAGTCATAAGCCAGGGCTTGATGCCTCGCAAGATCTCTTGGTTGGCCCTTTCAGCTTGACCATTGGATTGAGGGTGAGCTACTGAAGACACATCCAGGCGAATTTGTTCCCTTTGGCAAAACTCTTCCATCTCTCCTTTAGATAGATTGGTGCCATTATCAGTGATAATGCTATGTGGAAAGCCAAACCGGAAAATTACCTTCTTGATGAATATAACCGCTGTTGCCGCATCACACTTACTGACAGGCTCTGCCTTAATCCACTTTGTAAATTTGTCCACTGCCACCAACAGGTGAGTTTTTTGATCTTGGGATCGTTTAAAAGGCCCAACCATATCAAGCCCCCAAGTTGCAAACGGCCAAGTAATTGGAATCATCCGTAGCTCCTGTGCCGGAACAAGAGCACGCCGTGAAAATTTCTGACAAGCGTCGCATTTCCGGAATAGATCTTCCGCATCAGCATGGGCTGTTAACCAGTAGAACCCATGACGGAAAGCTTTAGCTACCAAGGACTTTGAACTGGCGTGATGACCACAATCTCCTTCATGAATCTCTCGAAGAATATCACAACCTTCTTCTGATGATACGCACCGCTGAAACGCCCCAGAAACGCTGCGATGATGAAGTTCTCCGTTAACAATTGTCATGGATTTGGATCGTCGGATTATCGGCCTAGCTTCAATCTCCTCATCTAGCAACTCTCCTCGGCTTAGGTACGCCAAGTAAGAGAGTGTCCAATCCGGAATAACATGAAGTACCGCAACCAACTGCGCCTCCGGATCAGGAACAACCAAATCTTCCTCCGATGGTACCTGAACTAATGGACTGTGTAGCTCGTCGAAGAAAATATTTGGTGGCACCGGTTTACGCTGAGATCCCAGCTGGCTTAGAGCATCGGCCGCCTCATTTTTCCGCCGGTCTATGTGATCCACCTGATATCCTTTGAAACATCCTGCAACTGCTTCAACTTCTCGCCTGTAAGCCGCCATGAGAGGGTCTTTGGAGTCCCACTTGCCAGACACTTGTTGTGCCACTAGATCTGAATCCCCGAAGCACTTGACCCGGCTCAAGTTCATCTCCTTAGCCATCCCTAGGCCGTGAAGCAGTGCTTCGTATTCCGCCGCATTGTTAGTACAAGGAAACATTAATCGGAGAACATAACAAAACTTGTCACCTCGTGGGGAAGTTAACACGACTCCAGCCCCCGAGCCTTCTAATTGCCTTGAACCGTCAAAGTGAATAGTCCAGTATGTATGATCCGGCTTCTCCTCTGGTGCTTGCAATTCTGTCCAATCATTAATGAAATCTACCAATGCTTGGGATTTGATAGCAGTACATGGTACATACTTCAATCCGTGTGGGCTAAGCTTAATGGCCCACTTTGCTACTCTGCCAGTAGCTTCTCTATTCTGGATTATATCCCCCAAAGGAGCTGAGCTAACAATAGTGATTTGGTGGCCCTGGAAGTAGTGCTTTAGTTTCCGGTTTGCCATGAACACGCCATACACCAGCTTCTGCCAATGTGGGTACCTTTGCTTCGATTCAATTAGAACCTCACTGACGTAATAAACCGGGCGCTGAACCGGATACTCCATGCCTGCTTCTTTGCGCTCCACCACAATTGCCACGCTAACTGCACGGGCATTGGCGGCCACATATAACAGCAGCGGCTCGTTGTCAACAGGGGCAGCAAGGACCGGCGGTTCTGCCAATTGTCGCTTCAAGTTCTCAAACGCAGCGTTTGCAGCATCGCTCCATATGAACCGGTCTGTCTTTTTCAACATCTGATAAAGCGGAATTGCTTTCTCTCCCAAACGGCTGATGAATCGGCTTAACGCTGTAATCCGGCCAGCTATGCGCTCGACATCATTGATACAAGCTGGTTTAGTCAAGGATCTGATCGCCTTGATCTTCTCCGGATTGGCCTCTATTCCTCTGTTTGATACTAAGAAGCCAAGGAGCTTGCCTGCCAGAACACCAAAAACGCACTGCTCCGGATTAAGCATCATCTTATAAACCTGGAGGTTGTCAAAAGTTTCCCTTAGTTCTTCTATCAGCGTCTCCTCCTTCCTTGACTTTACAACGATGTCATCCACATAAGCATGGACATTTTTCCAATCTGCCCCTTAAGACAGTTCTGTACGCAACGCTGGTAAGTTGCTTGGGAACTCTTGAGCCCGAAGGGCATAGATACATAGCAGAAGGCTCCAAAGGGGGTTATGAAGGCTGTCTTCTCCTGGTCCTTAACTGCCATCTTGATCTGATGATACCCTGAATATGCATCCAAAAAACGTAGCCGCTGACATCCTGCCGTAGCATCAATGATATGATCAATACGGGGAAGAGCAAAAGGGTCCGTTGGACATGCTTTGTTTAGGTCTGTGTAATCCACACACATCCTCCACTTTCCATTTTTCTTTAACACCAGAACCGGATTAGCCAACCACTCCGGATGGAATACCTCAACTATGAACCCTGCGGCCAAAATTCTGGCCACTTCTTCGCCTATAGCCTTGCGCCTTTCTTCATTGAAGCGGCGCAGATACTGCTTGACCGGTTTGAACTTCGGATCAATATTAAGACTGTGCTCAGCGAGTTCCCTCGGTATACCTGGCATGTGAGAAGGTTTCCATGCAAAGATATCCCGGTTCTCACGGATGAACTCGATGAGCGCGCTTTCCTATTTGGGGTCAAGGTTAGCGCTGATAGTGAACTGCTTGGATGAGTCGCCTGGCACAAAGTCAACTTGCTTGGTTTCCTCTGCCAATTTAAACTTCAACACCAGATCATGCTCTGTAGTTGGCTTCTTTAACGGGGACATATCTGCCGGATCAACGTTGTCCTTGTAGAACTTCAACTCCTCCGTGGCACATGCAACCTCTGCATAGGCTGCGTCTCCTTCCTCGCACTCCAATGCAATCTTGCGACTTCTGTGAACCGTGATGGTTCCCTTGTGACCCGGCATCTTGAGCTGTAGATAAACATAGCATGGTCTAGCCATGAACTTGGCGTAAACCGGCCTTCCAAACAGAGCATGATATGGGCTCCGGATCTTTACAACCTCAAAGGTTACTGTCTCTGACCTGGAGTCCCGCTCATCTCCAAAGGTAACCTCCAGATCAATTTTCCCAACTTGGTAAGCCGATTTACCTGGCACCACTCCATGGAACACCGTGTTGGACTGTCTCAACTTCTTGTCCGTCAACCACATACGACTGAAAGTCTCGTAATATAAGATGTTGATACTGCTGCCGCCATCCATGAGTACTTTTGTGAATTTATAGCCACCCACCTGTGGTGCCACCACTAAGGCCAACTGGCCCAGATTATCAATCCGCGGCGGGTGATCCTCTCTGCTCCACACAATAGGTTGTTCCGATCAACGCAGAAAACGTGGTGTTGCTAGTTCGACTGCATTTACCGCCCGCTTCAGGATTTTTTTATCTCTCTTGCACAAACTCGTAGTAAAGACATGGTAGTATCCACTACTTAGCTCCTTCGGATTACTCTGATAGCCGGATTGCTGCTGTTGTTGGCGCTGCTGATTGCCTTGGTTATTATAACCACCCTGACCATGCTGGTGGTTGCCTTGGTTGTTATAACCGCCCTGACCATGCTGCTGGTGATTGCCTTGGTTGTAGTTATTGTTGCCGCCATGATATCCTGATCCGGACCAATTACCCTGGTGACCCGGACCTTGAAACCGGAACTCGGGCCGCCGCCCGGTGGCCCATTGTCATATTTGGCTTGTCTCATGGCCTCTACCATGATCCGGCATTGCCCCCATGTATGTTTAGCCACTACAACAAGAACCCCCCTACAGCAACGCATCTTTCCGTATCTAAAAGTTAATATATGCGTAGTTAGAGACAATACCAACGGTTTGGGATGCGTTGCCTTATCCAGTGTTGCTAGAGCATATTGCAACGCTTATATTGTCGTTGGTAAAAGGGACCGTTGCAAGAATTCTACACATAGAAAATACTTGTGCAACATTTCTATCCGTTGGTGCTTCATGTACATGAATCAAAATCCCATTGCTTGGCAACAAAGAATTTACAACGCTTCAAGTGTCGGCACATATATAATGTGAATAATGTTTTTTTACATATATTGTCAGTAATTAAACTAATGCTCCCCATAATGGTGAAAATTTTGTATTTCAAGTGAACACAAAAAAAGAGAATATACTCAGAGGAAAAATAAATCATATATTATATAAAAACGGTTCAATTACAATAGTGGGTATTACATGAGTAATGCCATCCAAATGTGATGCATGATCGAAATATTTTCTTGACACTGAAACTTAACTTGAAAGCATCCATAAACATCCCCACGACTTAACTAAAACATAAGCGAGGAACATCGACAAACTGGAACATCACCCCTAAAACTTAACTAAAAGTGAAAGCATTCATCATCTTCATCATTGGAGCTTGCCATGCACCCATATAATCATCCATTTATCTTTTGAATGTACAAACAAAAAAGCACAATGAATTGTTAACACACAATGAATTGAAAAGATGCAAGTAATGATAGAGGCATGATAGAACAAACAAACAAGCTAGCACTGGTTCTGGACAACATTCTAATAGTAACAAGTAAACACATAAATCTGTAGTTTGAGCATAATTTTGTATACGAGACTAGGAAGATACCTTTTGTGCAGAACTTTTTTCTAGTTGATACACTGCGACTATTATGAACCATAATTTATTTGTTCTAGGATAAAATGATACACGCCAAGTTACTGTATATGTAATTGCAAAAAGTGAGATCAGACTCGAGTCATTGCCAATGCAACCTTCTAGTTGTCGTGCAGTAGAACATATTTGGCTATCTCAGTATTAAAACAATGGTAACTTGCAAAGCTGAGCACCGGACAACTACTAGCAAGGTACTAGACAGCAACTAGCTGCGCAAGGCAGTGCAGCGACAAGCAGGGGAGGGGTGCATGAACGACGAGACAATGGTATGGTACTGCTTTACTAGTACATATGCAACCAACCAAACTTTAGTTTGAGCTTTCATCAAACATCTGCTGTCTAGTTAAATTCCTATTTTATACTTTTAAATTTTCTTTACAAATTTTTAGGTCACTAATTTCTGATATGGAACAACTATAACAGTGATTTCTGCCACCAATTTTGAACTAATGTAGCACATGCAAATTCAATGACAAGAATAAAAGTTGATGTCCATAGCGCATTGTTCACATAAAGTAGTGTTTCTAATAATTAGCAGACGCTGTAACCAGTATGTATGTATTTGATCCCATATACGTACATGTTACAAACATTATTTGAGCTGAGTATATTTGTATTGCCCGAGAAAGTACTCATGTGTTACAACAGAAACATATACCCACGTATTCAATTAGACCTGGAGAACCTAACCAGTTGAAACCAAGTTAAGATCAAATATCTATGATCGTTTAAAAAGTGAAAAATACTAACGTGTGGAGTTTCAATCATATTCATTTGAGAGGTACTTACACAATTAATTAATAATGACGTTTAAAAAAAGTCTGATGCAAGATAAAAACATGAATTCGACTAAGAGATAATCACTTACCGAATCAAAGATCTATAGCAAGAGACATTATACAGAAATAATCTCAGTGAGAGAGCACATACAAAATGAAGGGAATGTGTGGTATACAGCTCCAAAAAATATGTATTTAGAATAGCATATATGCAAAGTGCCTAATTTTAATCATTTCACGGATATTATCATTTCCTTTAGTTTGAGGTTGTGGTTGCTGATTATCATTGTGTTTGGATGAAGACTCACCATGGAAAACCAATTTGTCATAGATCCAGACAAAATGGCCACGGACATCATCCCCTGATATTATAAAAGTGGGAACACAATGTTCACATGGACATAGGATCATTACCTCACATGGTGGCTGACAAGGGCTTCCGGATACTCCACTGTGCGTGTGGTCCTCATGCCTCCATAAACTAAAAAATAGAGCGCATAACATGTTTAGACCTTCAATTAAATCTCCTCAACTCAATGTAGCATCAAGGATTAATAGCTACTATACTTTGTGTAAAGTTCTCACTTCTACAACAACTCACAGGAAAATGTGAACATTGCTACCTACTTGAGCTGTAATAAGGTAAAGAGAAAGATTTTCTCAATAGGAATATGACCAAAGGACGGAGTGAATAATCAGGCCTACAACATTAGCAAGTGGCGCCATAAGCAGAAAGTGGAACTTTGAAGCATCAACATCAACCACGGGACTAAGACAACAAGATTTACTGTACAATCATTTAATCACATAATAAACGACAACAACCAATGACTGCATAATAAGGTTTCACTTTCATGTGATTGTCACAAGATCCTAAGCCATCAGTAGAATCAATTCAATCACGGCAAGAGGCTCCAGCTAGAAGCTTCACTCCACACCAGTCATCTTTAATTCGACATGTCGGTCATTATCAGGGACTGGCATGTCATACGTAGCAATTCCCAACTAGACTGAAGTGAAGAAGAGCAAGATGGGGAAAATATAATTTGGAGAGAGAAGTGGTCCGGCTCAACATGGCAGTGCTATGGCGAGGGTGGTTGTAGCGGTAACTCTGCACGTAGCAGCAGGCCCTCGTCCAGAGGTAGTAGACGCAGTTCGTCGTAGGGGAGCAGTAACGAGGGGTGGCGCACCGGGAAGCCGGGTCGCAAGGCATTTGTTGACTAGCGACGGCGCGCCGGGATGGAGGGTCGCTGGGGCAAGTGGTGAGAGCAGCCTTCCGAAACGGAGGATCACAGGGGAGCGGTGAGGGGCAGCGCTCCGGGATGCAAGTAGGCTGAGGGGCGGCGGCCGGCGTGGGAACCAATACGGTCGAGAGGAATGGGGAGGCTGGGGAAAGATAATGAATGACCTAGATTAGTCGTGAAAGCCAACTTGGGCTGGGCCAGACAAGAGGTTGGGTCACTGCATTGGGCTCTTTACTTGGAGTTGTGGCCGGTTGCAATTTACAACGCATATGCTACAATGCTTACTATCTGTATCTATTGTGAATTTTGCAACATACAGTCAAAACGTTGTACAATATTTGTTGCTTTATAGGGGGTTTCCTTGTAGTGAGCTGGGTGCTCCAGCGTGCTATGTTTCGGGCAAGGCTCGTTTAACTGTTGATCCAGATTGACGGATCCTCCTCCGCTCCGTGGAGGTGGTCTACCCTTGCGGCGCTGAAAATTTCCTTGAACATTGGTATTGGCCACAAAATCAGAGCTACCCTCTGCCTTTCGCTTACCATTCAAACTTGTTCCTATCGGATTAGCTTGCGCCGGTTTACCAGCCTTGTTTGCTTTCCCAGACTTGTCTCCATCTGCCTCGGGGTACTTAGTGTTATCAGAGTCCCCATACTTCACCAGAGCGCTCATGAGTGTTCCCATGTCATTACAATCCCGCTTGAGCCGTCCCAACTTCAACTTCAGGGACTCAAACCAGCAATTGTTTTCCAGCGTCACTATCGCCGTACTGGGGTTGATGCTATTGGAAGAATGCAGGATTTCTGACACTCGCCGTACCCAGGTGCTCGTAGGCTCCTGTTCTCCTTGAACACATGCCGCTAAGTCCACTATTGACATTGGTTGCTTGCATGAGTCTTTGAAATTTTTGATAAACTGGCGACGTAGCTCACCCCATGATCAAATGGAGTTAGGTGGTAAGCCCTATAACCATGTCCGGGCTGTACCCTCAAGCATCATGGTAAAATACTTTGCGCATGCCGCTTCATCCACATCTAGCATCTCCATAGCCATCTCATAACTCTCAATCCATGCCTCGGGAGCCAGGTCTGCCGTATAGTTGGGCACCTTGCGCGGACCTTTGAAGTCTTTGGGCAACCTTACGCTTCGTAAAGCGAGGACAAGACACTATATTCCAAAGGAACTTGCCGTGACTCCTGTCTCTGCTGTGGTTGGGTGAACCGGCATCATTTGACGGGTATCTTCGCGGGTGGTAGGTCTGGCCCGGTTCATCGCCTCCTGGGCGTGCGCTTCTGCCCCTGCCGGATTATCACGCTTGTGACGGTGACGTCTCCGCTCGCTGCTAGACACTTCCGGTTCATCCCAATGCCTAGTATAACTCCTGCTGTGGCGGGGGGTTGAATGAATCCTCTCCATGCTGTAAGAGTACGCCTGCTGCTGTGTCAACGCTGTGTCTAGCAATTCCTTACCCCGGTGTGCTTCCAACGCCACGGGGGACGTTCCCTCAATAGGTAAAGCGGCCAGCCATGAAGCGGCGGCGACAATGTTATCCAATGGGTTTGATAATGGCCAGGACGTGTGGGGATGTGTGGCGTGGGCACAACCTGACGATTTTGCTCTGTGGTCGGTTGTTGAACCGGTGCGCCTGCTCCTGGGGCTCCTCTCCGGTTTACTTCTAGGTTATTGCTGGCTCCCGCTCCTGGTGTGCCAAAGAGATTCATCGCCTCATAGACCGGCGGTAGACGAGTTTGATACCTTCTGTTCCTTACCTCCTGCGCAGAGGCCTGATCAATCCTGAGCCGGAAAGCTTGGGAATCCTACTCTGCTTGTCTTGTCACCATCATGGCTTTCTCTGCATCCAGATCTCGTTTAGCTTGCTCAATCCGGCCCTTCTGCTGGAGGATCTCCACATCATGTTGCGCCTTGTTGGCAGGAGCCACTTCTGCTATTGCGCGTGCTGTCAACTCCTCGACCAAGGTGGATAGAGCATCAGAGGGTGAGGGGGCTTGGTTGCTCGCCCCTGCACCAGCTACCTCTACTGTGAACGCCCCAGTCACCGTGGGCTGCTGCATAGGCTATGATCCGGCCATGAAGACAGCCACCCGGTTTGGCGGATCAAAGGGGTCCGGAATACTGTCACCATCGGATATACCCCCGGATCGGCCGTCCTGCAACTGATACAGAGATTCGGTCTCTCCGGATGAAGATTCATCGTCAGAGTAGACAACTGTCTCGCCACCAGAATCCGATCCGTCCTCGGCTTGGACTCCATGTACTGCTCCAAAGAAAACACACTTCATGGCGGGCTGAATCCGGGCCGATCTCGCACGCTGAGCCGGCTCGATGATGTTGGGGAAGATGTCTGGCTCAGGTCCCGGTTCACCAATTTTGCCGATGAAGACATGGATGCCGCCGAAGGGGACCCGGTACCCGTATTCAATTGAATCGGCCTCGGGGCCCCAACCTGCGTCGTCGATGTAGATCCGACCGCGGCGACTCTTGGTCATCCGGCCAGCCACGTAACCCTTGAGTCCTTCAAAGCTGCCCTTCAAGAACTCAAAACCATCGTGCGATAGCCCCACGGTGGGCGCCAACTGTCGTGGAATTGGCACGGCAGATGTCCGGTTTAGAGGACTTAGGTGTGGAGCCATCGCGCGGGTTAGCTTGAAGAGGTTAAAGCACACGAAGAACACAGAGGGTTTATACTAGTTCGGCCCCTTCGATGAAGGTAAAAGCCTACATCTAGTTTGGTTTGGTATTACTTGGGCGTCGATCAACAGGGAGTGGATTGCTTGCCTGTGTCTCAACGGGTTGTTGCTTGCCCCTTGAACCGTCGCCGGGTCGTCCCTTTATATAGGTGGCAACGCCCGATCCGGTTTACAGAGTCCCGAGGCCGGTTCATAATCGTGTCCGCCTCGGTCTCTGCTCTTTCTATCTTACACTTCAAGTTACACGGCATGACGGTTTACAAACCGTAAGCTTTACATATGGGCCCTAAGCCTCCATGGGCCGTAACCTCCGGTTTATATTCTACTGGGCTTTATGATAATACAACTATATAAGTGTAATCCGGATCTTCCTAGCCGGTTTATACCGGCTAGTAATATCCCTGACACGGTGGGTAAAGGAATTACGATCAATTGATAGAACTTCAAATAATCATGACGATATCCAGGCAATGATCATTATACAGGCATCACGTCCAAGATTCGTAGACCGACTCCTGCATGAATCTACTACTATTACTCCACACATCGATAGCAATCCAACACACATCTAGTGTATTAAGTTCATGAAAAATGGAGTAATGCAATAAGAACGATGACATGATGTAGACTAGATATATTTATGTAGAAGTAGACCCCATCTCGTTATCCTTAATGGCAACGATACATACGTGTCGGTTCCCTTTCTGTCACTGGGTTCAAGCACCGTAAAATCAAACCCATCACAAAGCACCTCTTCCCATTGCAAGATAAATAAATCAAGTTGGCCAAACAAAACCTAAATATCGGAGAAGAAATACGAGGCTATAATCAATCATGCATATAAGAGATCAAAGAAGACTCAAATAACTTTCATGAATATAAAAAGATAGATCCGATCATAAACTCAAAGTTCATCGGATGCCAACGAACACACCGTAAAAAGAGTTACATCATATGGATCTCCAAGAGACCATTGTATTGATAATCAAAAGATAGAGAGGAAGCCATCTAGCTACTAACTACGGACCCGTAGTTCTACAAAGAACTACTCACGCATCATCGGAAAGGCACCAATGGACATGATGAACCCCTCTGTGATGGTGTCTAGATTTGATCTAGTGGTTCTGGAACTTGCGATGGCTGGAATTGATTTTCGTCATCTCCCCTATGGTTTATAGAATATTGGGGTATTTATAGAGCGAAGAGGCGGTGCAGGAGGCCACCGAGGTGGGCACAACCCACCTGGGCGCGCCTGGGGGCCAGGCACAACCTAATGGGTTGTTCCCCCCTCGGGGCACCCCCAGGTGCTTCTCTGGCCCAACAGGTGTGTTTTGGTCCATGAAAATCCACGAAAAGTTTCCCTGCATTTGGACTCCGTTTAATATTGATTTCCTACTATGCAAAAAACAAGCAGAAAACAACAAATGCACATGGAACTATGTCAATAGGTTTGTACCAAAAAATGATATAAAATGATTGTAAAACTTCTAAGAATGATAATATAACAGCATGGAACAATCAAAAATTATAGATACGTTGGAGGCGTATCAATCCCTTCAACGCAAACGGTTGTTTTGGATGACCCGTGTGTAACCACATAAACACAATTTGGTAAGATTTGCATCTGTCATATTGGGTATATTGTCATTTGTCAAATTGGAAATATTTCCATTGTTGGTCTAGTAACATTGCCATTTGTCAACCTTGTGGCACTGCGATTTGTCAAAACATGCAGCTAAAAATCACTAGCACTATCTAATTTTTGCAACTAAAATTCAATAATTAAGGATATATTTCATTCATAGCGCAGTCGTTCTTTATACAAACAGTTCAACTCGATAGCTGAACTGACCAAAATTTTCCCCTATTGTTGCCAACCACGTACTGAAATAGCTAGTTCAACTATATATACTAGCTAATTTTAAGTAAGTTGTATAGTTTCACCACACCTTTACTCAGATGAACTGAACAAAATAGCACCTTAATAAAACTACTACGGAGGGGCTTTGTACTACTTTCGGCAGCCTCTCCTCTGCCGAGCGCGCTCAGTAAGAGGCAGAGGAGGAGGAGCCTACTGACGAGCTGGACAACTGCAATACGGGACTGCCACTGCTGCACCTTCAGCAATGCTCACCTAGAACGCCCTCTGCCGCTCTAGACGATCCCTCTTGAAGCGGTGGTTCTCCTCGTAGATCTCCTGATTCCTAGCCTCCGCGGCGGTGCGTGATGCGGCCACAGTGGTGGTAAGGCTCTTTGCATGCTCGACGAGGCGCTCCTCCTCCTCCCACAGGAACTCAGTGTAGCGCGCAAGGTCAGTGACGCATGTGCAGGCCTCCACCTCTGCCTCCCACCTTCTGGTGGCTGTGATGGAGAGGGTGATGATCTCTACGGTCGACGGTGGGCTGGCGGCTGATACGTCTCCAACGTATTTATAATTTTTTATTGTTCCATGCTATTATTTATGAAGTCTTGGATGTTTAATGGGCTTTATCTTACACTTTTATATCATTTGTGGGACTAACCTAGTAACCCAAAGGCCCAGTCCAGATTGCTGTTTTTTTGCAACTTTCAGGGTTTTGCAGAAAAAGAATATCAAACGGAGTCCAAACGGAATGAAACCTTCGTGAGAGATATTTTTGGAGAAAATCACGCACAGGGAACTTGAGAACCACGTCAGGGGAACCACGGGGTGTCCACGAGGGTGGGGGGCACGCCCCCTACCTCGTGGGCCCCTTGAGCACCCCCCAATGTCCTTCTTCCTCCTATATAAGTCTACGTACCCCGAAACCTTTGACAACAGAGAGAAAACCCTAATTCCACTGCCGTAACCTTCTGTTTCCGTGAGATCCCATCTTGGAGCCTATTCCGGAACTCCATCGGAGGGGGATCCATCACGGAGTTCTTCATCATCATCGCCCTCACCATGAGTTGTGAGTAGTTTACCACAGACCTTAGGGTCCATAGCTAGTATCTAGATGGCTTCTTCTCTCTCTCTGGATCTCAATACAAAGTTCTCCTCGGTCTTCGAGGAGATCTATTCGATGTAATCTCTTTTTGTGGTGTGTTTTTCGAGATCCGATGAATTGTGAGTTTATGATCAAGATTATCTATGAGAAATATTTGGTTCTTCTCTGAACTTTTTCTGTGTGCTCATAATATCCTTGCAAGTCTCTTCGAATTATTGTTTTGTTTTGGCCTACTAGATCTATAGTTCTTGCAAATGGATAAGTGCTTGGCTTTGGTTCAATCTTGCGGTGTCCTTTCCCAGTGACAGTAGGGGCAGCAAGGCACGTATTGTATTGTTGCCATCGAGGATAAAAAGATGGGGTTTATATCATCTTGCTTGAGTTTATCCCTCTACATCATGTCATCTTGCTTAAGGCGTTACTCTATTCTTATGAACTCAATACACTAGATGCATGCTGGATAGCGGTCGATGTGTGGAGTAATAGTAGTAGATGCAGAATCGTTTCGGTCTACTTGTCTCAGACATGATGCCTATATACAATGATCATGCCTAGATAGTCTCATAATTATTAGATTTTCTATCAGTTGCTCGACAGTAATTTGTTTACCCACCATAGAATATCGCTATCATGAGAGAAGCCACTAGAGAACACTATGGCCCCCGGGTCTATTCTCAACAAATCAATCTACATCTACTTTACTTTTATCGCTTTTATTTTCTGTTCTTATAAACCAAAATATCAAAAAATATAAACTATCATCTCTGTCACATCTCACTTCCGTAAGTGACCGTAAGGGGATTGACAACCCCTTATCGCGTTGGCTACGAAGTTCTTATTTGTCTGTGCATGTGCGAGGGACTCGCGCGTGGTCTCCTACTGGATTGATACCTTGGTTCTCAAAAACTGAGGGAAATACTTACGCTACCGTGTTGCATCTCCCTTTCCTCTTCGAGGGAATACAACACAAGCTCGATAAGTAGCAAGAAGAATTTCTGGCGCCGATGCTGGGGAGGCTTATGCAAAAGTCATATACCAAGTACCTATCACAAACCCTTATCCTTCGCATTACATTTATTTGCCTCTCGTTTTCCTCTCCCCCACTTCACCCTTGCCGTTTTATTTGCCCTTTTTCTGTCGTGTGTTTATCGTTCGCTTGCTTCTTGTTTGCTTGTGTGCTGCTTGCTTGCTTGTCATCATTTCTAGCACACCTATCATTATCAACACTCCCGAGAGTGAGGTCCTCAACTTTAAACAAAGGGAGGAAGAAAACTTAAAAGATGCCTGGTATAGAATTTGCAATGCTCAAAATAGATCTAATAGGAAGCTTTCCACTTCCGTGCTTCTTCGCAATTTTTATGTTGGCATAACTCCGTGGAATAGATTTATCTTAGATGCCATTACCGGAGGGAGTTTCTTGGGTAGCCATACCTTTGATTCTTACAATGCTATGACTGAATTATTTGGCTCACCACCTCTTATGGTTAATGGGACCGTTTTAACTTTGGAGCATGTTATGCAACGATTAGAAATCATTGAAAACAAAGTTGCTACGATAGAAATAGTAGAGAAATTGGATAGAAAAATCCGTAATGAAATTACTCAATATGGATCTAAGGTAGGAGTTGTTCTGAAAAATCTTAAGGAAAATGGGCCCATAGTTAAAGAAAAGCTAGACCAGGATTCCGCTAGAATCAATAAGCTTCAGGATATTATTACTAATGTGAGCTCTGCTCTTTCTTCTATAAAAACTACTCCAAATACCTCTACCACTAGATTATCTAAGTTCATGTATGTCCCTAAAGACAAGGGTGAAACAGCTAGAATTGCGGATCTCAAATCCATAAGTGTTCACCCTAATTTTCTTACTTTTGCAAGAGACCCTTTTGACACTTTATAATTTCTTGATTTCTTGCCGAAGAGTTTGATTATTGATAGGGACAAAGGAGTGCCTAAGAATCATAAGTGCTTAATCATAGAATTGCCTTCCAAAGATGGCAATACCTAGATCTATCTTGTATCGTGCCTAGCTAGGGGCGTAAAACGATAGCGCTTGTTGAGAGGCAACCCAATTTTTTGTTTTTTGTTTTTGTTGCTGTTAGGGAATAAATATTGCATCTAGCAAATGTTTAGATGTGGTTTCATGTTTTGTTTAGTGTTTGTGCCAAGTAGAACCTTTGGGAAGTTGTGTGTGAAGTTTATGTGCTCTTGCTATGAAAAAAAGAATCGTTAGCGCTAGCTAAAGTGGTGATCAGATTTTAATAGAGTGTGCTATTTAGTTGATTCTTTTGCAGATGATTAATAGACTAATTCCTCACATTTACCAATTTAGTTTGAAGTTTTTGGAGTTAAAGGAGTAGGCGAAACATGCAGATTACTACAGACTATTCTGTTTTGCGTGTGTTGTTTGCTTATTTCCATGCATCTATTAGTAATATTTGGAGGTATGAACCATAGAGAAGTTGGAATACAGTAGGTTTAACACCAATATAAACAAATAATGAATTCATTGCAGTACCTTTGAGTAGTGGTTTGCTTTCTTTTACTAACGGAGCTCACGAATTTTTTGTCTAAGTTTTGTGTTGTGAAGTTTTCAAGTTTTGAGTATTGCTTTGATGGACTATGGAACAAAGAGTAGCAAAGGCCTAAGCTTCGGGATGACCATGGCACCCCAAGTAAAATTCAAGGATAATCCAAAGCCTAAGCTTGTGGATTCCCCGGGAAGGCATCCCCTCTTTCGTCTTCATCCATCGGTAACTATACGTAGAGCTATATTTTTATTCACCCAATGATATGTATTTTGCTTGGAGCGTCTTGTATAATTTGAGTCTTTGCTTGTAAGTTTGTCACAATCATCCTTGCTGGACACACCTATTTGAGAGATTTAAACATTGCCTAGGAATTGTTAGAATACTCTATGTGCTTCACTTATATCTTTTGAGTTGAATAGTTTTTGCTCTAGTGCTTCACTTATATATTTTAGAGCACAGTGGTGGTAATATTTTGTAGAAATTGTTGAACTCTCATGCTTCACTTATATCAATTTGAGAGTCTATTAAAACAGCATGGTAATGTGTTTAGGCTAATAAAACTAGTCTTCACATGATAGACATCCAATGTCAATGTAGTAAAAAAAATCACACTAAGTACATTGAATATGATGAGATGTTGGGTGCTTGATAATTGTTTTGAGATATGAGGATAGTGATATTAGAGTCATGCTAGTGGATTTATTATGAAATTGATAAATACTTGTGTTAAGGTTAGTGATTCCTGTATCATGCACGTATGGTGAACCGCTATGTGACGAAGTTAGAGCATGAGGTATTTGTAGAGTGCCAACCTTTGTGTGGAGGTCGGGGGCGCACGATGGTTAACTCCTACCAACCTCCCCCCTAGAAGCATGTGCTGATTGCTTTGTTTTGATGACTCGTAGATTTTTGCAATAAGTATATGAGTTCTTATGACTAATGTTGAGTCCATGGATTATACACACTCTCACCCTTCCACCATTGCTAGCCTCTCTTGCACCGCGCCACTTTCGCCGGTGCCATAAACCCACTATATATCCTTCCTCAAAACAGACACCATATTATTCCTCAAAACAGCCACCATACCTACCTATCATGGCATTTCCATAGCCATTCCGAGATATATTTCCATGCAACTTTCCACCGTTCCGTTCATATGACACGCTTAATATTTTCATATTGCCATGCATGATCATGTAGTTGACATCGTATTTTGTGGCAAAGCCACCATGCATAATTTTTCATACATGTCTCGCTTGATTCATTGCACATCCCGGTACACTGCCGGAGGCATTCATGTAGAGTCATACTTGTTTTTGTACTATCGACTTGTAATTTCGAGTTGTAATAAAAGTGTGATGATCATTATTATTAGAGCATTGTCCCGTGTGAGGAAAGGCCAATAAAAAAAAGAGGTGGTCCAAAAAAATATAGAGAGGGGCTAATAAAAAAGTGAGGAAGCCCCTCCAAAAAAAAGAGAAATAAGAGAAGGGACAATTTCTACTATCTTTTTCCACACTTGTGCTTCAAAGTAGCACCAAGTTCTTCGTGATAGAGAGTCTCATGTTTAGTCACTTTCATATACTAGTGGGAATTTTCATTATAGAACTTGGCTTGTATATTCCAACGATGGGCTTCCTGAAATGCCCTAGGTCTTCGTGAGCAAGCAAGTTGGATGCACACCCACTAGTTTCTTTTGTTGAGCTTTCATACATACTTAGCTCCAGTGCATCCGTTTCATGGCAATCCCTACTCACTCACATTGATATTTATTGATGGGCATCTTCATAGCTCGTTGATACGCCTAGTCGATGTGAGACAATCTCCCTCCTTTTCATCTTCTCCACAACCACCTCTATTCCACCCATAGTGCTATATCCATGGCTCACGCTCATGTATTGCGTGAAAGTTGAATGGTTTGAAAAGATAGAGTATGAAAACAAATGCTTGGCTGAAATCTGAGTTGTGCATGATATGAATATTTTGTGTGATGAAGAGGGAGCATAGCCAGACTATATGATTTTGTACGGATAAGTTTCTTTAGCCATAGTATTTTGAGAAGACATGAATGCTTTGTTTGTATGCTTGAAGTATTGTTATTTCTTATGTCAATATAGACTTTTATCTTGAATCTTTCAGATATGAACATTCATGCCACAATTAAGAGAATTACATTGAAAAACTATGTTGGTTAGCATTCCACATCAAATATTCTTTCTTTAACATTTACCTAATCGAGGACGAGCAGGAATTAAGCTTGGGGATGCTCGATACGTCTCCAACGTATCTATAATTTTTGATGGTTCCATGCTATTATTCATGAAGTCTTGGATGTTTAATGGGCTTTATCTTACACTTTTATATCATTTTTGGGACTAACCTACTAACCCAAATGTGGAACCCCGGATCAGAGCGACCGGGTTACCTTGCATTGCCAGCCCAGAGACCTTGTCTTCTGGCAACACACAACATCTTGGTACAGAAAACATCCGCTTTATTGATACTAGCGGGTCATAGTTTTACATTACAACAGGTAGCGAGGACGAGCGGCACACACGGTGCGGCTGGACAATATGTACATATTTAATGAACATAAAAGGCCTCGGGCATAAAACTACGCAGCAGCGGAACGAGGTCGTAGTGGAACTCCATCTCACAGGGACACCGATGTGGACACGGGCTAGACTCAGACGGCATTCCTTTCCAACGAAACTTTCCTGAAATCTGGCATGACACGCTAGGTCAGTACTTTGAATGTACTTGCAAGCTTACATCAAACAAGAATCATAATGTCAAACAATATCATGATAATCATTCAATTTCAAATATGCAGCAACAGACTTAGATATAAGTATATTAACACGTTGTGCTCATGCCATTGTGGAAAATAGAAACCTTGATTGGACTTACTCATGGTATTATTATTATTCCACTACAAACTTATTCATTTCAACAAGACATAAATCGTGACTCTTCCGGCGATCACCAACCTGGTCATACTTGGTCTCAAATCATTTCGGTGGCTCTTCCACCCATTTCTTTACATCAGCAAATTTTAGAATTTAGCCAGTAAAATTTTATGTTGACTCATGGTGTGACTTACTTTCGAGCGTGTCCGTGACCGTGGACTCGGCTATCAATAGATTAATTACACTCTGCAGAGGTAGTGCACTGTACCCACACCACGGAACCCATGGCCTCGTTCTCCCATTCGGGTGGACCGACAAAACCCATCCATTGCCATGACACTCCCTCGGCCACTCTGACTCATTTCCTACTGGAACAGTCATGGGTGGCCCTGTGCCTACCAAAGGCACATCGACCACCATCGTGGTCAAACAACAATTGTCCCAAACAGGGACTCGGTACCATAAACTTAACAACGGGCACACAAGGTTATGTCTGCTTACCGGGCAAGGGTACTGGATGCCCATAACCTTCCCTATCTGGAGGTACCGACAGGAGGCATGACAATGGACCGAATAAAGACCTTCCCATAATGGCAAATGTGGTTGCACTGGGAAAATACTCGATTCAGTGGCACCATGACCCGGTCAACCATTTATTCAAGTTGAGTTATTAATAGATTCAACTTAAAAAAATAAACAACCGGTGTCACACAATGCCATGGAACACAATATATCAGAATGCCTCATAAAAACAAAAACAAAGTCATACTAAGAATGCACTACAAAAGTATAACTGGGTCAACTTTACTTCACTAAGAACATCACAACTTCACTATTATTTCTGGTTATAATTTATAATTAAAATATAATTTATTCTAGCAAAACTTTATCATAAAACTTATGTAAAAGAAAGTAACTTCACATATGCTTGTTCAGAACCATCCTCAAGATTCCAATGTTCTTTTAACTATCTTAATAGCTTAAACCAAACTCCAACCTTCTGTAAACTAAATGAAACAAATAAATGCAACAACCAACAGAAAGTATTTAACAAAATAAGTCATATGCATAAATTTAATCATTTTTTCAAGTTGGAAAAATCACAAATATTGAAATGGCACTATGAAAATGTTGCTATGGCTTGCCTTGGTTCAAATGAGGCTCACAAGCCTCCTGGTGATCCTCAAGACAAGTTTCCTCTTCTGAAAATAACTAAAGTACAAAAAGAAAATATCAAGAATCATGCAAAAATTCACCAGAAAATCTACACAGCACCAAATAGTCTCATTTTTGATGTGCTGCAAGATTTCTTTACAAAGAACACAATGCAAAAAGAATCAATTCATTTGGACTTATGGTTAAAAAGTTATTGCAGTTTGAAGCTCTCTGGAATAGATTTAAATTTAGAAATTTAAATAAACAGAATAAAGGTGGGGGGTGACGCCGAAGGTGTAAACGCCCAGAGCGCCACCACTCGTACCGCTTCGTGCAGGTACAGAGAGGCTGACTAGCGGGCCCTGCTAGTCAGGTGGGGAGGAAAGAGGGGGAAGAGCAGGGGCGGCCGTGGCTTCGCCGGAGCGCACGCCGGCGACGCTGCTCCTTGGCCAAGATGGAAAGGATAGATCGACGGAGGGGGTCGAGGCGCACCTGCCCGTACCCGTAGGGTAGCTAGGGGTGGTCGGACGGCGCTGGAACAGAGCTCGTAGGCAGAGGCAGAACAGGGTGGTCGTCGAAGTTGAAGAAGACGGCGAGCAACGGCATCTCCAGCAGCTCCAGGTAGGTGGAGTGGCTCTACCAGAGAGTGGCAGAGGCTCTGGTAGGGTCGCCTTGGCCTGAGAGGGTATGGAGCTACCTCGATGACCCGAGGGGATCGCTAGTAAGCTCGAGATCGGGGATGACGGCCTGTAGCCTGCCCGTCCGAGCCACGGGGTTCTACGCAGTCTATGTGTGTGTGTGGGAGTGGGGCTGGTTGCTCGGAGCGGCTGGGAGAGGGCCTACATATAGGCGAGCCGAGAGGGGGGAACGGGTCTCTGCCGGCGACACCTGGACGCTGCGCCCGGCGAAGAAGGGCATCAGTGAGAGGGGGAAGGTGACGAAGTCACGCGGGGGCTGTGGACGGACGGACGAGCACAGGGGCGCTGGGGTGGCAACGAGCACAGTGCGCACCACACTGTTGCCTTGGCCGGACCGCGCCCGTGCTCTCTGCGGCAAGCTCCGGCGACAGCGAGCGCCAGAGGGGGGCTGTAGAGGTGAAGATGATGATGGTGGCGCGGTTTGGCATTCTTGGGCAGGCGCTGAAGAGAGCACGCGCTCTACAGAGTGCTCGGCGGCATCCAGAGCACGCCGACAGACAGCCATGGCATGGTGTACACGCGTAGTCACCACGCGAACTATGCCTACTGACTGACTTGGTGCCAAAATTCATGTATGGCGTGTTGTTCGTGGTAGATAGGAGAGTTACCCATGGTTGGTTTGTTTCCAGACGTAGTAGAAAGGAAATCACATGCCTGGTAAGTTTCTGGACAGAAACTTTGAGAGTTTACTGAGGTAAAATGGTTAAGAGTTCGATGCTGTGCTTTGGAGGCTAGCCAAGAGTTACTAAGGTGAAGATGCACAAGGAGTTTCAGAAGCAATGGAGCAAGTAAAATGGTAGTTGTTGTAGAAACTACCATTTCTATCCATAATAGAAAAGATTTTCTGTAGCAAAAATATTCCAAAAAGTGGTGCAATATTTTTGCTCAGGAATGTGTCTTAGGGTCCAAAGAATATTTAGGAATTTCCTCAGATTTTTGTGAGCCAGAAAAATAGGGGTTGCTTTGGGGCACAAAGGATTTAGCTAGGGTTTTGGAAAGAAAAGTGAATATTTTTCAAATAAGAAAACTATTCCATAAAGTATATTAGAGTGGTCCAGAGGGAAATGATGGTTTGAGATGGATAGGAGGCACTTGGGTGAAAGTCAAGGGTACCCAAGTGTTTAAGTCCATATGAAATGATTCAAAAATCCCAAGGTTTAAAATAATTTCAAATAAAGCTCTGGCAAATAAAAGAGGGCAAAAATCAGGCTGTCACAAACCTCCCCCACTTAGAATAAGTCTCATCCTCGAGATTTGGTTGCTTGGGAAAACCATTCTGGATAATAGGTCTGTAGGAACTCTTCTTGTTCCTAGGTTGCTTCTGACTCGGTGTGGTGCTCCCACTGGACTTTATAAAATCTCCTTACTTTACTGTAAGTGACTCTTTCCATCTGATCCACAATTTTGAACGGTCTTTCTTCATACGTTAAATCCTTTGCCAATTCTATGTCTGTCACGGCAGTCTTTTTCTTAGGCGGGGATATGCACCGCCTCAACCGTGAGACGTGAAACACGTTGTGCACATCAGACAATTCCGGGGGTAATTCCAACTAATAAGCAACAGTGCCCACTCGAGAAATAATTGGAAAGGGGCCAATAAATCTGGGTGCCAACTTCCCGCGAGTTTGGAATCTCTTGATTCCTTTCATAGGAGTGACTCAGAGGTATACGTGCTCTCGAGGTTCAAAACTGAGTTGTCGGTGTTTTGCATCGTAATAACTCTTTTGTCGAGATTTAGCCAATTGTAATCTATCTCGGATTTCCCTGACTTGTTTCTCAGCTTCCATCATGAGGTCCGTTCCGAAAATAAGGCTATCTCCAGTCTGAGACCAGTTTAACGGGGTACGGCATTTGCGGCCATATAAAGCCTCGTACGGTGACATCTTTATACTGGTTTGGAAGCTGTTGTTGTAGGAGAACTCGGCGTAAGGTAGACAATCTTCCCATTTTGATCCTTGGGCAAGACGCAAGCTCGGAGCATATCTTCTAGTGTTTGGTTTACCCGCTCTGTCTGTCCATCTGTTTGAGGATGATAGGCTGTACTATATTTCAGGGCTGTCCCCAAGGCTTGATGGAGACGTGTCCAAAAAGCGGAGGTAAAGAGTGAACGTCGGTGAGAAGTGATGGTTCGAGGTACTCCTTTTAGACTGACTATTCTGGACACATATAGTTGTGCAAGTTGGTCTGCTTGATAGGTGGTCTTGACCTGAATAAAATGTGCTACCTTGGTTAGAGTGTCCACGATGACCCATACTGCATTATTGCCTCGTTGAGTCTTGGGTAATCATGTGATGAAATCCATGCAGACGTCATCCCATTTCCATACCGAAATTGGTAGCGGTTGAAGAAGTCCGGCTGGCTTCTGATGTTCTGCCTTTACTTTATTGAATATGTCGCAACAAGCCACAAAATAGGCAATGTCCTTCTTCATCCCATCCCACCAGAATATTTGGCGAAGGTCTTCATACACTTTTGTTCCCCCAGGATGAATAGAGTATGAGGATTCGTGTGCTTCTGACAAGATTTTCTTTTTCAGGTCTGACTGATTTGGTACACAAATCCTTCCACGAAATCAGAGAGTTCCAAAGTGATCCTTTGAGAAGTCAGGTGCATGTTCTGCCAGCATATTCTTAGCATGTTTTTGTAGGGCAGGGTCGTCTGGCTGGGCTTTGCGGATTTCTTCCTCCAGGGTGGGGGTGATTTCCAAAATGTTAGCGAGACCAGCCTCAACGTTGTTCAAATGGAGTTGAGCAATCTCCTCTTGAAGTTGAACTGGCAATGTTTTTAACATGGCGTTTAGGCTGACCGGCTTTTGACTGAGTGCGTCAGCCACTATGTTGGCTTTACCCGGGTGGTAATTTATTCCCAGATCATAATCTTTAACCAGCTCAAGCCACCTTCACTGACGAAGATTCAATTCTGGCTGAGTGAAAATATACTTGAGACTTTTGTGATCTATAAAAACTTGGCACTTCTTCCCGATGAGATAATGCCTCCATATTTTGAGAGCATGCACTAACGGCAGCCAATTCCAGATCACGCGTTGGGTAATTTCCTTCGTGCGGTCGCAATTTTAAAATTTTCCTACGATCACGCAAGATCTATCTACCAGATGCATAGCAACGAGAGGGGAGAGTGTGTCTACGTACCCTCGTAGACCGGGAGCGGAAGCGTCAAGTGACGCGGTTGATGTAGTCGAACTTCTTCGCGATTCAACCGATCAAGCACCGAACGTACGGCACCTCCACGTTCAGCACACGTTCAACTTGATGACGTCCCACGAGCTCTTGATCCAGTTGAGCTTCACGGGAGAGTTTCGTCAGCACGACGGCGTGGTGACGGATATGATGTATCTACCGGCGCAGGGCTTCGCCTAAGCACAGCAAAGGTATGACCGAGGTGTGTTTCTATGGAGGGGGGCACCGCACACGGCTAAAACAATTCAACTTGTGTGTCTATGGGGTGCCTCCTCCTCCGTATATAAAGGAGCAAGGGAGAGGCCGGCCCTAGAGGGGGCGCGCCATGTATGGGGAGTCCTACTAGGACTCCCAAGTCCAAGTAGGATTCCCCTTTCCTTTCCGGAGTAGGAGAGAAGGAAAGAGGTGGAGAGGGAGAAGGAAAAGGGGGCTGCACCCCTTGTCCAATTCGGATCGGAGGGGGGGCGCGCGCCTCCTTCCTTTTGGCCTCTCTCCTCTATTCCCGTAACTCTCCTGTACTTCGAAAAATACCCGAATCACTCGGAACCTTTCCGATGTCCGAATATAATCGTACAATATATCGATCTTTACGTCTCGACCATTTCGAGACTCCTCGTCGTGTCCCCGTTCTCATCCGGGACTCCGAACTCCTTCGGTACATCAAAACTCATAAACTCATAATACCGATCATCATCAAACGTTAAGCGTGCGGACCCTACGGGTTCGAGAACTATGTAGACATGACCGAGACTCATCTCTGGTCAATAACCAATAGCGGAACCTCGATGATCATATTGGCTCCTACATATTCTAAGAATATCTTTATCGGTCAAACCGCATAACAACATACGTTGTTCCTTTTGTCATCGGTATGTTACTTGCCCGAGATTCGATCGTCGGTATCTCTATACCTAGTTCAATCTCGTTACCGGCAAGTCTCTTTACTCGTTGCGTAATACATCATCTCGTGACTAACTCATTAGTCTTTTGCTTGCAAGTCTTATTATGATGTGCATTACCGAGAGGGCCCAGAGATACCTCTCCGACACTCGGAGTGACAAATCCTAGTCTTGATCTATGCCAACACCACAAACACTTTTGGAGACACATGTAGAGCATCTTTATGATCACCCAGTTACGTTGTGACGTTTGATAGCACACAAGGTGTTCCTACGGTATTCAGGAGTTGCATAATCGCATAGTCATAGGAACATGTATAAGTAATGAAGAAAGCAATAGCAGTAAAACTAAACGATCATAGTGCTAAGCTAACGGATGGGTCTAGTCCATCACATCATTCTCCTAATGATGTGATCCCGTTGATCAAATGACAACTCATGTCTATGGTTAGAAAACATAACCATCTTTGATCAATGAGCTAGTCTAGTAGAGGCATACTAGGGACACTCTATTTTGTCTATGTATTCACACATGTACTAAGTTTCCGGTTAATACAATTCTAGCATGAATAATAAACATTTATCATGATATAAGGAAATATAAATAACAACTATATTATTGCCTCTAGGGCATATTTCCTTCATATGCCACGACCTTGCCGTCTTGCATGAGTACACAGCCAAGTCTTTGTCTGGACGTGTCACAGTATACATCAAACTGCGATAGATGTCTGGAAGAGTCAACATGGGTGCGGTGGTCAGACGTTTCTTTAGCTCACTGAAACTTTTATCACAGTCTTTTGTCCATTCAAACTTCTTGTCCTTTTTGAGTAACTCGGTCATGGGTTTGGCAAGATTGGAGAATCCTTCAATAAAACGACGGCAATATCCCGCCAGTCCTAGGAAATCCGGATCTGAGATACGGTTGTGGGTGGCAGCCAATTGAGCACATCTTTTACCTTGTTGGGGTCTACGGCTATACCTTCAGCGGATAGCACGTGTCCCAGAAATCCGACTTGTTTAAGCCAAAACTCACATTTGCTAAACTTCGCGTAAAGCTGATGGTCTCGGAGTTGTTGTAACACTGCTCGGAGATGTTCCTTGTGATCCCCTTCACTTTTTGAATATATAAGTATGTCATCGATAAAGACCACTACGAACTTATCGAGGAAGTCCATGAACACTTTGTTCATCATGTGCATGAAGAAGGCAGGGGCATTGGTGAGACCAAAGGACATAACTGTATATTCATAAAGGCCGTATCAAGTGGTGAATGCGGTCTTAGGAATATCTTCCTTTTTAATCTCGAGGTGATGGTATCCGGTCCGTAAGTCAATTTTGGAGAATACCTTGGCCCCACTGAGCTGATCGAACAAATCATCAATCCTTGGCAGCGGGTTTGATGGTGACATCATTCAGCTGCCGATAATCCACACACATGCGGAGGCTGCCATCCTTTTTGCTTACAAAGAGTGCATGTGATCCCCTTGGTGAGGAACTGGGACGGATATGCCCCTTCCGGAGCATTTCATCGAGCTGCTTCTTTAATTCCACTAACTTTGATGAGGGCATCCTGTAATACTTCTTGAATAACGGTGCGGTTCCAAGTACCATATCTATTGCAAACTCAAGTTCTTGGTCTGGCGGCATGCCTGGTAGTTCTTCTGGAAATACATCAGGAAATTCACTGACCACAGGAATTAATTCCAACTCAGCCACGGTGGTGAAAATCATCCCCTTCTTTGGTATGCTTTTGCGCGAGTAGAATTTTGTAACTTGCCCTTCTTGACTGGTCAGAGTGACTTCTCGGGTTGCACAGTTTATGCATACTTGGTATTGGGTCAGCCAATTCATGCCCAAAATAACATCCAACTGTGCTGGCTCAATGAGTATCAAGGAAGTTGGAAAGCTTATTCCGTTGATATTGATTTCCAAGCCACGGCAGACCAGACTACTCTTGATTAAAGATCCCAGGGTTTGTACCAGCATATTTGCCCAAGAGAGAACAAGAAAATTTGTTTTGGGCAACAAAACTCCGAGAAATAAAAGAGTGGGAAGCCCCTGAGTCAAATAAAATTATTGCAGGTATGCTATTAATAGAAAACATACCGATGACTACTTCGGGGTTTGCTTGGGCTTCATCTGCGGAGAGGTGATTGACGTGCCTGGTGATGTTTTGCTGGTTCGGGTAGGACCCCATGAAGTTGACTTGTGGCCGGAATAAGGTGTTCGCCTTGCTGTTCTTGGGACACTGACAGGCTTAATGTCCACTTTGCCCGCAACTGAAGCAAGAATTATTGCGCTAACGCTCCTCGTGTACTGGGTTGGTGACAAGATTATTGACTTGGGTAGTAGTCTTGTTAACATTCTGTTGCCAATTGAGCTTGTATTCTACCTGAGTTTGCTGCCAGGTTCGAGCCTTCTGCACTGGTGGCCTTCTTTTCTTGGTTCAAACTTGCGTTTGTGCTCGTTATTAGCGGGCCGATTGTCGAGTACGAGCGTGTGTTCTCTTTCCGCAATGAAAGCTTTATTTACCAAAGTTTGGAAATCTGGAAAATCCAGCATGCTGAGAGTGCATGTGAGTTGCGACTTTAATCCTCCAAGGAATCTGTCAATCTTTCTCCCTTCAGTGGCCACGTCATACAGGGAATAATGGGCCAGATGGTTGAATTTCTAGAAATATTCTCCCACCGACAGATTTCCTTGGGTGAGTGCAAGAAACTCCCGCTACTTGGTCTTCATAATTCCGGTAGGGATGTAATATTTTCGGAACTGATCCTTGAATTTGGTCCAGGTGAGTGCTTCATCAGCATGACACATGGCTTTTGTATTTTCCCACCATATGGCAACAATGCCTTCAAGATAGTGGGTTGCATATGGAACTTTGTCCTCTTCGGCAGTACGGGCAATCTCAAGTTTCCTCTCAATGGTTTGCAGCCAATCATCGGCATCCAGAGGGTCAACTGCCTGGCTGAAACTGGGAGGCTGAGTTCGCTGAAAATCTGATAGCTTGGAGTAATGACCGTTCTGCTGTCAATTCTGACCAATCATATCTTGACCACTTTTTAATATCTCAAGCAGATCATTGCTTCTTCTTTCCTCAAACATACGCAAGATTTGTTCAGTGGTAGGCAGATTTGGCGGTGGAGGCGGTGGTATGAATGGCTCGACGGATTGTCCTGCCTGTCGGACGGAGCGACGAACAGGAACATCCTCATGAGCGCTGCTACTGTTGCCTCCCCGCGTCATCCTATTATGGATTTTTCCCAAGACAACGCACCCGAGATGAGAAATATTCAAAAGCAAAATAGGTGGGGAAAAGCCAGCAACAAAAATCGAGGGAAAACCGAAATGCGAAGAAAGACAGCTAGTAGAAGATTCAGCATAGTTATACAGGGACACATACATGAAAAATCAACAGGTCCGATTACACTACTCTCATACATGAAACGAAACATCATGACTCGTACATCTACATTCGTACATCAGTCAGACACTGCGAATACTCTGAAGCTCTACTGCTCTGCGGGTGCTGCGGGGGCCTCTCCTGAAGTGGACTCGGATCCTGAATTGACAAGGTTAACTAAAACCTCGGGGTTAAAAGTAACACGGCGACGCTGCCTCGGAGGATCTCCTTCCGGGGCGGAAGTAGGGTGGATCATATGAGCTACAGGGGTAGTGAGAAGTGATATCCACTCACCAGGGGCACTAAGAGGAGTTATGGTCGAGGTGCCCGAGCTACTGGGAGGGGTTACTGGTGGAGTAGGGGAAACAGAACTGGGGACGTGTGGGGTGAATCCCAAAGAGGTGGGAATGGTAACAGATCTAGTAGTGTGTCGGTGTACTAAGGTAGGGGTACCTCAGTACCCCAACTTGTGCACGGGCAGTTGCAGCTTTCCGCGGCAGGGTTTACTGCGTGCTCGCCGGAGACCTTCCTGCTCCCTATTAAACCATTCAAAAACAAAGTATACAAGAAAGAAGACCGAGACCCCGGCAAGAGGAGCTTGCCGGGAAGGCCGTACCAGGCTCAAGACTGCCCCACTAACACAAGACCCTGGCAAGAGGAGCTTGCCAGGAAGGTTAGAAGACACGCCTCGGCGCTATATGCGCCCCGGCAAGGGCCCGGGGAGCGGCAAGCTCCCGGGCCCGGCAAGATCAAGGCCCCGGCAAGGTGCTTGCCGGGAAGACTGCGCTGTGTGCCCGCGCTCCAGCTCATCGGCCCACGCGTCGCCCTGGGGCCTATCCAGGGACGCGTGGCAGATGGCTGTGCAGCCTGGGGTACACGGTGGCACTCCACGGTGATGGATCCATCGCCGTGGCAGACGGAGACGCCAGGGCGGGAGCTTTTGGGGTCGACGGCGACGGGCATTAAATGCCCTTGTCCCCCACTGTTAAAGTAGGTATAGACCACTGTTCTGTACTGTAGCTCCACTGTTCCCGCACTGTTACAACTACCACCTCTTTTACATTTTTACCCCTTTCTCCTACGTTGACACCTGTCGGTGACCCCTTACACTATAAAAGGAGGCCCATGCACAACGTGGAGGAGGTTCGGAACCTAGATCACTCTCACGCTCGGAGTAGCTGCTTCTTCAAGCTCCCAAGCTCTCCAACTTAATACACAACCAAGCAGGAGTAGGGTTTTACGCGTCTACCGCGGCCCGAACCTGGGTAAAACTGCCCGCGTGCTCGCTACGATCTGCTCTTGGTGCTCCCTCCGCCCTCGTACCGCACAGATAAGGGGCTCCGGTCCCATAGGTGTTCGTGGCGGACAGTTTCCCCCGACATCTTTGGCGCGCCAGGTAGGGGGCGTCGAGGTTGTGCGAACCTGATCCGGCGTTCGCGCGGGCGCATTCTTCATCAACCTCTCCGGATTCATCAACTTCATCAGCGACAACTCCATGGCCCCGAAGAAGAAGGTTTCGGAGGTCGGAGGCCCGTCTGCGTCTCACCCGCCGCCACCGGAGCCAACGGTGGGCGGGGGAGACGCCGTCGGAAGGGTGGTTGCCGGCGAGGATACTCACGGCGCCACCAGATCCAAGAACAGAACGGACGACCAAACCTCGGTCTCCGTGGACGCGCCACGTCCATCTCAGCACACGACGACCCAGCAGCGCCATGCCACGGGAGGTGGTATCCGCTTGCTGGGGCAAGGCCAAACCGGAGGCTCGCGGGACGCCCCGGATCCCCGTCCGGGCACAAGCAAAGCGAAGGCGCCGGCGCGGGACCCCGCTCCTTCTAACATTGTTAGAAGTCCGAGCGTATCCCGCTCCTCGCACCGCTCCCCCGCGTTCCCCTCCACTCCAGCAGAAGCGCTCGCAAGGGCGCAACTGCTCCTCGACTTCCCTCCAGCGGCAGACAAGGCCGAAGACTGGAGGGCCACCATCCAGAGCCTGATCGCCTTCGCCAACAACGATTCTCCACAGCAGCCATCGGCCTCGCGGCCGCGGCAAGCTGAGAAGACGAAGGCCGACGGCGACAAGACTGCCGGGGGTGCGACAAGCGCACACTCCCCGCAGCGAAAGCAAAAGACGCCGCCCCGCCGGAACAACGCTGACGATGGCTCCACAGCCTCGTCGGACCCGCGGGCCCGTCGGGACCAGCGCCAGGTCCTCGACGACCGGCCGGATGAAGACGCTCGGACCACGATCGAGCGCCGCCGAGAAGCTCGGCGACAGTCTGACAAGAGAGCTGGGAACACTGTCGACGCGCACGCGCCCGGTGAGCCAGGCGACTTGCCGTACGCGGCAGGCTGCCCTGCGTTCACCCGCGAGCTGCGGCGCGTCCAGTGGCCCAGCATGAAGAATTTCAAGCCCGACGTACCTGAGAAGTACGACGGCAAGACGCACCCCTCGGAATTCCTCAGCGTCTACACCATCGCAGTGCAAGCTGCCGGGGGGCGCGACGAGAAGATCTTGGCGAATTACTTCCCGCTCGTGCTAAAGCCGAACGTCCGTTCGTGGCTCATGCACTTGCCGGAAGGTTCCATCTCTTCTTGGGCCGACCTCTGCCACCAGTTTGTTGGCGCCTTCACCGGCGGCCACAAACCCCATGGCCAGGAGAGCGATCTCCACATCTTGGCCCAGAAGGAAGGCGAAACCCTGCGCAAGTATATCCAACGCTTCAGCCGGGTGCAGCACAACATCCCTGATGTCCACCCTGCCGCGGTTATCAGCGCGTTCCATCAGAACGTGCGTAACCGCCGCATGCGTGAAGAGATGGCGATGACGAAGATTCGGGATGTCAGCGAGCTCTATGCTCTGGCTGACAAGTGCGCACGCGCGGAAGAGGGGAGGAGACTCCCCGGGGAGGATGCTGGCGCAGGGGGAAGCGACAGCGACGACGCCGCCCCGGCAAAGAAGAGCCGGCGGCGGAACAACAGAAGGAAGGGCAAGAAAGAGGTGCTTGCCGTCGAGAAGTCCGGCAAGGAGGCCCCCGCCAAGCAAGCGCAGGCTGGCGGCTCCGGCAAGGAGCCTGCCCCTGCAGCGGCGGCCGACAAGCCGGGTAGCTCCGACAAGCAATACTGTAAGATCCACCGCACCAAGGGTCACGATCTCTCCAACTGCAAGGGCGTCGAGTACCTCGTCGAGCAGCAGAAAGCTGAGTACGAGAGGCGCGACAAGGAGAAGGCCCAAGGTGGCGGGGAAGAGCCCAGCAAGAAGCGGCCGTTCAACGGCCGGGGAGGACGCCGCGGCAAGGCCAAGCAGCGGCAAGGAGATCGACCTCCCCGGGGCCGCGACAACGACGAAGGAGACGACGACGAAGACATGGAGGACGATGAGAACAGCGAGCAGGAGTTCCAGAAGGCCACGGAGGTCCTGTGCGTCGACGGTGGCGCCTCCCTGCACACCTCCCACCGCCAACTAAAGCAGTGGGTGCGTGAGGTAAACGCAGCGGAGCCGCCCGTGGAGACGCGCAGGCTCCTCAAATGGTCCAGCACGCCCATCATTTTTGATCTTGAGGATCACCCTGACCGCACCACTGCGGTCGGGTGCTTGCCGATGCTGGTTTCTCCCACCATCCGCAACCTCAAGGTCACCAAAATGTTGGTTGACGGCGGGGCCGGGCTGAACTTGATCTCCTCTCCTGTGATCAAGAAACTCCAGATTCCAGATGGCGAGCTCGAAGAGACCGGTTCATTCCAAGGAATCAACCCGGGAAGGAGCAAGCCCAAGGGAAAGATCACTCTGCCGGTGACCTTTGGCGGGGAGCTCAACTTCAGGACTGAGCGCATCACTTTCGACGTCGCCGATATTCCATTGCCCTACAATGGAATACTCGGCCGTCCTGCCCTCGCCAAGTTCATGGCAGCTTCCCACTATGCCTACAACATGCTGAAGATGCCGGGGCCGATAAGCGTCATCACTGTCCACAGCGACAAGAAGGATGCGCTTGTCTGCGCCGACAAGATCTACCGGGATGCGGCAGCTGCGGCCGAGAAGGATACTCTTGCCGCTGAAGCTCCCGGGGGGAAGAAGACGAAGACCAAGTCCGGCAAGTGCTCTGGGACCCACTCCGGCAACCGCACCTCCTCGGAGTGCTGCGCTGCCGTCGAGGACGTTCCATCGAGCTCCACCGGCAAGAGTAAGAAAGGAATGGCTGCTCCTCCGGCAACCAAGAAAGTGTCCGCCAAGGAGGACGGCACTGGTGGTACCTTCACCATCAGTGCCACCCTTGACAGCAAATAGGAAAGCGCGCTCGTTGCCTTCCTGCGGGCGAATGTCGATGTGTTTGCATGGCAACCATCTGACATCCCCGGTGTTCCCAGGAAGGTGATTGAGCACAAGCTTGCTGTCTGTCCTCATGCGCGGCCTATCAAGCAAAAAGTGAGGAAGCAAGCCGTGGAGCTCCAAGAGTTCATCAACGAAGAAATCAAGAAGCTAGAAGCAGCAGGCCTAGTTAGAGGTGTGATCCATCCGACGTGGTTGGCAAACCCAGTCGTCGTGCGCAAGGCCAACGGGAAGTGGAGACTGTGTATAGACTTCACCGATGTCAATAAAGCATGTCCCAAGGATCCATTCCCTTTGCCGCGCATTGACCAGATCGTTGACTCCACTGCCGGATGTGAGCTACTCTGTTTTCTGGATGCATACTCAGGTTATCATCAAATTTTCATGGCCAAGGAAGATGAAGAGAAGACTGCATTTATCACTCCATGTGGCACTTATTGCTTCATTCGCATGCCATTTGGACTGAAGAATGCAGGCTCAACCTTTGCAAGGGTAGTATACACTGCTTTTGAGCCACAGATCCACAGAAATGTAGAAGCTTACATGGATGACATCGTGGTAAAGAGCAAGAGCAAGGAAACCTTGGTCCAAGATTTGGAAGAAACATTTCAGAACCTGCGCAAGATACAGCTCAAGTTGAATCCCGAGAAGTGCGTCTTTGGAGTCCCTTCCGGCAAGCTTCTCGGGTTCTTTGTATCGCAGAGGGGGATTGAAGCCAACCCCGACAAGATCAAAGCCATTGAGCAGATAGAGGCCCCAAAGCGCGTCAAGGATGTCAGGAGGCTTGCTGGTTGTGTGGCCGCCCTCAGTAGGTTCATTTCAAAGTCTGCAGAACGCGCCCTACCTTTCTTCAAAATCTTGAAGAAGGCAGGTCCCATGAAGTGGACTCCGGAAGCGGAGGCGGCGCTGCAGGATTTGAAACGGTACCTGTCCTCCACTCCTATACTTGTCGCACCTAGACCACAGGAAAAGTTGTTGCTATACTTAGCAGCAACCAACCAGGTGGTTAGTGCTGCGTTAGTAGCGGAGAGGGAGTCCGACGAGGAGTCAGCACCACCGGCAAGCGAATCCAGCGACAAGCAGGGGGCTGCTCCGGCAAGCTCTGGCCCCGACAAGGAAGACTCTGCGCGGGAACAGGATGAGGTGCGGAAGAAGATGGTGCAGCGCCCAGTGTATTTTGTAAGTTCCCTTCTCCAGGGGGCTAGATCAAGATACTCTGGTGTGCAAAAATTGCTTTTCGGCCTCCTCATGGCCTCGAGAAAGCTGCGCCATTACTTCCAAGCCCATGAGATAACAGTGGTCACTCGCTTTCCGCTGAAGAGGATATTGCACAATCCGGAAGCAACAGGCAGGATCGTTGAGTGGGCACTGGAGCTGTCAAGCTTTGGACTCAAGTTTGAAAGTACTTCAACTATACAGAGCCGAGCTTTGGCAGAATTCATAGCTGAGTGGACCCCAACGCCCGACGAGGAAGTTCGAGAAACAAGTACACCCGTACAAGAGGCTACAAGTGAATGGGTAATGTATTTTGACGGTGCCTTCTCGCTGCAAGGCGCCGGTGCTGGCGTGGTTCTCATCGCGCCCACCGGAGAGCACCTCAAATATGTTATCCAGATGCACTTTCCCAGGGAGCAAGCGACAAACAACACTGCTGAATATGAAGGCTTGCTTGCCGGCCTCAGGATTGCGGCCGAACTTGGGATCAGGAAGCTGATTGTGCGGGGCGATTCTCAGTTGGTGGTCCGGCAAGTCAACAAGAGCTACCAGAGCCCTTTGATGGAAGCCTATGTAGATGAAGTGAGAAAGCTTGAAGAACACTTTGAAGGTCTGCAGATGGAGCACGTCCCGAGAGCTCAGAATGAAATTGCAGATGGCCTTTCAAAGTGTGCTGCGATGAAGTTACCTGTGGAACCAGGGACCTTCTTGCTCAAGTTGACTCAACCATCCGTTACGCCATCAGTTGGGCAGTCCAAGAAGAGAAAGTTGGTCTCCGGCGACTACTTGCCGGCGGATCTTCCCGAAACCGCCGCCAAAGTCCCCAAGATCAATAACCAGAACGCTGAGGAACAGTTTGCTCCTGCAAGTCCTCGGGCTTGTACAGTTGAAGCAAGCGTTCCCGGCAAGCCTCGCCCCGGCGAGCTTGCCGGGGGACCGTCAGCTCCGGCAGAACCAGAGGTCCTTGCCGTAGAAGCTGAGGTTCCCGCAGCGGCCCTCGAGCCTTTAGTCCTTGCCGTCGAGCCTCGGGCTCCGGCATGGGCACAGCAGATAGTCCATTTTCTGCAAACTGGAGAACTTCCCGACGACCCTCAAGAGATAGAGAAGATAACCAGGCAGTCAAGTATGTACCAGTTCGTGGACAAGGAGCTATACAGAAGAAGACTCAATGGTGTCAGATTGAAGTGTATCTCCAGGGAAGATGGACAGAAACTGTTGGCGGAAGTACACGGAGGCATATGCGGCCACCATATTGGCGCAAGGGCGCTTGCCGGGAAAGCTTTCCGGCAAGGGTTCTTTTGGCAAGAAGCCCTCCAAAATGCAACTGCACTAGTAACCAAGTGTGAAGCGTGCCAGTTCCATGTGAAGCAGATTCTTCAGCCAGCTCAAGCTCTCCAAACAATCCCTTTATCCTGGCCCTTCTCGGTCTGGGGGCTCGATATCCTCGGCCCCTTCCCCCGAGCCGTCGGGGGCTTTGAGTACTTGTACGTTGCAATCGACAAGTTCACAAAGTGGCCAGAAGTAGAGCCGGTGAGGAAGGTGACAGCACAGTCAGCGGTCAGGTTCTTCAGGTCGATTGTCTGCCGTTTCGGGATCCCTAACAGGATCATCACCGACAACGGTACACAATTCACTAGTCGCACCTTCATGCAGTACGTCCAAGACCTTGGCGCCAAGGTCTGTTTCGCTTCTGTTGCTCACCCGAGGAGCAACGGTCAAGCGGAGAGGGCAAATGCTGAAGTGCTGCGTGGACTAAAGACGAGGACCTTTGACAGGCTGCGCAAGTGCGGAAGAAATTGGATAGAGGAGCTACCGGCGGCTCTTTGGTCAATCAGAACGACACCAAGTCGAGCCACCGGACAGACACCTTTTGCTCTAGTCTATGGAGCAGAGGCAGTTCTCCCCACGGAACTCGTATACGGATCTCCTCGAGTGCTCGCTTATGATGAGCTCGAGCAAGAGCAACTGCGGCAAGATGACGCATTGCTCCTCGAGGAGGGACGTCTCCAGGCTGCTGTACGAGCTGCTCGATACCAGCAAGCTTTGCGCCGCTACCATAGCCGCAAAGTCAAGGCCAGGAGTCTCGAGGAAGGCGACCTTGTTCTTCGGCGTGTTCAGTCCGCCAAGAATTCCAACAAGTTGACGCCGAAGTGGGAAGGCCCTTATCGGGTGAGACAAGTTACGAGGCCCGGCGCTGTCCGCCTCGAGACCGAAGAAGGCTTACCGGTGAGCAACTCCTGGAACATAGAGCATCTTCGCAAATTTCACCCATAAGGCGCGGTTGCCGTGATCCGCTCCGGCAACCACCTTTTGTACAAGCTTTGCCGCTGTTGCATGTAACCCTTTGTACAAAGCCGGGCGCAGACCCCGTGCATCAGTAAAGTTTTTTGTGTTTTTCGCACTGATTGCCTTTCGCATGCTTTTCTTTGCTATTTGCATGTTTTGTTTGGCATTTCGTGCAACACTCAAATATACGGTAAGCATTAGCACGCCGAAAGGCCATATACTTGTTTCCCTCCCCCTTTTCTTTAAGCAGAAGGAACGTTCCTCGCGCACAAGTTTGCCGGGGGGGGAAGGAGGTGGAGGAGGAATCAAGTGCTGTTCAAGAAAGAGAAGTCTTACCGGAAAGCAAGCAATATAAGCAAGCAACATGAAAGATAAGTTGTTAGAATTTGACCAGTTCAAATTTTAAATTTTAGTTGTCTTCCTTGAACAATCACACTTTGTATGGAAAACCTGTGCGCGGAGGAACCTACCCGTAGCTTGCCGCACCCTTATCTTGTTTTCGAGTTCGCTCAACGATTTAAGTGAGCTGCGACAAGTGTCGCGCCCTTGCTTCGTTTCCGAGTACGCTCAGCAAGCTAAGTGCGTTGCGACTAGCTGCGGCAAGGTTGCTTGCCGGTGAAGACCTTGGCCAGCAGGCTGCTCAGAGTCCAGCACTCAGCGCTCGCGGCAAGGTCCCTTGCCGGCAGGCTCCCCGGGAGCGTAGGGTGAAAAACATACAAAGTCAAGGATTAAAGCAAGGAAGATAACATTGCACTGATTGATCAAAATGAAGTAAATATCTTACAAAGGATAACTTGTCGCAATGGACTAATGAGTTCATGACATAATGTGCAGCAACAAAAAGATAAAGATAATGGAGCCCTAGTCTACGCGGTCGCCCTCCTTCCTGCCAAGCTTTGCCACCTTGGCGATGATATGGGCGACCTGCTCCTTCAGGGCCTCCGTGTCTGCATCAGCCGGCAAGCTGCGAAGAACGTTGGTGAGATTGATCCCCGGGTTGCGGTACACGATCTTCGTCAGCACCCGCTCCAGAGTTCCCGCGCAGAGCAGGCGCGACTCCTCGGCCAGCTGCGCGGGGATGCGGTTCCGGGGACCTGCAAGGGCCGGCGCGATACCTCTGAAGAAGAGGCTGAGCTTGGCGCTGTGCGGGAGATCCGGATCCGGCGAGTAGATGAGATGTTCGACCTTCAGCGCCAGCAGCTCCTGGTCAATGTTGGACGCAGAAGAAACCAAGTCTTCGGTCCATACCTCGATGGTCTGGCGGAAGAGCTCGGATGCTTTGTTGACGCTGTCCACCAAAGTCCGCTCCTTGCGGAGCTCCTCCTTCAGCTTGTTCTCCTGAGCCCGGGCAGCGTCGAGCGAATCCTTCAGAGTGGTGACCTTCAGCTCCAAGTCCTCGATGGAGTCCTTGGCGGCCTTCAACTCGTCGCCCCTCTTGGAGAGACTCACTTGGAGCTCAGAATTCGTGTGGGCGTCTTTCTCACGCTCCAAGATGAGCGCGGCAACCTTTTCTGCGCTCACCTTCAGCGCCTTCTCCAGCTGCACAACCTTGGCGGCGAGCTCCTTCTTGGCGTCTTCCGCGGCAACCGCGGCGGCTTTCGCCTCCTTCAGCTCCCCGCCAAGGGCAGCCTCGCGAGCGGCAAGGTCCTCCTCATGGGAGTCGAGCTCGACCTTCCGCTGCGCGAGCTCTCCCTCTCGCCGTGACAGCTCCACCCCGGCGAGCCGCTGCTGTTCCTCAGCGTCAGCCTTCTCGAGCACCCACTCCTGGTACTCGCCGGCGAGACGCTCGCGCTCCTCCGCCACCTCGCGGAGGGCCGCCTGGTTGGCGGCGCTGAGCTCCGCCGCGCGCTTCTCCATTTCTGCGGCGGCCTTGGCGGCAAGGGCCTCCCGGGAGGCGAGCTTCGCCTGCCTGGCCCGGTAAAGAGCCAGGAGCTGGTGGAGCAACCTCTCCTCCTCGGGCCCCTCACTCCCGCCGGGCGCCTCGACGATCTTCAGGCCTGCGGAGGCGAGGACTTCTCCGTCGAACGCCTCGCCCTCCGCGGGAGCTCGTGATGAAGACCCCCAAGGCATCTGGATGAAGACGCCGTTGGGGGCCTCAAGATAGTACCCCTGCTCCTTGCTGGCGGAGGGGTCGGCGGCCGGTGCAGCATCCGATGCTCCCGCCACCTCCGGGTCGGCGGTGCGGTCGCCGTCTCCCTCCCCAGCCGCTGCGTCCACAGCCGGGCCAGTCTCCTGCGCGGCCGGCTCGGCGGCCTCGGCCATCTCCTCGACGACAGGAGCATCGCCGTCGCCGCCCTGCGCGCCCTCCTCCTCGAGGTTGATAACCTCCGTCTCCATGGGCTCAGGAGGAGGAAGATCTAAAAAGAAGAAGAAGAAAAAGAAGTTCAAGATTCAAGCAAATATCCAAAAAGAGGCAAGCCAAGAAGACAAGTCACAGAACATACCTTGGCGGACGTCCTCGGCGGCGGGCTCCCTCGCCGGGGAGCTCGGCCTTGGCGGAGTGGCCACCCTCGCCGGGCTGCTCGCCCTTGGCGGGGTACTCTGCCTTGGCGGAGTACCCACCCTTGGCGGAGCACTCTCCCTTGCCGGAGAGTTCTGCCTTGGCGGGGACGGCGGGGCCCGCGGCTCCTCTACGACGGTCTCCGGGCGCTCTTCCCGCTGTGGCTCAACCTCTGCGCAGAACAAGACAAGAAACATCAAGATATGAAGACAAGAACAAATCCTCAAGCGTACCCCGACAAGCGAAAAGAATGAACCCCAGACTTACGATGGGGGCTGCGCTGCGGGCTGCGCTGGGGGCTGCTCCTCGGAGCAGCGCTCGGGTCCGGCAGGCTCGGCTCCGGCACGCCTCCCGTTGCCGCAGCTGCTGAGTCTTCCGCGACCTCGACCTCGGGCGCCTTGGCCTTCTTCGCCGCGCGATGGGCCAGGGTCCTGAAATCAGAGCAATGAACAGAGTCAGCATCAACAAAAAACCAAGACAAAAATCAAGAAGATGTAAGGTCTTGGATCCTTACTCCTGGTCCTCCTCGTCGTCCTCGCTCAGGGCGGAGAAATCATACTCCACCGTGGGCGCGTCGGCGCGAGGAGCGGAAGACGAAGACTCCCTCGCGCGCTTGGTGTTCACCGGGGCTGGGGGCTGCGAAGACCCAGCCCCCGTGGTAGCCGGCGCCCGAGGAGCGGGCGGAGCCGCTGCTCCGCTCCGAGAAGACCCTTGCCGGCTCG
>LR738715.1:590066421-590107573 GCA_902687465.1 Secale cereale
CGGCGCCTCTGCTCCCTCCGGCGGTACCCTCCATTGCCGCGGCCTCGGCCGCGATCCCGTGGATCCCGGAGTGCCTCAGCGAGGGGACCCCGGCGAGCGCGTCGGGAGGGAGCTGCAACAACCTGCGGATCTCCGCCTCCTCCGCCTGGGCGGACGCATCCGCAACCTCCGCCTTTTCAGGCGTGTATCCAAAAATTCCTGCCGCTGCGGCTGCAGCGGCCTCTTCAGCTCGAGAAGCCATATAGGCAATCTCCTGGTCGGTGGTGTCCCGCGTGTGCTCCTTGAGGTCGTTCTTGTTCTTCGCCACCTCTGCAAGGTTGTCGTAGAAGTTGAGGACGTCGATGGGCTTGGGAGCGATCCACGTGCGGTCCACGCCGTGCGAGTCACACATGGGCATCATGGCGAGGATCCGGTCCCGGACGATGTTGTTGCAGAGCGGCACCACTTCCCGGGGAGGCCTGAACCACTCAGGGTGTGCCGGGTCGTACTTGAAGAGTTCCCGGACCATCCCCTTCAGCTCCAGCGTGGTGAAGTTGAAGTTGAGCCCGGGGCGCAGCCTCATTATGTCTGCCGGGCCGCCGTACTCCCAGGCCGGCCTCTTCCGGTCTTGGAGAGGGGCGATGCGCCGGCGGAGGAAATCTGCGCCCACCTCTGGAACTGACAGCTTGGCCATCCGAAGACGAAGAATCCGGACGAGGGCGATGTCGAGCTTGATATCGTCCGAGTCCAGCTCGCTCCAATCCCTGCCGCGCACGATGGGAGTTGTGCGCGGCGCGGTGAAGGGCTGCGGCGCATCTTCAACGATCCAGCACCACTCCGCTCGCCATTCCTCCCACTTGCCGTGGAGCTCCCCCGGCAAGTACGCACCTTTCTTATTCAGACGTAAAACCCAAGAAATTCCTCCGGAGAGGGGGGCATCGGCCTCGGCTCTAGGAGTGAAGAAGTGCCTAAAAAGCGCTACATTTGGGTGTACTCCTATGAAGTTTTCGCACATGTGTGCGAAAACCGCCATGGTGAGGATGGCGTTGGGGGTGAAGTCAAGCAGATGGAGGCCGTACGTGTTCATGATGTCGCAGAAGAAGTTTGAGAAAGGTGGGCAGAGACCACAATGAAAAAAGGCTGCGAAGAAGTAGTACCCGCCGGGATAGCTGTCCTTGGCGGCGGCCGGATATGCTCGCGTGCGGGGATGCGCGTCGGTTTCCTTGGCCCAGAACAAGTAATACTTGTTCCAGAGCTCCCGCACGCCGAGCTTCGGCGGGAAGACGAGGTGCTTCTTCCGGTACGCGGCGAGCTTCGCCGCTTGCTCCGATTTCTCCCTCTTGGCCTTCTCCGCCTTCGCCTTGTCGGTCTTCGGGGCCATGGCGGACGCGGCGGAAGGAAGGAGGGGCGAAAGGTCCGACGACGCCGGAGATGCGGATGGCGGCGGCGGAGGTGTGGAGGCGGAGCGCAAAGAGAATCTCTGGAGGAAGGAGATGATGCAATGAAAGTGCAAGGAGGGGAACCGCGCCTGCTCCCTCTGCTTTTATGGGGGAGTGGGGGGCGTTTCGCCCTTTCCATTAAGAGATCGTGGGCACGTCCCATCCCACGACGCCGCGATCGACGCGTGCCGTTACGGTGGGGTGCGGCGGATACGGAAGTGGATTCGGCGCGCCGCGGGCCGCGGCTGCCCGTGCACTGTTTTGGGCCTGGCCCAACAGCGCTCGGCACCGTGTGTGGCCCAGGCCCGGGGGCTCCTGTCGGTGTACTAAGGTAGGGGTACCTCAGTACCCCAACTTGTGCACGGGCAGTTGCAGCTTTCCGCGGCAGGGTTTACTGCGTGCTCGCCGGAGACCTTCCTGCTCCCTATTAAACCATTCAAAAACAAAGTATACAAGAAAGAAGACCGAGACCCCGGCAAGAGGAGCTTGCCGGGAAGGCCGTACCAGGCTCAAGACTGCCCCACTAACACAAGACCCTGGCAAGAGGAGCTTGCCAGGAAGGTTAGAAGACACGCCTCGGCGCTATATGCGCCCCGGCAAGGGCCCGGGGAGCGGCAAGCTCCCGGGCCCGGCAAGATCAAGGCCCCGGCAAGGTGCTTGCCGGGAAGACTGCGCTGTGTGCCCGCGCTCCAGCTCATCGGCCCACGCGTCGCCCTGGGGCCTATCCAGGGACGCGTGGCAGATGGCTGTGCAGCCTGGGGTACACGGTGGCACTCCACGGTGATGGATCCATCGCCGTGGCAGACGGAGACGCCAGGGCGGGAGCTTTTGGGGTCGACGGCGACGGGCATTAAATGCCCTTGTCCCCCACTGTTAAAGTAGGTATAGACCACTGTTCTGTACTGTAGCTCCACTGTTCCCGCACTGTTACAACTACCACCTCTTTTACATTTTTACCCCTTTCTCCTACGTTGACACCTGTCGGTGACCCCTTAAACTATAAAAGGAGGCCCATGCACAACGTGGAGGAGGTTCGGAACCTAGATCACTCTCACGCTCGGAGTAGCTGCTTCTTCAAGCTCCCGAGCTCTCCAACTTAATACACAACCAAGCAGGAGTAGGGTTTTACGCGTCTACCGCGGCCCGAACCTGGGTAAAACTGCCCGCGTGCTCGCTACGATCTGCTCTTGGTGCTCCCTCCGCCCTCGTACCGCACAGATAAGGGGCTCCGGTCCCATAGGTGTTCGTGGCGGACAGTTTCCCCCGACATAGTGGCTAAAGCAATACGAGTGTGAGTCAGCTTGTGTGCTAGCTCGTGGATCATGAGGTAACTAACAGTAATGTAACAGGAAAGATGGCTAGCAACACTATCAGAGTCCGGATCAATTTCAGGGAAATGAACACAACCGTTGCCGTGCAAAGAAGGATAGTATGGGAAACCTCGGTGGTTCTACATGCGGACCTCGCTGTGACGGAGCTCAACAAGGATCTCGAATGCAGCAAATTGGACAGCTTCGAGAGGTACGAGTATAAGAGCTGGAGTCAGAATGGACGCGCGGAGTCACCACTGCCTGATATTCATATATGGAGTCAGCTAGACGCTCCCGATACACACGTTAAACAAGGTCATCTCCATGAGGGTACAGCTGACTAAACACGTTGCGAAGAAGGTGCGGTGACGTGTACAGCATCAGCTGCAACAGGCACGGATACGGCACCGGAGCCATCTACACTCACAACCATCATCGGGTTAGCATAAAAACAATACAAGCATATGCAAAGCAATAATAAACTAGACAAACTACCGGCACTCAATCTAAACGTGTATCTAGCGTTCAAAAGGCACGTCTTAGTCTAACGCATCCTACAGTCAGCATGGCTCTGATACCAAGCGTTGTGGCACCCCGGATCGGATCGACCGGGTTACCTTGCATTGCCAGCCCAGAGACCTTGTCTTCTGGCAACACACAACATCTTGGTACAGAAAACAACCGCTTTATTGATACTAGCGGGTCATAGTTTTACATTACAACAGGTAGCGAGGCCGAGCGGCACACACGGTGCGGCTGGACAATATGTACATTACTTAATGAACATAAAAGGCCTCCGGCATAAAACTACGCAGCAGCGGAACGAGGTCGTAGCGGAACTCCATCTCACAGGGACATCGATGTGGACACGGGCTAGACTCAGACGACATTCCTTTCCAGCAAAACTTTCCTGAAATCTGGCATGACACGCCAGGTCAGTACTTTGAATGTACTTGCAAGCTTACAGCAAACAAGAATCATAATGTCAAACAATATCATGATAATCATTCAATTTCAAATATGCAGCAACAGACTTAGATATAAGTATATTAACATGTTGTGCTCATGCCATTGTGGAAAATAAAAACCTCGGTCGGCCTTACTCATGGTATTATTATTATTACACTACAAACTTATTCATTTCAATAAGACATAAATCGTGACCTTTCCGGCGATCACCAACCTGATCATACTTGGTCTCAAATCATTTTGGTGGCTCTTCCACCCATTTCTTTATATTACCAAATTTTAGAATTTAGCCAGCAAAATTTTATGTTGACCCATGGTGTGACTTACTTTCGAGCATGTCCGTGACCATGGACTCGGCTATTGATAGATCAATTACACTCTGCAGAAGTAGTGCACTGTACCCACACCACGGAACCCATGGCCTCGTTCCCCCATTCGGGTGGACCAACGGTGTTCCAACAAAACCCTTCCATTGCCATGACACTCCCTCGGCCACTCCGACTCATTTCCTACTGGAACAGTCCTGGGTGGCCCTGTGCCTACCAAAGGCACATCGACCACCGTCGTGGTCAAACAACAATTATCCCAAACAGGGCCTCGGTACCATAAACTTAACAACGGGCACTCAAGGTCATGTCTGCTTACCGGGCCAGGGTACTGCATGCCCATAACCTTCCCTATCTGGAGGTACCGACAGGAGGCATGACAATGGACCAAATAAAGACCTTCCCATAAAGGTAAATGTGGTTGCACTGGGAAAAGACTCGATTCAATGGCACCATGACCCGGTCAACCATTTATTCAAGTTGTGTTATTAACAGATTCAACTTAAAAAATAAACAACCGGTATCATACAATGCCATGGAACGCAATATATCAGAATGCCTCATAAAAACAAAAATAAAGTCATACCAAGAATGCACTACAGAAGTATAACTGGGTCAACTTTACTTCACTAAGAACATCACAACTTCACTATTATTTCTGGTTATAATTTATAATCAAAACAGAATTTATTCTAGCAAAATTTTATCATAAAACTTATGTAAAAGAAAGTAACTTCACATATGCATGTTCAGAACCATCCTCAGGATTCCTATGTTCTTTTAACTATCTTAATAGCTTAAACCAAACTCCAACCGTCTGTAAACTAAATGAAACAAATAAATGCAGCAACCAATAGAAAGTATTTAACAAAATAATTCATATGCATAAATTTAATCATTTGTTCAAGTTGGAAAAATCACAAATATTGAAATGGCACTATGAAAATGTTGTTGTGGCTTGCCTTTGTTCAAATGAGGCTCACAAGCCTCCTGGTGATTCTCAAGACAAGGTTCCTCTTCTGAAAATAAATAAAAGTACAAAAAGAAATTATCAAGAATCATTCAAAAATTCACCAGAAAATCTACACAACACCAAATAGTCTCAATTTTGGTGTGCTGCAAGATTTGTTTACAAATAACACAATGCAAAAAGAATCAATTCATTTGGACTTATGGTTAAAAAGTTATTGTAGTTTGAAGCTCTCTGGAATAGATTCAAATTTAGAAATTTAAATAAACAGAATAAAGGGGGAGGGGGGTGACGTCGAAGGCGTAATCGCCCAGAGCGCCACCACTCGTACTGCTTCGCGCGGGTACGGAGAGGCTGACTAGCGGACCCTGCTAGTGAGGTGGGGAGGAAAAAGGGGGAAGAGCAGGGCGGCCGTGGCTTCGCCGAAGCGCACGTCGGTGACGCTGCTCCTTGGCCAAGATGGAAAGGATAGACCGACGGAGGGGGTCGAGGCGCACCTGCCCGTACCCGTAGGGTAGCTAGGGGTGGTCGGACGGCGTCGGAATAGAGCTCGTAGGCGGAGGCAGAACATGGTGCTCGCCGGAGTTGAAGAAGACGGCGAGCAACGACGTCTCTAGCAGCTCCAAGTAGGTGGAGTGGCTCTACCAGAGAGTGGCAGAGGATCTGGTCGGGTCGCCTTGGCCTGAGAGGGTCTGGAGCTACCTCGACGACCCGAGGGGATCGCCAGTGAGCTCGATCATGGGGACGGCGGCCTGTGGCCTGCCCGTCCGGGCCACGGGGTTCTACGCAGTCTGTGTGTTTGTGGGAGTGGGGATGGTTGCTCGGAGCGGCTGGGAGAGGGCCTATATATAGGCGAGCCGAGAGGGGGGAACGGGGCTCCGCCGGCGACAACTGGACGCTGCGCCCGACTACGAAGGGCGTTAGTGAGAGGGGGGAGAAGGCGACGAGGTCACGCGGGGGCTGTGGACGGACGGGGACTAGCACAGTGGCGCTGGGGTGGCGACGAGCACAATGCGCACGGCACTGTTGCCTTCGTCGGACCGCGCCCGTGTTCGCTGCGGCGAGCTCCGGCGTCGGCGAGCGCTAGAGGGGGGCTGTAGAGGTCAAGACGATGATGGTGGCGCAGTTTGGCATGCTTGGGCAGGCGTGGAAGCGAGTACACACTCTACAGAGTGCTCGACGACATCCAGAGCGCGCCGACAGACAGCCATGGCATGGTGTACATGTGTGGTCACCGCGCGAACTATACCTACTGGCTGACTTGTGCCAAAATTCATGTCTGGCGTGTTGTTCGTGGTAGATAGGAGAGTTACCCGTGGTTGGTTTGTTTCCAGACGCAGTAGAAAGGAAATCACACGCCTGGTAAGTTTCTGGACAGAAACTTTGATAGTTTATTGAGGTAAATGGTTAAGAGTTGGAGGCTGTGCTTTGGAGACTAGCAAAGAGTTACTAAGGTGAAGATGCACAAGGAGTTTCACAAGCAATGGAGCAAGTAAAATGGTAGTTGCTATAGAAACTACCTTTTCTGTCCAAAATAGAAAAGATTTTCTGTAGCAAAAATATTCCAAAAAGTGGTGCAATAGTTTTGCTCAGGAATGTGTCTTAGGGTCCAAAGAATATTTAGGAATTTCCTCAGATTTTTGTGAGCCAGAAAAATAGGGGTTGCTTTGGAGCACAAAGGATTTAGCTAGGGTTTTGGAAAGAAAAGTGAATATTTTTCAAATAAGAAAAATATTCCATAAAGTATATTAGAGTGGTCAAGAGGGAAAGGATGGTTTGAGATGGATAGGAGGCACTTGGGTGAAAGTCAAGGGTACCCAAGTGTTTAAGTCCATATGAAATGATTCAAAAATCCCAAGGATTAAAATAAATTCAAATAAAGCTCTTGCAAATAAAAGAGGAAAAAAATCAGGCTGTCACACCAAAGGCCCAGTCCAGATTGCTGTTTTTTGCCTGTTTCATGGTTTTGCAGAAAAAGAATATCAAACGAAGTCCAAACGGAATGAAAACATTGCGAGAGATATTTTTGGAGAAAATCATGCACAGGGAACTTGAGAACCAGGTCAGGGGATCCTCGGGGTGTCCAGGAGGGTGGGGGCGCGCCCCCCTTCCCAAGGCGCCCCCCTGCCTCGTGGGCCCCTCGAGCAGCCCCCGGTGTCCTCCTTCCTCCTATATAAGTCTACGTACCTCGAAACCTTAGACACAGAGAGAAAACCCTAATTCCACCGTCGTAACCTTTTGTTCCCGTGAGATCCCATCTTGGAGCCTGTTCCGGAACTCCATCAGAGGGGGATCCATCACGGAGTTCTTCATCATCATCATCATCGCCCTCACCATGAGTTGTGAGTAGTTTACCACAGTCCTTCGGGTCCATAGCAAGTATCTAGATGGCTTCTAATCTCTCTCTGGATCTCAATACAAAGTTTTCCTCGGTCTTCAAGGAAATCTATTTGATGTAATCTCTTTTTGCGGTGTGTTTGTCGAGATCCGATGAATTGTGAGTTTATGATCAGGATTATCTATGAGAAATATTTGGTTCTTCTCTGAACTTTTTATGTGTGCTCATAATATCCTTGCAAGTCTCTTCGAATTATTGGTTTGGTTTGGCCTATTAGATCTATAGTTCTTGCAATGGGAGAAGTTCTTGGCTTTGGGTTCAATCTTGCGGTGTCCTTTCCCAGTGACAGTAGGGGCAGCAAGGCACGTATTGTATTGTTGCCATTGAGGATAAAAATATGGGGTTTATATCATATTGCTTGAGTTTATCCCTCTACATCATGTCATCTTGCTTAAGGCGTGACTCTCTTCTTATGAACTCAATACACTAGATGCATGCTGGATAGCGGTCGATGTGTGGAGTAATAGTAGTAGATGCAGAATAGTTTCGGTCTACTTGTCTCAGACGTGATGCCTATATACAATGATCATGCTTAGATAGTCTCATAATTATTCGCTTTTCTATCAATTGCTCGACAATAATTTGTTTACCCGCCGTAGAATATCGCTATCATGAGAGAAGCCACTAGAGAACACTATGGCCATCGGGTCTATTCTCAACATATCAATCTACATCTACTTTACTTTTATCGCTTTTATTTTCCGTTCTTATAAACCAAAATACCAAAAATATAAACTATCATCTCTATTAGATCTCACTTCTGTAAGTGACCGTAAAGGGATTAACAACCCCTTATCGTGTTGGCTGCGAAGTTCTTATTTGTTTGTGCAGGTGCGAGGGACTCGCGCGTGGTCTCCTACTGGATTGATACCTTGGTTCTCAAAAACTGAGGGAAATACTTACGCTACTGTGCTGCATCTCCCTTTCCTCTTCGAGGGAATACAACACAAGCTCGAGAAGTAGCAGCAACCATGGCGGCGGATGATGGGGTGGCGGCTACGACGACCACCTCCCGCCTTCAGGCCGCGGCGGCTGAGCGGGTGATGGCCATGGTGGCCGGCAGTGGGGTGGCGGCCACGACGGCCACATCCCGCCTTCGGGCCGCAACAGTGGTGTGGGCGATGGCCCTGGCTTTTGATGGTTGTTTGGCGGCCACAGTGGGAGACGGTGGGGTGGCGGCAACTGTAGCCGACGACAGTTGCCGACGGGCAGTGACGGCGGAGCGTGCGGTGGGTGTTTCATGCACACCCAACAGGGACTCCACGCGCAGTACACTACGCTGGGGACTGCGCCACCACCACGGTGTAGCCTCCCAGCTGGAGCTGTCCTCTGATGATGGCGGAGTGGCTGAGCGACAATGATGGACCGGTGCCATTGGCGATCATGGGAGAAGCAGACAAGATAAGCTATAGGGAGGGAGGGAAAAATGCGACGCGGGACTCCCCAGATGTGATGGTATATATAGAAGGCCGGTAAGAATTGGGATTTTGGGGGATTTCATCGACTCGGGCGGGAAGCTTGCGTGGGAACCTGCGCGGTTGTGCGGGAACAGGCTCACCACTGTTTGGCGAAAAGAACGCCCCCGCACACTGCTCAAGCTCGCGCTCTAAGACGTCTGCGGAAGCGGGGTTTAAGATCATTCGAGAGGAGGATGAAAGGACACATACACACACGGTTAATAAAATAAAAAAGTTTGCGATTAAATTACCTACTACTCCCTCCGTTTTAGTTTACAAGTTCTATGCGTATATTTAGGTTGCCAATTTAAACATCATAATATCAACTATATAACACAAAAATTATGCCTTTTGAAAGTAGAATATCTAAAGTTTAGAATGGTATGTTTTTCTTGTAATATATGACTTCTATTAGGTTGGTCGAATTGAAGACTTAGGGGTACACGCACGGCTTGTAAACTGAGAGAGAGGGAGTACCCGTGTCCTAGTTTGTAAGTCGTCTATGTATTTTTGTGCCAAATTTTGACTATAGATTTAACTAATAAAACACAAATGCATGTCGCCGGAGATTATATCGTTGGATTCGTATTTGAACATAATTTTCAATTATATGATTTTTGTAACATGCATTAACATTTTGTTGGTTAAATTTAAGGTCATAATATGGCACATAATATAAAGGGGACTAATAGACCAAGACGGCGGTAGTAGCACACGGCCGCTCTATATGCAGCGATGCAACTATCGGTCGGCTTGTAGACAACCATTTCATGCATGTTCAACTGCTCTATGAGTGTGGTTGCTTGAGGTTGAGGCGGCCACGGCGCGCTCTCCTCATGTCCCGCTGTGCCCGCTCTACTCTCGTGTCCCTTCGGGCGCTCTGCCCTCGTCCCTCCACATGCGCTGCCAGTGTTTGGGGCCGGTGCACAATCACGCACGTTCGTGTGCATGCGGTTGCGCCGGGCAAGGCACGATGATGCAGTAACCCGCTTCAAAAACATCCATGCGGACGCTCTGAGAATCCAGGCCGCCCGGACCCCATTTATTCCTGCGGCCATTAAGCTTCATCTCTTGCGCCACACGACACATTAAGCACACCCAGGACGACACATACAGACATGACATCAAGCTGTTCCAATGGCGCTCCCCGTGGCTCCAATGGCGCTCCCAGCGACTGACGATGACAACGGCGAGCAGTTCACCACACATAACATAGTGGACACCCACGTGAGGGCGAAGGCCCTCTCTGTGGTGTACACAAACAAGCCGGTCTCGGTGGAGAGCTCCATCCAAACTATGGAGCAGTTGCTTGCTGATGACAACTACCAAGTGGTCGGCTTCGACCTCGAGTACACCATCGGTCGTGCCAGGCATGATTAGGAGGTTGTGGTCGCCTAGTTGTGTGTGCGACATGACATCCTCGTCTACCACTACTACCTGGCCACATGGCCTTGTGAGATTTTCTCCAGGTTTATCAACAGCTCCGACTATAGTTTTGTACGATGGACACCACCAACAATCTAAAAGCGTTCAAGGTTTCGGGATTCAAATGCCAGAATCTTGTTAACATCCAAGACCACTAGAAGGTCTGAGGCAGCGACAACAACAAACATAACTGGCTGGTTGACCTCGCCTCGACCATCATCAACCCCTACTACCTGAAGATGAAGGAAGAGAGCAAGAAGGAGAAGAACGCTTGGCACAGTGTCTGGCATGAGAGACTGGAGGAAGAACACGTCAAGCCATAGAGCAGTGGCAGGAGAGTCAAGAGAAGTAGATGACTAGACGATTGTTTCTCCTAGTTTAGGATGCATACAATTGTTTATTGAGGTGTGTGCGAATAATCTGTATAGTGAGTTATATAATTGGATGTTTATTTCACACACACACATATATATATATATGTGTGTGTGTGTGTGTTAATCTTCTGTAGACAAAGCAAATCACATGGCTTATTAGCAGCAATCGTTTGTGTTATTATTGGTCTTCGCACATATTTCTGATTACGGACCTGTTTGCAGCGTATCACACACATCTTGTTGAGTTGAACCGTTTCTATTGTGTTGCCTAATCCCACACAGTATATCCTAGTGAACTGTATGCCAGATCTCGCACACGCCCTCATCCGGCTGCCCATTTGTGTTGTTTTGCATCATCGCAAATAGTTCTTCTGGTTTAGCAGTTTGCCACTCATCACACACGCAACTCCAATATGAACCGTGTTTTATGTCACTACCATCGCAAACGTTTTGCATCTTTTTTGACGGTTTTGTTGGGGAACGTTGCATGGAAAACAAAAAATTTTCTCTACGTTCACCAAGATCAATCTAGTAGATGCAACTACGAGGGGAGAGTAGGATCCACATACCCTTGTAGATCGCTAAGCGGAAGCGTTGAGAACGCGGTTGATGGAGTCGTACTCGCCACGATTCAGATCGCCGAAGATCCTAGCACCGAAGCAACGGTGCCTCCGCGTTCTTCACACGTACGGCTCGGGGAAGTCTCCTCCTTCTTGATCCAGCAAGGGGTAGAGGAGAGGTTGATGGAGAACCGGCAGCACGACGGCGTGGTGGTGGTGGTGATGGAGGATTCCAGCAGGGCTTCGCCTAAGCACCGCGGGAGAAGAAGATATTATGGGAGAGGGAGGGCAGCACCGAGGCACGAACTTGTGTTGGCTGCCCTCCCTCTACCTCTCTATATATAGGGGGGAAGGAGGAGAGGGGGGCGCCCTAGGGTTTCCCCTAGGGGGCCGGCGGCCAGGGCAAGGGGGGGGGCGGCGGCCAAGGCAGGGGGGGCGGCGGCCAAGGGCCAGGCCCTAGGGTTTCCCCCCCTAGGTGCCTTGCCCCCCACTCCAAGGGGTGCGGCTGCCCTAGGGGGCCCAGCCCCCCTTAGCCGCATGAGGAGAGGGCCCAGGGGGGGCGCACAGCCCTATGAGGGCTGTGGTGTCCCCCCTTGTGGCCCATTAGGCCCAGAAACACTTCCGGGACCCCCGAAACCCTTTCCGGTAATCCGCCGATTTCCCGATGCTCTCCGGAACACTTCCGGACTCCGAAACCTTTCATCCTATATATCAATCTTCGTCTCCGGACCATTCCGGAGACCCTCGTCATGTCCGGGATCTCATCCGGGACTCCGAACAACCTTCGGTAACCATGCACTATTCTCACTAACAACCCTAGCGTCACCGAACCTTAAGTGTGTAGACCCTGCGGGTTCGGAAACCATGTAGACATGACCGAGACACTCCCAGGTCAATAACCAATAGCGGGATCTGGATACCCATATTGGTTCCCACATGTTTCTCGATGATCTCATCGGATGAACCACGATGTCAAGGATTCAGGCAATCCCGTATACAGTTCCCTTTGTCTCGTCGGTATGTTACTTGCCCGAGATTCGATCGTCGGTATCTCTATACCTAGTTCAATCTCGTTACCGGCAAGTCTCTTTACTCGTTACCGTAATACATAATCCCGTGACTAACTACTTAGTCACTTTGAGCTCATTGAGATGACGTATTACCGAGTGGGCCCGGAGATACCTCTCCGTCACACGGAGTGACAAATCCCAGTCTCGATCCATGTCAACTCAATAGACACCCTCGGAGATACCTGTAGAGTACCTTTATAGTCACCCAGTTACGTTGTGACGTTTGGCACACACAAAGCACTCCTACGGTGTCAGTGAGTTACATGATCTCATGGTCATAGGAACTTATACTTGACATGCAGAAAACTATAGCGATAACTGACACGATCAAAAGCTATGTTTAACGTTTGGGTCTCGTCCATCACATCATTCTCCTAATGATGTGATCCCGTTATCAAATGACAACTCATGTCTATGACCTGGAAACCGCGGTCATCTTTGATCAACGAGCTAGTCCTGTAGAGGCTCACTAGGGACACAAAGTCTGTCTATTCATCCACACATGTATTTGAGTTTCCAATCAATACAATTATAGCATGGATAATAAACGATTATCATGAATAAGGAAATATAATAATAACTCTTTTATTATTGCCTCTAGGGAATATTTCCAACAGTCTCCCACTTGCACTAGAGTCAATAATCTAGCATTACAAGGTAATGAATCTAACACCCATAGAGTCTTGGTGTTGATCGTGCTTAGCCCGTGGAAGAGGCTTAGTCAACGGATCTGCAACATTCAAATCCGTGTGTACTTTGCAAATGTTTATGTCCTCCTCCTTGACTGAATCGCGGATGGAATTGAAGCGTCGCTTTATGTGTCTGGTCCTCTTGTGAAACCTTGGTTCCTTGGCTAGAGCAATGGCACCAGTGTTGTCACAGAACAGAGTCATTGGGTTCAGTGCACTAGGCACAACTCCAAGATCTGTCATGAACTCCTTCATCCAGACACCTTCCTTTGCCGCCTCCGAGGCAGCTATATACTCCGCTTCACATGTAGAATCAGCTACCACGCTCTGCTTGGAACTGCACCAGCTTACCGCTCCCCCATTGAGAATATATACGTATCCGGTTTGAGACTTAGAGTCATCCGGATCTGTGTCAAAGCTTGCATCGACGTAACCCTTTACGACGAGCTCTTGATCACCTCCATAAACGAGAAACATCTCCTTAGTCCTTTTCAGGTACTTTAGGATATTCTTGACCGCTGTCCAGTGATCCATACCAGGACTACTTTGAAACCTTCCGGCCATACTTATGGCAAGGCTGACATCTGGTCTTGTGCACAGCATTGCATACATGATAGATCCTATGGCTGAAGCATAGGGGACGACACTCATCTTTTCTCTATCTTCCGCAGTCACTGGGCATTGAGTCTTACTCAACTTTGTACCTTGCAATACCGGCAAGAACCCCTTCTTGGATTGATCCATTTTGAACTTCTTCAAAACTTTATCAAGGTATGTGCTTTGTGAAAGTCCTATCAAGCGTCTTGATCTATCTCTATAGATCTTGATGCCCAATATGAAAGCAGCTTCACCGAGATCTTTCATCGAAAAACTCTTGTTCAAATACCCCTTCACGCTATCCAAAAATTCTATATTGTTTCCAATCAACAATATGTCATCCACATATAATATTAGAAACGCTATAGAGCTCCCACTCACTTTCTTGTAAATACAAGCTTCATTGTAAACTTGTACAAACCCAAACGCTTTGATCACCTCATCAAAGCGAAGATTCCAACTCCGAGATGCCTGCACCAGCCCATAAATGGAACGCTGGAGCCTGCATACTTTGTCAGCATTCTCTGGATCGACAAAACCCTCCGGTTGCATCATATACAACTCTTCCTTAAGAAAACCGTTAAGGAACGCTGTTTTGACATCCATCTGCCAAATTTCATAATCGAAATATGCAGCTATTGCTAACATGATTCGGCCGGATTTAAGCATCGCTACGGGTGAGAAAGTCTCATCGTAGTCAATCCCTTGAACTTGTGAAAAACCCTTTGCCACAAGTCGAGCTTTATACACGGTGACATTACCGTCAGCGTCCGTCTTCCTCTTAAAAATCCATTTATTCTGAATTGCCTTCCGCCCTTCAGGTAATACTTCCAAAGTCCATACTTTGTTTTCATACATGGATCCCATCTCGGATTTCATGGCCTCTAACCATTTGTCGGAATCCGGGCCCACCATCGCTTCTCCATAGCTCGTAGGTTCACCGTTGTCTAACAACATGACCTCCAAGACAGGGTTACCGTACCACTCAGGTGCAGTGCGTACCCTTGTCGACCTACGAGGTTCGGTAGTAACTTGATCAGAAGCTTCTTGATCATCATCATTGGCTTCCTCTTCAACCTCTGCAGGCTCCACAAAAACATCTTTCTGTGCTGCGCTACTCTCTGGTTGAAGCAGAGGTTCAATAACCTCATCAAGTTCTACCTTCCTCCCACTCAATTCTTTCGAGAGAAACTCTTTCTCGAGAAAGGACCCGTTCTTAGCGACAAACACTTTGCCTTCGGATCTGAGATAGAAGGTGTACCCAACTGTTTCTTTTGGGTATCCTATGAAGACACATTTGTCCGCTTTGGGTTCGAGCTTTTCTGGCTGAAGCCTTTTGACATAAGCATCGCAACCCCAAACCTTGAGAAAAGACAACTTCGGTTTCTTACTAAACCATAGTTCATACGGTGTTGTCTCAACGGACTTAGATGGAGCCCTATTTAAAGTGAATGCAGCTGTCTCTAACGCATATCCCCAAAACGATAGTGGCAAATTGGCAAAAGACATCATAGAACGTACCATATCTAATAGGGTTCGATTACGACGTTCGGACACACCATTACGCTGTGGTGTTCCGGGTGGCGTCAACTGTGAAACAATTCCACATTTTCTTAAGTGATCACCAAACTCATAACTCAGATATTCTCCCCCTCGATCAGATCGTAGGAACTTGATCTTCTTGTTACGATGATTTTCAACTTCACTCTGAAATTGCTTGAACTTTTCAAAAGTTTCAGACTTATGCTTCATTAAGTAAATATACCCATATATACTTAAGTCGTCAGTGAAGGTGAGAAAATAACGATATCCACCGTGCGCCGTTACACTCATCGGACCGCATACATCAGTATGTATGATTTCCAATAAGTCACTTGCCCGTTCCATTGTCCCTGAAAACGGGGTCCTTGTCATCTTGCCCATGAGGCACGGCTCGCACGTGTCAAGTGATTCAAAATCAAGAGACTCCAAAAGTCCATCAGCATGGAGCTTCCTCATGCGTTTTACGCCGATATGACCCAGACGGCAGCGCCACAAGAAAGTGGTATTATCATTATCTACTCTACATCTTTTGGCATCAATGTTATGAACATGTGTATCATCACTATCGAGATTCAATAAGAATAAACCCCTAACTTCGGGTGCATGACCATAAAAGATATCACTCATATAAATAGAACAACCATTATTCTCTGACTTAAATGAGTAACCGTCTCGCAATAAACAAGATCCAGATATAATGTTCATGCTTAACGCAGGCACTAAATAACAATTATTCTGGTTCATAACTAATCCCGATGGTAATCGAAGAGCGAGCGTGCCGACGGCGATCACATCAACCTTGGAACCATTTCCCACGCGCATCGCCACTTCGTCCTTCGCCAGCCTCCGTTTATTCCGCAGTTCCTGTTTAGAGTTGCAAATGTGAGCAACCGAACCGGTATCAAATACCCAGGCACTACAACGAGAGTTGGTAAGGTACACATCAATAACATGTATATCACATATACCTTTGTTGTTGTTGTTGGCCCCCTTCTTGTCCGCCAGATACTTGGGGCAGTTCCGCTTCCAGTGGCCGTTCCCCTTGCAATAGAAACACTCAGTCTCTGGCTTGGGCCCAGCCTTGGGTTTCTTCACTGGATGAGCAACTGCTTTGCCACCCTTCTTAGAGTTACCCTTCTTGCCCTTGCCATTCTTCTTGAAACTGGTGGTTTTATTGACCATCAACACTTGATACTCCTTCTGGATGTCTGCCTCAGCGACTTTCAGCATCGAAAACAGCTCGGCGATGGTCTTGTTCATCCCTTGCATGTTATACTGCTGCACGAAGCTCTTGTAGCTTGGAGGGAGTGACTGGAGAATTCTGTCAATGATAGCCTCATCCGGGAACACAAGTCCCAGATCAGCTATGCGGGTATAGTACCCAGACATCTTCAGTAAGTGCTCACTGACAGACGAATTCTCCTCCATCTTGCAAGCAAAGAATTTATCGGTGGTCTCATACCTCTCGATCTTAGCATTCTTTTCAAAGATGAACTTCAACTCCGTGTACATCTCATATGCACCATGACGTTCAAAGCGCCTTTGAAGTCCTCCTTCCAAGCCGTACAACATGGCACACTGCACTATCGAATAGTCATCCGAACGTGTCTTCCAGACGTTCAAAACGTCCGCAGGGGCTGTAGGAGCGGGGGGTTCACCTAGCGGTGCATTTAGGACATAAACCTTTTGGGCAGCTGTGAGGATGATCCTCAGATTGCGGAGCCAGTCCACAAAGTTGCTCCCATCATCTTTCAGTTTAGCTTTCTCTAGGAACGCAATAAAATTCAGGGGAGCTACTGCGCGAGCCATCTACAACAAAAATTTGCAAAGACATTTTAGACTATTGTTCATGATAAGTGAGTTATTACCTAATCAAATTATTTATAACTCCCACTCAAATTGACATCCCTCCGGTCATTCGAGCGTGACATGATCCAAATCCACCAACCCAAGTCCGATCATCACGTGAGATGAGGTGGTGTCAATGGTGAACATCAACATGTTGATGATATCTACTATATGACTCATGTGCGACCTTTCGGTCCTCCGTGTTCCGAGGCCATGTCTGTACATGCTAGGCTCGTCAAGTCTAACCCGAGTGTTCTGCATGTGCAAAACTGGCTTGCACCCGTTGTATGCGAACGTAGAGTCTATCACACCCGATCATCACGTGGTGCTTCGAAACGACGAACCTTCGCAACGGCGCACACTCGGGGGGAACACAATTTTATCTTGAAATTTTAGTGAAGGATCATCTTATAATGCTACCGTCGTCCTAAGCAAAATAAGATGCATAAAAGGATTAACATCACATGCAAATCATAAGTGACATGATATGGCCATCAACTTGTGCTTTTGATCTCCATCTCCAAAGCACCGGCATGATCTCCATCGTCACCGGCGCCACACCATGATCTCCATCATCATGATCTCCATCATCGTGTCGCCATCGGGGTTGTCGGCGCCCACCATGCTCTTACTACTATTGCTACCGTTTAGCGATGAAGTAAAGCATTACAAAGCGCTTAAAGATTGACACGCAGGTCATACAAAAATTAAAGACAACCCTATGGCTCCTGCCGGTTGCCGTATGCATCGACATGCAAGTCGATATTAACTATTACAACATGATCATCTCATACATCAAATATATCTCATCATGTCATTGGCCATATCATATCACATACATACCCTGCAAAAACAAGTTAGACGTCCTCTAATTTGTTGTTGCATGTTTTACGTGGCTGCTACGGGTGTCTAGCAAGAACGCTTCTTACCTACGCAAAACCACAACGGTGATATTCAAGTTGCTATTTAACCTTCTACAAGGACCGCCTTGTTCTGTTCCGATTCAACTAAGATAGGAGAGACAGACACCTGCCAGCCATCTTATGCAACAAAAGTCACATGTCTGTCGATGGAACCGGTCTCATGTACGTGGACATGTAAAGTTGGTCCGGGCCGCTTCATCCCATAATACCGCTGAATCAAGAAAGACTAAGGAGGGCAGCAATTTAAACATCAACGCCACAAACACTTTTGTGTTCTACTCGAGAAAGCATCTACGCAAGATCCTAGCTCATGATGCCACTGTTGGGGAACGTTGCATGGAAAACAAAAATTTTTCTCTACGTTCACCAAGATCAATCTAGTAGATGCAACTACGAGGGGAGAGTAGGATCCACATACCCTTGTAGATCGCTAAGCGGAAGCGTTGAGAACGCGGTTGATGGAGTCGTACTCGCCGCGATTCAGATCGCCGAAGATCCTAGCACCGAAGCAACGGTGCCTCCGCGTTCTTCACACGTACGACTCGGGGACGTCTCCTCCTTCTTGATCCAGCAAGGGGTAGAGGAGAGGTTGATGGAGAACCGGCAGCACGACGGCGTGGTGGTGGTGGTGATGGAGGATTCCAGCAGGGCTTCGCCTAAGCACCGCGGGAGAAGAAGATATTATGGGAGAGGGAGGGCAGCACCGAGGCACGAACTTGTGTTGGCTGCCCTCCCTCTACCTCTCTATATATAGGGGGGAAGGAGGAGAGGGGGGCGCCCTAGGGTTTCCCCTAGGGGGCCGGCGGCCAGGGCAAGGGGGGGGCGGCGGCCAAGGCAGGGGGGGGCGGCGGCCAAGGGCCAGGCCCTAGGGTTTCCCCCCCTAGGTGCCTTGCCCCCCACTCCAAGGGGTGCGGCTGCCCTAGGGGGCCCAGCCCCCCTTAGCCGCATGAGGAGAGGGCCCAGGGGGGGCGCACAGCCCTATGAGGGCTGTGGTGTCCCCCCTCGTGGCCCATTAGGCCCAGAAACACTTCCGGGACCCCCGAAACCCTTTCCGGTAATCCGCCGATTTCCCGATGCTCTCCGGAACACTTCCGGACTCCGAAACCTTTCATCCTATATATCAATCTTCGTCTCCGGACCATTCCGGAGACCCTCGTCATGTCCGGGATCTCATCCGGGACTCCGAACAACCTTCGGTAACCATGCACTATTCTCACTAACAACCCTAGCGTCACCGAACCTTAAGTGTGTAGACCCTGCGGGTTCGGAAACCATGTAGACATGACCGAGACACTCCCAGGTCAATAACCAATAGCGGGATCTGGATACCCATATTGGTTCCCACATGTTTCTCGATGATCTCATCGGATGAACCACGATGTCAAGGATTCAGGCAATCCCGTATACAGTTCCCTTTGTCTCGTCGGTATGTTAGTTGCCCGAGATTCGATCGTCGGTATCTCTATACCTAGTTCAATCTCGTTACCGGCAAGTCTCTTTACTCGTTACCGTAATACATAATCCCGTGACCAACTACTTAGTCACTTTGAGCTCATTGAGATGACGTATTACCGAGTGGGCCCGGAGATACCTCTCCGTCACACGGAGTGACAAATCCCAGTCTCGATCCATGTCAACTCAACAGACACCCTCGGAGATACCTGTAGAGTACCTTTATAGTCACCCAGTTACGTTGCGACGTTTGGCACACACAAAGCACTCCTACGGTGTCAGTGAGTTACATGATCTCATGGTCATAGGAACTTATACTTGACATGCAGAAAACTATAGCGATAACTGATACGATCAAAAGCTATGTTTAACGTTTGGGTCTCGTCCATCACATCATTCTCCTAATGATGTGATCCCGTTATCAAATGACAACTCATGTCTATGACCTGGAAACCGCGGTCATCTTTGATCAACGAGCTAGTCCTGTAGAGGCTCACTAGGGACACAAAAGTCTGTCTATTCATCCACACGTGTATTTGAGTTTCCAATCAATACAGTTATAGCATGGATAATAAACGATTATCATGAACAAGGAAATATAATAATAACTCTTTTATTATTGCCTCTAGGGCATATTTCCAACAGGTTTTACTACATCACTATTTGTGATTGATGCATCGCACACAGTTTTGTCGGAGGGTCTCTGATTTGACTGTCGATTTTGGACCATCCCGCAGTAGTGTATTGTCGAGCAATTGAGATAAAAGCGCGAAGTTATGACGATATCTAAGACAATGATCATGAATATAGATACCACGTCCATGACAAGTAGACCGACTCCTGCCTGCATCTACTACAATTACTCCACTCATCGACCACTATCCAACATGCATCTAGAGTATTAAGTTATGAAAGGAGAGTCATGCCTTAAGGAAGATGACATGATGTAGAGGGATAAACTCATGCTATATGATATAAACCCCATCTTTTTATTCTTAATAGTAACAATACAATACGTGCCTCGCTACCCCTTCTATCATCGGGTGAGGATGCCGCAAGATTGAACCCATCACAACGCACCTCTCCCGTTGCAAGAAAACCTATCTAGTTGGCCAAAACAAATCGATAGATCAAAGAGAATACAAAGCTATCTCAATCATGAATGAAATAGTAGGTAGGTATGAAAATGCCATAATAGGTAGGTATGGTGACTGTTTTGAGGACGGGTATACGGTGTGTTTAATGCACCGGCGAAAGTTGCGCGGTACAAGAGTGGCTAGCAAAGGTGGAAGGGTGAGAGTGCGTATAATCCATGGACACAACATTAGTCCATAAAACTCACATACTTATTGAAAAAAATTATTAGCCCTCGAAGCAAAGTACTACTATGCATGCTCCTAGGGGAGAGGTTAGTAGGAGTTAACCATCACACGCTCCTCACTTTCACACAGAGGAAGACAATCAAGAATAAATTGCGCTCCAACTTCATCACATAACGAGAAGACCATACATGCATGCTACGTGAATCACAAACCTTAACACAATTATTTATTCAACTACAAAATTTAGTACTAGAATAACTCTAATATCACCATATTTCATATCCCAAAATAATTGCAAGGAATCAAACTTGTCATATATTCAATGCACTTTATGAAAGTTTTTATTATATACCCCTTGGATGCCTATCATATTAGGACAAATTCACAACCCAAGCAAATTAACATGCTATTTAGAGATTCTCGGCAAAATATAGGTGAAGCATGAGAGTACATTAATTTCTTCAAAATAACATCACCGTCGTGCTCAAAAAGATATAAGTGAAGCACTAGAGCAACAACCCTAGCTCAAAAGATATAAGTGAAGCACAAATAGTATTCTAATAAATTCACGATTAATGTGTGTACCTCGCAAAAGGTGTGTACAGCAAGGATGATTGTGGCAAACTAAAAAAAGACTCAAATAATACAAGACGCTCCAAGCAAAACACATATCATGTTGTGAAAAAAATATAGCCTCAATTAAATTTACCGATGGACTGAAGACAAAAGAGGGGATGCCATCTGGGCATCCCCAAGCTTAAATGCTTGGTTGTCTTGAATATTACCTTGGGGTGCCTTGGGCATCACCAAGCTTAGGCTCTTGCTACTCCTTATTCCGTAGTCCATCAAATCTTTACCCAAAACTTGGAAACTTCACAATACAAAACTCAATAGAAAACTCATGAGATCCGTTAGCATAATAAATCAGATAAACACTTTAGGTACTATTGTGAACTCATTCTAAATTTATATTGGTGTTATATCTACTGTATTCTAACTTATCCATGGTTCATACCCTCCGATACTACCCACAGATTCATCAAAATAAGCAAACAACACGATGAAAACAGAACCTATCAAAAACAGAACAGTTTGTAGCAATTTGTATATCACGCTCCAAAATAATACAACTATAAAAATTCTGAAAAATTAGGACAACGTGGGAAATTTGTATATCAATCTTGTCTAAATATATCAGAAAATTATCACGCTCGAGTGAGTTATAGAATTTTCTGCACTGGATGCAAAAGTTTCTGTTTTCAGCAAAATCGAATCAACAATCTTCCAAACCATCCCAAAGGTCTTACTTGGCACAAACACTAAATTAAAACATGAAAACACATATAACCAGAGGCTAGATGATATATTTTATTGTATAATAGAAAATAAAAATATTGGGTTGTCTCCCAGCAAGCGCTTTTCTTTAAAGCCTTTTAGCTTGGCATTGAGATTTCAATGATGCTCACATGAAAGACAAGAATTGAAGAACAAAGAGAGCATCATAAAACACGTGTCAAACACATCTAAGTCTAACATAATTCCTATGCATAGGAATTTTATAAGCAATTTATTTATCATGGCAAGCAATATCTAGCGTATGCAAGGAAGAAAAAAAACAATAGCAATCTCAACATGACGAGAGGTAATTTAGTAACATGAAGATTTCTACAACCATATTTCCCTCTCTCATAATAATTGCATGTAGGATCATATTCAAATTCAACAATATAGCTATCACATAAAATATTCTCAACATGATCCACATGCATGCAAAGTTGACACTCTTCCAAAATAGTGGGGCTATCATCGAATAAAGTCATGACCTCTCCAAGCTCAATTTTATAAAAAAATCATAAGATAGATCATTCTCCAAAGTAGTGGGATTATTATTATCTAAAGTTGGAACTCTTCCAAACCCACTTTCAATATTATCACAAACCTATTCATCATGAGGTTTAAATTAATTTTCAAGATCATTAGAAGAATCACCCAAATCATGATCATTGCAATAAGTAGAGGACATATCAAAATTAGCACCCCTAAGTTTGGGGTTTTGCATATATAGCATAGCTAACATTAATAGAATTTATTATAACACCTTTTAAGGAGCTATCATGAATCACTTCATAAATTTCTTCTTTTAACACTTCATCACAATTTTTAGATTCATGAATTTCAAGAAAAACTTCATAAAGATAATCTAGTGCACTCAACTCACTAGCAATTGGTTCATCATAATTGGATATTTTAAAAATATTAGCAAGTGGATGACGATCCATAAACCTTATTCTTGTGATTACCAATAAATACACCTTTATGGCAAGCAAACGAACAAACAAACCAAGTAATACATAAAGGCAAATGGAAAGAAGGAAAATATTTTTGTGTTTTTATGAAAACGTTTTAGAAGTGGTGGAGGTGAAAACGAGAGGCAAATGGAAAATAATGTAAGTGCAAGAGAAGATAGTTTATGACAAGTATATGGTAGGCTTGATGTAGAACCTCCCCGGCAACGACACCAGAAATTCTTCCTGTTACCTCTTGAGCTTGCGTTAATTTTTCCCTTGAAGTGACAAGGGTGATGCAGCAAAGTAGAGATAAGTATTTCCCTTAGTTGAGAACCAAGGCATCAATCCAGTAGGAGGCAAAAGTACGTCTCAAATCTATGCACCTGCACAAACTAACAAACACTTGCACACAACGCGGAAAAGGGGTTGTCTATCCCTTCACGGTAAAAAACAAGAGTGAGATCTGATAGAGATAGATTTAAAACAAAAGTAAAAAGCTAAATAAAGTAAGCACACAATAATTGCACCAAGATATTTTTTGGTTTTGGTTATATACATCTGAAAATATATGATGGAAAATAGACCCGGGGGCCATAGGTTTCACTAGAGGCTTCTCTCTCAAAGAAAGCATACGGTGGGTAAACAAATTACTGTTGAGCAATTGATAAAAAACGCAAAGTTATGACGATGTCTAATGCAATGGTCGTGGATATAGGCATCACGTCCGTGACAAGTAGACCGACTCCTTCTTGCATTTACTACTATTACTCCACTCATCGACTGCTATCTAGCATGCATCTAGAGTATTAAGTTATGAAAACAGAGTAACACCTTAAGCAAGATGACAAGATGTTGAGAGATAAACTGATGCAATATGATATAAACCACATCTGTTTATCCTTACGTGCCTCGCTACCCCTTCTATCACTGGGTGAGGACACCGCAAGATTGAACCCATCACAAAGCACCTCTCCCATTGCAACAAAAACCAATCTAGTTGGCCAAACCAAATCGATAGATCGAAGAGAAATAACAAGCTACCTCAATCATGCATTAAAGAGTTCAGAGAAGACTCAAATAATATTCAAAGATAATCTGATCATAAATCCACAATTCATCGGATCTCAACAAACACACCCCAAAAGAAGATTACATCGAATACATCTCCAAGAACATCAAGGAGAACATTTTATTGAAGATCAAAGTGAGAGATGAGACCATCTAGCTACTAGCTATGGACCAATAGGTCTATGGTAAACTACTCACACATCATCGGGGGGGAAGCAAGGTTGATGTAGATGCCCTCTGTGATCGAATCCCCCTCCGGCGGAGTACCAGAAAAGGCCCCAAGATGGATCTCATGGGAATAGAGACCTGTGGCGGTGGAAAAGTATTTTCATTGATGCCTCTAGGGTTTCTGGAATATTTCGTAATTTATAGGCCGAAGAATAGGGCCAAGGGATTCTCAAGGGGGCCACAAGCCTAGAGGGCGCCCCCAGGGCACGCCCCTGAGGCTTGTCGTCTCCTCGTGGATCTTCTCACTTGCACTCCAAGTCCTCTGGTTGTCTTCTGGTCCAAGAAAAATCATCGCGAAAGTTTTATGCCGTTTGGACTCCGTTTGATATTCCTTTTCGAAAAAACTCAAAACAAGGAAAAAACAGAAACTGACACTAGTCTCTAGGTTAATAAGTTAGTCCCAAAAATAATATAAAATAGCATATTAATGCATATAAAACATTCAAAGTTGATAATATAATAGCATAGAACAATAAAATATTATAGATACGTTCGAGACGTATCAACCTAACGCAACCAGGTGGAATCCCGTCCGGTGGTATTCAAAGGGCTAGATCTCCTGGTCAATGGATCTTTAGAGTGTAGCTATGCGACCGAAACATCGCACGGGTCCTCGTGCATGTGTGAAAGAGATGTGGCATGCGTAGATGCCTGTCTTGTTGCTCTTGGGTGTGGCTCCCTCAACGGACGACACTGTCGCCGTGACTTGGAGGGGGGATTGTGCGCGTCGGGTAGAACTGGAGGGAATCTAGTGGTGGGTTGCGTCGAGACCGTGTTCGAGGGTGTTCCTGTGGGCTGACCCAACGCAACCAGGTGGAAGCCTCCACTAGTCAAACCCCATCTGATGATATTCGAAGGGCTAAATCTCCTGGTCAACGGGTCTTCGGGGTGTAGCTATGCGAGTGAAACCTACCACGTGTACTCATGCATGTGTGAAAGTGATATGGCATGCGTAGACGTCCGTGTTTTTGCTCCGGGTTGTGGGCCCCCTCCACGGATGGCACTGCCGTCGTGACTTGGAGGGGGGATCATGCGCGTAGGATAGAACCGAAGGGAATCTAGTGGTGGCTTGGGTCCAGACCGTGTGCGGGGGTGTTCCTGTAGGCTACCTAATGCAGCCAGGTGGAAGCGTCCACTAGTCATACCCCGTCCGACGATAGTCAAAGGGCTAGATCTCCTGGCCGACGGGTCTTCGGGGTGTAGCTATGCGACCGAAACATCACACGGGTCCTCATGCATGTGTGATAGTGATGTAGCATGCGTAGAGGTTCCACACATCGCTTTATTGAAATGGCCATCACATCGATTATAGATAACCCCGAACTGGCGAGCAATTTGATCTTGCCAGCAAGTCTGCTAACCTCCGCTCTCTCTTCTTCCGAAGGACTGCGGGGACACCAGTTGAAAAGTTTCTTTGGCGGAGCACTGGAATATTTGTGGAGGCCTCGCCAAACTGGATCTGGCAGAGCAACGTCCTCAATGTAAAACCACTCCGAAGGCCACTCTTCGGATGCTTTCTTCGGAGTACCGGGTAGATAGCCTGTGCCGGCTATGCATCATACTTCGGCGCCCCCAACTTCAAATATGAGTCATTTTTCCGATCGAGGGACAAGGCAGAAGTACTTTCTCCACAGCTCAAAGTGAGGCTCGCAGCCCACAAAGAGTTCGCATAAAGAAGCAAAACCTGCGATATGCAGCATAGACCCCGGCGTAAGATCATGCAGTTGGAGACCATAGAACTCCAGGAGTCCCCTAAGAAAGGGGTGGACGGGGAACCCTACGCCTCTTAAAAGGAAGGGGACACAACATACCCGCTCTCCATCGGAGGGGTTGGGAAAGCTCTCTACCAGGGCTTGGTTGTTGATAGAAGTTAGTCTGTCCCGGACGGGGACTAGATCCTCTAGAGGGAGATATCCCTGTGCTTGAAGCGTCCTCAGACGCGCATGGGACATATAGAAGCTTTTCCAATCTCCTGCACGAGGGCCACGAGGGTGCGAGGAAGAGCTTGGGGCGCTAGCCATGTTTGAAGATTTTTTTTGCAGGCACTAGGGTTTCTTCCGCGTGGAATGGGATGGAGAGGCAAGTGGGATCTATTCTCCTATATAGGCGCCTTCCCTACATAGTCAAGGGGGTATTTGTAAAACTGCCCAGACGGTTTGCATTCGTTGGACACGTGGAAGCCAAGGCGACGGCGGCGAGGAATCAACAGAATACAATATTTAAGGAAGCCGAACTATCATCCAGGAGGACTCACCTTGCAAGACTGAAGACATGAAGTTGGACACAATCTCGTCCTTGAAGGCAAGTCCGGGGGCTATTGAGGGAGTCTTGTATTCAGGGGTCCTCAGGCATCCGAGTCATTGAAGCTGGGCCGTATTCATGGGCCACGCAAATAAGAAGCAGAAGACTCTCCCCCGTGTTTTGTCAGGACTTCTATGTACGTAGAAAGGCAAGTGTAGAGTCCGGATGTATCAATTACTTCCTCCCCAAGTCACCCTTGTAACCCTAGGTCCCCTCTGGCGTGTATATAAGCTGGGGTTTAGTGTGTAGGGGGGATCATCAACATCATAATATCCTCATAGGCTAGACTTTAGGGTTTAGCCATTACGATCTCGAGGTAGATCAACTCTTGTATTCCTATTCATCCATATTAATAGAGCAGAAAGTTGGGTATTACCTTGATCGAGAGGGCCAGAACCTGGGTAAACATCGTGTCCCCAGCCTTCTGTTACTATCGATCCTCTAAACGCATAGGTTGGGCCCCCCTACCCGAGATCTACAGGTTTTGACAGCGACATCTATTGCTGGACCTTCGATCTTTGCCTCTCCACATTGTCTGCTTGTGGTGGTCGACCTGTGAGCTACGCCCCTCCCAAAGCGAGTCGTCGTTGCTGCCGATTTCTGCATAAGACTTATCCCAGTTCATACTCTGTTCCGTGAGGTAAGCATCAGCTCCTCCTGTGATTTCCTTCTATATACTGGTGTCTGCTTGTGTATTACTGAACTTGAACCATATGCAGTTGTTTCTGTTTCTTTAATAATGATGGTTTGGTATTTCTACTGTTGCTTGAATAATGATTGTAGCTTCACTGATGCAAAGCTAACACTTCCGCACTCGCCAAATACAGATTAGTTGGAAAATTTGATATAAAGGGTGCATCATGGACAAAACATGGTTGTCTCAGCCTAGGTACATCAAATTTGCTTTTTTCCAACTCATAAGCGGTATAATTATGTCATGAACTATTCTGATATATAAAAAAGTACATGTAGGCACACAAATGAGGATGTATAGGGGGTAGACAAGTTTATAGAGTTTGCTTTTATTAATTCAACAAATGAAAATGAAATCTTGTGTCCTTGCAACATATGTTTGAACTCTAAATGGAGAGTAGCAACTGAAGTACGTGAAGATTTGATATGTACGGGTTTCATGGAGGGGTATCATACATGGTTGTTTCATGGAGAATCTAGCCACTCTCGCCCAAATATTGAGGGGGTAGAAGCAGATACTTCATCAGCAGATAATGAATTAGCTAATTTTTTGCGAGACATAGCTTGTGGATTAGATGATGGGGGTGTTGGAAGAGAACAATGAGGACAGTAACAACTGTCTTGTCACCCCCTCAAGCATGGGCGTAGCTATGCGACCGAAACATCGCACGGATCCTCAAGCATGTGTGAAAGTGATGTGGCATGCATAGACGCCCAACTTGTTGCTCCGGGGTGTGGCCCATCCCCCTCCACGGCAGGCACTGCCGCCGTGACTTTGAGGGGGAAATCGTGTGCGTCGGGTGTGGCACCCTGGCTCAAAGAAATCGGTTTACCTTGCATTGCCATCCCAGAGATCAAGTCTTCTGGCAACACACAACAACATGGTACAAAAGCAACCGCTTTATTGATCCTAGCGGATTACACCGTTCTGATATTACATCGAGATAAGAGGCCAAGTGGCACACACGGTGCGGCTGAACAATAAGTACATTATTTAATGAACATGAAGGCCCTCGATCACACGAACTACGCAGCAGCGAAAGAACGATGAAGTGGACACGGCCTAGACGCTGGAAGCTCTCCGATTGCGAAACGACTTGCCTGAAAACGGGCATGACACGCCAGGTCAGTACATTGAATGTACTTGCAAGCTCACAGCAAACATAAGCACAATGGCAAACAATATCATGACAATTAATCAGGTTAATGCAATGCAAGTAATGCAACTAATGCAATGAACCCAACATGGGCACTGAGTCCCACTGACTCGCTTACCAGACGGTTTAGCTCGTAACCAGACGGTGATCGTACCCGGATCACAACTGAAACCAATCACTCATGATCAGCTCATGATCTCCGAAATCATCACAAAGTCAGTGCCATCAACAGTTATTTAGTGTGCAAGATTAATTATAAAATTTGATCCATGGTGTGACTTACTCCCGAGTTGTGCCCATAACTGAGGACGCGGCTATCGATAGATTTAATACACTCTGCAGAGGTAGCGCACTTTACCCACACCACGGAATCCAAGGTCTCGCACTCCCATTTGGGTGGACCAACGTCATTCAGACGAAACCCTTCCCTTGTCATGACAGTCTCCCGACCACTCCGTCAAACTCCCCCTCAGGGCTATGTCCTGGGTGGCCCCATGTCTACCAAAGACACCAACGCCCTCCGTCGTGGCAAAACATTCCCAAACAGGGAGAAGGTACCATAAAAACAAACGGGCACACAAGGCTATGTCTGCTTACCGGGCCAGGGTTTGCACACCCATAAACTTCCCTCATTGGAGGGACCATTGAGAGGCACAACAAAGGACCGAATCAAGACCTCCCACAAGGTAAATGTGGTCACACTGAGAAAAACCAGATTCAGTGGCACCATGACTCGATCAACGTCATATTCAAGTTGGACTTATTAACAGGTTGAACTTGAAAATAAAAATTAATCTACCAAGTCATACGATGCCATGATCATGCAACTAATCGACATGCAAAGCATGCAACTCCCATGTATGGATCAAACTTATCAACATAACTTGCTTGCACTACTCATGATTTAACTTTACTGGTTCTACCTCATTTTTAGTATCATACAATATTTTTATTAACTCATAATTTATATGAAAAAATCACTTAACAAAAAGAACTATCCATATTTATCAAAGCGGTATAACTAAGGCAAAATTTTATTTTTACTAGATTAAACTAGTCTAGGCATTGAACGAGTAACTTAAGCAATCATTTCAAGCATGACAAAGTAACTAGCAAGCAACCATATTTATTTAACAAAATTTTAAATGCATATAAAAACTCATATTTGAGTAGAAAATCATATATATTGAAATGACACCATCCAAATGCTGGTGTAGCTTGCCTTAGCACAGAGGAGGGTCACACTCCTCCCGGTTATCTTCAAGGCAAGTTCCTTCTTCTGAAAATATTTAAAAACCACAAAACGAAATATCAAAAACCATTCTGAATATCACCAGAAATTCTAGACAGCAAGGAAAATTCCACATTTTGGTGTGCTACTGGAGCTTTCTGAAACAAACACAATGCAAAAAGAATCAACTCATTTGGACTTATGGGTTAGGAGTTATCACTGGTCAAAGTTGTGGTCAAATATTTGAATTAATTTGAATAAATCAGAAAACCTAGGGGGTGACGTCGATGGCGTAAAGCCATGATACGCCTCCACTCATACCGCTTCGGGTCCGAGTGGAGTGGCTGACACGGGGCCCCACCGGTCAGGAGAGAGAGGGGGAAAGAGGGAAACAGAGCGCAGCGGCAGTCCGCCGGAGCTTACGCCGGCGACAAGTGGGTCTTGGGAAAAATCATTGCGGTAGAAGTGGAGAGCGGGTCGTGGCCCACCTGCTCATACCCGTGGCTTCCCGGGGGATGTCCGGAGTTTCCCGCAATCAAGCTCGCAAGCGGTGGTGGCGGACGGGGCTTGCTAAAGAAGAAGAAGTCGACGGCGAGATGCGACTCCAGGGGCTCAGCTGTGTCCAGGCGACACCAGAGGATCCCTAACGACGCGCCTGGGCGGCTGATTGAGCTCGAGGGGGTCTGGAGCAGGGTGGTTGGGCTGCGGGGATCGCCGGCGATCTCTTGTCGAGGTCGACTGCTAGAGGCCTGCCCGACCGGGCTATGGCTTTTCTACGTGCTCGTGGTGGTTGTGTGGTGCGGTGTGAGGCTTCAAAGCGGAGGGAATGGCTCTATATATAGCCGGAGCGAGAGGGGGGTGCGTGGCGCCATCGAAGTTATCTGGAGACCAGCGAGCGGCGACGAAAGGCACCAGTGAGAGGGGGTAAGGGCTCAGTGTGTAGGCAGGAGCTGTCCACGCTCGCGGAGGAGGACATGAAGTAGGGAAGAAGTGGACAAGGGCACGAGCGCAGTGTGGCTTTTGGCCACGACGTGCCCGTGCTCGCTGCGGCGTCTCCGGCGTCGGCGAGCTCTGGCTCGAGCACGCGCCGAACAGAGGCGCTGGAGCGACGCAGAGCACGTCGAACGCATGCCAGACCCCATGTCCGCACGCGGTCACCGCCCTAGCATGGTCGAAACGACGCCCACGACCGGCCAAACCTTGTCTGGGCTAAAGTACATGCAGTGATAGGTCTAAGGGAGCTGAGGACTAATCGACAGGCCGACCAGATGTGACTCAACCATCTTGGCAAGTTTCTGGACAGAAACTTGGCTGCTACGTTTGGATAGCTTCTAGATGGACATTAGGGCTGATCTCCTGGGGTTAAGGTTTTCTTAAGAGGGTGAAGAGGCTCAGGAAAAATCAGGGCCAAAGGATCAAGGAAATATGCACTTGATGTACAAAGTGCAATTTTGGACCAGAAGAGAAATTATTTTCTATAGCAAAAATATTACACAAAGTTATGCAATATTTTTTCCTGGGAAGGTGGGCCATGGTTCAAAGAATATTCAGAAATTATTTCAGAATTTTGGGAGCAATGAAAATGGGGGTTGCTTTGGAGCACTAGTTTCTGAAATAAGCTTCAGAAGAGAAAATGAATTTTTTTTATGAAAAATATTAATTTGATTATTTTGGGGATTTTTCAGAGAAATAAGATTGAAGGAGAAGTAGATCGGTCACTTGGGTGAAAGTCAAGGGCATGCCTAAGTGATAAGCCCAGTTGAATTGATTCCAAAAGTCCAAATCCAAGGCAAAAACAAAACCAAGTCCGGAAAAAGAGAGAAGGCAATATCTAGGCTATCACAAACCTCCCCACTTAGGATGAATCTCGTCCTCGAGATTCGGTTGCTTGGGAAAACCATTCTGGGTAGGCACTCCTTAGAAATTCCTCTCTTTCCCATGTTGCCTCTTCCTCGGTGTGATGTTCCCACTGAACCTTGTAAAACCTTGTCACTTTCCTATGAGTGACTCTTTCTGTCTCATCCAATATTTTGATTAGCTTTTCCTCATACGTCAAATCCATAGACAGTTCTATCTCTGCCATATCTGTCCTTTTCTTCGGTGGCGAGATACATCTCCTTAGCTGTGAGACATGAAACCCATTGTGTACCTCTGACAGTTGGGTGGCAATTCCAACTAATAGGTAACTATTCCGACTCTGGCCATGACTGGAAACGGACCGATCTATCTGGGTGCCAATTTTCCTCGGGTCTGAAACCTCTTAACTCCTTTCATAGGGGTAACTTGGAGATATACGTGTTCTCCGGGTTCGAAGCTGATCTGATGATGTTTGGCGTCATAATAACTCTTCTGTCGAGATTTGGCCAACTACAGTCTGTCTTTGATTTCCTTGACTTGCTTCTCAGCTTCAATCATCAGATCAGTCCCAAAAATATGGCTATCTCCGGTTTGAGACCAGTTCAGTGGAGTGCGGCACTTACAGCCATACAGAGCTTCAAAGGGTGACATCTTTAAGCTGGTTTGGAAACTGTTGTTGTAGGAAAACTCGACGTATGGAAGACAGTCTTCCCACTTGTACCCTTGGGCCAATGCACATGCCCGGAGCATATCTTCGAGTATTTGGTTTACTCGCTCAGTTTGTCCATCTGTCTGGGGATGATAAGTCAAGATGTATTTCAGAGCAGTCCCCAAGGCTTGGTGTAGTCGGGACCAAAATGCTGAAGTGAAGAGAGATCCTCTATCCGAAATGATAGTCTTTGGTACTCCATGTAGACTGACGATTCAGGACACATACAATTGTGCAAGTTGATCGGCACGGTAGGTGGTCCAGATGGGAAGAAAATGAGCCACCTTCGTTAAGGTGTCCACTATGACCCATATTGCGTCATTTCCTCGGTGAGTCCTTGGTAAACCAGTGTTGAAATCCATGCAGACATCGTTCCATTTCCATTGTGATACGGGTAAAGGTTGAAGGAATCCGGCGGATTTTTGGTGTTCTGCCTTTACCTCGTGGCATATTTCACAACAAGCCACAAAGTAAGTGATGTCGTTCTTCATTCCATTCCACCAGAATACCTGACGAAGGTCTTCGTACATTTTAGTGCCTCCTGGGTGAATTGAGTACGACGATTCATGTGCTCCTGCCAATATCTTCTTCCTCAGACCTTCTTGGCTAGGTACGCAAATCCTTCCTTGGAACCTTAGCGTACCTTGCTGATCTCTAGAGAAATCATGTGTATGTCCCTCTTGCATACGCTTGGTTTATAATTGCAATGATTTGTCATCTTTTTCAGCGCTCCGAATTTCTTCTTCGAGTGCAGGAGTAACTTCCAATATACTGGCAAGACTGGCATCCGTGATTACCAAATTGAGCTGAGCAATTTCTTTGTAAAGCTCAGGAGGCAAAGATTCCATTAGAGCATTCAGGTTGGCCGGTTTGCGGCTGAGAGCGCCAGCAACCACATTAGCTTTGCCCGGGAGATAATTTATACTGAGGTCATAATCCTTAACCAACTCGAGCCATCTTCGCTGACGAAGGTTCAAATCGGGTTGAGTGAATATATACTTGAGACTCTTGTGGTCTGTAAATATTGGGCACCTTCTTCCAATAAGATAGTGTCTCCAAATCTTCAAAGCGTGCACCACCGTGGCCAATTCCAAATCATGAGTGGGATAATTTCCCTCGTATGGCCGTAGTTTTCGGGATGCATAAGCCACAACCTTTCCATCTTGCATAAGTACGCATCCAAGGCCTTTTCTGGTGGCGTCACAGTAGACATCAAAACTGCGGTAGATGTCGGGAAGAGTCAATACTGGTGCCGACGTCAGTTTGATTTTCAGCTCATTGAAACTCCGTTCGCAGTCCTTAGTCCATTCAAACTTCTTATCCTTCTTTAGGAGCTCTGTCTTGGGCTTGGCAACCTTGGAGAATCCTTCAATAAAACGGCGATAATATCTGGCTAGTCCAAGGAAACTTCAGATTTCTAAGACTGTCGTTGGTGCGAACCAATCAAGCACATCTTTTACTTTGCTTGGATCCACGGCTATTCCTTCCGCCGAGAGAACATGCCCTGAAAATCCAACTTGCTTGAGCCAAAACTCACATTTACTGAACTTGGCGTAAAGCTGATGATCGTGGAGCCTTTGCAAAACTGCTCGGATGTGGTCCTTGTGTTCGTCCTCGCTTTTTGAGTAAATGAGGATGTCATCGATGAACAACACCACAAATTTGTCCAAGAATTCCATAAACACCTTATTCATCATATGCATGAAGAAGGCTGGGGCGTTGGTGAGGCCGAATGACATAACGGTATACTCATAGAGACCATACCGAGTGGTGAACGCGGTCTTGGGAATATCTTCCTTCTTGATTTTGAGTTGATGATATCCGGTCCTCAAATCAATTTTCGAGAATACTTTGGCCCCACTGAGTTGATCAAACAAATCATCAATCCTTGGTAATGGATACTTATTTTTGATGGTGACGTCATTCAGCTATCGGTAGTCTACGCACATCCAAAGACTGCCATCCTTTTTATCCAAGAATATCGCGGGTGATCCCCACGGTGAAGAGCTTGGGCGGATGTATCCATTCTGCAGCATCTCATCCAGCTGTTTCTTTAATTCCACCAATTCTGATGAAGGCGTCCGATAATATTTCTTGTGTATCGGGGTGGTTCCAGGCACCAAGCCAATTGCAAACTCTAGTTCTCTGTCTGGCGGCATTCCTGGTAGTTCCTCGGGAAATACACCGGGATACTCAGTGACCACCGGAATAAATTCCAACTCTTCAGCCATGGCGGTGAAAACCATATCCTTCTTGGGTATGCTTTTGCGGGCATAAAAACTTGCGGTGCGACCTTCCTGATTTGCCATGGTAACTTCTCTGGTCGCACAGTTGATGCATACTTGGTATTGGGTCAACCAATTCATTCCCAGAATAATATCCAATTTGTCTGAATCGATGATTATCAGAGACGTTGGAAACTTGACCCCCTTGATATAAATTTCCAGATTACGGCAGACGAGATTGTTTGTGAGCAAGGATCTCGAGGATTGTACTACCATATTTTTTCCCAAAATCGAGCAAGGAAATTTGTTTTGGGCAGCAAAACTCCGTGAAATAAAAGAGTGGGAAGCCCGAGAGTCAAATAAAATTATGGCGGGTATGTTATTAACATGAAACATACCAATGACGACTTTCAGGTCCTCTTGGGCTTCATCAGTGGAGATATGATGGATTCGCCCTTGGATGGCACTTGGGCCGGAATATGGCTTCAGATAGTTAACTTACAGACGAAACTAAGCTATTGGCTTGCCGTTCTTGGGGAAGTGTCTGGCGTAATATCCGGTTTCCCCACAACTGAAACATGAATTGTTGCGCTGACAATCTTCACATACCGGGCTGGTCACGATATTCTTGACTTGACTGGTGGTCTTGTTGATATTTTGCTGCCAGTTGGGTTTGTACTCAACCCGAGTCTGTTGCCAGGTACGAGCCTTCTGCACGGGTTGCATATCCTTCTTAGGCTCAAATTTGCGCTTGTGGTCATTATTAGCTGGCTTTTTGTCATGCATGAGCTTGTGTTCCCTTTTTGCGATGATAGTCTTGTTCACCAGACTTTGGAAGTCCGGAAAATCAAACATGCTGAGAGTGCACCTGAGATGTTGATTCAGTCCTCCAAGAAATCTGTCGACCTTTCGTTCTTCGGTGGCCACATCATAGAGTAAATAGCGGGCCAAATGGTTGAATTTATTCAGGTACTCGCCGACTGACATGCTTCCCTGAGTGAGAGAGAGGAATTCACGCTGCTTGATTTTCATAATTTCGAAGGGAATATGATACTGGCGGAAATGATCCTTGAATTTAGTCCAAGTAATTTCCTCGTCCGCGGGCCACATGGCCTTAGCATTATTCCACCATATCGTGGCAGCTCCTTCAATATAATGTGTTGCGAAAGGAAACTTGTCTCCTTCTTCAGTGCGAGCAATTCTAGTTTCTTCTCAATAGTCCTTAACCAATCATCAGCGTCCAATGGATCAATAACTTGACTGAAACTGGGAGGCTTGGTTCGCTGAAAATCTGACAGCTTGGAGTAACGACCATTCTGATGTCCATTCTGCCCAACCCTAACTTGCACACTTTACAGTAGTTCCATCAGATCGTTATTCCTTCTTTCTTCAAACATTCGCATGATTTGCTCAGTAGAAGGCGGATGTGGCGATGGAGCCGGAGGTGGCTGGTATGGCTCAGGGGAATGTCCTGCCTGTCTTGCGGAGCGACGAACAGGGACATCCTCACAAGCTTGGCTACTGCTGCCTCCCCGCAGCATCCTATTATTTAGTTTCCCAATGCAAAGCAACCGCGATGAGAAATATCCAAAAATGGGAGGAAAGCCAGTGAAAAAAGTGAGAAGAAAATGGCGAAAGAAACCAAGGCGAATAAAAATAGAGTTCCAACATAATTATACATAGACTCAAGATAAGAGTTAAACATCATGACAGGGTCACTACCCTCATACATGAAACTAAGCATCATAACACGTGCGACTACGTCCATACATCATACTCATGACGACGGTCTTACTCTAGCGATCTACTGCTCGGATGGCGCTGCTGTGGGCTCCTCTCCTGAGCCGGACACAGATACTGGGCTAATAGTGGTGACCTCCGGGTTAAGAGAGACGCGACGACACTGCCTCGAGGACTCTCCCTCAGGGGCAGGTGCGGGATGGGATCTGAGCATAGGAGCTGCAGGAGTAGTGACAAGGAAGCCCATGCAGCTGGAGCACTGCGAGGGGTTACTGCCAAAGGGGTAGTGGTACTCTGAGTGCTGGCAGAGACTAGAGAAACGTATGGAGTGAAACCAACAGTAGGCAGAGGGTTCCTATTACGAGCAGCGGCGAGAGCTATCCGGGCGCGGGTTTGCTCGCGAGCTAACTCGTAGTTCAAGAGATAACTGGCAGTGATAGAATGGGAAAGGTGGCTAGTAGGACGATCGCACGCCGGATTAATCAAAGGAAAGTGGATACGCCCATTCTCGTGCAGAGATGGGTAGTAAAAGAAACCTGGGTGGGTGTGCATGCGAACCTCGTTGTAGCGCAAGTCTACAAGAGCTTCGATTGCAGCAAACTGGACCGCCTGAGATGGCATAGAAATGAGACCACCCTTAGTAGAATGAGTGTAAGCGCCGAAAGAACTATGTAGAGTGAGCTCTGCATAATACTCATACAATGAACCGGCCAGATGCTCCCGATACACCTGATACTCTGGATCAGCACCCTCAGGGTAGAGTCGTTGCCACACATTCTGAAGCTGGTGCGGTGATGTGTACGGAGCTAGCTCAGGATGGTACAAGATCGGAACTTGAGCCATCTACACTCACAACCATCATACAATTAGTGATAACAACAGATAAACATGCATGCAATGCATCAACCAATTTCTGTGACTACCGGCACTCAAACGAAGCTATTTACCGTTTCACTAACGCATTATAGGTCTAACGTGTTCTACAATCAGCGCGGATCTGATACCAAGCTTTGTGGCACCCCGGCTCAGAGCAACCGGTTTACCTTGCATTGCCTGCCCAGAGATCAAGTCTTCTGGCAACACACAACAACATGGTACAGAAGCAACCGCTTTATTGGTGCTAGCAGATTACACCTGTCTGATATTACATCAAGATAAGAACCCAAGCGGCACACACGGTGCGCCTGAACAATAAGTACATTATTTAATGAACATGAAGGGCCTCGATCACACGAACTATGTGGCAGCGGAAGAACGACGAAGTGGAGCTCCATTGCACAGGGACACTGACGTGGACACATCCTAGACGCTGGAAGCTCTCCGATTGCGAAACAACTTGCCTGAAAACTGGCATGACACGCTATGTCAGTACATTGAATGTACTTGCAAGCTCACAACAAACATAAGCACAATGACAAACAATATCATGACCATTAATCAGGTTCATGCAATGCAAGTAATGCTACTAATGCGATGAATCCAACATGTGCACCGAGTCCCACGGACTCGCTTACTAGTCGGGTTACCTCGTAACCAAACGGTGATCGTACCCGGATCACAACTGAAACAAATCACTCATGATCAGCTCATGATCTCCAAAATCATCACAAAGTGAGTGCCATCAATAGTTATTTAGTGTGTAAGATTAATTCTAAAATTTGATCCATGGTGTGACTTACTCCTGAGTTGTGCCCATAACCGAGGATGCGGCTATCGATAGATTTAATACACTCTACAGAGGTAGCGCACTTTACCCACACCATGGAATCCAAGGCCTCGCACTCCCATTCGGGTGGACCAACGACACTCCGACGAAACCCTTCCCTTGTCATTACACTCTCCTGGCCACTCCGATAAACTCACCCTCAGGGCTTTGTCCTAGGTGGCCCCGTGTCTACCAAAGACACCAACGGCCACCGTCGTGGCAAAACAGTCCCAAACGGGGACAAGGTACCATAAAAACAAACGGGCACATAAGGCTATGTCTGCTTACCGGGCTAGGGTATGCATGCCCATAACCTTCCCTCGTTGGAGGCACCGGCGAAAGGCACAACAAAGGACCGAATCAAGACCTCCCACAAGGTAAATGAGGTCGCATTGAGAAAAATCCGATTCAGTGGCACCATGACTCGATCAACGTCATATTCAAGTTGGACGTAATAACAGGTTTAACTTGAAAATAAAAAATAATCTACCAAGTCATACGATGCCATGATCATGCAACTAATCGACATGCAAAGCATGCAACTCTCATGTATGGATCAAACTTATCAACATAACTTGCTTGCACTACTCATGATTTAACTTTACTGGTTTTAACTCATTTTTAGTATCATGTAATATTCTTATTAACTCATAATTTATATGAAAATATCACTTAACAAAAATAACTATCCATATTTATCAAAGTGATATAACTAAGGCAAAATTTTATTTTTACTAGTTAAACTAGTCCATGCATTCAACCAGTAACTTAAACAATCATTTCAAGCATGCCAAAGTAACTAGCAAGCAAACATATTTATTTAACAAATTTTTAAATGCATATAAGAACTCATATTTAAGTAGAAAATCATAGATATTGAAATGACACCACCCAAATGCTGGTGTGGCTTGCCTTAGCGCAGAGGATGGTCACACTCCTCATGGTTATCTTCAAGGCAAGTTCCTTCTTCTGAAAATATTTAAAAACCACAAAACAAAATATCAAAAACCATTATGAAAAAAAAATCTAGGCAGCAAGGAAAATTCCACATTTTGGTGTGCTGCTAGAGCTTTTTGAAACAAACACAATGCAAAAAGAATCAACTCATTTGGACTTATGGGCTAGGAGTTATCACTGGTCAAACTTGCGGTCAAATATTTGAATTCATTTGAATAAATCAGAAAACCTGGGGGTGACATCGATGGCGTAAAGCCAGGATACGCCTCCACTCGTACCGCTTCGGGTGCGAGTGGTGAGGCTAACCCCGGGCCCCACTAGTTAAGAGAGATAGGGGGATAGAGGGCAACAGAGCGCGGCGGCACTCCGCCAGAGCTTACGCCGGCGACGAGTGGGACTTGGGCAAAACCAGAGGGATAGAAGTGGAGAGGGGGTCATGGCACACCTGCCCGTACACGTGGCTTCCCGGGGGATCGCCGGAGATGCTCGCAATCAAGCTCACAAGCTGTGGTGGCGGACGGGGCTTGTCGGAGAAGAAGAAGGTGACGGTGAGAGGCGACTCCAGGGGATCAGCTGCGTCCAGGAGACACCAGAGGATCCCTAACAACCCGCCTGAGAGGTATTTTGGACCAGAAAATAAAGTATTTTGAACCAAAAATACACTTGTTGTACAAAGTGCAATTTTGGACCAGAAGATAAAGTATTTTTTGTAGGAAAAATATTACAAAAATTCATGCAATATTTTTGCTTGGGAAGGTTGGCCATGGTTTAAAGAACATTTGGGAATTATTTCCTTTTTTGGGAGCAATAAAAATGGGGGTTGCTTTGGAGCACTAGTTTCTGAAATAAGTTTCAAAAGAGAAAATGAATTTTTTTTTTATGAAATATATTAATTTGATTATTTTGGGGATTTTCCAGAGATATAAGATTGAAGGAGCAGTAGATAGTTCATTTGGGTGAAAGTCAAGGGCATGCCCAAGTGATAAGTCAGTTGAATTGATTCCAAAACTCCAAATCCAAGGCAAAAACAAAACCAAGTCTGGAAAAAGAGAGAATGCAAAATCCAGGTTGTCACATCGGGTAGAACCGGAGGGAATCTAGTGGTGGTTTGGGTCCAGACCGTTTTCGGGGGTGTTCCTGTGGGCTGGCCTAACGCAACCAGGTGGAAGCGTCCACTAGTCAAACCCTGTCCGACGAGAGTCAAAGGACTAGTTCTCCTGGACAACGAGTCTTCGGGCTGTAGCTATGCGACCGAAACATCGCATGGGTCCCCATGCATGTATGGAAGTGATGTGGCATACATAGAAGCCCGTCTTGTTACTCTGGGATGTGCCCTCCCTACACGGAAGACACTGCCATCCTGACTTGGAGGGGGGAATCGTGCGCGTCGGATAGAACCGGAGGGGATCTAGTGGTAGGTTGGGTCCAGACCGTGTTCGCGGGTATTCTATGGGCTAACATAACGTAACTAGGTCGAAGCGTCCACTAGTCAAATCCCATCTGGAGATAGTCAAAGGGCTAGATCTCATGGTTAACAGGTCTTCAGGGTGTTGCTACGCAATTGAAACATCGCACGGGTCCTCATGCATGTGTGAAAGTGACGCAGCATGCACAGATGCTTGTCTTGTTGCTCCAGGGTGTGCCCCCCCTCCACGACGGCACTGCCGCCGTGAATTGGCGGGGCAATCATGCGCGTCGGGTAGAACCAGAGGGCTCTAATCGTGGGTTGGGTCAAGACCGTGTTCGAGGGTGTTTATGTGGGCTGACCTAGTGCATCCAGGTGGAAGCGTCGACTAGTCAAACCCCGAACGGCGATAGTCAAAGGGCTACATCTCCTGGTCAACGGGTCTTTGGGGTCTAGCTATGCGACCGAAACATCGCACGGGTCCTCATCCATGTATGAAAGTGATGTAGAATGCAGTCACTTTATTTTTTGTGAGCACTAAGACACAAGTGTAGTATGTATGTGTTAAGGATGCAAACAAAATAATGAGAAACAAAAAATTCAGAAGGAGACTATGCCGTCGGCATAGATGTACATGTGGCTTCCAATCTATCATCACGGCAAAGCTGTCGGCATATCCCCCCTCCCATATCTACTTGCAAACTCCTCCCCTTCACTCATTTCTCTTTCTTTCATCCGCTCTCGATCTCACCCGCTCCCGATCCACCGCACCGCCCGGCCCTGCCTCGACTGACCAGCGCCACCGCCGCCCTGCCACGCACCGACCCGCGCCACCGCCCACCCTGCACCGACCCGCCCCGCCGCCAACCTGACCGGCTCCTCCCCCTTCTTGAACCGCCTTACGGCACTGTATCCGCCGCCCCACCCTGCCCGACGCT
>LR738715.1:590107845-590151996 GCA_902687465.1 Secale cereale
TCTCTGCCCCGACACCGTCCCGCATGACCGGCCGCCGCCTCTGCCCCGACCTTCTCCAGCCTCCTCCGCTGCCGCCCCGACCAGCGTCCGCACGGCCCCGCCCCTGCCTCGTCCCGGCCGCCACCCAAAGTGAGCTTCTCTCCATCTCATCTCACCCCTCTCTTCAATTTAGATGGATGGATGAATGTACGTTAGGTAGATGTTTTTTAGATGGATGGATGAATCACGGTTGTTGAACGAATTGATATGTTGGCTACATTTTTTATTTTTTGTTGAATGTATTGATATGTTGGAGGGATTGAGATGTTGAATGTTGGATGGACGGATCAATTGATATGATGAATGTTCGTTAGATACTCAATATGAAATGTTTGAGAGGTAATCTTGATTAAACTGCTTTGGCAACTACTGCAGAGGAAAAAAATCATACATTGTCATCTAACACAACTCATTATGGGCAGTAAAAAGAAGGCTGCTGTCGGATTTAGGGCTCCGCAAAACCCAAGAAGTTCGAAACGTCTACCTAGCGTCTCGCTCTCGTCTTGGTGAGGGAATTCAAGCTAATAACAGACAGTGTACGCAAGAGTTTACCCAGGTTCGGGCCACCGTGTCGTGTAAGACCCTACTTCCTGCTTTGGTGGATTAGCCTCGGTAGGGCTAGAATACGAACAAGTACAATGGTTACTGAGCTCAGGAGGCGAGCTCAGGAGGGTCAGGAGGCAAGTGTTCTTGCTGCTTTGCATGGTGGCAGAGCTTATATATCAGCTCTACTTGGCTAGGCTTGGTTCGACTTGTTTTCCACCAGTCCCTCCATACTGGGGGTTCTAGCTACTTATATAGGTGGCCAGGGTCCTCTTCCCTTGAAATGTTTAGGCGGGAAGGGATCCCACAACGGCCATTTTTGAGCGGGAACACAAGGACGTTCCTATCCTGACAAAAGCGGTCTTCGCCTACAAAAGGATCAGGCGGTGACGCGGTGGTGGGCTTGACGGTGACATTCTCCTTGTCATCCTTGCGGTCTTCGGTCTTGTTGTACCAAAGGGGAAACCTTTGTCCCATCCTTGGGAACCCGTGGCTGCATTGTCCCCTTTGCACCGAAATGGCAACAGCGCCGCTGGCGGACGCTGGCACCCGCTCGCACAGTGCGTCAATGCTGGCATCATTGCCTCCTCCTGAGGCAAGCTTGGCCTTGGACTCTCCGCTCCTCCGGAGCACCTTGCTGAGGCCGCTCCTGAGGGGGTCTTGACGTTGTTCTCCTCGCGAGGTTTAGCCCCCTTGCGAGGGTCTTGGACGGCTAGTCGATCAGCTTGGCAGTACCAGGCCGCTTGTAGGAGCATGTCGCGGCCCGCAGACATGCAAGTCTGGGTACCCTGGTTCCTAGGACACCGACAGTAGGCCCCGGGCCCAAGGCACGCGCGGAGTTGGCTTCAAGGCGAAGCCTTAGCCAAGGACGAAGCGCCGCGGGCCCCAAAAATGCTGCGGGCTAGGCTGACGCGTGACGGTTGGATGGGACGCGGGCGACCCCGCTCCCCACGCTGTCTCGGCAACCTTGCGTCTTGACAAAAGGAGCCGTCTCCGCTGGGGGAGTTATCGCTCCCATTCCTTCCTGATCGGATTTCTCCCTCCTACGCCTCTGCCTTCCTAAACCGCCTGCGTCCTTCGGCTCCTTCAGCAATGGCGAAGAGGAGCAAGGGTGCTGCACCGGCGTCTGGATCCGCTTCTTCCCTTGAGGCAGCACTCGAGGAGTCCTCCATCACCAAGGAGGAGGACTACTCAGAGGTCCAACCTTTCTTGTCGAGCGCCCACAACGAGCATGGCCCGACGCGGATCTGGGTCGGATCCACCATGACGCGGACCCTGCCGAAGTCCTGCTACCCCTTATTCCTCCACATCATCTCCGTGGGGCTCGTGCCACCTTTCTCAGAGTTCTTTTACGCCATCCTGGAGCATTACCAGGTACACGCTCTCTACATCCAGCCTCACTCCATCTTCGTCCTGTCGCTCTTCGCCTTTTACTATGAGGCGCTCGTGAGGGTGAGGCCGGCTGTCGCCCTCTTTCGCCATTTCTTCTCCATGTGCCGGTATGACGATGGCCCGTGCTCGGGTTGCGTCTCCTTCGTCTTCCAGCGCTAGGGCTGTCGGCTGATGACGGCCGCGAAGAAGATAGAGTCCCACCGGAAGAGGTGGGTCTATCTGGATGCACAATGCGTCCACCCTCTACTGGCGCTGCCTACTACCCGTCCGGCGAAGCGCGCCGGCTGGAGCTACGCGAAGCTCACCGACCCCCTTGCCGGGCCTGTCCTGGCAAGGATTGAGGCCGACCTGAGCACGAGGCTCGAAGGGGGCCAGATCGTGAAGGAGGTCTTGAGGCCGCGTTTGGCGCCGCTGCAGGCACACTCGCGCCCCATGTGGGAGCTGATGGGTGACGACGATAGGCTCTGGCTGCACTCAAGGGTGCTGGCCGAGGACGATCTAGACTTCACCTCGGGAACCCTCCTAGGAATGGTTCCGGAGGACCTCCTCCGGGCCCACCTGCCGTTGTACAGCCACCCCGACAAGGCCGAGCTGTTGAAGGCCGTGTCGGTTTTTGGTGCGCCCGTGGGCGCTCCGCCCACGTACGACGTGTTTTCTAGTGCTAATGACGAGAGCGACGAGGGGGGCTCAGAGGAGACCCTGGACGACGAAGGGGACTCGTCCGAGGCGTTCGCTAGAGCGATGACGCCAGGCGCAGGTGCCGCTGGATGGTCCTAGGCGGCCACTCCACGTCGATCTGGACACGCTGCGTCCGGGGGAAGCAATGTGGCGACCCCGCCGAGGAGTACCGTGCCAGCGAATCTGGCGACCGCGGCCGCGCCCAGGACTGTGGCCTCGCGCCTCGCCAAGATCCGGGCTACCGGCACGCCCATAGCGCCAGCGGCCGCTGCTGACCTGCTGGCGAAGAGAAGGGCGCGCCTGGCCTCCGACGATTAAGTGTGCAATTTCTCGCCTATCCTTAGTTGTTGTGTCCCTGATGTGCTTCTCCTGACGTAGCAGCCTGGGTGGTGTGATCAAGAAGGCGAAGGGGGAGGTCACGTCGCGATGCCCTGCCCCTCCTACTGCTGATGCGACCACGGGGAAGGATGCCACGATGCTGGGCGTCTCGGTCGACCAGGCCACCGAGCATGCAGTGGCGACGTCGCTTGAGGGCGTCCTCGCTTCTTGCGAGATCGCGCTGGCTTTTGCTCCGGCTGCTCTGGCGAGGGGGCCGGAGCCCCCAAGCCCCTAGTCGAGCAGCCGGTCTTGTCGGTGCCCGTGCGCCAGCCAACGTAGCCTGGTCCTGAGACCTTGGAGGCTGCCTCCGCCGCGCTGGGTCGGCTTCGCGTCAAACTACAAAATGGTGATGGCTGCCTGATGGAAGGGCGCTTGGGGCTGATCAACGGGTTGCTCCTGGTAGACGAGTCTGCGTGGACCTCCTGGGACCAGGCCTCGGCAGTCACAGCCAAGGGTCGAGAGGAAGCTGTGGTAGCCACGCAGGCTCGCGACACCGCGCGAGCCGATGCCGCATCCTTCGCGAGCTGGTGGCCCTTCGCGAGGAAGGCGCTGGGCGCGCCCTAGAGCTCAAGAGGTTGGAGAAGGAGCTCGAGACGCAGAAGGCTAAGACGCCCCAGCTGCAACAGGAGCAGCTTGTTGACCGCGCGGCCCTGGAGAAGCTGAAGGTTGAAGTTGAGCAGGCAAAGGAGACCCAAGCCACCCGCGACAAGGAGGAAGCCCTTGCGGCCTTGGCAGCGGTGAGTCCCGAGGCCCTTGCTGCCTTCGACCTTGAGGCCCGCAAGGCACTGCAGGTCGCCTATGGGGAGGGGTTCAAGGAACCGCTAGCCGCCCCGAAGGGAGGCCCCGACGGGCTCCTTGCTGCGCTTGTGAAGTACCTGCGCGAGGTTGCGGCCGCAATTGGCCAGTTATCTGACGTCGAGAGCCACACGCTCATTACCTTGGTTCTGACGTAGGTGTGCAGCCACCTAAGTCTTCACGATCGCACTCTTGACCTGGCCTTGCTATCCAAGCCCGTGATCAAAGTCATGGAGGGCACGGCTACTGAGGCCCTGGGGGTGAAGGTCACGGCGCTGGTGGAGGCGTTCCTACAGGCCACTGCTACCGCAGCCTAGGAGGTGGAGACCGGTGATGATGCGCTTGGTAATGCCTGATCTGTTCCTCTCCAGAGAGAGGAGTGCGAGTGCCTCGAGGAGGTGTAAGAACTTTGTTTGGATTTGAAAAAACTTGGTATTATTGTAATAGCTAGATGATTTCCATGCTTGCTTCCTTTCATGTTTGCTTAGGTGCTCTGCGTCGGCAGGGCCCAACCCCGCGCATACCTCGATCGCCATTGAGACCTTCGGATGACCGGGGTTATCATAATAACTAGACTCAAGGGATGAGGGGCTACGTGGCTAGTGAGGCCCCTGGGTCGCGATGCCCAGGGGTCCCCCTTGACGTTCAAGCGACCCCGTTTGCGTTCTGCGTCGGCAGGGCCCAACCCCGCGCATACCTCGATCGCCATTGAGCCCTCCGGGTGACCGGGGTTATCGTCATAACTAGACTTAAGGGATGAGGGGCTACGTGGCTAGTTAGGCCCCTGGGTCGCGATGCCCTGGGGTCCCTTTGATGTACGAATGACTCTCATGAAGGAGAACGAGCACCATACCTTGCCCACGAGCCTTCTCCTGGGATGGGGGCGTGAGAAGGCCAGGTGTCTGGGCACCTGGTAGGGTGGCGTCTGCCAGGCGTGACCTGAGCATAGCCCCCATGCCTAGCCCCCCTCGCGACACCCATCCAAGGAGAAGCTGTGAGTGTCGTGAGCTGAAAAGCTCCCTCAGGTTGGTGCGACCACTGGGGGCCGCCCTCAGTTGTTTATAACTAGCGCGGAGCATAGAGCTACCACACTTGCATGGAGTGTGGGCATAACAGCGCCTCGGTCGTAGCGGCCAGCGCGGAGCTTGGTGCTTCCACTGGTTCGTGGGCATAACCACTCCTCGGTTGGAACTGCCAGCGTGGAGCTTGGTACTTCCACTGGACCGTGGGAGGGAGCCTCCCACCGGGAGAGACTCCGGGGAGTGTACAGCCCTGTCCTGACACGTGGCTTGCATGGTAGGACAACCAAGGTGTATATGGGCCCTCCTCAAGACGAGCTGAACAACTCTGAGGAAGTTCTCTTGAGCTTACGCATCACTCACGAGACCCTACCCTGAGGCGGGTTGCGCCTGAGTCTTCTTCTGCAAAATGTGAAAAGAGAGGTGTTGTGTCGACCTGCGCCGAGTGCATCTCTAGAGGGTATCGCATGAGAAGGCCGCAGCACCAGCGACCCCAGGAGGTGACGTCACGGGAATGGCTCGCGAGACAGAGCTCAGCCGCTGGATTTGTCAACGCTGCAGGGACGGACCCTAGCACAGACCTCGTGCCCAGTCTTCTAATGCAACGATCCAAAAGAAAAACAACCGGCGTGCGGTTCCCGCGTGAGCGAGGCACCCACCACGGGCCCCTACTTACCCATCCACGATTAGCCCATGCAAGAACAAGGCACCAAGGACCATGAGAGGTGACGTCACGGGAATGGCTCGTGAGACAGAGCACAACCCTTGGGTTTAGCGTGCTGCAGGGACGGACCCGAGCACAGACGTCGTGCTAGTCCTTAATCATGGGGCGGTCGCGAGTGGGCTCACAAGGGCTCATGACCTTAGTGGCGGTGAGGACGCCAATCATGCAGATAATGCGAATGGAAAGAAACAACTAGCCTTGATCATGGAAAAAGGGAGACAACTGCGGGGGAACAACCCCCAACAGTCCGAGGATGATGCAGCCCGAGGGGCGCCCTCGATTGGATACCTGGAGCGTCACCTGATACTTGTCGAAGAAGAGTTGGGGTAGCTGAAGACGCGAGCCATGTGGGTCGCTCCAGAGGATCGTCGGGCTCTGAGGCCTAGGGGTTCCGAAGGCTCTCAGTGGTCGCGCGGGTCCGGTTCCTGCTCTGTCCGGACTGCCTGCCACTGAGTCTCTCGAGCCCCCAAGGCCTGCTGCGCGAGATGCTAGAACATCGCAGCTGCGTTGCGGAAGCCAAAGAGTGTGCGGACATAGCTACAGGGGAGTGACCTCCTTCGGCCGACCGCCATTGTCCAGAAGGGTTCCTGAGAAGCGGCTCGGTTGAGACCCGCTATGTCAACGTATACGCGGAAGCGGTCGCTCGGGCTGCGAGCTGGTGAACTTGGGGTTGTGGGGATACGCCCACCATGGATGAGTCTTCCGTACTGAAGTTCCTCGGTAACTTGGTTGAAGAAGTCCTAAGCCCCCAGCGCTGAGCGGTTCACGCTGGGCTCACAAAAACGCGCGTCAAGACACTCTTGCAGGTGGTGCCCGAACACCTCCGTCGAGACGCTGGTCAGCCCGAAGACATTCCAGAGGAGAGCCCCCAAGCCCGTCACGAGAGGGACGTCGGGCGCGCCCCCCTGTGCGAGGGTGAAGGGCGCCTCGTCGGCAGGCGCGAGTCCTGAGGCCGGGCCGTTAGGAGCCCCTACGTCTTGAGGTCCATTGACGGGTAGGTTCTTCTTCTTCTTGGGGGCGGTCTGCAGGGCGAGGACGGCTCCATCCTCATCGGAGCATTCGACCGCCATGGTCTGGTAGGCGCGCTCCAGGGATCGCACCACTTCCTTCTCGTCGGAGGCGATCATGATGACTCCGCCGCTCTCAGGCATCTTGAGGACTTTGTAGCCGTGATGGGTCGCCGCCATGAACTTGGTGAGGGCAAGATACCAAAGGATGGCGTTGTACGGGAGGTGGATGTTGGCGACGTCAAAGTCGATGAGCTTGGTGTGGTAGTTGTCGCGGTCACCAATGGTGACAGGAAGGCGGACCTACCCCATCGGGAGTGTCGAGCCATCCGTGACTCCGTAGAATGTCTTGGTTGGGTGGAGCTGATCGTAGGGAACCTGGAGCGTCTCGAAGGTCTGGACGGAGAGGACGTTGAGTCCTACTCCGCCGTCGATGAGGGTCTTGGTCACGAGGACGTTGCTGATGGTCAGGGTGCAGTGCATCGGGAGGGCGCCTGGGGCCGCAGTGCACTTGAGCTGGTCCTTGGGGTCGAAGGCGATGACTTGCTTGGTCCACGTGACATTGCGCGCGGCGTCAGGCCTGGGAAGCGCCACGTTCACCTCACGGCCAAACTACTTGAAGATGCGATGGGAAGCCGGAGCATGGGCTCCTCCCAAGATGCATGCAACTGCACGCGGCTCCTGGAAGCCCCCTGCTCCGTCTCCCTGGCGGTCGTCGTCGTTTCTTCTTGGCGGTGGCGGCAGCGGAGGCAGGCCTCCATTGCCCTGAGGGCGACCCTCATGAGGCTGGTCGTGCCAGGGTGCGTCATGAGGCTGTTCCTGCCAGTGGTCCTCACGAGGCTGTTCGCGCCCCTGACGAGAGTTCCTGCCATCCCAACGTCCTCCACCTCGGCCTCCTCCATGGCTGTAGCCGCGGTTGTCAAACTCAGGGCATTGCCCGCCGCGCATCGCCTTGAGCTCTTGGCAGTCGTTACTGTTGTGGATGTGGACGTTGTGGAAGACGCAGTATGGTCGGTTGTCTCTCGGGAGGTCATGGTAGGCGCAGCCACGCTTCACTTTTGGCTCCTCAGCCAGCACGGCTGGTCCCTTGCGCTTTGATTCCTTGGCGTTGGTCTTCTTGTCGTCCGCCTCTGCCTCAGGCAGCTCCTGGAGGGAGAGGCGTCCTTCTTCTGCCCGGGCGCACTTTGCCGCGCACTTGAACATCTCGAGGGCTGCGCACAGGTCCTCGTGAATGGCGAGCTCCTCTCTCATCCTGACGTCGCGGACGCCGTCGGAGAACGCCGAGATGATGGCCTCGTCCGAGACCCTTGGGATCCGGAGGCGCATGGTGTTGAAGCGTTGGATGTAGTTTTGCAGGGTCTCTCCCGGCTGCTGCCTCACGCGACGTAGATCAGCAGCTGCCGGGGCTCGGTCGCCGGTGCCTTGGAAGTTGGCGACGAAATGCTCGCGAAGCTCTTCCCAGGACGAGATGGATTCAACGGGGAGGTTCAGGAGCCAGGAGCGTGCACCATCTTTGAGAGCCATGGGGAACCAGTTCGCCATGACCTGCTCTGTGCCGTTAGACGCCTCGATGCTCAGCTCGTAGAGTTGGAGGAACTCCGTGGGGTCGGTGGTGCCGTCGTAGTGTGGAGGCACATCCGGCTTGAATTTGCCGGGCCAGACGAGGCGCCGTAGCTCAGGAACTAGGGCGCGACACCCAGCCACGCTCATGATCGCAGGCGCCCCCTGCGCCTGCGGTGCTGGTTCTTCGAGTGCTGGCACCACCACCTCCTGTGGCGCGCGGTCTTGGCGCTGCGGGCCATGGGGCCCGTGAGCCCCTGCGTGGGATGCAGAATCACCTGGCAGCTCTCCTCGTCGCGCGCGTGGGCTCTGCGGGGTTGCTCACATCGAGGAACCTCGCTGCGGACCTCCTGGCCGGCGCCGTGGAGAGGAGGCGGAGCCGGGACTCCGTGGCCTTCGTTCCCCACCGGGGGCGACAGATGACGTGAGGAGTGCGTTGGTGCAGGTGCTTCTCCGGCGGCGTTGCCGAGCTCGGCGATGCGGTGAGCCACTCATCGTAGAGGTCATCTGTCGGGCGGTAGCACAAGAGATCCCGCACCATCAGCAGCGCAGGTTGCTGGTAGACCGGCCCGTGGCAGACCAGCGAGGATGACGCCGCGGCCAGTGAGGGTGAAGGCGTCGCCGTGCGGCCATCTCGCTGCACGGACGATGGCAGCGACGAGTCTTGCTGCTCGTGGATAGCCGGGTCGGTGGCGGCGTTGGCGACCGGCGAGTTGGGGCGGAGCGGTGCACCGTTGCCCGCGAGCGCCGTCTGAGCGACGTTCGTGGCGCGGCGGGTCGGGCGAGCTCAGTGTGCGTCCACCATGGCTGTGGAGCCGAGTTGACGACGAGAACGCGACGAGGTAGTCGTAGAGGTGAGATCTCAACACGCCCCCTACCTGGTGTGCCAAATGTTGGATTTAGGGCTCCGCAAAACCCAAGAAGTTCGAACACAGGGGCGTGAATGAAGATCTCCTCCACTCACGCCTACCTAGCGTCTCACTCTCGTCTTGGTGAGGGAATACAAGCAAATAACAAACAGTGTACGCAAGAGTTTACCCAGGTTCGGGCCACCGTGTGGTGTAAGACCCTACTTCCTGCTTTGGTGGATTAGCCTCGGGAGGGCTAGAATACGAACTAGTACAGTGGTTCCTGAGCTCAGGAGGCGAGCTCAAGAGGGTCAGGAGGCAAGTGTTCTTGCTCCTTTGCGTGGTGGCAGAGCTTATAGATCGGCTCTACTTGGCTAGGCTTGGTTTGACTTGTTTTCCACCTGTCCCTCCATAGTGGGGGTTCTAGCTACTTATATAGGCGGCCGGAGTCCTCTTCCCCCGAAATGTTTAGGCGGGAAGGATCGCACAACGGCCATTTTTGAGCGGGAACACAAGGACGTTCCTATCCTGACTAAAGCGGTCTTTGCCTGTAAAAGGATCAGGCGGTGACGCGGTGGTGGGCTCGACGGTGACATCCTCCTTGTCGTCCTTGCGGTCTTCGGTCTTATTGCACCAAAGTGGAAACCTTTGTACTACTCCTTGGGAACCCGCGGCTACGCTGTCCCCTTTGCACCGAAATGGCAACTGCGCCGCTGGCGGACGCAGGCACCCGCTGGCGCAGTGCGTCACTGCTGACATCATTGCCTCCTCCTAAGGCAAGCTTGGTCTTGGACTCTCCGCCCCTCCGGAGCACCTTGCCGAGGCCACTCCTGAGGGAGTCTTGATGTCATTCTCTTCGCGAGGGTCTTGGATGGTTGGTCGATCAGCTAGGCCGTACCAAGCCGCTTGTAAGAGCGCGTCGCGGCCCGCAGACAGGCAAGTCTGGGTACCCTGGTTCCCACGACGCTGACAGCTGCAGAGTTCTTACTTACCATCCTACAGTTCATTGTTGTCTTGGATAAAGTGTAAACACATAGTTTAATTGCCATCTTTGGACCCATTTTACTAAAAATCTTTATCAGCTTCCTCACTTGATGCTGGTTTATCGATATCTCATTGCCCCATACGCAGAAAGGGCCGAAGCGCGGATCATTACCAATGACATATGTACCTAAAAGCACCAAGTTAATATTAGAAGCTAAACAACAATTGCACAATGATGTAGTAAAACTCTCTTTTATAATACTCCCTCCATTCCTAAATATTTATCTTTCTAGCGATTTCAACAAGTGACTACATACAGAGCAAAATGAGTGAATGTACACTCTAAAATATGTCTATATATATCCGTATGTGGTAGTCCATTTGAAATCTCTAAAAAGACAAATATTTAGGAACGGAGAGAGTATCTTATAACATCCAATATACTCACATATTAGATGAATTAACATCTTATATTATGGGCCGGAAGGAGTTTAGTGCATTCTTACAAATTATTGGCGGATTAACTGATGTTGTATCCATGGGTTACAGTTAGTTTGAGCTAGTTCGGTCTCAAATAGCCCTAAAGTATATCTAAACATGAGGGATAGTTTGAGCTAGTTGCATCTATAACCCACCCAAAAAAACTATCCAACCCAAGAGGTGCTAATTGGAGCTAGTTCTCCTAGTGCATTTATTGTCAATCTAACCCTGCCATCCAAACAACTCTTTGAATGGAGTTAGTTCAGGGTTAGTCATGAGCTAGAAACTAACTCTAACCTATAGCTAAGTTGAGTATCCAAACGGGGCTGTGTTGTTGTTGTTTTTGTTGTTGTTGGTGTTGCTCTTCTACGTATATCTTGACATCATTAGAACATTAATGTAACACTCTTCCTTGTTGCTATGTAGCCTAGGATTGCATATTAAGACATTAAGTGCAGTGCATGTTGCTATGTAGCCTCAGATATATTACATATGGCCCTAGTTAACCTAACGATAAACGGGTTGCAGATATATTCAGCTAAAAGTCTGATTCACTAATTAGTCCCTTATGAGCCCCCGGCCTATATGGTACCAGACTACCAGCTACCGGCATCCTGAACAGTGAGCAGATATAAGCCATGATATGAAACTAACCTCGATGGAAAACATCAGTCGCTCCCAAAATTGTCTTGTGTAGGCACATCGAGAAGCATGTTAAGCACAAGAGGCTGAACATCAACCAAAATTATCCATGGCAGACAAAATAATCTCCAAAAGATAGGTTCAGTGTGCAGGTTTAAGCACGCTAGTATAGGAAAACAAGTGGAAAGGTGTGTTAACCGCTACAGGCCTAACATTTAACAACAAGAAAACATAGTCAGTCAAACTGGTATTGTGCCGGTCTAAGTACACTGGTTATTGTTAAATAAAAATGGAAAGGAATGTTAACTACAAGATGCAGCAACCAAATGTAGTCATTCATAGTGGTATTGTTGAAACTATTACTGATGAAATTGAACTTCATAGTTCATACTTGCACATATAGAATATCACATTGTGAATAACTGGAATAAACAAGGCATACTACGAACAAACAAAGATAGCATTTGAAACTAGACATATGCTAACTACAAACAACCGAACAATCAAAAAACTTTAAAAGAGCCATATGCTAGCTATAACAGGCTTAACAACAAGCAAATATATGAATTCATATCGGTATGTTTAAAACTGGATTGATGAAATGTATTGCACAGTAAATAATTGCATATATAGAGCATCACATTGTGAACAACTGAAATAAACAATGCATACTGCAAACAACTAGATATAGCAATTAAAACTGGACATATTCTCACTACACTACAAAAGGGACTCAACAAAACAAATCATGGGTTTCCCCCTGTGAAGAGGCACGGCAAAACAAATCATGGGTTTCCTCATTTGTCACACATGGGCACGTACCGGTGGGAAGAGCACGGATCCTGGATGCGCTCCATGTTGTCGCAGATGGGCTCCTCCCCTTGGAAGAGCACGGCTATAGGGTGCCCTCCCTGATGCCGCAGACGGGTGCTTTCCCCTTGGAAGAGCAGATGGGCTCTTTCCCCTTGGAAGAGACGGAGAGGGTGCCCTCCTCGTGGTCGCCGTCGATGAGGTCTGTCTTGGAAGCTGTGGATCCCAAGCCAGCATTGCTGAGCATGTCCTTCAGAAATGACAATAGGGGCCTGTTGGTGATGTAGGATGGCAAATTGTTGACAGCGAGCCAGAGGAGATCAGCGGAGGGGCCATGGATGAGATCAATGGCGGTTGAACCCGAGGGGTTGGGGGTGGGCCAATTGACATTAAGAGAATTTATAATAGCATCATTGCAATCATGCTTTTCATCGAAGGATCTATCAAGTATGGGTGCAATAGTAACGATCTCATGTTTAACATAAGGAACTATAGCAAATTCATCTTCATAAATATTGGCATCATGGCCACAAGAATAGCAAGCATCATGTTCATCAAGGGATATTTCAATCAAATCATCGGAATCATAATTATCTATAGATTCATGCATATCAATATTTTCTTTCAAATCAGCGGTCATTCTTTTTCAATAAATTCTTTGACATAGGGCATTATGAGCATAGTTTTCAAAGCAATATTTAAGTATGTCAAAATTTTCAGATTCGTAGAGAGTTATCTCATACTTTTCAATCAAAGAAGCAACTTCATAAGCACCCTTAAAAGCAACAAATTCTTCAATTTGTTCAATATCGTAGTAACTATAAACACCCTTTGAATAAGAAGATAAGATTTCATTATCATTAAACTCACATAGGTAGGGGAGGTGTTTTTTTGTGTTCTTAGAGCAACAAGTAAAATCACAAATTTCACAAAGATTCCAAGCATAACACAGCAATCTGTTTATTTGATCCCATAAGAGTCTCCCTTTTTCAGACAAACGGTGATGCACAAAATGAGCATGCGCATCTAAGGATTTCCCATCAACTAGGCTAGTTGGGGTTTCAACACGAGAACACTTTAAGGCGATCCGTATCAATAGATTTTTAGCAAGGAAAGATGCAAGCAAATAGAAGGCACATGGCAACACAAGCAAACAAAAAGGCGAACGAAAAAATGGCGGATAAAATAGCAAAGGTGAAGTGGGGGACAGGAAAACGAGAGGCAAATAATTTAATGCGAGGGCTAAGGGTTCGCGATAGGTACTTGGTATATGACTTTTGCGTAGATCTCCCCGGCAACGGTGCCAGAAATTCTTCTAGCTACTTCTCGAGCTTGCGTTGTATTCCCTCGAAGAGGAAAGGGTGATGCATCAAAGTAGCGTAAGTATTTCCATCAGTTTTTGAGAACCAAGGTATCAATCCAGTAGGAGACCACGCGCGAGTCCCTCGTACCTACACAAACAAAAAAGAACCTTGCAGCCAACGCGATAAAAGGGGTTGTCAATCCCTTCTTGCTCACTTACAAAGTGAGATCTGATAGATATGATAAGATAATATTTTTGGTATTTTTGGTATAGAGATTGAAAGTAAATAATGCAAAGTAAAGTAAATAGTTGATGGAAGATTAATATGATGAGTACAGACCCGGGGGCCATAGGTTTCACTAGTGGCTTCTCTCATGATAGCAGAATTCTACGGTGGGTGAACAAATTACTGTCGAGCAATTGATAGAAAAGCGCATAGTTATGAGAATATCTAGGCATGATCATTGTATATAGGAATCACGCCCGTGACAAGTAGACCGAAACGATTCTGCATCTACTACTATTACTCCACGCATCGACCGCTATCCAGCATGCATCTAGAGTATTAAGTTCATAAGAACATAGTAACGCCTTAAGCAAGATGACATGATGTAGAGGGATAAACTCAAGCAATATGATATAAACCCCATATTTTTATCCTCGATGGCAACAATACAATACGTGCCTTGTTGCCCCTGCTGTCACTGGGAAAGGACACCTCAAGATTGAACCCAAAGCCAACCACTTCTCCCATTGCAAGAACTATAGATCAAGTAGGCCAAACCGAACCAATAATTTGAAGAGACTTGCAAGGATATTTAAATCATGCATAAAAGATTTCAGAAAAGAATCCAATATTGTTCATAGATAATCTTGATCATAAACCCACAATTCATCGGATCTTACCAAACACACCGCAAAAAGATTACATCGAATAGATCTCCTCGAAGATCGAGGAGAACTTTGTATTGAGATCCAAAGAGAGAGAAGAAGCCATCTAGCTAATAACTATGGACCCGAAGGTCTGTGGTAAACTACTCACAACTCATCGGAGGGGCTATGGTGTTGATGTAGAAGCCCTCCATGATCGATGCCCCCTCCAGCAGAGCTCCGAAACAGGCCCCAAGATGGGATCTCATGGGTACAGAAGTTTACGGCGGTGGAATTAGGGTTTCGTTGGCGTCGTCGATGTTTTCAGGGTATGGGAGTATATATACGATGAAGAAGCGCGTCAGGGGAGCCACAGGGGGCCCACGAGGGTGGGGGATCGCCCCTGCCCTCGGGGCCGCCTCTCTCGTTTCTTGGCGTGTACTCCAAGTCTTCTGTGTTGATATCGTTCCAAAAATAACTCTACCGAAGGTTTCATTCCATTTGGACTGCGTTTGATATTCCTTTTCTCCGAAACACTGAAACAGACAAAAAACAGCAATTTGCACTGGGCCTTGGCTTAGTAGGTTAGTCCCAAAAATAATATAAAATTGTATAATAAAGCCCATTAAACATCCAAAATAGAATATATAATAGCATGGAACAATAAAAAATTATAGATACGTTGGAGACGTATAAGAGCCCGGCGCGTACGCCGAGTATCTGGAGAAGCTTCAGGATCGTGCCCGCATGTGAGATAAGATGTGGGATCGAACTATGTACGCTTGAGCAATGTTTAATGACAGTCGAACTATGTACTTATGGTAGAACTATGCTTGTGTACGTGTACACTTACTATCTATGTCTAAGTATGTTTATTCTATGTTTACTTATGTCTAACCGTGGGATATGGATGCAACTAGTTTGGTTGATGGAATATACCTCCATATTGGTTTATTGGTCCACTTTGTAATTAATGTTAAATTTTGAGCAATGGTTTAACTGACAATATGTCAGTGCAGGTCAGCAAAAATTATATCGTTGGATGGGTATTTGAGCATAGTGTTCAATGATATAATTTTTGGTGACATGCATAAACATTTCTAAGTTAAATATTTGGTCAAAATTTGGTAAAACTTACAAAGGGGGACCAATAAACCAGGACGGAGGTAGTACGTCAATAACACACGGTTCCCAAAATTGGAACCGTGTGCAATGACTTTCATTTTGCATGTTGCGTTAGTCACACACGGTTCGCTCTAGCAAACCGTCGCCTCCAAAATTCTTTGTGGGACAGAAAACCCTGACCACCCAATTCAAAAAAGAAAAAAGAAAACCCTCACCATCCCCACGTGACAAAAACCGTCACCCTGCCTGCCACCCCCTCCGTTCCCCATTCACAGATGCACAAGCTCCTCTGCTTCTATGCCATGGCACCGCCTACCGCGGCGGTAAACACTTAGCTCGACGCCTGCCACCGCCGCCAGGATGCCAGCAAAGCCCACCGCATTTCGCCACTTCAGCTTGCCGCCGCCTATTGGCATCAACTTTCTCGATGCTGCTCGCGGTAGACCCAGCTCACCTCGGTTGGGGAATCTGCCATACAGAGGGTTCTTTCGCATGGACGTCAAGGTAAATAATTTAATAAGTTATTATCTCATCTCTTATCCCAGTTCATTTGCCTCCTTTAAACACCCGGCGGAAATCGCCGTGAATTCATTTTTATTCAAGCTGATTTGAGGGTTTTCTTTCATTCATATAATGTATAGTGCACCGACACATCAGGACATTGCGACCTCCGCCAGATATTCCATCTCGTCGTACCAGATCACTTGAGGATGTGCGCGGTATGTTCAATCTCACCCTAAATCAGTTGGCCTGGCCTACTTTCCTGGAGATATTCTAAATATTTCTACATTTGGATAAAAGGTGCCACATGCACCATACACGTCAAAGGGGATTTTCCCCCTCTTCTTTCAATATTAGGCAAATTAATGAATTATTGTTCTTTCGATTACTCTCATATTTCCATGACATCATGTTTACCCTATCTGTTTAATTATATATTTTTGTCCTTCGATTTCAACTGTTGTACAGTTCTTTCAATTTGGGCCCATATTTTCTTTAACAATCCTACCATTTTCTGCAGCGCATCCCTTTCTATGCAAGAAATTATCTAGTGCACAATCTTTCCCATTACATAGATCAAGACTGCACGGATGGCATACTGCACACAAACCATGGATTTAAAATCGTTGCTTCTGTAAGACTTGATGACCACGGTGACTCCTATTTTGGCACTTGCTTTTGGAAAGAAATTTCTAATTTTAATGTACTGAAAGCTGGCAATAAAATTGCACTTCACATAAAAGGGCCTGGTCATGAGATATATGCTAACTTCCCTGACAAAATCATCCGTCCAGACTTTGTTTGAAGTAAGATTTCTTTTCAACTATCTGCATGTTGACTTACCTAGCAACGTCAAATGAATTGTGTAGTATTTAAGCAACCAATTATTATTCCCCTTTCTTACTATATTTCTACCTAATAACTTCTAGTTACCAATACACTTTTCTATTGCACTGTTTTAACTAAATATTCCATGTACTCCCATTTCTATCAGAAAGCGCCGCTGACAAGGAGACTCCGGAGGTGGAGAACGGGGCTGCCAACAAGCGGAGGCGGGGCGAGCTAGAACCGCAAGTGACTCCAGCAGGCCTAGCCTTCATCAGCAGCCTCCCCGATGATATGTTGACAGTCATCATCTCCCTCCTCCCAATCAAATATGGGGCGCGGACAACTGTCCTTTCCCGGCGGTGGAGCCCCCTGTGGAACTCCAGCCCTCTCGACCTCATCGACACCCACGAGCTCTACAATGGCTATCGCAAAAGCTTAGATGCGTTCTGCAAGATCCTCGGCAGTCACCTTGGCCCAACCAGAGGCCTTAGAATGGGCAAATTTCGTTCCAACGGCAAGGACCGATCCAAGCTTGACGACTGGTTTTGATCCCCTGCCCTAGATTAGCTTGAGGAGCTCAATTATGATGATGGGCATATGCGGTTGCTGCCAACGTATGCACTCCGCCTTGCGCCCACGCTGTGCGTCGCCAAGTTCAGGAACTGTCATCACCCCCTTAATGACGCGGTCGCCATTATTCTACCATGACTGAAGCACCTCGAGCTCGTCGACGTCTGCCTCTCAAATGGTGACATGGAGCGCCTGCTCCGTGGCTGTACTGCACTCGAGTACCTTCGAGTACCTTCGTCTACAGGCGATCAATGGGTTGAGTACCTTCCACATCACCTCCATGACTCTCCGGACTATTTGTGCGTTGCTAGTGCGGCAGGAAGACATCACAAGATGTGTACCATGGTATGGTCATTGAGGACACACCTGCACTTGAGAGATTACTTGTAGTTGATCAAGAAGGGCCAACAAGAATCAATGTCATTTCTGCGCTGATATTGACAGTGGTGGGTTACTCATCTGACAAATATTCCTAACTTGTTATTGGATCCACACCCATTCAGGTACAATAGCCGCCTTCTACCTCTCCTTCTACAAATTAACATTTTTTGTAATTTTGAAGATGTTTGGTTGTCTGTCATTTAGAAAATGGTTGCGACAAGGTTGACCCCAAAACGGCGCATAGTGAAGGTCTTGGCACTAGAATCTATCGGCCCCAAACTAGAGCAAGTTATCAGTTTCCTGGGATGCTTTCCGTGCCTAGAGAAACTATATATCGAGGTGATGTTCCTTTCCTATTAAATGTTAACCATAAGGGAGTTCAATTTGTGACACCTTTTTACAAGTTTACAATGCCAATGTACTATGATTTTTGAATGATTCTTTTGGAGGATTTCTGTACATGCATGTTCCACCCCCCCCCCTTATTGGTTGCTTGATCCATACGGTTACAATCAATAAGAATTTCTCCTTTAGATTTATCTGTACTAGTTTTCTTATGGAACTTTTCATCCACTCCAACATCTTGTGAAGAAGGCTACATTTTTCTAGAATGTAATCAAATGCCCATGTTAATCATGTCAGATCGAAGATGGCATGTTAGTGCATTTTACAAATCCTACAAACCAAATAGGCCAGTAGTAATGTTCAAAACTTCTTGTAGGAACTAACATGTTTTCTTCTTTTGAAGATCAGATTAGGCCAAGTGGTGCATAATGTGATACAATATAACAATCACGTTGAATGCCTAAATCTGCATCTCTCATAAATTACTTTGAAATCCTACCGAGGGACCTTACCGGAGATTATATTCGCCTCGTTCTTTGTTCTCAAAGTAAGGGTGCTGAAGGAAATGAGGTTTGCCTACATTTATTTTGCAAAAATGAATGGTTTGTTGATCAGCGCCGGTGCGTGCAGCAAAATGGAATAGGCTCCAAAAATGCTAAATTCAATTTTGGAACTTCGGATGATAGTGTAATCGGAAGTCATCGCGTCAAGCCCATACATGACTTCTCAGTGGCTGACCCCTTTGCCAAAATTGTGTTGTTTCGAAACCAAACTTAGAAGTGGTAATATTAGTTTGAACCTCTCTGATATCCATTTTCAGCGGATTAGCACGAGCGTTTGCAGCTAATGAGCTGAATTTCCTTTCTAATATCAGTTTGAACCTTGTTATCTTCGAATTTGAGCCATATAACTCTGGAATTTGAACCTTGTAATATTTCGAGCTTTTGTGGTACAATCACTCAAACAGCATCATGCGAGACTCGTATATTGGTAGCACTATTTTTCCCTTAATATGCAATGGTCTTAGATTTTATTAACCATTCTCGAATCTTTTTACCTTGTCGATCTCATAGCACACGACCTGTTTAGCTAACTTGACTGCGATCTCCGACATTATTGCACACAGTTGGTTTCTTCCATCGTGTGCCCTGTGGAGCCCAGAATTAATTATCGCACTCGAGTGTCCATCATCACCCTTCTGTGTAACTTTGACCTTATCACCCATGGGCAAACTTATGACCGAAGTCATTCCACACACTTCACTTTTACAAAGCTTTTTGCCAATAAATGCCCACGATTTGTCCCTCTTCTAGCCGATGGGTGGTCAAACTAGCCGGCCGGGAACCTTGCGTGGTAAACTGCGCGGTAGCGCGGGAATAGGCTCACCGATGATATATTTGGCGCCTCTTCGAGCCGACGCGTGCGATGCGTTATTGTCAAGCGTGCACTGGAATCCTCCGCTATGAATGCCGTGACAAGACATGACGATTACAGGCCAGCCTGCCCCCATTTATTACAGCAGCCAACCTTTCGATCGCGCCCCACCATTGCAAGAAGCACACCCACCACGAGAAATTCTTAGAGGGTATCCTGCATGGCTCCAATAGCGCTCCAAGCGGCTGCCGACGACGAGCAGCAGTTCACCATGCATGCCGTGGTGGACACCCACAGAAGGTTAATGGACCTCTCGGTGGTGTACACCAACCACCCAGTCTTGGTGGAGCACTCCATCCACATCGTGGAGATGTTGCTTGCCGAGGAGAAGTACAAGGTGATCGGGTACGACCTCGAGTACGCCTGCGCTCGTGTCGGGTCTCGTCCCAAGGTCGCCGTCGCCCAGATGTGCATGCTCCACCACGTCCTCATCTACCACTACTGCCTGGACACAAGGCCTTGCGAGCGTCTCGCTAGGTTTGTCAATAGCCCCCACTACATGTTTTCTATGGTGGAAATCACCAATGATGTAAAGGCGCTCGAGAATTCGGGCATCGCCTGGCATAATCTTTTCGACATCCAGGGCCAATACAAGATCTGGCGCAGCAAGGAGCATGAGAAGGACTCACTTGTTCACCTCGCCGAGGCCATCATCGACTCCTACTACAGAGACATGAAGGATTCATGCAACAAGGACAAGTGTGCCTGGCACTTGGCCTGGATGGAGAAACTCGACAAAGCTCATGTCGTGTACGCGGCCAAGGAGGCGTACACGAGCTACGACATGGACAGGTGGATTGTTGACATGAGGAAGTGCCTCCTTCCCCAAAACGGCCAGGGATCCAGCCGGAAGCAGAGCAATGACAAGCGTCGTTGCAACAATAAGTAGATGATTATATCCTCGTTTCTCCTACTTTAGTATGCATGTAATTGCTTACTTTGGTGTGTGGAAATGTTATGTGTGTAGTGACTTGTGTAATTGTATGCTCAATTTGGTTATGCAATGCTGTCTTTTTAAGTATATATGTTGATGCTCTATAGACAAAGCGTAGATGTTGTGCGGACAAAGAAAATCACATCGCACACAAACTAAACAATGGAACCCATCGGTGATGTTTTCATCAATCATTCACAATTTGAAAGTGCAACTATCCCTGGGTGGTTTTGGTAATTACAAACAACATATAGTTCATTGAACTAATGCCATTTCAAGATAAATATTTCAGGGAAGTTCAGTGATTGGCATGGCATGGATTAGGAGTGTGGACCCCTCAAAATGCTAAGGACACATGTTGGGTCAAGCTCAAGACTCTACATTTTCTATTTTAGTGATCCAAGATCACATTGAGTCCATAGGAAAGCCAATACTATTAAAAGGGGATGAGGTGTTGCTAAATGGGTTTCTTTCTCAAAGTGCTTAGTGATATACTCCTAAACCCTCACAAACTTTCTCACATCCACATACGTCCCAAACCAAAAGTCAAACTCGGCCACACCGAACAGTTCTATCCGGTGCCACCGAGTTCATTTGACATAGCCACTGCCAGAAACCCTAATCATTTCGGTCTCACCGAAAGGGATCTTGGTCTCACCGAGATGGGATTGCAAACTCTCTGTTTCCTTCGTAACATTTCGGTCTAACCGAGATGAGCGATCGGTCCCACCGAGTTCGCAATGCAAACTCTTTGTTTCCTGTTCGTAATGTTTCGGTCCAACCGAAATGAGCGAATCGGTCCCACCAAGTTTTCCTGACCAACTCTCTGGTTAGTCTATTACCAAAATCAGTCCCACCAAGTTTATGTAATCAGTCTCACCAAGATTACGTTATGCCCTAACCCTAGTGAAATCGGTCCTACCGAGTTGATCATATCGGTCCCACCGAAATGTCTAAGGGTCACATTATGAACTAAATCGGTCTGACCAAGTTTTCTGATTCGGTCCACTGAGTTTGGTAAATAATGTGTAACGGTTAGATTTTGTTGGAGGATATATATACCCCTCCACCCACTTTTCATTCGTGGAGAGAGCCATCATAAAATACCTACACTTCCATTACTCACTATTCTGAGAGAGAACCACCGACTCATGTGTTGAGACCAAGATATTCCATTCCTACCATATGAATCTTGATCTCTAGCCTTCCCCAAGTTGCTTTCCACTCAAATCATCTTTCCACCAAATCCAAATATGTGAGAGAGAGTTGAGTGTTTGGGAGATTATCATTTGAAGCACAAGAGCAAGGAGTTCATCATCAACACACTGTCTATTACCTTTTTGAGAGTGGTGTCTCCTAGATTGTTTAGGTGTCACTTGGGAGCCTCCGACAAGATTGTGGAGTTGAACCAAGGAGTTTGTATGGGCAAGGAGATCGCCTACTTTTGAAGATATACCCTAGTGAGGCAAGTCCTTCGTGGGCGATGGCCATGGTGGGAAAGACAAGGTTGCTTCTTCGTGGACCCATCATGGGTGGAGCCCTCCGTGGACTCGCGCAGCCGTTACCCTTCGTGGCTTAAAGTCTCCATCAACGTGGATGTACGATAGCACCACCTATCGGAACCACGCGTAAAAAATCTCCGTGTCTACAATGCGTTTGCTCCTTCAAACTCCTCCCTTTACCTTCATATGCCATTATTTTACGTTCCACTGCTATACCCTTATAATTACATGTGTACGTTGATTGCTTGACTTGTGCTAAGTTGCTAAAATCTGCCAAGAACTAAAATTGTGAAAAGGCTAGATTTTTATTTGGTTAAGTAGTCTAATCACCCCCCCCTCTAGACATACTTTCAATCTGACAAGTGGTATCCGATCTTCGGTCTCCATTTGCCTTGATTTACATAGCTTTGGTGATCATAGCCTTGGTTTCACAACCTAGGAGAGTATGGCGTCTAGCGAGGGAAGTTACCACCGTAGAGGTCCTTACTTTGATGGTACTAATTTTGCTAGTTAAAAGCATAAGATGAAAATTCATGTTCTTGGACATAACCCCGCCATTTGGGCTATTGTGTGTATTGGTTTGCAAGGTGAATTCTTCGATGGGAAGGAACCAAATCGTGAAGCTACCGTGGAAGAATTGAAGATGCTGCAATACAATGCTCAAGCTTGCGATATCCTCTTCAACGGATTGTGCCCCGAAGAATTCAACAAAATTAGCCGCCTTGAGAATGCAAAGGAAATTTGGGATGCTTTGATTGATATGCATGAAGGTACCGACTCCATCAAGGAATCCAAGTTGGATGTGCTTCAAAGTCAACTTGACAAGTTCAAGATGAAGGATGGTGAAGGTGTCGCTGAAATTTACTCTAGGCTTGCTCTCATCACAAATGAGATTGCCTGCTTAGGAAGTAAAGAAATGACCGACATATTCATCATCAAAAAGATCCTAAGAGCCTTGGATGGAAAATATGACATCGTATGCACATTGATCCAAATGATGCCCAATTACAAAGATCTCAAGCCAAAGGAAGTCATTGGAAGAATTGTTGCTCATGAGATATCACTCAAGGATGAAGAAGAGCTTCACAACAAGTCTAGTGGTGCTTACAAAGCCTCATGTGATGCTCCTAGTTCATCAAGTAAGAAACATGTCTTGAATGAAGAATTGAGCTTAATGGTGAAGAACTTCAACAAGTTCTACAAGAATAGAAGCAAGGAAAGAAGTTCCAAGTCAAGGTCCTACAATGAAAAAAGATCTTCTAGTCGCGATGGAAATTGCTACAATTGTGGAAGACCCGGACACTACTTCAGTGAGTGTACGATTCCCCACAAAAGAAGAGAAGACTCGCCTAAAACGAGAAGTAGAAGAGAAGAATCACCACCAAGAGAGAGAAGGAGTACAGACGATCATTATGTACGAAGACCCTCTCCGAGAAGCAAAGATTCAGAAAGGAAGGACAAATCATCAAGGAGCTATACAAGACGAAGACATCAAGCTCATGTTGGTGAATGGGTATCCGGTTCCGACTCAGATGACCACTCCGAGAGAAGCTATTACTCCGACTCTGAAGATACTCAAGGTGAAGGTGTTGCCAGAATTGCTCTTGTGTCAACCAACTCCCTTGACATATTTGACTCACCAAATGAAGGAATTGGAAGATGCTTCATGGCTAAAGGCCCTAAGCCAAGTTACAATTGAGCAAGAAAATAGCTTATTGAAGGGAATTATAGAGAAACGTGTTTACAAAAGCCTTGCCAGGGAGTAAGCAATTTGAGGAAATTGTACGCAAGCAAGGAAGACACCGGAAGAATCAAGGTGTTGGTTTTGAACGAAAGTTCAATGCCAATGGTGTTGAGTGGGAAGAAGATCAATACCCCAAGACGAAGTTTCTTCCTCAATAAGAGAAGTAGGATCCTACTTCTTTTCAAGGGACACAAGCACAAGATGATCTTCCAGCACAAGACCACAAGCTAAAGGGCAAGGACAAGCTTCAAGAAGAGATTGATGCATTTGAAGAAGATCCTAAGGCCTTGGTCAAGTGGGTTCCCAAGACTACATCAAGTTCTACTTCATCAGGTACATCTACAACTCCAAGGATTCCCGTCAATATGGTGTGGATCCCGAAGAATAAGAACTAGAGAGTTCTTGAGGGTGACTCCCCCAACATATTTCACTCATATCATTTTGGCAAGGACAAGTGCAAACAACTTTCATATCTTGCACTAGTTCGAGGAGTCATAAACCCTCTTATTGGTAAGACAAGGGACAAGGTAACCTAATGCTTTCATGGACATCATCTTGTGTGCAATTCACTCCATGTCTATAGATATCCGTGTTTGTTCCTTGTGGGACTAACCCGTGTAGGTATTGAAAGTGCAACTCACTCCAATGGATTGCTCCAAATGATCTACATCAACATTGAGCATCTACATCTTCAACACCTACATGAAGTCATCATCGACAAAACCCAAGGTTAGTTCATCCCTCTTAGGGGGGATATCATGTCTAGGGGGAGCTTTACTCTAATCAATTGAGCTAAAGCAACTCTAATGATGTCAACACAACAATGCTTTATGTAAAAGTGGTAACCCCACTTGTGCTTAAACGATGAATATGACCTATGATCAGTTGTTCTCATTTGACTCCTAAGTCAATATACTCATATATAGATGACCTAGTCATCGCCAATTGCTTGATAGATGATAGAATGGTTGCGAATGCTTTGCCACATGTTTCATTTGCTATCTTATTGTGTGAGCATGTTGAATGCATATTTTTCTCATTCGAGGACATCCATTTGTTGCTTTGGTTGTTTGGCTCTTTTTCTTTTGACAAATGGATGGAAAAGAATGCATAAGAACCCCCTCTAGCTATCTATGCTTTTCCCTTCTCAAACTCTATTCATGCTTCATCACAAAGTTTGATCAAGTCATATTCGAACCACTCTGTGTGAGGAGCACTCGGAGTCCCCGATTCGTCATAGACCTAAACTTCCAAAACCTCTTTGTGCATTTCGATATGACCGAGACATCCACTTCGGTCACACCGAGTTCACTAAGTTGATCTAGGTTTTCAATCTCGGTGCAACCGATTTAAACTTTTCGGTCTCACCGAGTTGCAGTAACTACTAGCAGTTTTGCATCTCGGTGCCACCGAGTTGTTCCACTTGGTCACACCGACAGGGTCAGGTTATATATACCGACGGGTTGAATTTTGGAAGACTTTCTGAAACCTTTCGCCCGCGCGTGACCTGCTCTGCCTCCTCGGGTCTCCGGATCATCTCCTCGCCGCCAGCGACCTCCCGCCGCTGGTCTCCACCGCCATCAATGGCAATCTACCCGCCATTGCGGTCGTAGCAAGTTCACCAACGAGTTAGGGTATGAACTTGTTCTTTGTGCTATTTTGTACTCCGATTCTTAGCACATTGCTTTGCCATGATTCCTGCCATGATTGAAATCATCCTATCCAGCAGAAACTCCGTAGAAATTAGTTTTGATTCGAAAATTTAGGGTTAGGTCTCCGCCGAACTCATCTCGGACAGACCGAGTTGTAGAAATTGGTCTCACCGATTTGGCTTAGGCCATTGCGCTTGCACTTTTCGGTCTGACCGAAAATTGCAAATCGGTGCGACCGAGTTCAACTCTCTGTGAAACCCTAGTAATCTCGGTGCCACCGAACTGTGACTCGGTCTGACCGAGTTCACTAGTTTAGGTTCCGGAATTGCTTCGGTATCACCGAGTTTAACAAATCGGTAGCTCCGAAATGCTTTCTATAGAGAACTAAAACTAAATTTTTGAGTCATCTGTTGTGCAAAAACTCTGCACTTTGTGATGCTCATCCACTCTACCTCATCTACATCTATTCACAGGGTCATCTTTTAGTCTGCTTTGCCAAGATGTTTGACCAGAGTGACAGCCAAAACTTGTTTGAGGAGCAAGTTAACTTGAGTGAGGGCACTAGTCCCTCTAGCAGCTCTGATGAGGATAGCAGGAGCACACCTAGCAACTTGCCCAAGGCAACTACCAAGACCAGGAAGAAGAAAACTTCTAACACTGATAATGAGGACTTTGTGGCTGGTAAGGCCACTTCAAAGAAGAAGGTGCTCAGGAAGGAATATGGCACAACTTCTACAACAAAGTGTGACACCCCGAGACTGGTGCGCCAGATGTCAGCCAGTTATTCGTTGTCAGTGCCTTGTCATCTGCTTGCGTGTTCCATCTTGCCATGTCATCATGTGTGTTGCATCAACATGTTTTCAAAACTTGCATCCGCCCGAGTCTCCTCGTTCCTTCCCATTGTCCGTTTCGAGTTCCGGAGCTCTCTCACGTGTCCGTGGCATCCCCGAGGCCTACTTTGGTGTTTGGCCGTGTAACGTTTCCGGTTTGGCGTGAGAATTCTCGTGCGATGTTGTTTTTTTGTGTGTAACCTGCCTGTCAAATCTCGTCGCGTTTGGAGTTCGTTTGATGCTCCAACAGTTATTCTCGTGGGCTGAAAGTACCTCCTCTTTGAGGCCCAAGAAACCCCTCCAACAGCCCACCAACCCAACTCAAACCCCTCCCTTCATCTAGGCCATCCAATTGTGATCTCGTGGCTGAAAACCTTTCCTCATTTGGACAACCCTAGCTCCTTGTGACTATATAAACATCCACCCCATCCAATTTTTGCATCTGAAACCCTAATGTTTCCACCTCTGCCGCGCTGTGCTTCCGACTCGTTGCCGCCGTGCTTCCGACTCTTCGCCTCCGTGCTTCCGACCTCGTCTTCAACCTCGCTGCACCTGTGCTTCCGACTCTTCGCCGCCGTGCTTCCGACTCTTCGCCGCCTTGCTTCCGACCTCGTCTTCAACCTCGCTGCACCTGTGCTTCCGACTCGTCGCCGCCGTGCTTCTGACTCTTCGTCGTCGTGCTTCTGACCTTGCCGCCGAGCCGTGCTTCCGAAGTCGCCGAGCCGTGCTTCCGAAGTCGCTGTGCCGTGCTTCCGAAGCTGCCGCGCCGTGCTTCCGAGCCGCCGCCGCCGTTCGAAGAGGATCGGGAGGAGCCCGATCCAGATCTGCCTCTCCGGGCCGAAACCCTAGCGGGCCGGGACCCGGTAGCCCGTTAGCCCGCGGGGATCCGCCACCCGCTTCGGCCCAACCTGCGCCGGATCTGTTGACCGCGCCCGTTGACTTTGACCCTGAGGTTGCTTCTAATTTCACTAAGTCCCCAGTTTTCAGTTTCTGATGCTGTTTTGTGAGGTGGATAACTTTTACTGTGCATGTCCGATTTGAGCATATGATATGTCAAAATGATCGTGGAGATGTGCTCTACAATTTATTCCATTGTGCCATGCATGTTTGAGTTCATCTAGATCTTTAAATATCTGTTGCAAGAGTACTACTTGTTATAAACTGCTGCTACTTATTGTTTTCATGCCATGTTTGAGATGTGATAACTTGGTGCATGTTTATCCAAATGATGCAAATGATATGTCCACATGTTCATCTTGAGATGCTCTACATGTTGGTTGCTTTAGCTTGCATGATAGAATTCATATTGCCATGTTTATCTCCTTTGCAAAAGTGCATTTGGCTGTTATGTTTTGCAAGTTGTTATGAGATGCCTAGTTGAGGAGCTTGTTGCTATTGTTGTGTTTGTCCCCTTGTCACATGCCTAGTTGTTTTAGAATCTCCATGTTGTGTTATTTCATGTGATGCATTTAACTTTGCATGATATGCCTTGTGTTGACTTAAACATGCTTGCAAACTTGCCATGTTGTTGTTACTGTTTTAACACTTAGTGAAATTTCACTAAGTCTGGAATCTGTAATTTCCAGATGCCATGTTTGCTTGTTGATCTAGGCAAATCCATGCTAGTTTTGGGGTGACTCTTGATGATTCCTTGTTGTATATGTTGTTGGCTATCCATTCATGCTCTCACATGCTCTTTTGGGTGGCTGTAGCATATTTAACTCTTGCTCCCAAGTTGCTATAAATTACTGCTGTTAGGATTTTGTTGTCATGTTCAAAATGTTATAGCTTGTTGCTATTGATCCATGCCTCCTATGGAGATGCTCCAATGGAATTTTTTGCTGTAGGATATGTCTACTTCATGTTCATGCTTCTTATCACCATGTTTGAGTGTTGTAGCTTATATTTATCATGCTCCAAAGTTGCTATGTGGCTGTTATTTTCAGCTTGTTGTTATATCTTGTTTCATGGGTATCTTTTAGCCCGTTGCTCCGTTTGGGCTGTTCTTTATATGTAACTTGCGTGATTTTGCATGTAGATTCATAATATCCTCTGGTTATCATGTTTTGAAATATCTTGCTTGTTGCATATTGTCATGCTCCTTGTGCTGTATCTCTGTGCTTCCTATGTTGACTTTCTGTGCTTCCTAAGTGCATCTGCAGTGCTTCCTTAGTGCATCAGCCATGCTTCCTGTATAGTTTTGTCTTGCATCATACATTGCCATGTTATGCTTCCAGTATAGACTTGCTGTGCTTCCTGTATAGATTTGTCATGCATCATATCTTGCCATGTATTGCATCATATAGATTTGTGTTCTTTTCTGTGCTTCCTACCTTGCCATGTCTTGCTTCCTGTGTAGAATTTCTGTGCTTCATAAGTAGACTTGTTTTGCATCATACTTGGTAGTGCATATTGTCATGTTCTTTAGTGGTTTGTTTACCGTATTGCTTGCTTCTTCTCGTTAGTGCTTGTTCCGTTGCGTCGTGAGGATTCGTTCGTCTACCCGTGGTTCTTCTTCAAGGCTACTTCCTCGTCTTCTTCATGGATCCATTCTTCTTCCTTGCGGGATCTCATGCAAGATGACCGTAACCTTGGATACCTTTACTATCATTGCCTATGCTTAGTGTCTCGATGCTATCGTTACATGTCGCGCTACCCATCTTTATTGTCAGCCTCTCCTTGTTGCCATGAAACCTCTAACCTTTGAAACCTTCCTAGCAAAACCACTGTTTGGCTATGTTACCCGCTTGCTCGGCCCCTCTTATAGCGTTGTTAGTTGCAGGTGAAGATGAAGTTCGTTCCAGGAGGGAACTTGTTGTTGGAATATCACAATATCCATAATTATTATTAACACACCTATATACTGGGCATGGGTGGAAGGCTTGGCCTTTTGCTTGGTGTTTTGTTCCACTCATGCCACCTTAGGCGCCGATAAACCGGTATTATGTTCCTTGATTTTGCGTTCCTTACACGATGGGTGGATGGGGACCCCTTGACAGTTCGTCTTTGAATAAAACTCCTCCAGCAAGGCCCAACATTGGTTTTAATTTCCTCATAATAACAACTGAATTAATTAATTAAATTGCATAGGGAGTTAGCGCTACCCGAGGATTCTTTCTACATAGCAGGGGGGGCCAGTGCTGATGGTGTTGGTCCCAAATAGAGTCGTGTGCGGCGCCCCCCTTGGAAACTTGGGGTTTGGCTGCTGTACGCTGTGCTCATCCGGTCGTGGCCTGAGACGAGATACGCGCCGCTACTCTCAGGGTGTCGGCACGCCGGGAGGTCTTGCTGGACTTGTTTTACCATTGTCGAAATTTCTTGTGCACCGGGATGCCGAGTCTGATTGGATTTCCCTAAGATAAGGGGTGATGATATTATATTTATCACTTCAGCTAATCGTGAGAGCTTGTGATGGGCTAAGTTGGGACACCCCTGCAGGGTTATGATCTTTCGAAAGCCGTTCCCGCGGTTATGTGGCAGATTGGAATTTGTTAATGTCCGGTTGTAGATAACTTGACAGATGATCCGAAGTAAAACAAATAACTGCGTGAGTAACCGTGACTGTCTCTTTTCACTTTGAGAAGAGAACACGGTGGGGTTATGTTTGACTCGTATGTAATTCAGGATCTTTAGCGATCACTACTAGTTGCGACCGTTTGCGTAGATGCTCATCTTATTCTTGTACTCGTAAGTTAGCCACCATATATTTTGCTTAGCCGTTGCTGCAACCTCACCACTTTACCTCTTCCTACCTATTAAGCTTTGATAGTCTTGTTACCCATCGTTATGGGATTACTGAGTCCTCGTGGCTCACCGATACTACAACAACAGTTGCAGGTGCAGGTTTCCGATGTCTTGACGTGAGAGCGTTGTCGTTGTGTTGGAGTTCTTCTTCTTCTTCTTCGGTCTTGGGTTAGGTTCCGGGTCGGCAGCCTGGGATAGCAGATGGATGTCTTGTTCTTTTCTTGTTTGTATCCGTAGTCGGATACTTGTATTGATATTGTTGTATTCATGAGATTGGTATGTATTGTTGTATCCCCTATCTATGTTTGTAATGGTACGATGTAATGATATCCATCTTGCTAAGCGCCCGAAATGCGGTTGTGCCCCAATCACGTAAGTGTCACGTGATCGGGATAGAATCGCATCTTGGGCCTGACAAGTTGGTATCAGAGCCTCGACCGACCATAGGAGCCCCCTTGATTGATCGTAGCTTGGCCGTTGTTGAGTCTAGAAGAAAACTTTTTCGGAGTCTAGTTATATCGGAGAGTAGGAATTCTTTTTACTCCCCTGCCCCTTCGTCGCTCTGGTGAGGAATCTTGACGTAGGTGTTTTGAATTGTTCCTCTTCCCCTTCAAATTTTTTAGGAAGCGTGGTTAGTTTTCGTTCGTTGCGTCGTTAGTTCTTTCATCTGGTGCATCTCTCGTCAAGTGGACTCGACCCTCTTCTTCTTACAAGTTCAACCTCAGTTCTTTTCAATCGACGGTGTTTTCCCCGTCCGTTGTGGTCTTTCTTTTCCCACCCTCCCACCCTTTTGCTTCTTGGAGCCGGAGTCCTTAATCGAGTATCCATCCTACTCGTGTGAATCTTTTGCATTCTTTCCTCAGTTATTTCAACTGGTGAATTCTCGTCTAGTTCGTCATCCTTCATCTCTTTTCTTCTCCGATGAGTTATCCTCTCGTTTGTTATTCGTCACATCTTCTTCTCTCCGGTGGATTTCAATTCAAGTATTCGGTGTTCATCATATTCTTTTTCCTCAGCTCAATTGCTTCACTTTGCTCGTTTACCTCTCGCCATTTAATTGTTCTGGAGTTCCGAAGAAATCTCAGCAGATTCGTCTGTGTTCCAATGAATTCGAGGTTGTCTCCTCATTCGAGTTTTTCAATTGTTTCTGGTGCATCATCTTCTTTTAATCAATCCTTTTCAATGGTGTTTTCTCTTCGGTGGGCTCATAACCCACAGGTTTATTCCCAGGATCTTACCTGACTCTTCTAATTTGCCCGGAGTGTTCCGAAATTCTTTTCAAGTGTGACGTAAGTATGAATTTCATCAGTCATATGCCTTCTGAAGATCGCTTTTAATTCTTTCCATCGTTGGTCCAACCTTTCTTCATCCGGAGTAGTTCTTAAATTCTTTTCTTTGTGTCCCTCTGAAGGCCATCATTTCAGAAGATTTCTTCGTTCTCAGTTTTCAACTTCGTCCTCCAAATATTCTTCATCGATGCCTCTTCGTTCGTCTCACATTCTAGCCGGTGCTTGTTCAAGTATTCTTTAATCAGTTCACAATCTCTTCGTTCTCGTCATTCCAATTGTCCTCAAGTGCTTTATTCTTCCCGGAGATTCATTCTCTTGTTTTCACTCGATTTCATTTTCTTACGGTGGCTTGTCCTCTTGCATCGTTCAATTTTATTCCTTACGGTGGTCATTCTCGTTCTTCACTCGGCTTCAATTCTTTACGGTGTTTCGTTCAACAATTCTTTCCGGTGCTATCATATTAATCCATTCATTTTATTCCAATCCTACCGGTGTTTCATGAAGATTTTTCGCAAGTTCGCGATATATCCCTCTTTAATCAATTTCATTGAGAATAAGTAGTATGTGAATCCATTGTTCATCAATTTAATTGGTGGAGGATAAGCATATCATAATTCTTATTCTTCTTGTGAAGTCGATCTAATTCCTTCCTTCGGAGTTTACTCTTGATGAATAAATTCTATTTCCAAGTCCTTTCATCTTTTCTTCCCGGAGATCAAGTTTTTTCTCGGTTATCTCGTCGGAACCTCGACTAATCATCGCAAGGCTCTCATCTTATTCTTTTCATCCGTCATTTCCATATCCATCATCCTTTTGTTACCAAAGTTCTTCATGGTGGTTCTTCATCATTTAATTCATTCTTCAAATATTCAACTAATTCGTTTGGAGCAGCTCAAGCATTATTCTTTTGCCTCTCGAGTGCAAATAATTCTCCGTATTCTTTTGAAGTGGAGTTTTGCATTTCTTCCCTCATCTCACCTATTCAATATTTTGGTTGCGGCATGATTCACCTCAAGCTTTGAGATGTTTACATAAGTCCACAACAAGCTCAATCTTTTGTTGTTGATTTTCTCAACAACTCCATTCAAGTCTTTCTCTTGAAGATGTTCTTTCAATCCATTCGTGATGGAAGTTGTCATCTTCTTCCCCTTCTTCTCATTCCATTCTTTCAAAAAAAAATCTGGAGGCTCTGTGTTGTTACTCTCGTCGAGTATCGTTTCATCTCCTCAAGATCTTGTTCCATTCGATTCATATTCAACCGGTGTGCTATTTTCTTTTAGTTTCAGCCGGAGTGCTTCCCGAATTCCTTCGTGGAGATTTCTTTTCTATCTCTCTTAACCGGAGTGGTTTCGAATTCATTCTTATTCCGTCAACTCTTGCTTCATGCCTTTCAACTTCCTTGATTCTTGTCATATTCTTTGCTCCTCTTGTTTAACATAGCCCTTGCAACTTCGTTCTTCTTCGTTGCATTCTTCTTCCTTTCGAGTGGCTCAACCTCTCAAGGTTCTTTGGTTTTGTTCTTTTGTCTTCGAAGAACTTTGTTCTTCCTTTTTCTCTCCCGTCTCGTTCCTAAGATCTCGGGACGAGATCTCTTGTTAGTAGGGGAGTGTTGTGACACCCCGAGACCGGTGCGCCAGATGTCAGCCAGTTATTCGTTGTCAGTGCCTTGTCATCTGCTTGCGTGTTGCATCTTGCCATGTCATCATGTGTGTTGCATCAGCATGTTTTCAAAACTTGCATCCTCCCGAGTCTCCTCGCTCCTTCCCGTTGTCCGTTTCGAGTTCTGGAGCTCTCTCACGTGTCCGTGTCATCCCCGAGGCCTACTTTGGTGTTTGGCCGTGTAACATTTCCGGTTTGGCGTGAGAATTGTCGTGCGATGTTGTTTTGTTGTGTGTAACCCACCTGTCAAATCTCGTCGCATTTGGAGTTTGTTTGATGCTCCAACAGTTATTCTCGTGGGCTGAAAGTACCTCCTATTTGAGGCCCAAGAAACCCCTCCAACAAACCACCAACCCAACTCAAACCCCTCCCTTCATCTAGGCCATCCAGTTGTGATCTCGTGGCTGAAAACCTCTCCTCATTTGGATAACCCTAGCTCCTTGTGCCTATATAAACGTCCACCCCATCCAATTTTTGCGTTTGAAACCCTAATGTTTCCACCTCTGCCGCGCTGTGCTTCCGACTCGTCGCCGCCGTGCTTCCGACTCTTCGCCGCCGTGCTTCCGACCTCGTCTTCAACATCGCTGCACCTGTGCTTCCGACTCGTCGCTGCCATGCTTCCGACTCTTCGCCGCCGTTCTTCCCACCTCGTCTTCAACCTCGCTGCACCTGTGCTTCCGACTCGTCGCCGCCGTGCTTCCGACTCTTCGCCGCCGTGCTTCCGACCTCGCCGCCGAGCCGTGCTTCCGAAATCGCCGAACCGTGCTTCCGAAGTCGTCGTGCCGTGCTTCCGAAGCTGCCGCGCCATGCTTCCGAGACGCCGTCGCCGTTCGAAGAGGATCGGGAGGAGCCCGATCCAGATCTGCCTCTCCGGGCCGAAACCCTAGCGGGCCGGGACCCGGTAGCCCGTTAGGCCGTGGGGATCCGCCACCCGCTTCGGCCCGACCTGCACAGGATCTGTTGACCGCGCCCGTTGACTTTGACCCTGAGGTTGCTTCTAATTTCACTAAGTCCCCAGTTTTCAGTTTCGGATGCTGTTTTGCGAGGAGTATAACTTTTACTGTGCATGTCCGATTTGAGCATATGATATGTCAAAATGATCGTGGAGATGTGCTCTACACTTTGTTCCATTGTGCCATGCATGTTAGAGTTCATATAGATGTTTAAATATCTGTGGCAAGAGTGCTACTTGTTATAAACTGCTGCTACTTGTTGTTTTCATGCCATGTTTGAGATGTGATAACTTGGTGCATGTTTATCCAAATGATGCAAATGATATGTCCACATGTTCATCTTGAGATGCTCTACATGTTGGTTGCTTTATCTTGCATGATAGAATTCATATTGCCATGTTTATCTCCTTTGCAAAAGTGCATTTGGCTGTTATGTTTTGCAAGTTGTTATGAGATGCCTAGTTGAGGAGCTTGTTGCTATTGTTGTGTTTGTCCCCTTGTCACATGCCTAGTTGTTTTAGAATCTCCATGTTGTGTTCTTTCATGTGATGCATTTAACTTTCCATGATATGCCTTGTGTTGACTTAAACATGCTTGCAAACTTGCCATGTTGTTGTTACTGTTTTAACACTTAGTGAAATTTCACTAAGTCTGGAATCTGTAATTTCCAGATGCCATGTTTGCTTGTTGATCTAGGCAAATCCATGCTAGTTTTGGGGTGACTCTTGATGATTCCTTGTTGTATATGTTGTTGGCTATACATTCATGCTCTCACATGCTCTTTCGGGTGGCTGTAGCATATTTAACTCTTGCTCCCAAGTTGCTCTAAATTACTGCTGTCATGATTTTGTTGTCATGTTCAAAATGTTATAGCTTGTTGCTATTGATCCATGCCTCCTATGGAGATGCTCCAATGGAATTGTTTGATGTAGGATATGTCTACTTCATGTTCATCCTTCTTATCACCATGTTTGAGTGCTGTAGCTTATATTTATCATGCTCCAAAGTTGCTATGTGGCTGTTATTTTCAGCTTGTTGTTATATCTTGTTTCATGGGTATCTTTTAGCCCGTTGCTCCGTTTGGGGTGTTCTTTATATGTAACTTGCGTGATTTTGCATGTAGATTCATAATATCCTTTGGTTATCATGTTTTGAAGTGTCTTGCTTGTTGCATATTGTCATGCTCCTTGTGTTGTATCTCTGTGCTTCCTATGTTGAATTTCTGTGCTTCCTAAGTGCATCTGCAGTGCTTCCTTAGTGCATGAGCCATGCTTCCTGTATAGTTTTGTCTTGCATCATACATTGCCATGTTATGCTTCCAGTATAGACTTGCTGTTCTTCCTGTATAGATTTGTCAGGCGTCATATCTTGCCATGTATTGCATCATATAGATTTGTGTTCTTTTCTGTGCTTCCTACCTTGCCATGTCTTGCTTCCTGTGTAGACTTTCTGTGCATCATAAGTAGACTTGTTTTGCATCATACTTGGTAGTGCATATTGTCATGTTCTTTAGTGGTTTGTTTACCGTATTGCTTGCTTCTTCTCGTTAGTGCTTGTTCCGTTGCGTCGTGAGGATTCGTTCGTCTACCCGTGGTTCTTCTTCAAGGCTACTTCCTCGTCTTCTTCATGGATCCGTTCTTCTTCCTTGCGGGATCTCAGGCAAGATGACCGTAACCTTGGATACCTTTACTATCATTGCCTATGCTTAGTATCTCGATGCTATCGTTACATATCGCGCTACCCATCTTTATTGTCAGCCTCTCCTTGTTGCCATGAAACCTCTAACCTTTGAAACCTTCCTAGCAAAACCATTGTTTGGCTATGTTACCCGCTTGCTCCGCCCCTCTTATAGCGTTGTTAGTTGCAGGTGAAGATGAAGTTCGTTCCAGGAGGGAACTTGTTGTTGGAATATCACAATATCTATAATTATTATTAACACACCTATATACTGGGCATGGGTGGAAGGCTTGGCCTTTTGCTCGGTGTTTTGTTCCACTCATGCCACCTTAGGCGCCGATAAACCGGCATTATGTTCCTTGATTTTGCGTTCCTTACACGATGGGTGGATGGGGACCCCTTGACAGTTCGTCCTTGAATAAAACTCCTCCAGGAAGGCCCAACATTGGTTTTAATTTGCTCATAATAACAACTTAATTAATTAATTAAATTGCATAGGGAGTTAGCGCTACCCGAGGATTCTTTCTACATAGCAGTGGGGGCCAGTGCTGATGGTGTTGGTCCCAAATAGAGTCGTGTGCGGCGCCCCCCCTTGGAAACTTGGGGTTTGGCTGCTGTACGCTATGCTCATCCGGTCGTGGCCTGAGACGAGATACGCGCGGCTACTATCAGGGTGTCGGCACGCCGGGAGGTCTTGCTGGACTTGTTTTACCATTGTCGAAATGTCTTGTGCACCGGGATGCCGAGCCTGGTCGGATTTCCCTAAGATAAGGGGTGATGATATTATATTTATAACTTCAGCTAATCGTGAGAGCTTGTGATGGGCTAAGTTGGGACACCCCTGCAGGGTTATGATCTTTCGAAAGCCATGCCCGCGGTTATGTGGCAGATTGGAATTTGTTAATGTCCGGTTGTAGATTATTTGACAGATGATCCGAAGTAAAACACACAACTGCGTGAGTAACCGTGACTGTCTCTTTTCACTTTGAGAAGAGAACACGGTGGGGTTATGTTTGACTCGTATGTAGTTCAGGATCTTTTGCGAGCACTACTACTTGTGACCGTTTGCGTAGATGCTCATCTTATTCTTGTACTCTTAAGTTAGCCACCATATATTTTGCTTAGCCGCTGCTGCAACCTCACCACTTTACCTCTTCCTACCTATTAAGCTTTGATAGTCTTGTTACCCATGGTTATGGGATTGCTGAGTCCTCGTGGCTCACCGATACTACAACAACAGTTGTAGGTGCAGGTTTCCGATGTCTTGACGTGAGAGCGTTGTTATTGTGTTGGAGTTCTTCTTCTTCTTCTTCAGTCTAGGGTTAGGTTCCGGATCGGGAGCCTGGGATAGCAGATGGATGTCTTGTGCTTTTCTTGTTTGTATCCGTAGTCGGATACTTGTATTGATATTGTTGTATTCATGAGATTGGTATGTATTGTTGTATCCCCTATGTATGTTTGTAATGGTACGATGTAATGATATCCATCTTGCTAAGCGCCCGAAATGCGGTTGTGCCCCAATCACGTAAGTGTCACGTGATCGGGATAGAATCGCATCTTGGGCCTAACACAAAGCCAGTCTTGAACTAGAAGGCACCTGCCAAGAGAGTTCCAATGTCTAAAGCCATATCATCTACTCAAGAGAAAATGGTTTTCACATTTGAAACCAGAGATGATGAGCTAGCTGGAGCAAAGAAGAGAGCAAGAAAGACAACAACCAGAGTGATTGGCAAGCCATCCAAGAGAGAGGATGATGATGAAGCAGCTGAGGAAGAGGAAGAGGATGTTGCACCAGCTCCTAAAGCTCCGAAGCTTATGGGAGATGCAATCAAGTCTGGGGCTGCTCCTTCAAAGCCCAAGACTGCTCCCAAAGTTGCTGCTCAAGCCACCAAGTCTGCACCCAAGAGAAGCACAAGAACATTCTAGCTTCAGAGTAGAACAAGACCCCAGTGCCTGAGATTGATGGAGATGTTGGGGTCCAAGTGCTCAGAAAGTTGAAGCCCAAGATTCCTAATCATGATAATACTCATATTGTTGCTGAGGACATGAAGCTGAGAAAGGATGCAGGTCTCAGAAGATGGAGACAAAGTAACCCATATGTTGTGAGGAGAAGGACTGTTGTGGACTACAGATTTCATAGGCTTTGAGAGAGAGTGTTTTGCTTCTTGGTCTCTCTTGCTTTTGATTGAAGTTCATTTGTGTGTTTGCTTGATACTCTATGTCCGTGTGTGAGATACTTGTTTGATCATGTGATTGATCATATGCTACATTAATGCTTGCTTGGATGATATTATCTTTTATATTCCTATATGATTATTCACTTTGGTTGGTGATGAGTCCATGTTTTTAGTTCATATCATTTTGAGCACTCCAGCAAGATGTATGTGACATGGAAGTGTAACCCATGATCCTAATCGATTGTGCATTTGCATTCAAACACAAATTTTAAATAATGCACAAGTTTAGGGGGAGCTCTTGCTTATCACATACTTCTCAAAGCAACAATATATTTAAATCTTATTATCATTTGCCGAAGCTTTGATCTATATGTTGTCATCAATTACCAAAAAAGGGGAGATTGAAAGTGCAACTATCCCTGTGTGGTTTTGGTAATTACTAACAATATATAGCTCATTGAACTAATACCATTTAAAGATAAATATTTCAGGAAAGTTCAATGATTGGCATGGCATGGATTAGGAGTGTGGACCCCTCAAAATGCTAAGGACACATATTGGCTCAAGCTCAAGACTCTACATTTTCTATTTTGGTGATCCAAGATCACATTGAGTCCATAGGAAAGCCAATACTATTAAAATGGGATGAGGTGTTGCTTAATGGGTTTATTGCTCAAAGTGCTTAGTGATATACTCAAAAAACATAAAGCACTTTCTCACATCCACATATGTCCCAAACCAAAAGTCAAACTTGGCCCCACCAAACAGTTCTATCTGGCGCCACCGAGTTCATTTGACATAGCCACTGCCAGAAACCCTAATCATTTCGGTCTCACCGAAAGGGATCTCGGTCTCACCGAGATGGGATTGCAAACTCTCTGTTTCCCTTCGTAACATTTTGGTCTAACCGAGATGAGCGATTGGTCCCACCGAGTTCGCAATGCAAACCGTCTGTTTCCCCTTCGTAACTTTTCAGTCCAACCGAAATGAGCGAATCGGTCCCACCAAGTTTGCCTGACTAACTCTCTGGTTTGTCTATTACCAAAATCGGTCCCACCGAGTTTGTGTAATCGGTCTCACTGAGATTATGTTATGCCCTAACCCTAATGAAATCGGTCCTACCGATTTGATCATATCGGTCCCACCGAAATGCCTAACGGTCACATTATGAACTAAATCGGTCTGACAGAGTGTTCTGATTCGGTCCCACCGAGTTTGGCAAATTGTGTGTAACGTTAGATTTTGTGTGGAGGCTATATATACCCCTCCACCCACTCGTCATTCATGGAGAGAGCCATCAAAACATACCTACACTTCCATTACTCACTATTCTGAGAGAGAACCACCTACTCATGTGTTGAGACCAAGATATTCCATTCCTACCATATGAATCTTGATCTCTAGCCTTCCCCAAGTTGCTTTCCACTCAAATCATATTTCCACCAAATCCAAATATGTGTGAGAGAGAGAGAGAGTTGAGTGTTGGGGAGACTATCATTTGAAGCACAAGAGCAAGGAGTTCATCATCAACACACCATCTATTACCTTTTGGAGAGTGGTGTCTCCTAGATTGGTTAGGTGTCACTTGGGAGCCTCCGACAAGATTGTGGAGTTGAACCAAGGAGTTTGTACGGGCAAGGAGATCGCCTACTTCGTGAAGATCTACCCTAGTGAGGCAAGTCCTTCGTGGGCGCTAGCCATGGTGGGAGAGACAAGGTTGCTTCTTCGTGGACCCTTCGTGGGTGGAGCCCTCCGTGGACTCGCGCAGTCGTTACCCTTCGTGGGTTGAAGTCTCCATCAACGTGGATGTACGATAGCACCACCTATCGGAACCACGCGTAAAAAAATTTCGTGTCTACGTTGCGTTTGCTCCCTCACACTCCTCCCTTTACCTTCATATGCAATTGTTTTACGTTACGCTGCTATACTCTTATAATTACATGTGTACGTTGATTGCTTGACTTGTGCTAAGTTGCTAAAATCTGCCAACAACTAAAATTGGGAAAATGATAGAGTTTTATTTGGTCAAGTAGTCTAGTCACCCCCCCTCTAGACATACTTTCGATCCTACACAATCTTATACCAGCAATCATTTGCTCACAAAACGCACGGCTTGTTAGCAGTGATCGTCTATGTTGTTATCGGTCTTCGCACATGTTTCCGATTACAGAACTATTTGCCGCGTATCACACACTTCTTGTTAAGTTGAGCCGTTTCTGTTCTCATGTCTGAACGCAAACAGTTCATCCGCGTGAACCTCATACCATATATCGCACAGACCTTGATCTGGCTGACCGTTTATTTCGTGTTGCTAATCAGAAACAGTTCATCCGAGTGAACCGTATGCTGTATATCACACACACCTTCATCTGGCTGCCCGTTTATTTTGTTCCTCCTCATCGCAAACAGTTAATTGAACTGAACCGTATGCCCTGCATCGCAAACGCAACTAAAATATGAACAGTGTTTGATGCATCCTCAATCGCAAACGTTTTGCACCTTTTTTGACGGGTTCTTTACACCACCGTTTGCGATTATGGCATCGCACACAGTTTCTTCGAAGGGTCTCTGATCGTAGTGTCATGTTAGTAGCATCTTGTGGTAGTGAGTAAGTATTATCTGGCTTTTCCTCTGGTGTCTGCAACTATCTCCAATCATTGATGAAGTCCACAAGAGCTCGTGACTTGATAGTTGTCCTTGGCATGTACTTGAACCCATGAGGACCAAGCTCAATGGCCCACTTAGCCACCCGGCCTGTGGCCTCTCTGTTTTGAATAATATCCCCTAAAGGAGCGGAACTGAGCACCGTAATAGGATGACCAAGAAAATAATGCTTCAACTTGAGACTGGCCATGAACACTCCATAGACAAACTTCTGCCAATGTGGGTACCTCTGCTTAGACTCAATTAACACCTCACTTACATAGTAAGCCGACCTTTGAACTAGATATTCCTTGCATGTTTCCCTCCTCTCCAAAACAACTGCTACGCCGATAGCTCTGCTGTTAGAGGCCGCATACAAGTGCATGGGCTCCTTCTCGACAGGAGATGCAAGAACCGGCGGCTCAGCCAACTGTTTTTTAAGTGCCTCGAACGCCTCATTGGCAGCATCACTCTAGACAAAGTGATCTGTTTTCTTCATCATCTGGTATAGAGGAATAGCCTTCTCTCCCAGGCGGCTTATAAATCTTCTTAATGCCACAATACGACCCGCCATATGTTGGACATCATTAATACACACCGGTTTAGTCAAGGAAGTGATAGCCTCGATTTTCTCCGAGTTAGCTTCAATGCCTCTCTCAGAGAGCAGATAACCCAAGAGCTTGCCTGCTGGCACACCAAAGACACATTTTGCCGGGTTAAGCATCATCTTGTAGACTCGGAGGTTGTCAAAGGTCTCCTTTAAATCATCTTGGAAGGTCTCCTCCTTCCTGGACTTCACAATGCTATCATCCACATAAGCATGAACATTGCGCCCTGTCTGGCTGTGAAGGAAATTCGGAAGGCAACGTTGATAAGTCGACTGGGCACTCTTGAGCCCAAAAGGCATAGACACATAGGAGAAGGCTCCAAAAGGAGTGCTGAAAGATGTCTTCTCCTGGTCTTTAACTGCCATTTTGATCTGATGATAACCAGAATGAGCATCTAATAAACTCAAACGCTCACAACTCGCCGTAGCATCAATAATCTGATCAATGCGAGGAAGAGAAAAAGGATCAGCCGACAAGCCTTGTTAAGGTCTGTGTAATCCACACACATACTTCAAGTGCCGTTTTTCTTAAGCACCAGCACCGGATTATCCAATCACTCTAGGAGAAAAACTTCAACAATGAACCCGTCCACCAAGAGCCGGGCCACTTCTTCTCCAATGGCCTTGCGGCTCTCTTCATTAAAATGGCGAAGGAATTGCCTAACCAGTTTAAACTTTGGATCAATATTGAGAGTGTGCTCAACGAGTTCCCTCGGTACACCCATCATGTCTGAAAGCATCCATGCATAGATGTCCCGGTTCTCACGGATGAACTCGACACTACTAGGGAAAACCCTAGTAGTAGCGCTTGAAATGTGCATAGCAGTAGTGTTGGGTCCAGCGCTACTGCTAGCGCGCAACAGCTAAGTTGTAGTAGTAGCGCTGGGATGGGCAGCGCTACTGGTAAGTACTGTTAACAGCAACGCTTCCCCAACCAATGCCACTGCTAACAATCTATAGCACTTGAACAAACGAAGCGTTGCTGCTAATCCAGCGCTGCTATTAGACTCTTTCCAGCGCTACTGCTAGTATTCTTACTTTCACAGATTTAGACCCCCCTACGTATTTGTGATGTATTTATATAGTCTCTATACATTAGTTTCATCAGATCATACTAAACATACACTATTCTCATCATATCATAGACATATAGTACTCTCGTCATACCATCATCATCATTCAACACAAATATCATCGCATCTCGAAAAATAGCGATACACAAGAGTGATCGTGTCATGTCTCGAATAAGTGCAAATGCATGGTCATGGCACACACACAAGTTTCATCATCTCTATCTAAACCATGATGTAGAGGAGAAGAGCAATCAACATGAGCAAGAGCGTGACTATGTAGTACATGAGGCACCGGCGGTCCTGCCCCAGCTCTTGCCGGAGTGTCCACCTCAAGTAACTACTTTCCGCTTCGGCTCTGCTGTCGAACCCTCTGTGGCTAGCACCCGGGTACTTGTCCACCTGGGCCTGAGCATCTGGCCAGTGGTCGTAGACTCCTGGAACCCTCCGAACGAACACGATGTAGCAGTCCTTCACCATATCTGATATATGTACCTGCATCGATAGTTGATCAATTGAATGAAAATATGCAACATAATGTACTTTGGAAAACAAAGATGCATAATTAGCAAAATACAAGCAACTTATAGTAAACATAAGTGACGAAGTTCCTCATACCCAAACTAATTAACTAGAGCGATCAGTCCTCCATGTCGGCGGTCCAATCTTCATAGTCAGGGAGGGAGCACCCGAGCTTTGTGAAAGGCGTAAGGTCCAAACGCTGAGCGAGTAGCAGTACTCGGACATCATCCCGCGTCATTGTTGGCCCATGGTAGAACATCCCTATTGGTTCGAGGACCTGCATCATCATCACTTGGGCAATTTCACACTGTACGTGATAAAAATCAGCTCGGATTCAATGATCCGGTGTCTTTCCTATGCTTGTGGCCCAGCTGACAATCTCGGCATCTTCGGTAGTAGGTGACATGCGAAGGCGTTGATTATCCCTTTTGTACTCGAGCAGGTGATGCATGAGGTAGAATCCATCAGCCTGACTGGTGTGCGGTTGCTGGATGCAGTAGAAGTTTGTCTTATGGCGGAAAACCAGCCCGTTCTTCATGTGCCTTTTCACCTTTATATATCCACCAGACAGGCTGAAGGTAAACATCGCACTATCGAGAACACTCTTTACGTGCGTGTAATCCATTTTCTTGATGTTCTTCGATGAGTCCAAGTACATAGCATGGGAGTATTCCGGGTACAGAATGTTGAGCATGGCGCCGCCCCCGCTGCGCAAATTAAGTACACCTCAAATTAGCATCCTGGCTTGCAAAGGAATGATTAACACTTATGAAAGAATATGCACGGATGACTTACGTGGGATGATAAGGTAGTAGAATCGCTTCCTTGTCTTTATTAGCGATCATGAATTCGCCGAGGTACTTGCTCACATAGTCACGGTGCTCTTTGCAAACTTCCGAGAAGCTCTCGTGCATATAGAACGGGTCCACAATGCAGATATATTGTACGTTCTTGATCCTGATGAAGTTGTTGAGATACAGCGCATACATGCGGATGAACTGGAAATCCAGCTTGGTCATGTGGAACTGATTCGGGGGCCAAGTGTCGACATACAACTTCCCACCCGGCACCTGAGCCGCATAAAGCGGGTATCCTGGTTTTTTCGCGATCAAAAGGCTTTTCTCTCGGGCCAGCACATCTTCATGGAGTCTCGTTAGATCATTGTTTAGTATGTGATCTAGCACTTTGGCAGGTAGGATCGGCTCGCCGGCGACATGGAAATGATTCTTACCTTCGACAAGTATTTTGTCTACCACCCGGGGCTTCAGAGGCGGCTGGCTTCTTGAAGCAGCTCTGGCGCTTTTAGGTCCTTTCTTCTCTGGTCTCCTCCTTTGCTTCTTGGTGGGTGGCGGTAGTGTGCCCACCATACCTTCCCTAACCACCACCCAAGTGTCGTCGGGCTAATCATTGGACGCGCTTCAGGGGGTTGCTAGGTTGAGGCGGCATCAGGAGGCGTCTCCTACGAGGATTGCTTAAAGAGAGACTTTTTGCATTCCGCCTTAGGATGTTCCGGTTCCGGAAAATAAGGTAGCATCAAGTCATCATATCCATGATCATAGCCCGAGTCTTCCTCGTCCTGAGCCATGAACATTCCATCATCATAGGCGGTATTGAAATACTTGTCTGGGTCATCATCATCCTCCTCCATGTCATCACCAACATTTGCTTCTTCGACAGCGGGGGCGACATGATATGGCACTAATGGAGGCTCTCCCTCGCATCGTCCGCTATCAACCACCATCACATGTGCAGGTAATCTGGTAGGTGGGGTGGTGTTCATTCCTTCTTGAGAAGGTGGCGTTGGCGTGATACTGGGCGCCTTGAGACGAAGAAGAGACTTCGGCCAAGGCAAGAACCAGCTCTTGCATGCGCCAATCCTCGGGGGGGGGGGG
>LR738715.1:590152109-590194183 GCA_902687465.1 Secale cereale
GTATCGTCATCATCGGCTGGTACTGGAGGAGGCAAATCCTTGAAGCCCGCTAAGACACTAGCCACGATAATCTTGAAGATGCCATCAGGCATCTATCAGTTGTGGAACATGCGGTCCTTCGGCTTCACGATCGTTGCCTTTCCCACGGCCACCTTCTGGCCCTTGATGTTGTATAGTAGGGTGCATGGGGTATCGTTGGCCTACGAAGAAGACATGTCTGTGACATCAAACATCCGAAAGGCAACTGAAACGGAAGACTATAGACATGCTGGTGAAAAAGGTATGCCGCGTAATTACGATGAGGGCGTCGAGCTCAGCCATCGATGAAGGCCCGCCGAGCATGCAAGAGACGGAGGTCGGGCTGCTATGAACAGGAGCGGGACCTTTTGCGATTGCTTGAGCAAGTGCTGGTGTGGTGGTGTTCGCCGAATTGCTCCCGACAAAGCTGGGAAGGGGAAAGTCCTCCGGCCGTGCATTTGGATTGTTCTTCGTGAAATCAGAAAGTGTCAGAATCAAGCGGACTACCACGTTAGTGACCCCTGCATTGACGGCCCAGCGCAACTCTCTTTGGTCTCAGCTTTGGTCTTATCGACTTCAATCATCGATGGTCTGTTGAGTGACAACCGACCGTCTCTTCCTTCTTTCATCTGGCTCCTCGCAGTAGAACGTCTTCCACGAGGCACCATCTCCGACGCCGTGCACATGTCCATAGGACGGCGGCTTGTCCACCGGGACCTTTTTCAGAATGTTCAAGGCCCGGTTGAATGCGGTGTCCCACTTGGGCCTCGCCGACAACTGTGACGACTCGTCGCTTTCGGCTGCCTTTTGGTGCTACTCTTTCTGCAAAAGGAACATGGATGGTTTACTAATGTGAAAAAACATGTAGTGGAACCGATTGGAAGCTAATATGATAATGTGTTAATATAACAATTACCAGAAGTCTCATGAACTCCCTCGTGTTTGGGTTCGTGTAAAAGATCTTTTTAACTTTGTCCCACTTGTACTGGTCCTTGATCTAGTCATGCTCCAGCGGGTCGCTGAACTCCACCAAGGGGTCTGGGATTCTGTGACTTTCATGTTCGGCGTCCTCCTTGACCCATACGTGCCTCTTCCCCTCGTAACCACGGCTTCCGAGGCCATGGAGAGGCGTGTTCCTGGCCTGGAGCACCTTCATTTTCTCCGACCTATCCTTGACTTCTTCTTTACCGCAATCTCCTAGAATTTTTCAAAGTCCTCTTCCATTATTGACGGATTATCAACATGAATCTTGGACCACGATTCATTCTTCGCAATCGATTTTTAAGAGGACAAGTCATTGGTGAATCTTTGTCATGGCGTCGTCGTCCCACAACTCTTTAAATTTGCTTTCATCCTAGTCGGGGAACATGAACCTATTGTGCAACATCTTTAGGAGCAAGTGGTCCATGTGTGGTATCTTCTTCAACAGAACGTCATTGTTGTTGGCGGTTTCCCTGAGGATGCATCCTAGTTGATTGCACTAGCACGAGCGCGCTTCCTCCGGCGCCGTTGGCTCTAACTTCTTGGGGTGCATCTCCATGAGCACAATTTGTCCGATGCCGAGCTCGTTTGGTTTTCGTCACCTCTTCTTCGCTGCTTTACCAGCTACAACAGCATCGTTGCCGGTCTCGGGGGTGGTGGATGTGCTGGTGCCGGTACCAGTGTTGGCATCGGTGTCAGGGTTGGTGCCACTGCCGCCACCATGCAACCCCATATGGTATTCGTCTAGGTAATCAAAATAGTGATTTGCTACCTCGATGGAGTCTACTACGAGGCGAGCAGAACCCCCGGCTTCGGCGTCAGTAGATATGTTTCCTATTCAACAATTGTAAATAAAAAATATAACGAAGAGAAAAAGGGGCCTATATATATTTGGTCGGAATGTTGATTCACTCCCCTTCCGGCAAATCCCGGGTACTCCATATGTCCTATTTCTAGCACAAGTCATGGCGAAAATCACGGAAATTTTTGGCATGACCTTTGCTAAAAAGTGGACATATGGAGCGCCTGAAATTTGCCGGAATGGAAATTAATCAACATTCCGGCAAAACATAGGCCACTCGGATATTCTTCGACATTCAACTAACATTGCAAAATCAAATAACATCAATGACATATATCATATAACAGCAATGACGTATGAGCATCACAGGAGCACATATATAAAGCAAGTACACATCGTGAAATTGCCTCACTAAACATTGCTAAATAGTGGTCTTTTCAAAAACCAAAAACCTTTGCAAAATGACCTCACTAAACATTTGATAGTTTTTTTGTTTATAGCTAATTTGTAGCTAAATGCTATTTTTTTGATAGCTAAATGCCCTAGCTAAATGCTAGATGCTTCTGTTTTTTGTAGCTAAATGCTATTGGTTTTTATAGCTAAATCCCCTAGCTAAATTTGCTAAAACTTCCATAGCGAAATGCCATAGCTAATTTTCCCTAGCTAACTACTCTCTGTTAACTCAAAATTTTACTAATTTTGTTTAAAGCAGCAACAACATCACCTAATTGTTGAGGCTAAAGAAATTTCTATAACTTTTTTGACATATGAACCCTAGAACCCTAGAATTTTTTTGCTAATAATTATTTTATGCTAATAAAAATTCCTAAATTGAACACTAAAATTGATTCCTACTGCCTACCTAATTGAACCCTAAATTAAAAACCTAGTTTCATTTCTATAACAAAAGAAAACCTAATTGACAAAGAGAGGGGGAGGTGAGGGGGGGTCGGCCAGTAGCTCAAGGGATGCAGAAGGGGATGCTGGCTACTGGGGGTTGACACATCTCCAACGTATATATAATTTTTGATTGTTCCATGCTATTATATATTCTATTTTGGATGTTTAATTGGCTTTATTATACACTTTTATATTATTTTTGGGACTAACATACTAACCCAAGGCCCAGTGCAAATTGCTGTTTTTTTGCCTATTTTAGAGTTTCACAGAAAAGGGATATCAAACGGAGTCCAAAAGGAATGAAACCTTCAGGAGAGTTATTTTTGGAACCGTATCTACCCAGAAGACTTGGAGTACACGCGAGGGAACAAGAGAGGGGGCCACGCGGGTCCAGGGCGCGCCCCCACCCTCGTGGCGCCCCTCTGGCTCCCCCGATGCCCTCCTACCCTGAAAACATCGAGGCAACAGAGAAAACCCTAATTCCACCGCCGCAACCTTCTGTTCCCGTGAGATCCCATCTTGGGGCCTGTTCCGGAGCTCCGCCGGAGGGGGGACCGACCACAGAGTGCTTCTACATCAATAACATAGCCTCACCAATGAGTTGTGAGTAGTTTACCACAGACCTTCGGGTCCATAGTTATTATCTAGATGGCTTCTTCTTTCTTTTTGGATCTCAATACAAAGTTCTCCTCGATCTTCGAGGATATCTATTTGATGTAATCTTTTTTTGGTGTGTTTGTCGAGATCCGATGAATTGTGGGTTTATGATCAAGATTATCTATGAACAATAATTGATTCTTTTCTGAAATCTTTTATGTATGATTATAATATCCTTGCAAGTCTCTTCGAATTATAGGTTTGGTTTGGCCTACTAGATCTATAGTTCTTGCAATGGGAGAAGTGCTTGGCTTTGGGTTCAATCTTCTGGTGTCCTTTCCCAGTGACAGCAGGGGCAGCAAGGCACGTATTGTATTGTTGCCATCGAGGATAAAAGGATGGGGTTTATATCATATTGCTTGAGTTTATACCTCTACATCATGTCGTCTTGCTTAAAGCATTACTCTGTTCTTATGAACTTAATACTCTAGATGCATGCTGGATAGCGGTCGGTGTGTGGAGTAATAGTAGTAGATGCAGAATCGTTTCGGTCTACTTGCCATAGACGTGATGCCTATATATAATGATCATGCCTAGATATTCTCATAACTATGCGCTTTTCTATCAATTTCTCGACAGTAATTTGTTCACCCATCGTAGAATTCTGCTATCGTGAGAGAAGCCACTAGTGAAACTTATGGCCCCCGGTTCTATTCTCAACATATTAATCTTTCATCTACTTTACTTTACGTTATTTACTTTCTGTTCTTATACCAAAAATACCAAAAATATTATACTATCCTATCTATCAGATCTCACTTTCGTAAGTGACCGTAAAGGGATTGACAACCCCTTATCGTGTTGGCTGTGAAGTTCTTATTTGTTTGTGCAGGTGTGAGGGACTCGTGCATGGTCTCCTACTGGATTGATACCTTGGTTCTCAAAAACTGAGGGAAATACTTACGCTACTGTGCTGCATCACCCTTTCCTCTTTGAGGTAATACAACGTAAGGTCGAGAAGTAGCAAGAAGAATTTCTGGCGCCGTTGCCGGGGAGGCTTACGCAAAAGTCATATACCAAGTACCTATCACAAACCCTTATCCTTCGTATTACATTATTTGCCTCTCGTTTTCCTCTCCCCCACTTCACCGTTGCCGTTTTATTTGCCCTTCTTTTTCCGTGTGTTTTATCGATTGCCTCTTGTTTGCTTGTGTGTTGGATTGCTTGCTTGTCACTATGGCTCAAAACAATACCAAATTGCGTGACTTTTCCAATACCAACAATATATTTGCACACGGATTGCTCCTATTACCGATGTTGAATCTTGTGAGATCAATGCTGCCCTGTTGAATCTTGTCATGAAAGATCAATTTTCTAGCCTTCCTAGTGAAGATGCCACAACTCATCTGAACAACTTTCTTGATTTGTCTGATATGCAAAAGAAGAGGGACACGGATAATGATATTGTTAAATTGAAGCTATTTCCGTTTTCACTTAGAGATCGTGCTAAAACTTGGTTTTCCTCTTTGCCTAGAAATAGTATTGATTCATGGAATAAGTGCAAAGATGCCTTTATCTCTAAGTATTTTCCTCCCGCTAAGATTATCTCTCTTAGAAACGATATTATGAATTTTAAGCAACTAGATCATGAGCATGTTGCACAAGCTTGGGAGAGAATGAAATTAATGATACATAATTGCCCTCCAAATGGTTTGAACTTATGGATGATTATACAAAACTTTTACGCTGGCTTGAATTTTGCTTCTAGAAATCTTTTAGATTCGGCCGCGGGGGGCACTTTCATGGAAACCACCTTAGGAGAAGCTACCAAACTCCTAGATAATATTATGGTTAACTACTCTCAATGGCACACCGAAAAATCTACTTGTAAAAAAGTGCATGCTATTGAAGAGATTAGTGTTTTGTGTGGAAAGATGGATGAACTTATGAAATTATTTGCTACTAAGAGTGCTTCTTCTAATCCTAATGATATGCCTTTATCCACGTTGATTGAAAATAATAATGAATCTCTGGATGTGAATTTTGTTGGTAGGAATAATTTTGGTAACAATGCTGATAGAGGAAACTTTAATCATATGCCTTTTCCTAGTAATTCCTCTAATAATTACAGTAATTCCTACAATAGCTCTTATGGAAATTTTTGTAAGATACCCTCTGAATTTGAAACTAGTGTTAAAGAGTTTATGAATTCGCAAAAGAATTTCAAGGCTTTGTTTGAAGAAAAATTGCTTAAGACTGATGAGTTGGCTAGAAACGTGGATGGAATTACTCTTGATGTTGATTCTTTGAAACTTAGATCTATTCCACCTAAGCATGATATCAATCAGTCTCTCAAAGCCCTGAGAATTTCCATTGATGAGTGCAAGGAAAGAACCACTAGGATTCTTGCTAAAAAATATTGCTTTATGAAAGCGTGTTCTTCTAGTTATCATGAAAATAAAGATGAAGATCAGAAAGTTATTGATGTGTCTCCTATTAGATCCTTGTTTTCTAGTATGAATCTTGATAAAATGGGACTGGAGATGAGTCTACTTTAGTTAGAAGGCGCCCCAATGATTCGGAGTTTTTAGATCTTGATGCTAAAATTGTTAAAAGTGGGATTGAAGAGATTAAAACTTTGCATAGTGATGAACCCACTATTTTGGATTTCAAGGGATTCAATTATAATAATTGCTCTTTAATAGATTGTATTTCCTTGTTGCAATCCGTACTAAATTCTCCGCATGCTTATAGTCAAAATAAAGCTTTTACCAAACACATAGTTGATGCTTTGATGCAATCTTATGAAGAAAAACTTGAATTGGAAGTTTCTATCCCTAGAAAGCTTTATGATGAGTGGGAACCTACTACTAAAATTAAAATTAAAGATTATGAATGCTTTGCTTTGTGTGATTTGGGTACGAGTGTTTCTACAATCCCTAAAACTTTGTGTGATCTGTTAGGTTTTCATGAGCTTGATGATTGTTCTTTAAATTTGCAACTTGCGGATTCTACCATTAAGAAACCTATGGGAAGGATTAGTTATGTTCTTATTGTTGCCAATAGGAATTATGTGCCCGTATATTTCATCGTCCTTGATATAGATTGCAATCCTTCATGTCCTATTATTCTTGGTAGACCTTTCCTTAGAATGATTGGTGCAATTATTGATACGAAGGAAGGAAATATTAGATTCCAATTTCCGTTAAGGAAAGGTATGGATCACTTTCCTAGAAAGAAAACCAAATTACCTTATGAATTTATTATGAGAGCCACTTATGGATTGCCTACCAAAGATGGCAATACCTACATCTATTCTTGTATCGTGCCTAGCTAGGGGCGTTAAACAATAGCGCTTGTTGGGAGGCAACCCAATTTTATTTTATTTGTTTTTGCTTCTGTTTAGGAATAAATATTGCATCTAGCTTCTATTTAGATGTGGTTTTGTGTTTTAATTAGTGTTTGTGCCAAGTAGAACCTTTGGGAAGACTTGTGTGAAGTTTATATGATCATGATGTAAAAAAACAAAAACTTTAGCGCTCACCAGTTTGGCCGTAATGTTTTACTGGAGAGTGCTATTTAGTTGATTTTTTTGCAGATGATTAATAGACAAATTCCTCACGTTTACCAATTTATTTCATTTTTTTGGAGTTACAGAAGTATTCGAAAGTTACAAATTACTACACATTGTTCTGTTTTTTGACAGATTCTGTTTTTCGTGTGTTGTTTGCTTATTTTGATGAATCTATGAGTAGTATCGGGGGGGGGGGGGTATGAATAATGGAGAAGTTGGAATACATTAGGTGTAACACCAATATAAAAAATAATAAGTTCATTACAATACCTTTGAGTGGTGGTTTGTTTTCTTATACTAACGGAGCTCACGAGATTTTTGGCTAAGTTTTTTGTTGTGAAGTTTTCAAGTTTTGAGTATGGCTTTGATGGACCATGGAATGAAGAGTGGCAAGGGCCTAAGCTTGGGGATGCCCAAGGAACCCCAAGATAAAATTCAAGGACAACCGAAAGCCTAAGCTTGGGGATGCCCCGGGAAGGCATCCCCTCTTTCGTGTTCATCTATCGGTAACTATACTCGGGACTATATTTTTATTCACCACATGATATGTGTTTTGCTTGGAGCGTCATGTATGATTTGAGTCTTTGATTTTTATTTTTCCACAATCATCCTTGCTGGACACACCTTTTGAGAGAGATAAATATGATTTAGAATTTGTTAGAATACTCTATGTGCTTCACTCATATCTTTTGAGCTAGATAGTTTTAATCTAGTGCTTCACTTATATCTTTTAGAGCACGGAGGTGGTTTTATTTTGTAGAAATTGATGATATCTCATGCTTCACTTATATATATTTGAGAGTCTTTTAGAACAGCATGGTAATGTGCTTTGGTTATAAAACTAGTCCTAATATGGTAGGCATCCAAGATGAGTATAGTAATAACTTTCATATAAAGTGCATTGAATATGATGAGAAGTTTGATACTTGATGATTGTTTTGAGATATGAGGATGGTGATATTAGAGTCATGCTAGTGGAGTAATTTTGAATTTGAGAAATACTTGTGCTAACGTTAGTTATTCCCGTAGCATGCACATATGGTGAACCGCTATGTGACGAAGTTAGAGCATGAGGTATTTATTGAGTGTCATCCTTTGTGTGGAGGTCGGGATCGCGCGATGGTTAACTCCTACCAACCCTTCCCCTAGGAGCATGCGTTGAATACTTTGTTTTGATGACTCGTAGATTTTTGCAATAAGTATATGAGTTCTTTATGACTAATGTTGATCCCATGGATTATGCGCACTCTCACCCTTCCACCTTTGCTATCCTCTCTTGTACCGCGCAACTTTCACCGGTACCATACACCCACCAAATACCTTCCTAAAAACAGCCACCATACCTACCTATCATTGCATTTCCATAGCCATTCCGAGATATATTTCCATGCAACTTTCCACTGTTTCGTTCATATGACATGCTTCATCATCATTCACATAGAGTCATATTTTGTTCTAGCTTCGAGTTGTAATATTTGAGTTGAAAGTTAATAAAAGTGTGATGATCTTCATTATTAGATCATTGTCCCATGTGAGTAAAGGCCAAACAAAAAAAAATAGATGGCCCAAAAAAATATAGAGATGGGCTAAAAAAAAGAGAAAGCCCATCCAAAAAAATGAGACAAAAGAGAGAAGGGACAATGCTACTATCCTTTTCAACACTTGTGCTTCAAAGTAGCACTATGATCTTTATGATAGAGAGTATCTTGTTTTTTCACTTTCATATACTAGTGGGAATTTTTCATTATAGAACTTGGCTTGTATATTCCAACGATGGGCTTCCTCAAATGCCATAGGTCTTCATGAGTAAGCAAGTTGGATGCACACCCACTTAGTTTCTTTTGATGAGCTTTCATACGCTTATAGATCTAGTGCATCCGTTCCATGGCAATCCCTACTCACTCACATTGATATCTATTGATGGGCATCTCCATAGCCCATTGATACGCCTAGTTGATGTGAGACTATCTTCCTCCTTTTTGTCTTCTCCACAACCACCACTCTATTCCACCTATAGTGCTATATCCATGCATGGATCACGATCATTTATTCCGTGAAAGTTGAAAGGTTTGAAAAAAAATTGAGTATGACAACAATTGCTTGGCTGAAACCGGGGTTGTGCATGATATGAATATTTTGTGTGATGAAGAGGGAGCATAGCCACACTATATGATTTTGTAGGGATAACTCTCTTTGGCCATGTTATTTTGAGAAGACATGATTGCTTTGTTAGTATGCTTGAAGTATTATTACTCTTATGTCAATATAGACTTTTGTCTTGAATCTTTCGGATCTGAACATTCATGCCACAATAAAGAAATTACATTGAGAATTATGTTGGTTAGCATTCCACATCAAAGATTCAATTTTTCTCATTTACCTACTCGAGGACGAGCATGAATTAAGGTTGGGGATGCTTGATACATCTCAAACGAATCTATAATTTTTGATTGTTCCATGCTATTATATATTCTGTTTTTGATGTTTAATGGGCTTTATTATACACTTTTATATTATTTTTTGGACTAACCTACTACCCAAGGCCCAGTGCAAATTGTTGTTTTTTGCCTATTTTAGAGTTTCGCAGAAAAGGGATACCAAACCGAGTCCAAACGGAATGAAACCTTTGGGAGAGTTATTTTTGTAACCGTATCTACCCAAAAGACTTGGAGTACACACGAGCGAACAAGAGAGGTGGCCACGGGGGTCCAGGGCGCGCCCCATCCCCTTGGGCGTGCACCCCACCCTCGTGGGTCCCCTCTGGCTCCCCCGATGCCCTCCTTCCTCCTATATATATATCCATATACCCTGAAAACATCGAGGCAACTGAGAAAACCCATTCCACCGCCGCAACCTTCTATTCCCAAGAGATCCCATCTTGGGGCATGTTCCCGAGCTCCGCCGGAGGGGGGATCTACCACGGAGTGCTTCTACATCAACACCATAGCCTCACCAATGAGTTGTGAGTAGTTTACCACAGAACTTCGGGTCCAGAGTTATTAGCTAGATGGCTTCTTCTCTCTTTTTCGATCTAAATACAAAGTTCTCCTCGCTCCTCGAGGGGATCTATTTGATGTAATCTTTTTGCGGTGTGTTTGTCGAGATCCGATGAATTGTGGGTTTATGATCAAGATTATCTATGAACAATATTTGATTCTTTTCTGAAATCTTTTATGTATGATTATCATATCCTTGCAAGTCTCTTCGAATTATTGGTTTGGTTTGGCCTACTAGATCTATAGTTCTTGGAATGGGAGAAGTGCTTGGCTTTGGGTTCAATCTTGCGGTGTCCTTTCCCAGTGACAGCAGGTGCAGCAAGGCACGTATTGTATTGTTGCCATCGAGGATAAAAGTACGGGGTTTATATCATATTGCTTGAGTTTATCCCTCTACATGATGTCATCTTGCTTAAAGTATTACTCTGTTCTTATGAACTTAATACTCTAGATGCATGCTGGATAGGGGTCGATGTGTGGAGTAATAGTAGTAGATACAGAATCGTTTAGGTCTACTTGTCATGGAAGTGATGCCTATATATAATGATCAAGCCTAAATATTCTCATAACTATGCGCTTTTCTATCAATTGCTCGACAGTAATTTGTTCACCCATCATAGAATTCTACTATCATGAGAGAAGCCACTAGTGAAACCTATGGCCCCCGAGTCTATTCTCAACATATTAATCTTTCATCTACTTTACTTTGCGTTATTTACTTTCTGTTCTTATACCAAAAATACCAAAAATGTTATACTATCCTATCTATCAGATCTCACTTTCGTAAGTGACCATAAAGGGATTGACAACCCCTTATCGTGTTGGCTGCGAAGTTCTTATTTGTTTGTGCAGGTGCGAGGGACTCGCGCGTGGTCTCCTACTGGATTGATACTTTGGTTCTCAAAAACTAAGGGAAATACTTACGCTACTGTGTTGCATCACCCTTTCCTCTTCGAGGGAATACAACGCAAGCTTGAGAAGGTGCCGGGGTTAAGTCGATGGTGGCGGCACGGACAAGGAGGCCGGAGCGGCGGCGACACGGACGAGCAGGATGTTGGAGCGACGGGCAGGTGCTCGGGCCGGCGACGAGGAAGAGGGCGCGCAAGGGCTCGGTCCTGCGTCAAGGTCGAGGCCGAGGGGCGACGGCCGACGTGCAGGGGTGACGGCGGCGCGCGAGGGCATAGAGGAGGGGCGGAGGTGGGAGAGTGGGGGTAAATGGGACTTGGCAAAATTTTGAGCCCGCACGATGGTTAACTCGAAATAGCAATAGCGCTGGTTTAGGATCCAGTGCTATAGCTAACTTAACTATATCGCTAGTCCTTAATCCAGCGCTACTGCTAACTGTTCCAATTTTTAATTTTTTAATTCTAAAATACACATAGTAGTATTACTGGTTTAGGATCCAGCACTATAGCTAACTTAACTATAGCGCTAGTCTATAATCTAGCGCTACTGCTATGTCAAAATTTCTTTTTATTATTTTCCTTTCCTAGCTTTTAGTTTTCTTTTCTTTTATTCTTTTCCTTTACTTTCCTTTTTCTTTTGTATTGGTTTCTCCCATTTGTTTATGTTTTTTGTTTTTCTCCCGATGGCCTCGCACGCAGTCGATGAGAACGTCTCTCTCCCACACTGTGCGCGAATATCACCGGAACCCCCACAATTGAAGGGGATACGATGTATACATCATTTGACCAATAACGGTTACTTAAGTGCGTACACAAAATATATATGATGGTTTCTGATCAGCTGTGTCGACGACATTTCACATTGAGCTTCTTCCCTTTCTTGTTCGTTGCCGAGTAATTGAGCCCCTCCTTGTGACATTTCCGGAGCCATGGAGTACGATCTTTCTTAGGTAATGTAGTATTTATTCTTCTTTTCACGTATGCTTCATCATCATCGTCATCTTCCCTCATTGGGTTGCCGTATTGGTCGTAGTCTTCCTCGTTGGCGACTCCATCCATTCTGTTGATGCTCCATTTGGATCTCCTCATGACAACACGGCTAGGATTGGGAGGGTCGGCTATGAAGAAGCATTTTGTCACATGCTTAGCGTGTACCCATGGCTCATTTTTGGCGATGACATTAACGTTCACGGGAGTGCTCTTCGCGCCGGGTATAGACATGGTGGTGAAATACTTGTTTCCTCTTACGACGTCCTTGGCCCATCTGACACGGAACATCGTCGCATCGGGCATTCCAGCATAGTCAAGCTCCCAGATCTCTTCAACCCTTCCGTAGAATCTTCCAGTTGTGCCATTGGCATCAGCCACACATTGAATTGTCACCCCGGAGTTCTGGTAATCACTGTCCATGTCTTTGGCCTCTGTGTAGAATGTGTACGCATTGATATCGTAGGACTGATAGGTCGCGAGCTTGGGCGTAGGGCCATGTACTAAGGCATATATGAGCAATCCGTCTGAAATGCCCTCTTCCGAGGGATTTTCAAGAACTTGCTCTTTGAACCGACGCAAGAAAGTGGCGTTGTGCTCTACAGTAACTTCGCCGTCCGTCTTGAGCATCCCCTTATCACTGCACTTCTTTGTGATGCTTTCTTTGTGCCGTGACACATAATCATCTACCACATCTAGGTGTTGTAGCACTACTAAGTTAGCCATGTTAAAGTCGTTCCATCGATCCAAGTAGTCCACGTGCAATTCCCTCCGGCCGTTGTTGTGACCATCTCCTTCGAGCTTCCCATCGTGCTTCTTGACGGACAAACCAACAACAGGGTCTCCGACGCCTGTATAATTCTCACAAAAGGAGACGCACTCATTCGTAAGATACCCCTGGACGATGCTCCCTTCGGGACGGGACATGTTACGAACAAATCCTTTGATGACCCCATTCATCCTCTCGAATGGCATCATGCTGCGAAGGAATGTCGGCCCGAGGTCAATGATGTCGTTGACAATATGGACACACAGACGCACCATGACGTCAAAGAACGCGGGCGGAAAGTACATCTCAAGCTCACATAGTATGACAACGATATCTTCCTGTAGCCTTCAGAGCTGCTTCACACTTATGGACTTTCGGGAGATAACGTCGAAGAAGTTGGAGAGACTAGTAAGCGTCTCACAGACGTGCTTCTCCATTATCCCTCTAATGGCAACTGGGAGTATGTGCGGCAAATCAAAAGGGCAACGATTTTCTTGGCCTCCTCGACACTAGTAGGGTACAGGTTCCCCGCGGGAAGAACTTTATTATGTAGATACTTCAAATTCCCATCAAGGCCTTTGTCTGTCCATTTGTATTTGGCCTTCATCTTTAGAAGTTCGAGCGTGAAACTCAAGCGGGTCACCTCGGGATTGCAACCGTCATACAATGGAGTCTCCGAGTCTACTTAAAGTTGCTCCAGCTTGGCCTCCTCTCTAGAAGCAGCTCTCTCGCTAGTCGTACTCTTGCGAAGGAGGTCTCGAACATGAGGGTCCAGCACGACTGCACTTAGTAGCATCGAAGACTGCGGCGTGACCGTTGCCTCTTCTCCGCCATGTCCGGACTTTTCTTCGTCGTGTGCGGAATCTTCTCCGCTGCCGTCATTTCCAGACTCTTCCCCGCTGCCATGTCTGGTGCCATCGTTGTGTCGATCGGTCATCTCTTTGTCGAGCCCCATGTCATTATTTCCTGCCATGTGTACGTCTTCATCATCATCTTCTTCTTCACTTATCCACTGGGTATAGCCATCCATGGAACCATTCATCAGTAGGTGCGCCTTCAAAGTGCCACAATCAAAAGGGTCCAAAAGGACTCCTTCTTTGCATCTTACACACGGAAATCTAATCCTAGTCCGATTATTTGCGTACATGTCCATCACCACGGATTGCATGTACCGCTCCACGTTCCATCCACTCACCTTCATGACCGACTGCACGGTATAACAAGCAAAAGTGTTATAAAATAAATAATGCATGCATGCTTCAAAGTCATATAATTTTTTTGCATGACCTTGCCTAAAAATAGGACATATTGAGTTTGCTCGTAATTCACCGAAACGGAAATACATCGACATTTTGGCAAAACATAAGCAGCTCGAGGGCATGTCACTCACACAAATCTCTCCCTATATCCCAAACACACATATTCTCATTCACACACATATTCCCATTCTTGAAATGAACAACTTTTTACTCACCTTATATCTCCCGAGAGAGACCGATCGAGAGAGCACACCGTTAATTAGATGATGAGAGAGACCGATCGAGAGAGCACACGTGAATGGATGAATAACTAGCTAGATCTAGTTGTTGGGGGAGAGGTGAATCTAGCAAGCTAACTAATGGAGAGGGAGTTATGATGGAGGGGGCATTAATGGGGAGAGGAAGAGCGGTAGGAGAAACAGAGATGTGAAAGAGGCCATTTATGGAGGAGAGTTATGGTGGAGAGGGACATTAATGAGGAGAGAAGACAGGTAGGAGGAAGAGAGAAGAAGAGCAACAATGGTGGAGAGTGGAGAGGGGGAAGGAGGGGGAGAGAGGGAAAAGTGGGGGAGAGGAGGGGGAGGGGTGAAAAGGTAGCGCTGCTTACCAAAACGCGTTGCTGCTACCGTACTTAGTAGTAGCGCTTTCCAGCAGAAGCGCTAGTACTAAGTGGGGCCCATTAGCAGTATCGATGCAGTAAAATATAGCGCTACTACTAAATTGTTAGTAGTAGCACTGGATTCTACACAGTGTTGGTACTACAACTACCGTCTGTGGCCTCGTGTGGTCCCACATAGTAGTAGCGTGTTTTTGGTTTCCAGTGCTACTGCTATAGACAGAGTAGTAGCGCTTCCCTGTATAAGCATTTCCCTAGTAGTTCAATGAGCGCGCTTTCCTATTTCGGATCCATGTTGGCACTGATAATGAACTGCTGTGATGAGTTGATAGTGACTAAATCAACCGGCTTGGTATCATCTGCCGACTTAAACTTTAACAAAGGGTCATGCTCTATGGTTGGCTTCTTCAAAGGGGTCATATATGCCAGGTCAACATTATCTTTATAGAACTTCAGCTCCTCCGTTGCACAAGCAGACACGTCATAAGCAGTATCACCTTCTTCACATTCCAAGGCTATTTTCCTGTCACCATGTACCGTGATGGTACCTTTGCACCCCGGCATCTTAAGTTGCAGATACACATAACAAGGTTGTGCCATAAACTTGGAATAAGTTGGCCGTCCAAACAGTGCGTGATAGGGGCTTTTGATCTTAACCACTTCAAAAGTCAATGTTTCAGCCTTATAATTATGTTCATTGCCAAAAGCTACTTCCAAAGCAATTTTACCAACTGGGTAGGCCGACTTACTAGGCACCTGATGGCTTCTCGCCCCTCGTTGGTTACCCCAAGTGGAAGGTTTGAGATGCAGTGTAGCGGAAGTTTTCCTTTGGCAAAGATACCAAGGATCGATTTCCCCTTTGACTCCAAGGTTCAACAAGAAGGTGTCAACTGCTAACGGCGCCAGATACTTAGCAATCAACTTGGACCTGCACACAGATACAAATAACATTGCTCCCAACGAGTATAGAGAGGTTGTCAATCCCTCCGGCCTTGTCGTTTACAAAGGATCAAACGCAAGAGATAATAGTGATAGGTATTGCTGCAACTAGTAAGTAAAGACGGAAAGTAAATAGCGGATGTGATCAGTGATGGTAATATGGACCGGGGTCCCATGATGTTCACTAGTGATGTCTCTCTCCCAAAAGACGATAAAACAGCTATGTGAAGTAAACGAATTGCAGCTGGGCAATTGACAGAATTATGTGCGCAAACCAATGCTAACTATGTTGCAAGAAAGGTAGAGGTTCAAAGCATGGGCGGTACGCCAAGGCAAGTAGACCAAAATACATCTGCATCTACTACTAATCATCCACATTGAGATATCTATCCAGAACATCTCGCTGGTATTAAGTTGCGAGTCCCACCCATAGTGTAAACTCAAAGCAACAGACTACTGCATTATAAGAACTTTGCGTAAAGTAAACAATCCTAGCACCCGCGAGTACAAGCACCGTTGTTTTCCCCCTTGTGGCAACATCACATCCCCTAGACTCATGTTTCTGTCACTCAAGCTAGTCATCGAGGGGCATGAACCCACAATCAAGCATAACGTTCCCTCTTGGAGTCACTACCTACTACTTGGCCAAAGCAATAAACAGCAACGGAGAACATGCAAGAATTACTTAAGAACATAAATATAAAAGAGGTAAATCAAATATACTACTCAAACACAATCTGAACATAATCTCATAATCCATCGGATCCCAGCAAACTCAACATAGCAACAGCATAAGGATTACATATGTGCCTCGATCATGTAGGGCAGCTCACGAGGTATAATTAGTGAAGCACAAGAAGGGGAGGAGAACATCACATAGCTACTGGTCATGGACCCATGGTCCAAGGGAGACTACTCACAACTCATCCGGGAGGCGTCCATGGTGGTGGAGAGGCTCCCGGTGGTGATCCTCCCCTCCGGCAGGGTGCCGGGAAGAGTTCTCCTTGTGCTCCCGATCTTGGAAGCGCGGCGGCGGCGGAACAGAGATGAGATCGCGAAAAAGGGTTCCGTCCTCGAGGGTTTCGGGATGCATGTTAAATATATGCCAAAGGGGGGCATCAGCGGAGGCCTGGGGGTCCTAGGCGCCCCCCCGGCGCTTCCAGGAGGGGGGCCGCGCCACCAGGGCGCCTGGAGCCCTGGTGGCCCCCCTCCGACCCTACTTCAGCCGTGTGGAAGCTTCCGGAACGCTGATTTTTTATATAATTTTTCTGGGATTTTTCTGGCAGTTTACGTGATGGGAAAACCTGAAATACAAAAACAGCAGAAAACAGAAACTGGCACTGGGGTGCACTGAGTTAATAGGTTAGTCCAAATATGATCAAAGTGTATGGAAGTGTATAAATATCATAGCAATATCACCCAAAAGAGGCATGGAGCAAGCAGAAATTATAGATACGTTTTGGACGTATCAACATCCCCAAGCTTAATTCCTGCTCGTCCTCGAGTAGGTAAATGATAACAAGAATAATTTCTGTGGTGACATGCTATTAACCATATAAGGACTTTTCATAGTCATATTACAAAAGCTTACTGAGACAATGCATCTGTAGTAATTAAGTTGCCTCATGAGAGAATCACAAAGAACTGAAAGTTTTACAATATGATACTGAAACATCAAATAGATTTGTAATGAGCATGGTGTGCAAATATGATAAAGTGGTATCTCGCTTACCCCCTTTAGTGAAGCAAAACGTAAATGCAGGGGCACCTCCAAGGTTTAAGTGATGACAAGATACAATGATTTCAGAACAAACGATATCATAATCATGCAAAAGACAATGCTACTTTGGGACAATGCACATTACACTCAGAATGACAATCATGCTCTCAGTAGTTGGTGCTTTAAAGAAGGTGGAGACTCTCGAACCGTGGCTTTTGTTGGCAAAGTTGAAAACCCGTGGTCGGAAACAAAGACAAAACATGTACCAGAGCTCTTGGTTTTAAAAACAGAGGTAATAAATTTTTTTTTTGGATATGCATGTTTCGTCAACGAATGCTAGCAGACAACTCAATCACTTCTTGAGATGGACAAGTTTCGAGGAACGGCTCCCGAATGAGGACGATCACATCCTCTTAATCTCCTTTGTTTATCACTGCCAAAGTTTTCTGATTTCTCATGAACAAAGCGTGAAGGAGGGTTTGTTTGTTATATTAATTTTGAGCCGGGCGCACTCTTTGCCAGTTCCTTCTCGTATTATGGGTTTGCACATTAGACATGCAATCCCGGGGTGAAGCTTGTCCAACTTAAAAAGATCATGAATTAACTACTACTTCCTCATGAACTAAAACAGAGGCACAAAATAGGAATGCTTTTTTGAATAATTTCGAGATGGTACATGAAAGTCTTCGTTAGGAATGGCAGGTAAATACCATGTATAGGAATGTATGGTGGAATCATATGGCATAACTGGTTTAAAGGATTTTGGATGCACAAGCAGTCAGTTCGCTTAGTACAGGTGGAGGTTAGCAAAAGACTGGGAGCGACCAACTAAAAGAGCAATGATGGTCATAATCATGCAGAGCGACAAAGCAACATTGAATCAGGCATGGAAGTTATATCACTACTCAGAAATAAAAGATCATCAAGGCTTGACAGACTTTCTTTACAGTCTTAAATATGCGTGAGCATACGCCAAGTCAATCAAAATAAATTCTTGAAGGAAGATATCACTAAACCATACCACATCATAGGCAAACAAATCATGTTGGTACTCCAATAACACATTGGGAACCCCCCAGCTATTTGAGACTAACCATAAGAAAACATGAACTACTAAGCACCATTATGCACGTAGCATTTTTATCATAGACATATCGACCAATGCAACAGAAGCCAACTCTCTTAACAAGATAAGCATGATAAATAAAGAGAGTTCCAACGACCAACTAAACAAAACCTCTTTAAAAAGATAAGCATGAAAACTAAGAGCTGAACATGATAGTAGCTATTGAAATACCAAGAACATACACAGCAAAGATAAACATGAAAATTCTATGTTGTGTTCTAGGTTGAAGTGGAGCGTGTTTCTCTCCCACACAAAGAAAGCTGAGTTCCGACTCGTTATGAAAAGCTAGAGAAAACTAAAAAGGAAACTAAAAGCAAGACGCTCCAAGCATAGCACATAACACATGAAGTGATAAAAATATAGTGAAACGAAAGACGAACTAATAATGTTGATGGAGAAGGGGATGCACGGGGGCATCCCCAAGCTTAGACGCTTGAGTCTTCTTGAATATTTCTTGGGGGTGCATAGGGGCATCCCCAAGCTTGAGCGTTTGACACTCCTGAATCTTTTTATCATCTTCCCTCGCACACTTGAAAACTCCCTTCATACATAACTCATCATAATCTGATTAGCGAGGTTAGTACCCATAATAATATAATTGTTCCTTGCTGGAAATAAGGATATTCTTGAAGGTCTACTGTTTCTCAAGATTGCCAAAAGGCAAGCTCAAGGTTTGCAAAATGAAGGAAATGCAAAACAGGACAGAATCTATGAAAAACAGACCAGCAGGTAGTAAATGATTTTTTCGGGGCACTTCTGCAACTCTAATCAAAAAACTCAGAACATACGCCCGAAAGACAATTGTATAGAGCACGCTGACGAAAAAAATCAGACCAAAAAGATGATCTGGTGATTTTATACGAATTTTTCTGTCCAAGGACAGAATCTGTTTCCTGGACAGCACGTCACAACTTTTGAACTTTCTTGCAATCAGAGGCTATACTTGGCACGCTGAAAAGTAAAGATACAATGATGAGGCTACTGTAGTAACAACATCAAGACACAACAAAAGCAAAATAAAATTTTATTCATTGTGGGCTGCCTCCCAAAAGCGCTTTCTTTTGTGCCTTTAAGCTAGGCATAATGCAAAGAGATCAAGTTGTATCAATTGTAAAAGAAAAGCTAGCCCGTATAACGGACTCAAAAGGTAACTTAATCTTCTTTCGAGGGAAGTGTTCCATCCCTTTCTTGAGAGGAAATTGGAATCTTATATTCCCCTCTTTCATGTCAATGATGGCACCAACGGTGCGAAGGAAAGGACGTCCCAAAATAATTGGACAAGAAGGTTCACATTCAATGTCCATAATAGTAAAATCAACGGGAACGTAATTGCCATTGACAATGATAAGAACATTGTCGATCCTCTCCAAAGGTTTCTTTATGGAAGAATCAACAAGACGAACACCAAAAGAACAAGAATCAAAAGGTTTCAATTTAAGCATGTCATATGTTCTTTTGGGCATAACGGAGGTACTAGCTACAACATCACATAAAGCATAGCAAGAGAAGTTATTCAACTTAATTTTAATCATAGGATCCCAACCATCTTCTAGCTTTCTAGGTATGGAGGCTTCTACTCTAAGTTTCTCCTCCCTAGCTTTGATGAGATCATTAGTGATATGCTCTGTGAAGGCAAGATTAAGCGTGCTAGTGCGGGGATCTCTAGACATCTTGTGAAGGAAATCAATAACTTTGGTAAGAGTGCAATTGTCAAAATAAAGGTCACTATTATCAAGTAAAGTGGTAGTGGTGTCCTTTAGGTTCACTTGTTTGGTAGTTTCTATGGTCATAGCATCACCATTAATAGGTCCAACGGGACCAGGAGTGCATTGGGTGCTAAGAGTTTGGATATCCTCAACAACTTGGATAGTAGCAACAGTGTGGTGGGTAGGAAGGTTCTTAATTCTATCTTCTTCCTCCCTTTATCTAGCCCATCTCTCTTTAAGTTTAGCAAACATCCTAATGTTTTCATTAATTTGCACTTGAATAGCATTCATAGGAGTGACCTTCCTCTCCTCAAGAGGAGAAGTTCTAATTTTAAGCAATTCTACCTCATGGGCTAAATTGTCTACCTTCGAAGAGAGATCGTCTAATTTGTTTAGTTTTTCTTCTACACTCTTATTGAAGGCTTTTTGGGTAGTGATGAAATCTTTAAGCATAATCTCTAGTTCAGTAGTGGAGTTCTTGGTGCTAGGATAAGCATTGTTGTTCCCATAGGAATTAGAGGGGAACGGTCTAGGATTGCTACCAAAATTACTCCTATACGCATTGTTATTGAAATTGTTTCTAGAGATAAAGTTCACATCTACTTGTTCTTGAGCAATCAAAGAATTTAAAGGAACATCACGAGGATCAATAGAAGATTGCTTCGAAAGTAGAGACATGATCAAGTCAACTTTTTCATTTAGGGAGGAAATCTCCTCGACAGAGTTTACCTTCCTACCTATTGGAGCGCGTTCGGTGTGCCATTGAGAATAATTGGTCATCATCTCATCGAGAAGCTTTGTGGCAGCACCAAGTGTAGTTGACATAAAGGTTCCTCCCGCGGCCGAATCTAACAAGTTCCGCGAGGTAAAGTTCAAGCCTGCATAAAAAGTTTGGATAACCATCCAAGTAGTCAAACCATGAGTAGGGCAGTTCTTGACAAGAGATTTCATGCGTTCCCAAGCTTGGGCAACGTGTTCATTATCCAATTGTTTAAAATTCATTATGTTACTTCTTAGTTGGATAATTTTAGCAGGTGGATAGTATTTTCCGATAAAAGCATCTTTGCACTTGTCCCATGAATCTATGCTATTTCTAGGCAAAGATTGAAACCAAATTTTAGCTCCTCCTCTCAAGGAGAAAGGAAAAAGCTTAAGCTTAACAATATTACCATCTATTTCTTGGTACTTTTGCATATCACAAAGTTCAACAAAATTGTGTAAGTGTAAAGCAGCATCATCTCCAGCACCGGAGAATTGATCTTTCATAACTAGGTTCAGTAAAGCAGGTTTAATTTCATAAGAAGGTGCTGAAGTGGCAGGTGTAGTGATAGGCGTGCAAATAAAGTCATCGTTGTTATGACTAGTGAAGTCACACAACTTGGTGTTCTCGGTGGAACCCATAGTAGCAAGCAAGCAAGATAACTATTTTTGTGATTTTCGATAAAAGATACTAAAGCAAAACTGAAAGGTAAACTAACAAGACTAAAAAGCAAAGGTAAAAGATAGCGTGCAACTCCCTTATATTGAAGAGTGGAGTCCCCGGCAACGGCGCCAGAAAATTTTGGTTGATGGCTTCTCGCCCCTCGTTGGTTACCCCAAGTGGAAGGTTTGAGATGCAGTGTAGCGGAAGTTTTCCCTTGGCAAAGATACCAAGGATCGATTTCCCCTGAGACTCCAAGGTTCAACAAGAAGGTGTCAACTGCTAACGGCGCCAGATACTTAGCAATCAACTTGGACCTGCACACAGATACAAATAACTTTGCTCCCAACGAGTACAGAGAGGTTGTCAATCCCTCCGGCCTTGTCGTTTACAAAGGATCAAACGCAAGAGATAATAGTGATAGGTATTGCTGCAACTAGTAAGTAAAGACGGAAAGTAAATATCGGATGTGATCAGTGATGGTAATATGGACCGGGGTCCCATGATGTTCACTAGTGATGTCTCTCTCCCAAAAGACGATAAAACAGCTATGTGAGGTAAACGAATTACAGCTGGGCAATTGACAGAATTATGTGCGCAAACAAATGCTAACTATGTTGCAAGAAAGGTAGAGGTTCAAAGCACGGGCGGTACGCCAAGGCAAGTAGACCGAAATCCATCTGCATCTACTACTAATCATCCACCTTGAGATATCTATCCAGAACATCTCGCTGGTATTAAGTTGCGAGTCCCACCCATAGTGTAAACTCAAAGCAACAGACAACTGCATTAAAAGAACTTTGCGTAAAGTAAACAATCCTTGCACCCGCGAGTACAAGCACCGTTGTTTTCCCTCTTGTGGCAACAGCACATCCCCTAGACTCATGTTTCTGTCACTGAAGCTAGTCATCGAGGGGCATGAACCCACAATCAAGCATAACGTTCCCTCTTGGAGTCACTACCTACTACTTGGCCAAAGCAATAAACAGCAACGGATAACATGCAAGAATTACTTAAGAACATAAATATAAAAGAGGTAAATCAAATATATTACTCAAATACAATCTGAACATAATCTCACAATCCATCGGATCCCAGCAAACTCAACATAGCAACAGCATAAGGATTACATATGTGCCTCGATCATGTAGGGCAGCTCACGAGGTCTAATTAGTGAAGCACAAGAAGGGGAGGAGAACATCACATAGCTACTGGTCATGGACCCATGGTCCAAGGGAGACTACTCACAACTCATCCGGGAGGCGTCCATGGTGGTGGAGAGGCTCCCGGTGGTGATCCTCCCCTCCGGCAGGGTGCCGGGAAGAGTTCTCCTGGTGCTCCCGATCTTGGAAGCGCGGCGGCGGCGGAACAGAGATGAGATCGCGAAAAAGGGTTCCGTCCTCGAGGGTTTCAGGACGCGTGTTAAATATATGCCAAAGGGGGGCATCAGCGGAGGCCTGGGGGGCCCAGGCGCCCCCCCGGCGCGGCCAGGAGGGGGGCCGCGCCACCAGGGCGCCTGGAGCCCTGGTGGCCCCCCTCCGGCCCTACTTCGGCCGTGTGGAAGCTTCCGGAACACTGATTTTTTATATAATTTTTCCGGGATTTTTCTGGCAGTTTACGTGATGGGAAAACCTGAAATAGAAAAACAGCAGAAAACAGAAACTGGCACTGGGGTGCACTCAGTTAATAGGTTAGTCCAAATATGATCAAAAGTGTATGGAAGTGTACAAATATCATAGCAATATCACCCAAAAGAGGCATGGAGCAAGCAGAAATTATAGATACGTTTTGGACATATCAGCACCCCCCGATGAAAGACTGTAGAAGATGGCTTAAGATCTTTATCACACAAATTCATCCCGCGAAAAGTATCATAATAAAGGATGTTGATACTGCTGCCTCCGTCCATAAGCACCTTGGTGAACTTGTAACCTCCAACCTGAGGAGCCACCACCAAAGCCAGCTGACCCGAGTCATCAACCCGGGGTGGGTGATCCTCACGGATCCATACAATTGGCTGCTCTGACCATTGTAAGTACCGAGGTACTGTCGGCTCAACTGCACTTACTGCACGTTTATGAACCTTCTGATCTCGCTTGCATAAGCTAGTAGTGAAAACATGATATTGGCCGCTACTTAGCTGCTTTAGGTTACTCTGATATCCTGATTGTTGTTGCTAATTGCCTTGATTGGGCTGTTGGTTAAAGCCGCCCTGACTGCCCTGACCCTGAAATGTAGAACCTGATCCGCTAGCTCCAAAGTCGGGCCCGTGTGGGCCGGATCCTAACCCGCCGTGCGGGCCATTATTGTTATTGTTGTTCAGAGGAAAACTGAAGCTCATAATCTTTTTCATGATAAAACAATCTTTCCACAGTTGGGTTGATGGTCTATATGGATAACTATGCTTCGGGCAAGGCCAGTTCAATTCTGCCTCAAGGTTTACTTTTGACCCTCCAGAACAAGGGGGTGGTTTCCCTCTTCAACATGGACCATTATTTTGGGCATTGGTATTGGCCAAAAAATCTGACTCGCCGTCTGGTTGCATGCGCTTACCGTTACCACGTTGGCCTTGCCCTGTCATATTTGGCTGCTGCCCTTTTCCATTGCCATTCTTCTTCCCCTTGTTGAACTTCTGTTCATCAGACCCTGGATCTTTAGTACTTTCAGAGTCGGCATATTTGATAAGAGCCACCATGAGCTCTCCCATGTCATTGCAGTGGCGGTTAAGCCGCCCTAATTTCTATTTGAGGGGGACAAATCGGCAATTATTCTCCAAAATCAGGACAGCAGAACCAGTGTTGATGCTATCTGACGAGTGGATAATAGCCGAGACCCGGCGGACCCAGTGGTTGGTTGACTCATCCTCGCGCTGTATACATGTGTCTAGGTCAATAGTCGAGAGAGGTTCTTTATCCGTGTCTTTGAAGTTCTGAATAAAGCGCGCCTTCAATTCAGCCCATGAACGACGGAGTTGGCAGGTAACCCTTTCAGCCAAGTTCGTACCAGCCCATCTAACATCATGGTGAAGTAATTGGCACATACGACATCATTAACATCTAACATCTCCATAGCTAGCTCATAGCTCTCAATCCAAGCCTCAGGTGGCTGATCAGCTATGTAATTAGGCACTTTATGAGGACCCTTAAAATCCCTGGGTGGTCGTTCATTGCGAAGAGCCGACACCAGACATGGCACTCCAACTGACCGAGAGGTCATTCCTGCTTCTACAAACACAAAAGGTTTTAATTGAGGCCGTCGAATAGCTGCTAATTGAGCCGCCAGCTCTGCCTCCTGGCACGCTCTAGGTTGATCCGTTAGAACTAGAACATTATCATCGCCACGGGGCGGGTCACGTCCTTGGGGCAGGTATGACACCATTCACTACTGGAAGCCGCCGGCGACTCAATTCGCCGGCTATAGCTTCGGCTCTGATGTGGATTTGAATGAATGCGACCACGACTATACGAATAAGCCTCCTGGGCTACCGTTGTCTTAAGAAGTACCACAACCTTTCGGGCTTCGACCATGCAGGAGACTCACCTTCCATTGGAAGAGCCGCCAGTCATGAGGCCACATCAATCATGTTATCCAACGGGTTAGAGTAATGACCTGAAGGTGGGAATACTTGCGGCGGTTGGGCTAAATCAACACGGGGATGGTATGTTGTGCCGGGCTGAACCGCCGCTCCAGTGCTAGGCGGCTCAGGATCCCGGGTCATGCCGGGCGGGTTACTTGGCTCTGCGTCGGGTGTAGTAAAAAGGTTCCTTCCTTCAAATTATGGAGGCAAACGGCTCTGGTGCCTCCTGCATAAGACATTGTTTGACGTGTTCTGGTCCAAACTTAGACAAAAAGCCTCAACGCGCACACGCTACGACTCACCCTCCGTAAGACAGTGTTTGTTTCCATTCTAGCATTTTTAGCATTAAGCTCCTCCATAGCCTGAGCTATCTCATCCCTTAATTTTGCCACTTCCACCTTATGTTGTGCCTGAGTCGCCGGGGTTACTTTTGTAGTTAATAAAGTCGCTAACGCCTCCAAGAGCTTGGATAAAACCTGAGTCGGTGGACACAAATGGCCACTTGTCCCAGCCGTCGTAGCAGCCGTTGAGCTAGAGGTCATAGCTGCCACAGTTGATGGATTCAGCGCATGTTGCATACCAGCCATGAAGATAGTTGCCCTGCTTGGCGACTCGTAGGAGTCTGGAATACTGTCACCATCGGAGCAGCCCCCAAGCCCGCCGTCCTGCAATTGATAGATTGAGTCGGTCTCACCGGTTGAGGACTCATCACCTGAATAGATGGCTGTCCCACCACCGGACGCAGAATCGTCCTCAAGATCTGCCCCGTGGATGAAACCAATGAAGGCACACTTCCAGGCAGGTTGATCCTTGGCGGGTCTCGCGCGCCGAGCCATTTCAACGACATTAGAGCAGTGGGCCGGCCCAAGATTTGTGTAACACCCCAGATGTAACCTTTCCAAATTTGGCAATATATTCAACTTGGTCCTCATCCTTTTCTTTTGGGTCTTTCCTTTTATTTTTCCATGTTTCATTATTTCATTGTCATGCCACCTTATGTTGCATCATTGTCATATCATATTGCATTCTTGCCTATTGTCATGTTGCATTCTATTGTCCATATCATGATGCATTGTGTGGGTTCATATCATGATGATCATGTGCTTTTAGTGAGGTAGCATGAGTGTTGTCTTGTTGCATGTTTCATTTGAGAACCATGCACCACACTCTCTCTTCTTTACCTAATTCATCCCTTTCTTTACTTTTTTGGCAAGCTATCCTCCTAGCCTCTATTAATGTTCATCTCTTCCCAATAAATCTTACACCACGACTTAAACCTCTCTACCAAATTTCACTCTATTTGGAACTGATTTGGTTGGGTTCAAAAATACCTCAAGTATGAAGGTAATTAAAACTTGACATATTTTTCTACCTCTAAAAATGTCCAACTCATATTTGTAAAATAGAGTATAATTCCAGGTCTCATATCTGTGCTTACCTCCTTCTAACTCCTTGCCTTACCTCCTTCTACCGAAGAAAAAGGAAGAAAAGAAGAAGAGATAAGCAGCAGCAGCTAGCCGGAGCCCATAGAGCCACCTAGGCCTCACCAACCAGGTCAGCCCAGCCAACCCTCTCTCCCACAGCCCAACTAACCCCGACACGCGTCCCTTTGCCCCTTTCTCACCCGCGAACCCGCTCGCCCCCTCTGCGTCGCTCCCACGTGGCCAAGCCAGGCCCACGTGTCAGCGACCGCGACCAACTCCCTGCACCCACCTTCTTCCACCTTGGTCCCCCCTCTCCAGCACGCACATGGCACGGCCAAGGGCGCCGTCGTGCATCCCTGTCCCCCTGGCCCCCTTTAACCCCCCTCTCCTTGTCTACCAAACCAACTAGGGTTCCTCCCTTCTCCTCCCCGCCGCCAGGAGAGCCTAGCTCCTCCAGATCCACCGCTATGACCCCATCCCGAGCGCATCCAGGAGCACGGCCTCGTCGCCAGCGTGCTCTTCGACCTCCTCTGCCTTGCCGCTAGTGTCAAGCTCCTTCCCCCGACGTCGATTACGTCCTCTACGACGACTACGTGGAACCGAGCGCCTCGTCTACTTCCTCTCCTTCCTCGCCTTCGACTCCGGCCGCAGCAAGCGTTCGTCCGTCCTCGCCGTTGTCTCCGACCCCCTCTTGCCGAGCCGAGCACTTCACCATGTTCGTGGTGAGATCATGAACCTCCCCGTGTCCTTCTCCCCCTCTTTTGATTGCTCTAGCTGCGGGTTCATCATCCGCCCGAGCACGCCGCCGTCGGGCCTCGTCTCCGGCGAGTGTTCCGGCCCCCTCTTGCGTGTTGCGCATGTCCGGCGTGTTCCCCGCTTCGAGGTCACTTGATCACGTGCTCGCTGCCGCCCGTTTAGTCCCTCGCCTCGCCACGTTCATCGTCGTCCTTGCCGTCTCTGTAGTGCGTCTCCGGCATTGACCCCGTCATCGTCTTGTGTAGCTAGTGGCACCCAGGGGCGCGGGATCCCCTTGCGGACCTGTTGCGCGCCTTCGTCGTCTCCTTAGGTCGCCGGAGGAGGCTCGTTGCGTGTCGCTACCGACTCTGTCGCCGGCGTGTAGGTGCTCCATCTTCCTCGATGCATTAGGTCAAGAGGAGCCCAGCCCCTCCTATGTCAGTCATAGCTGCCTAGCCCAGCTGGTCGCAGCTCGTTCGTGCACCAGGGAGACCTGGGTTCGAATCCCCTCGGGCCAATGGAGAAATGAACATATTTTTGGGTTTTCTAACCCTATGGCAGCCCAGTCCCACCTGTCTATCACACTGCGCACACACCCATCTCCACACCCAGTCTCCGCCACCTCAGCACCCCCAGGGCCACCTGTCATCAGCAGTGGCTGTCCTATTCCGGTCTCTTTTGTTTCTGTAGGTTTTTCTTTCAGTTTTGCATTTAGTTTTGTTTTGCTAATATCTTTTCATCTATGCATCCAATTGAAATAAACTATATATGAAATCTGTTTAGAATTTAGAGTAGTTTCACATTATGTAATTTTCTGCCATGTTTAAAATATTTAAAATGTTGGTTGCTTTGGTTTGTGAAATAACATGTTAAAAACGTTTTAATTCATAACTTCTAAACTGTAGCTCGGTTTAAAATAATCTTTATATGTTTTTGGGGCAGAATTCTGCATAGAATAACTTGGTGGTTTCTATTTTTCTGTTTAATATCAATAAGATGGTGTAATAAGCAGAACAATACCAAATACAAATGCGCACATGGGGATTTTCCGGAATTGGTTTTTGTTTCTTCTGGCCCCTTTTAATTTGCTTGTGTGGTATAGTTTGTTTTGTGTTGCACTCCTCGCCATGTTTAGCAACTTGTAAACTTGTTGGGTGCTTAACAAGATCAACTAAATAACTCTATATGGTGTTTTGTCAATATGCATTCTCTTGCATATTGGGATCCACTTAATTAAAGAGTGGCTGTTGCATTTTGCCATGCCATGTTGTTGCACGAATCATGTTCCACTTGTGTGTGCATCATACCATGTTCATGCTCATACTCATCATGTCTTGGATCATGTGCTTGTGCATTGCATCATGATTGATTTTGTTTTGGTGTTTGTATTCTTGTGTTGGGTAGAGCCTAGTGATGACTCGGTGTTCGAGGGTCATGTCGAGACCGTGTTCGAGGAGCAAGTTTACGATCCCATCGAAGACATACCAGGAAAGATGACCATTACTTGGTATCTCTATCGATACTATGCTAGTTTCTCGCTCTATTGCTTTGTCGCGCTACCTATCTATTTGCTTGTCAGCCCCTACCTTGCCATGAAACCTACATTGTTAGTTATAGGTGAAGATGAAGTTTGCTCCATGTTGGATCGGATATTTTGGGAATAACACATTGTGTATTATTTACATTAATGCACCTATATACTTGGCAATGGGTAGAAGGCTTGGCCTTTTGCTCGGTGATTTGTTCCACTCATGCCTCCTTAGGAATCGATAAACCGGTGTAATGTTCCTTGATTTTGGTTCCTAATGCGGTTGGGGTTTATGGGCCCCCTTGATAGTTTGCCTTGAATAAAACTCCTCCAGCAAGGCCCAACTTTGGTTTTAGCATTTGCCGAATAACTAAAATTTGCATAGGGACTAGCTACCCCGTGGATTCTTAATTAACAACCCGGGCCAGTGCTCCTCATGAGTGTTGGTCCAACCCAGAGTCGTTTGCGGCTTCCCCCCGTGGAAACTCGGGTTTGGTTGTTGTACGTTGTACTCATCCGATCGTGGCCTGAGACGAGATACGCGCGGCTACTATCGTGGTGTCAGCACGTCGAGAGGTCTTGCTGGACTTGTTTTACCATTGTCGAAATATCTTGTACACCGTGATTCCGAGTCTGATCGGGTAGTCCCTAAGATAAGAGGAGTTACCCCTGCTGATCACGAGAGCTTGTGATGGGCTAAGTTGGGACACCCCTGTAGGGTTATTACCTTTCGAAAGCCGTGCCCGCGGTTATTTGGCAGATTGGAGTTTGTTAATATCCGGTTGTAGATAGCTTGACACAATATCTCAAACATAATACAGTACCGTATGAGTATTCGTGATGGTCTCTTTTCGAGGGAGTTCGGGAAGAGAACACGGCTGTATTATGAATGACTCATAGGTAGACAGGATCATCTAGTGATCATGAATAGTTCTCAACCGATGGCTTTCACTTCTCTTCTCGCTCTGAAGTTACGTAAGCTAGCCACCTCATCTACGCTTAGCACTTACAGCAGCCCACTTATATACCTTCTCCTCACCCAAAGGCTTTGATAGTTTTGATACCTGGGAATGGGATTGATGAGTCCTCGTGACTCACGGTTTACTACAAACACAGGTGCAGGTACAACCGAGTATGACTCAGGTGATGGCTAGGAACTCAAGTGGGAGTTTGATGAAGAGCATGGGCGAATGTGCGTGACGTTCCTCGACGATCAGTAGTGGTTCCTACTAGGGCCGATCGGGCATAGTGGGTGGTTATCTTCTTTTCATTTGGATTTGTCCATAGTCGGACTATGTGTGTACTCTGGATGAATGTATGACTTATTTTATGCATTGTGTGAAGTGGCAATTGTAAGCCAACTATAGTATTTTACATTTGTTCTTGTGCATGTGAATGTGTGAAGATGACCATCTTGCGATCATACCAAAATGCGATTATGCCTCTAAGTCATGCCTCGACACGTAGGAGATATAGTCGCATCTTGGGCGTTACAAGTTGGTATCAGAGCCTTGCCCGACCTAGGAGCCCCTTCTTGATCAAACCTCTATCGATGTTGAGTCTAGAATCAAAAATGATTTGAGTCTTAGGATTATATATATCGCAGAGTAGGAATTCTTTTTCTCCTTATCCCCTTCGTCGCTCTGGTGAGGACTCCTAACGTACAAGTTTTGACTTCCTACCATCTTTTCCACCAATTTTTTTAGGATCACACAGGTATTTTTGGGATCGTTCCGATATCTTCGTGACGAGGATTCTGTCATGGTGCCTCCCATCTGTTTAGGCTTAGTCCTGGGGAGTTGAGAAATGAGGTCTTGTCGTCGCATTGTGTATCATTACAGTTCCGGAATACCAGAGGTCGGCCGACATCGAAAACGCTTCTATGCATGTCCGGTGGTGAGATAACCCTGACGTCACCCAGTACTTGGGGGGTATCTCGGGAGTATTACCACATCTAGTATAGCGGATGCTTTTCGAAGGTCTGAGGTACACGGTTTCCAAAGGTGCCTGGTTATGTGTTGACGGATGGATAGATCTGGATGTAGGTGTTGTTAGTTGGGTGAGATATTGTTCTTCACCTATATCCCCAACACCAGATTGCATAACTAGAAATTTCGGGAATTAATAGGTGGGAATTCAAGTAACTCTTAGGTAATCTTCCAACGAATGCATGATATGAGGTTGGGGTTAAACGTCTAGTGGTTCGTTTGTCATGGTCGATTTTACACTGGATGTTGCATGGTAAAGAATCCTTGGCTATGATGATTCGGGGATGCAATGTCCTTTGTAACGTCGTGCCCGGGGGGGCATCATCACGAGAACTTTGGACGAAACCTCTATCATGTATTTGTTCCAGCTGTTACCTTGTGGGTTTATTCTTCAATCTCATTCATGTGGCTTCTCAACAAGTTGATGTGTCATTTAAGCTTATAAAATTCATTCATTCATGTCTCTGTTCAAATGGTATTGTGAAGATTTATGTTGCAACATATCTAGCCGTTCATTCAGCTTGTTTATCTATCAATTGAAATCCTAACAGTTATCATCATCTCCAGGATGGCACCAAAAAAGTTCCCAACCAGAACCCGGAAGGTGAGGAAGAACGCCCACCATCCCCTCCTCCTCGGCCTAAGGCATGGCGAGCTGTGATGGCAGCTACCACCGCCAATAATCAGATGATGCTTCAGATGATGCAAGCTTTTCAAGCAAGTCAGAACTACAAGAACAACCAAGGGAATCAAGGCCAAGCTAACCTCAACAATCACCCCACTTTGCTACTCTGGTCAATTCCTTGCAAATCAGCCCAAGTCAATCAACTTTTCTGTTGATCCACTGGATGCCGAGGATTAGCTCACTGACATCAACAAGCATTTCGAGTGAAGTAATGTTAATCCAGTGGACTATGTCAAGTTTGCATCGTTTCAGGTGAAAGATCAGGCCGCAGATTGGTGGCAACAATACAAAGTCTCCAGAGCAGGTCGTGAGATCTCTTGGACTGACTTCTGCCATGATTTTCGTTCTCATCACATTCCAATAAGTGTGATTGAAGGAATGCGTGAGCAATTCTGCAATCTGAAGCAAGGCAGCATGTCCGTGTATCAATACAATGTCGAGTTCTAGATTCTGGCCCGTTATGCAAAGCAAGACATTCCCGATGCCAAGAGCAAGATCTACCAATTCCGAGGTGGTCTGAAAGATGAACTCTAGCTTGCTCTCACTCTCTTCGAGCCAGGCGAATTTGATCAATTCTACAACATGGCTCTCAAACAAGAAGTTGCCCAGCTCAAGTGTGAGGCTTCAAAGAAAAGAATCAGAGATGTAGTCCATTCTTCTTCTACCTCATAAGTGGTTGCTAAGCAGCAGAAGTTCTGGCTTCCGCCACCTCCAATGTTCCTTCCTCCAAGTCAAAACAAGCACTCACGTGGTCATGGATCTTCCCACCCACCCAAGCCAAGCAACCAGAACAAGTCTTACTTTCAATCTCCAAGGCCAAGCGGTCCTTATTATCGTCCACTCTCTGAGGTTATGTGCAACAAGTGTAATCAGAAAGGTCACTATGCTAACAAGTGCACCCAAAGGCGCCTTCTGCCTCCTCCTCCTATCAACCCGTCAAGCAAAGCAATTGGGAAGTACAACCCCAAGTCTGCAATAGTGAACCTGATGAACGCAGCTCAAGTAGAGGATTCCTCTCAAGTGATAATGGGTACTCTTCTGGTCAACTATTTTCTTGCAAAAGTATTATTTGACTCGGGTGCATCACATTCTTTTATTTCAAGACCTTGTGCATTGTCGCATGAGATGCCTTGTCAAGCTTTGCCTAGACCAATGTCTGTTGTTTCTCTAGGATTGTTGATGAACTCCAACAAATTTATTCCTGATGTGAATATCAATCTGGGCAATTATTCATTTCTAGATTCCTAGTTGTTCTCGGCAATTCAGACATCGACGTCATTCTTGGAATGGACTGGCTCTCTAAGCATGATGCTCTTCTCGATTGTGCTAACAAAGAGGTGAATCCAACTCATCCTTCCGAAGATGTGATTATCTTCGCAACTCGAGATAACACAATCAGGCTATTCTCTCTCAATGACAAGGGCGAGATTAATGCCATATCCCAGATTCCGGTGGTTTGTGAATGTGAAGACATATTTCCTGAAGAATTGCCATGGATGCCTCCCAACTGTCATGTTGAATTCGTCATTGAACTTGAACCTGGTACGGAGCCAGCTTGTCGGCGTCCGTACAAACTTTCTCTTAAAGAGTTGAAGCAACTCGATGAGAAAGAATGCATGGGTTTGATCAGATCGAGTTCTTCTCCTTGGGGCTGCGGCGTTCTTTTTGTCTAGAACATGGATGGCATGGATCGACTCTGCGTTGATTACCGTCCATTGAACAAGAAGACAATTAAGAACAAGTACCCTCTCCCCAATATCAATGAACTGTTCGAGCAGCTCAAAGCAGCCAAGGTTTTCTCGAAGCTTGATCTCCGAATGGGCTACCATCAAATTCATATCCGTGAGCAAGATATTCCCAAGACTGCATTCAGAACAAGTATTGGCTCCTACGAGTACACAGTCATGTCATCCGGGCTTGCAAATGCCCCTACCACCTTCTCTCGGATGATGCACTTCGTATTCAACCCCTACACTAATGAGTTCGTCCTCATCTACCTCGACGATATTTTGGCATTCTCCAAGACAAAAGAAGACCATGCCAAGCACCTCCGTTTGGTTCTTGACAGGCTCAGAGAGCACCGCTTTTATGCAAAATTCTCAAAGTGTGAATTCTGGCTTGATGAAGTTCTCTATCTTGGTCATATCATCTCTGCCAAGGGCATTTCAGATAACCCCGAGAAGTTTGAAGCAATTGTTAAATGGGAACCTCCTCAAAACATCAAGCAACTCCGAAGTTTCCTCGGGCTCGCAAGCTATTGCAGAAGGTTCGTCGAGAACTTCTCCAAGATTGCTAAGCCTCTGTCCAACCTATTGCAAAAGAATGTCATGTATTCTTGGACTCCTGAGTGTGATGTGGCATTCAATATACTCAAAGAGAAGCTTGTCTCTGCTCCAGTCTTAACTCCTCCCGATGAATCCAAACCATACCAATTGTTCTGCGATGCCTCTTTGCAAGGTCTCGGTGGTGTCCTTATGCAAGAGAAGAAGATTGTGGCCTACACTTCTCGGCAGCTCATGCCAAATGAGAAGAACTACCCCACTCACGATCTTGAGTTGGCGGCAGTTGTCCATGCTTTGATAACCTGGAGACACCTCTTTTTGGCAGACAGGTTGACATCTTCACCGATCACAAGAGCTTGAAGTATATCTTCACACAACCAAACCTTAACCTCCGTCAGACTCGTTGGGTCGAAATGATTCAAGAGTACAACCCAAGCATTGAGTACACTCCTGGCAAGGCCAACGTGATTGCAGATGCCTTGACCAGAAAGGATTATTGCAACAGTCTCATCCTCAAATAGTTCCAACCGGATCTCTGTGAAGCATTCTGGAAACTCAACCTTCAAGTTGTTTCGCAAGGATTTCTTGCCAACCTTCAAGTCGCTCCAACCTTGGAAGATCAAATCCTTGAGCTCAACTTCTTGATGCTATGGTGAAAAGAGTGAAGCATGGTATTGCCAAAGGTACTCCAAAGTACAAGTGATGTCGAATTGATGACAAGGACACCTTATTCTCTGAGGACAGGATTGTGGTTGCAAAAGGTCACCTACGGAAGGTCATAATGGACGAGGCTCATAATTACCTTCTCTCGATACATCCAGGCAGTTCAAAGATGTACCATGACCTCAAGCAATCCTATTGGTGGAGTCAGATGAAAAGAGAGATTGCTCAATTCGTGAACGAGTGTGATGTCTGCCGAAGAGTCAAAGCAGAACATCAACGTCCAGCTGGACTTCTCTAACCTTTGCCTATTCCCGAGTGGAAATTCGATCACATTGATATGGATTTCGTCACCGGCTTCCCCAATTCCAAGCAAGGGAACGACACTCTATTTGTGGTTATTGATAAGCTCAAAAATGTGGCTCATTTTCTCCCGGTCAAGGAATTCATCAACGCAGCCCAACTGGTAGAGCTGTACATGTAGCGACCCGACCCGAATGGATCAAGTCTCTGTGCTTAAGTGTCATCCCTGGATCAGTATGCTGACACACACAGTAGTCGAGGATTTATAACATAGGTAAATCACATGTATAAAGTAACGTAAATACTATTACCTCAATCCAAAATAGCGAAAGTAACAACAAAGTTGTAGATTCCCATCAACACCAATGGCAAAGTTGAGTGTAGACAGCGCAACCCTAACGTAACACTTACTCATCGAATAATCCCTACAACATGAGACGTTGCACTCATGTAGGTCTGTACATTGAATGTACTGGCAAATTCTCACTGAAGTAGTAATGATGAACAATGCCTACAACAACATGCATATTTGGCTGGTGGAGGCTGTAAGGTTTGTTTTGCATAAAGCTAATTTTTCCCTACCACATAGGAATGCATTTATTTAACTACTTTGTTAAATTTACTTCATGAACAATTGAGTATGGTTCCTCCATATCAATCCCAAACCAAAGTCATTATTAACCCAACAAACTAATTAAATAGAGTGTTGAGATCAACAAATAACCCACTTCTAGATACTCAAAGATATCCATAACCAGGGATACGACTACTCATGAATAGTGTGTACACTCTGCAGAGGTTTGTGCATTTTCCCCACAAGACTCGATCGCCTCCGTTTAATTTCTCGCACTGCATGGTGTTTGAGAAACGAATGACCGAGACACAGTCTTTCAGAAGCATTAACTCTTTAGCCTGGGTGGACCGGTACACCTATATTCGCTACATCTGCTAGTCTACCACTATAAGAGGTCACAGAACATACTCAACTATGCTAGAGCCCATAATGGCGTGTGGCTGCACATGGAAGTTTTTAGGCATGAAAATATCATATGATCTCTTTGAGCCTGGGTGGCATTCCAATAGGGTGATCACACGGGTCCTCCGGGATCCCCTAGGACAACACTGGTTTCTCCAGGTGCCCGGGCAAACCACTGGGTGCTCCAGGGTGCCCCAACCAATCCACCGACATGTGTATTAAATTTCCACCTTAAAGTTTCCCTTAAGTAAACATCACTCTCACATCTTTCATGAAACTCTCATACCAATCCATGTCTACGAGCATGGCTAAGCAATAAGTAACAAAGCGTATATCCCCTTGGTTGATCTCAAGTCATTGGGTTCCTACCTCATTAACGACAAAGTATCATATTATGTAACCAGTCCTACTCATGCAAGTGTTTGAGGATATAACTAATGCAATGAAAACTGAGTATTGAAAAGTATGATCAAAGTGTGAACTTTCCTTGTACTTTTGATGTAGATTATTCGCACTTAGAACTCGTGATAGATCTACTCATCACACTCCGATCAATCTATCGTAAGAAAACACTAGTAACCACACATAAGCAATCACTCAGAATATGGGACAGAACAATGAAACACTTCGGAAAACTTTGAAAAACAAGCGAATAACTCTTGCAACAGAAAATAATTTCTAACAGTACCAAAATTGAATGAATTTGGCTTTATCAGAAAGTTTAGGTCAAGAGCTTCGATTTGGAAAAAGAATCAACTAAACGGAGTTACAGTTTAAAAGATATGATCAAAAGAAGTTTGAATATGAATTTGAACAAATTTCGAAATTTTAAAGTTGCAAAAAATTTATTTGATAGATTCACTGGATAGGTGGAATCAAAACGAAACTGCGGGCGCTGGTTTTATCTAATTTGGATGAACGAGTAAAAAGTTATGGCTATTTGAAAAATCAGGGGCAAGCAGTTTTACGGAAGAAAAATAGCTACTGCTAAAAGAAATTCTAGGTCTAAAGTGTAAATACAGGGCGAGTTTATAAATCTAATTATTCTATTGTACTAGTCTAGAAATAATAAGCTATGGGGGTATAAAAAACGAAGAAGATACCATTATAGGGAGAGAAAATATGACTTCACAGAGAAGAGACAAAACTTCCAGAAGTCCCGCCGGAGAGGTGAAACAATTTTTTTTCTTTAGTGAATCTAGTCAAACCAAAATATTGATTTAACCCGAATCGGATAACTTTTGGAGGCTCTATGAGTCTATATTTATAGGTGGAATACAGGTTTAGGGGTCAAAGGCTAGGCATTGTGGGACTAAACATATACAAAAAGAGGGGAAAGAAAAAAGAAAAAGGCCTAAAGTTTTGGCCGGCCACGCGTACAGTTTTTTTCGTTCTAAGAGAAAAAGATACAAAAGAACTGGAAAGAAAAAAAGGCTTACTGGGCCTGGCCCATGCAGGAAAAGAAAAAAAAGGATGCCCGCTGTCACTTTACTACACTCGTGGGCGACAGATAAATAAAGGCGCAAACGCTCTTTTATATATATAGAATTAGAAAATAAAAACTAAATAACGAAAATAGAAGAACATTTTATATAGGCATATTATATACCAAAATTTTCAGAAAAAGATTTCCTACAACGTAAATATTTTTCTACACTCAAATAAAATCCTCGCAAATTTAAATAAATCATAAAGTGCTAATGTTGCAATAAAATTCAATAAACATCATTTTAAAAATGCCAAAATGATTTCAAATTTATTTCTCTCCAATTTTCTACTGTAGGGAATCATTTACCGTATTTTCCATATATTTTATTTTTGGATGAAAATAATTTGAATAAAACCCAATAACTCAATATTTGAAAATGAATAGCAAAATATTTCAAAAGAACTTCCAACTCATATTTTTTATAATTTGAAGAAGTCATTTTATCTTCTCTCGGGAAAATCATTGAGTTGCATAAAGTTTTTGAATTTGAAATATTTCGAGAATGAAATTCAAAATCCTTTCAAAACCCTTTTTCATTTAATAAATGGAAGAAGTCATGTCATCTTCTCTCTAGGGTTTGGAATTTGAAATGAATTTGAATTCACGGAGATCATAAATGCAAAATGAAAGTTTGGGAAAGTCATTTCATTCCCTCTCATTTAACTTTCAAAATTTTCAAATTTCACTCAATTTCACACAACACATCACACAAGCAAGCAAAACTATGTATTTAATATAACATTCCAAAATTTAGAATTTTGGGATGTTACAAACCTACCACACTTAAAATGAATCTCGTCCTCGAGATTCGAAGGGGCTAGCAAGAACTAGGTTGGGGTTCGGGGACTCCTAACAAATCCATTGATCGGTATGGTCTAGCGTGCTACCACACTTAGAAACATGGTTACGGTTCCTTCAAAACTCAATTACTCCATCCTTATTGTTGGTAGTGTTGATCTTCTCAGATCTTCGGGATAACTCCTTCTCTAGATCTTTCGATAGTGGCGTAACCTTTGTCCTCAATTCTTGTGTCCTTGCATCTTGGTATGGTTCTTCTGAGATTGGTTCTCCTTAGCTGACAGGTCTGGCGCCAATACTAAACAAATATCGATATCTCATGGTGGTTATGAAACAATTTATTGGGTCCCTGCAGAAAATGGGTCTGGGCTTCATCCTCACCGTATATCCTACGGTTGGCAACAACTGCCTTGTATAAGGTAAAATTTTCATACCATTCTAAGGTTTAAACAAAGTTTTGACATCGTCGTCTCTCTACTATGGGTAAGTCACTCAGATTTACCATCCCGTATAACAGAGGCGAATAATAAGAGTAAGTCGGTATGGAGATCAATCCGTCCCGCACCCAAATTGTCGGGGATATACCCCGCGGTATGGACCGGCCGAAAATATAACCCGGCCGGACTTGGTATTTTACTTAAGACGGTTTACATTTGGCAAGTTACTGGTAACCCGGCAGGCGGATCATGGATGACAAGGCCCAAGGCCGAGAAGGCCGGTTCATATTAATAGTGGGCCGGTTTATGAAGAAAGCATAAGGGATATTCTCCTACAAAGAAAGCAAGACTAGGACTCCTTGTAATAGATCAATCCTAGTCCTACTAGGACTAGTCATGTAAACCGCCTCTTCAAACTATATAAGGAGGGGCAGGGCTCCCCAAAGAGACAAGTTAGACAAGAGACAAGTTTAGAGGAGAAGTTTAGACAAGTTTCTAGGGTTAGACACAAAGAGCCGGTTTACCGGCGACACCACGAGGATCATAATGAGACCTAGCCTCAAACAGCACGTAGGGCTATTTCCGGATGATGTTTCCCGGGGCACGAAGCTGTCTAAATCCGTGTCTTGCATCGCGTCTCTCGATTCTGCTCAACCCCTCTCAAGCTACTACATAGATGCGCGGCTCCACACCTACAGTCCGTTAATCCGGACATCTGACGTGTTAATTCCACGACAGTTGGCGCCCACCTTGGGGCCTGCGCACGGTGGTGTTGAGTTCTTGGAGGGATCTTTCCCAGGGTTCGAGAACTTTGCAACTTTCCGGATGAACAAGAATCGGCGTAGAATAGTTCGCATTAACTGTAAAATCATCAGTCGAGATTGAAGAAGGGTCCAGCGGCGGTGAAAGATGCGCTTGACATCAGGAAGGTTAGCCACTGGAATCGGACTCGCCAAGATGAAGCTGCCGCCTTATGTGATCTGTCAAAGTTCTGTTGATGGTAGCTGGCACTTCAAGACAAAACCAAGACAAATCCAATTCCTAATTAAATCAGTGCAAGTGGGAGAGACACTGTATTACGTCTCAATATTCAAGGTCCAAGACTGTCAATATCCAAGGTCCAAGATCTGCGGTGAAGAAGGATTGAAGCATAAAGAATCAAGGGCAGCATCGGGGCAAGTTAAAAAAAAATATCCAGCGAGGCACCGCATCAAATTCCCAAACCGGACTCAGACTTGTTGACTACACGCCCGTCTCCTGAGGAAACTTCGCCTCGGATCCGACTGGAGTTGCCGCCGTCCTTGTTTCCAAGCCGCCCCGGTCTTGACGCGAAACCCGCCTGTCCGAGGGCGCCCCGCATCTTGGGCCGTCGTGGCCGAGCTGCCTCCAAGCTCACGCAAGCCGCCGAGTCGCCAAATAGCTTTCAAGTTGCTGGTCTCCGTTCGGTCTCCACAGCTGCAGCCGGGTCTCCGCGCCCGCTACTTCTTGAGCCCCGCCCGCGAACTGCTGGCCTCACGCCACCACCACCGCCGCACTTCAACGTCGCCTTGTCCGATTCAACCACGAACAACCTCAAGTCACATCATCCGCTGGTCGGACCACGCCTCAAACCAGAGCGGCCATGACCCGGATTCATCTTCAAGACCACTGCGGCCTGCTGCTCCTGCTGCGAGCCGCCGCTTCCGCACGCCTGGATCGCCAAGCCGTCACATGGCTCTACTACGAACCGGATTCTGAGCTGCTACACGTCTTTACTACGACCCGGACTACCCAGCCACCACGAGACATGCCTTACCTCCGGACCGAGTCGCGGTCGTGCCCCAGCGTCCGTCCGAGTCACCGCCGCGCCTCGCCTCCCCTGGGTCGCCGACCCGTTCCTTCCTTCAAGGATGATATCCATCTGCCTCCACGGCGCTTACCTCGACAAGCGCTTGCTCCGCTGTGGCCGGTCCGGGCCGCCCTTGCCGCGTCTGGGTTATCCCGCGTTGAGCCGCCGTCGGAGAGCCACTGTCACAAGAGGGAGCTGATCCATGGGTACTATCCTGCGATTTATTCGATGGATTACGAGCCGCCTGAAGCTGACAGATTACTGAACTCCATTAAGGAGCTGGTTTTTTTGTTTACTGCTACTGAATGATACAAGATGAGTCGTTGTGCTGCTGTGACAAGAAGAGGGATCATGTGAGGCACTGTGCTAGACTCCGGGTTGAGCCGGACTCAGATTCACCAACCGCGTGCCCGCCTGGGATCCGACCCGAATCACCATCCACTTTGTTGCCTTGCCGTCACACTCTGCCTCGTCGTTTTATCAGCACAAGCACGACTCAAAAAAGGATTCCGGGCTCTTTTCCCCTCCAGCACCAAGATCACGTTGCTCCAAGTCGGCCTGTGCCGTGGCCTCCAACCCGCCAGCTGTTGTCTAAACCACCGTTCCCACGGCCTTATCTCTACCGCAGGCCATCGACGCATCTGTCCACCTGCCGCCGGCTCGTGGGATGCCCTGATTAAATCGCCTCGCTGTACGCCGTCCCTACACGACTCGGCGGACGAACCATCATTTGGCCGCCGGGCGCCGGCCTGGCACCTCGCCTCCAAGCGGCTAGCCTACCGACCATCTCTACTGTTTTTGCTGCTCCGGCAGCTTCAGAGCTTTGTCCCAGTAACAAACGCAACATGGTCATCAGTTGGTACTATTTAGTACTCCTAATTACTGCCCCGCATATCAGACGAGCTGTGTTCGCGTGCGCCGGGCAAAACATCAGGTGATATCCGTCCAATCTGTTTTTAATAGTACGTATTAATTTTGTGTGAACAATTACTTGGAATTGTAATATTGTTTTGCAGGACAATTATTCATTGTAAATGAAGCATTATACTACGAGTACAAAGCATATACGTTGCTCGACTGACTGCGCGGTTTACCGCACCTGCGATTAACGCGCCCATCCGCGCCACCTTACAATGCCACGATCGATTCACCCGTCCACCTTCACGGCCGGTCCATGGCCGTCTCTTGCGATCGCGCCGGTTTACAACGCTGAGGCCGTCTTTCGCGACCACACTGGCTTACACTGCCGCGGCCGACTCATCTGTTATCCGGGTGAATCAGGTGATATCTATCATATTTATTTTTAATACATATTAATTCATCCGAGCAAAAATACCTCGCCCTACTGTATTTTATACGCAGGAAAAATCATTCATTATGAAGCAGTATTATACCGCAGAGATGGAGGCCCGCCAACATCATTCGATACAAGTGAACACTGTTACTCAACGGACTCCCGCACCGGTTTACAAAGCCGTGGCCGTCTTACGCGATAGCACCAGTTTATAACACGGAGGACAATTTGCTCGTCTCCGCTGGTTTACAATCCCACAGCCAGTTTAACTGTTTGAGCCGCCTTTGATGCCGCGGTCGTTTTACTGTCCACCCTATGATCTGGGCTATTCAACATACCGGTTCTAATTCACTCAGGTGATATCCATCTACAATATTATTTCTCTTGTTATGTATCATTTTTCATTAAGAAAATAAGATGCTTTGATCAGTCTATCTGGTTGTGCAGGGCAACTCCCACATATATACTCAGAAGCAATAAAACTCCCTAAAGAGCATGAGGTCACATCCGGTTCAAAAGAGGACGCTTCAAGGAAACCCTCTGGATGGTAACCCATCCAGTGATTGGTTCAAGATCTACCCATGACTTCATGGAGCCATGGAAGACTATATGGACAGACGGGTTTACCCGCATCCATCAACCGGCCCTCTGGACAGACGGGTTTACCAGCATCCAGTGATTGGCTAAAACTCTTATGGACAGACGGGTTTACCCGCATCCATCAACCGGCCCTCTGGACAGACGGGTTTACCCGC
>LR738715.1:590207381-590219301 GCA_902687465.1 Secale cereale
CGGAAGCACGGCGGCGAAGAGTCGGAAGCACGGCGGCGAAGAGTCGGAAGCATAGGTGCAGCAAGGTTGAAGACGAGGTCGGAAGCATGGCGGCGAAGAGTCGGAAGCACGGCGGCGAAGAGTCGGAAGCACGGCGGCGCTGAGTCGGAAGCACGGCGCGGAAATTTGAGGAGGGAGGTAGGGGAAGGCCAAAATGGCAAGGGGGCTGTCCATTTATAATAGGAGGGCTAGGGTTTGGAGTGTGGAGGGGTTTTAGAGACATCGGATTGTGATCCAACGGCAACGGAGCGAAGGGGGAGTTAGAAAGTCCTAGGTGGGCTGTGTAGAGTAGTTGGGTTGAGATGAGAGGAGAGGAAGAGAGGCCCGCGGAGGTTTTCGGAGACCGAAAACGTCCGACGAAATAACCAGCGACTAGTGCCGCTATATATATCCGTTGGGCTATCAAACGAGCTCCGAATGCGATGAAATTTGGCAGGCGGCCTGTCTACACTATAATAAGACCACACGACAAGTTTCATCCCATTCCGAGAACATTTTCTGGCCACTCACAAAATAAATATTCGGAGGCACCGCGGGCGCGTGCAAGTGTGACTGGGCTCAGAACGGGCAACGGAAAGGACGAGGGGACTCGAACGGATGCAAGTTTTAAAAACATGTTGATGCAACACACAAGATGACATGGCAAGATGCAACACGCAAGCAGATGACATGGCACTGACAACGAATAACTGACTGACACCTGGCGCACCGGTCTCGGGGTGTCACAACACTCCCCTACTAACAAGAGATCTCGTCCCGAGATCTTAGGAACGAGACGCGAGAGAAAAAGGAAGAACAAAGTTCTTCGAGGAGAAAAGAGTGAAACCAAGGAATATTGAGAGGTTGAATAACTTGAAAGAAAGGATACAACGAAGAAGAACGAAGTTGCAAGACTTTGTTAAATAAGAGGAAAGAAGGAATACGACGAGAACCAAAAGGTTGAAAGGCACGAAACAAGAGCTGAAGGAACAAGAATGAATTCGAAACCACTCCGGGTTAAAATAGATAGAAAATAATTCGAACGAAGGAATTCGGGCAGCACTCCGGCTAACTGAAAGAAAAGCACACCGGTTGAACAAGAATGGAATGGGACAAGAACCTGAGGAGATGGAACGATACTCGACGAGAGTAACAACACAAAGCCTCCGGAAGAATTAAAGGATGGAATTAAAAGAATGGAGAAGAAGATGACAACTACCATCACGAATGGATTGAAAGAACATCTTCAAGAATAGACTTGAACGGAGTTGTTGAGAAAATCAACAACAAAAGAATAAGCTTGTTGTGGACTTATTTAAACATTTCAAGACTTGAGGTGAATTATGCCGCAACGAAAAGAAGGATTATCTGAGAATGAAGAATTGCAAAACTCCACTTTAGAATAATAGGAGAATTATTTGCACTCGAGAGGCAAAAGAATAAGAATGCTTGAGCTGCTCCAGAAGAATTAGATGAATGTTTGAAGAATGAATTAAATGATGTAGAACCACCATGAAGAACTCCGGTAACGAAAGGATGATGAAGGATGAAAGAGAATAAGAATAAGCCTTGCAGTGATTAGAAGGGGTTTCCAACGAGATAGCCGAGAAAACTTGAACTCCGGGAAGAAAAGATTAAAACACTTGGAACTAGAATTTATTCATGAAGAATAAACTCCGAAGGAAGGGATTAATCAACTTGATGAAAAGAATAAGAATTATGTTATGCTTATCCTCCACCAATTAAATTGATGAGAAGCAATGGATTCGCATACTACTTATTCACGATGAAAGGATTAAAGAGGGATATGTTGCGAATTTTTGAAAATCTCCAAGGAACACCGATAGGATTGGAATGAACGAATGAATTGATATGATAGCACCGGAAAAGAACTCTTGAGCGAACCACCGTAAGAATTAAAGCCGAGTGAAAAAAATGAATGAACCACCGGAAGAATTAATCGAATGATGAAAAGAACAACCCACCGAGAAGATTTACAATTGAGTGAAGAACGAGAATGACCACCGTAAGGAATGAAATAGAACGATGCAAGAGGACAAGCCACCGGGAAGCATTGAGATTGAGTGAATACAAGAGAATGAATCGCCGGGAAGAATAAAGCACTTGAGGAAAATTGAATGATGAGAACAAAGAGATCGTGAACTGATTAAAGAATACTTGAACGAAGCACCGTAAAGAATGTGAGACGAACGAAGAGGCATCAATGAAGAATATTTAGAGGACGAAGTTGAATACTGAGATCGAAGAAATCTTCTGAAAGATGGCCTTCGAAGGAACACAACGAAAGAATTCCTGAAATACTCCGGAAGAATGAAAAGAAGAAAGGTTGAACCAATGATGAAAATAATTAAAAGCGATCTTGTAGAAGGCATATGACTGATGGAATCCGTACTTACATCACATTTGAAAAGAATTTAGTCATACTCCGGAAATAAAAGAGTTAGGTAAGATCCTGGGAAAAGACCTGTGGGTTAGGGCCCACCGAAGAGAAAACCACCGTTGGAAAAGAATCGAAAAGGAGATGATGCACCAGAACAATTAAAAGTCTCAAATGAGGTGATAACCTCGAATTAATTGGAACACAAACGAATCTTCTGAGATGTTTTGGAACTCCGGAATAACAAAATGGCGAGAGACGAACTAACAAGGTGAAGCAATTGAGCCGAGGAAAAGAATATGAAAAACACCGAATACTTGAATTGAAATCCACCGGAAAGAAGAAGAGGTGAAGAATATCAAACAATATGAGAATTTGTCGGAGAAGAAAAGAAAAGAATGATGACGAGCTAGACGAGAATTAACCGGTTGAAATAACTGAGGAAAGAATGCAACCCAAGGCGCCTTCTGCCTCCTCCACCTGTCAGCACAGCTATTGTCAAGCATAATCCAAAGTCTGCAAGAGTGAATCTGATGAATGCAGCGCAAGCGGAGAATTCTTCTAATGTGATATTGGGTAACCCGTCAATTAACTCTATACCTGCTAAAGTATTGTTTGATTCGGGTGCATCGTTGTCCTTCATTTCAAGACCTTTTGTTGCTAAGCATGAATTGGCTTCGGAGAGCATTCCTAGACCTTTGAAGATTATTTCTCTGGGTTTGCAAATGACTTCCAACTCAGTTGTTCCGGACGTATCTATTCGCATGGGTGATTACCGCTTTCTGGCTAAACCGGTGGTTCTCGGCAATTCCGACATTGGCTTTCTCAGCATGATGCTCGCATTGATTGTGCAAATAAGGAAGTCAAGATTACTCATCCTAATGAGGACGTGATTATCTTCGCCTCTCGAGATAACACAATCAGGCTTTTCTCCCTCAATTACAAGGGCGAGATTAATGCCATATCTCAAATTCCGGTGGTTAACGAATACGAAGACGTCTTTCCTGAAGAACTTCCAGGCATGCCTCCACATCGTCAAGTGGAATTCGTCATTGAACTCGAGCCTGGTAGTGAGCCAGCATGCCAGCGTCCGTACAAGCTATCTCCTGGAGAGTTGAAGGAGTTGAAGAAGCAGCTTGATGAACAATAACATTTGGGTCTGATCAGGCCTAGTACGTCTCCTTGGGGCTGTGGTGTCTTATTTGTCAAGAAGAAGGATGGCACGGAGCGCCTTTGCGTCGATTACCGGCCATTGAACAAGAAGAGAATAAAGAACAAGTATCCGCTCCTCAACATCAATGAATTGTTCGAGCAGCTCAAAGGGGCTAAAGTATTCTCAAAGCTCGATCTCCGAATGGGCTATCACCAAATTCGCATTCGCGAAGAAGATATCCACAAGACTGCCTTCAGAACGAGCTACGGCTCCTATGAGTATACAGTCATGTCTTTTGGTCTCACTAATGCTCCACCTACCTTCTGGAGAATGATGCACTACATTTTCAACCCCTACACCGGCGAGTTTGTGCTTGTGTATCTGGATGACATTTTGGTATTTTCCAAGAACGAAGAGGATCACGAAAAGTACCTCCGTCTGGTTCTCGACAGACTCCGTGAACATAAGTTCTATGCCAAGTTCTCCAAGTGCGAATTTTGGATCGATAAGGTCTTGTATCTGGGCCATATCATCTCCGCTGACGGTATTGCGGTAAACCCCGAGAAAGTTGAAGCAATTGTCAACTGGGAATCTCCTCAGAACGTCAAGCAACTCCGAAGCTTCCTTGGTATTGCCAGCTATTGCAGAAGGTTCGTTGAGAACTTCTCCAAGATTGCCAAGCCTCTCTCCAACTTGCTGCAGAAGAATGTCAAGTACTACTGGTCTCCAGATTGTGATGTGGCTTTCAAAACTCTCAAAGAAAAGCTCATCTCTGCTCCAGTTCTTACTCCTCCAGATGAGTCCAAGCCCTACGAAGTATTCTGTGATGCTTCTCTTCAAGGACTTGGTGGTGTGCTAATGCAGGACAAGAAGATTGTGGCATACACTTCTCGTCAATTGAAGCCAAGTGAGAAGAACTACCCCACACATGACCTCGAACTAGCAGCTGTGGTACATGCCTTGATTACGTGGAGACACCTTCTGTTGCGCAGAAAAGTCGACATCTTCACCAATCACAAGAGCTTGAAGTACATCTTCACACAGCCGAACCTGAACCTCCGCCAGACTCATTGGGTCGAGATGATCCAAGAGTATGACCCAAGCATAGAATACACACCTGGCAAGGCGAATGTGATTGCAGATGCTTTGAGCAGAAAGGCATATTGCACCAGCCTCCTTATCAAGCCGTTCCAGCCTGAGCTTTGTGAAGCTTTCAGAAAGCTCCACCTCCAAGTTGCTCCGCAAGGGTTTCTTGCAAATATTCAAGTTGCTCCTACCTTGGAAGATCAGATCCGTGAGGCCCAACTCAGTGATGCTATGGTGCAGATAGTGAAACATGGTATTGCAAAGGGTACTCCCAAATACAAGTGCTATCGCGTTGATGAGAGAGATACCTTGTTCTTTGAGGACAGACTTGTGGTTCCCAAAGGTGATCTCAGGAAGCTCATAATGGACGAAGCACATGATTCCCTCCTTTCGATTCATCCTGGCAGTTCCAAGATGTACCAAGACCTCAAGCAATCTTACTGGTGGACTCGGATGAAAAGGGAGATTGCCCAATTCGTGAATGAATGTGATGTCTGCAGAAGAGTGAAGGCAGAGCATCAACGTCCAGCCGGTCTTCTCTAACCTCTTCCTATTCCCGAGTGGAAATTCGAACACATTGAAATGGATTTTGTCACTGGCTTTCCTAAGTCCAAGAAAGGGAATGATTCTATCTTTGTGGTGATTGACAAGCTTACCAAAGTCGCTCACTTCCTTCCAGTCAAAGAATCCATCAATGCAACTCAACTGGCAGAATTGTACACTTCCAGAATTGTATCCTTACATGGCATTCCTCAAGTTATCTCCTCAGACTGTGGAAGTTTGTTCACTTCCAAGTTCTGGGACTCCTTTCAGTCTGCCATGGGCACTAAGATCCGTTTCAGCACTGCATTTCACCCTCAGACTAGTGGTCAAGTCGAGAGAGTGAATCAGATTCTAGAAGACATGCTCAGAGCCTGTGTCATATCTTTTGGCATGAAATGGGAAGATTGCCTTCCGTTTGCCGAGTTCTCTTACAACAACAGCTTCCAAGCAAGTGCCGGCAAAGCTCCGTTTGAAATCCTCTATGGCAGAAAGTCTCGTACCCCTCTCAACTGGTCCGAGATTGGTGAACGTCAACTTCTTGGCAATGACTTGATCTCAGAAGCCAAAGAATTGTGCAAAGTCATACGTGAAAATCTCAAGGCCGCTCAGTCGTGTCAGAAGAGCTACTATGACGGCAAGCATCGTGATTTGGCTTTCAACATTGGGATCATGTCTATCTCCGTGTTTCTCCGATGAAAGGAACCCAAAGATTCGGTATCAAAGGAAAGCTTGCTCCTAGATACGTTGGGCCTTTCAAGATCCTTGGCAAAAGAGGCGATCTAGCAAATCAACTTGAGCTCCCTTCCAACTTCGCCAATGTTCATGATGTGTTTCATGTGTCTCAACTCCGCAAGTGCTTCAAGACGCCTGAACGCACCATTCCGTTTGAGGAGATTGATCTTCAACAAGACTTGTCTTACCGAGAGCACCCAGTTGCTATTCTCGAAGAAACTGAGCGCAAGACCCGCAACAAGTCCATCAAATTCTTGAAAGTCAAGTGGTCACATCATACCGATCGAGAAGCTACGTGGGAACGAGAAGATCACCTTCGTTCTGAGTACCCTTCCTTCTTCCAGTCCTAGATCTCGGGACGAGATCTTTTTGTAGTAGAGGAGAGTTTGTAATGCCCCGGATGTAATACTTTCCCTTTTTGGCAATATAGAACTTTGGCTTCATCAGTTCCATTCCGGGTTCTTCGTCTTTTCGGGTTTTTTTTGTCGTTTTTGTCGTGTGCGTGTGTGCATCCATCCATGTCATGTAGTCATGTGCATTGCATTGCATCCGTGTTGTCGTTTGCTTCCGGTCCCACTCGTCCTTCCCGTTGTTCGTTTCGAGTTCTGGAGCTCTCACACGTGTCCGTGGCATCCCGGAGGCCTACTTTTGTGTTTGGCCTTGTAACGTATCCGGTTTGGCGTGAGACTTGTCATGCGATGTTGTTTTGATATGAGTAACCCGCCTGTCAAATCTCGTCGCGTTTGGAGTTCGTTTGATGCTCCAACAGTTATTCTCGTGGGCTGAAAGTACCTCCTCTTTGAGGCCCAAGACACCCCTCCTACAGCCCACCAACCCAACTCAAACCCTTCCCTTCATCTAGGCCATCCAATTGTGATCTCGTGGCCGAAAACCTCCGCTCATTTGGACAAGCCTAGCTCCTTGTGCCTATATAAACGTCCACCCACCTCAAATTTCGCGTCTGAAACCCTAATGCTTCCGACTCATCGCAGTCGTGCTTCCGACTCTTCGCCGCCGTGCTTCCGACCTCATCTTCAACCTCGCTGCACCTATGCTTCGGACTCGTCGCCGCCGTGCTTCCGACTCTTCGCCGCCGTGCTTCCGACCTCGTCTCCAACCTCGCTGCACCTGTGCTTCCGATTCGTCGCCGCCGTGCTTCCGACTCTTCGCCGCCGTGCTTCCGACCTCGCCGCCGAGCCGTGCTTCCGAAGTCGCCGAGCCGTGCTTCCGAAGACGCCGTGCCATGCTTCCGAAGCTGCCACGCCGTGCTTCCGAGCCGCCGCCGCCGTTCGAAGAGGATCGGGAGGAGCCCCATCCAGATCTGCCTCTCCGGGCTGAAACCCTAGCGGGCCGGGACCCGGTAGCTCGTTAGCCCGCGGGGATCCGCCACCCGCTTCGGCACGACCCGCGCCGGATCTGTTGACCGCGCCCGTTGACTTTGACCCTGAGATTGCTTCTAATTTCACTAAGTCCCCAGTTTTCAGTTTCTGATGCTGTTTTGCGAGGTGGATAACTTTTACTGTGCATGTCCGATTTGAACATATGATATGTCAAAATGTTCGTGGTGATATGCTCTATATTTTATTACATTGTGCCATGCATGTTTGAGGTCATCTAGATGTCTTAATCTTTATGAGAAGAGTGCTACTTGTTATAAACTGCTGTATTAGTTGTTTTCATGCCATGTTTGCAATGTGATAACTTGTTGCATGTTTATCCAAATGAAGCAAATGATATGTCCACATGTTCATCTTGAAATGCTCTACATGTTGGATGCTTTAGCTTGCATGATAGATTTCATCTTGCCATGTTGATCTCCTTTGCAAAAGAGCATGTGGCTGTTATGTTGTTAAACTTGTTACGAGATGCCTAGTTGAGGAGCTCGTTGCTATTGATGTGGTTGTCCCCTTGATGCATGCTTAGATGTTTTGGACTGCCCATCATGTGTACTTTGCTGTGGTGCTTACCACTTGCCATGTCTTCACTTGAGGTGAATTAAACTTGCTCACAAAGATGCCATGATATTACTGCTGTTTTAACACTTAGTGAAATTTCACTAAGTCTGGAATCTGTAATTTCCAGATGCCATGTTTTCTTGTTGTTCGAGGAAAATCCATGATAGTTTTGGGGTGACTCTTGATGATTCCTTGTTGTATAAGTTGTTGGCTATCCATTCATGCTCTCACATGCTCATTTGGGTGGCTGTAGCATATTTAACTCTTGCTCCCAAGTTGCTATAAAATACTGCTGTCAGGATTTTGCTGTCAAGTTCAAAATGTCATAGCTTGTTGCTATTGATCCATGGCTCCTTTGGAGATGCTCCAATGGATTTTTTTGCTGTAGGAGATGTCTACTTTATGTCCATGCTCATTGCCATGATGTTTGAGTGTTGTAGACTAGTTATCTCTTGCTCCGAAGTTGCTATGTGGCTGTTAATTTCAGCTTGTGCATGTTCATTATTTCGGGTGTATCTTTTAGCCTGTTGCTCCGTTTTGAGCAAGTCCTATATGTAACTTGTGTTTTTTTGCATGTAGATTCATAATATCCTATTGTTAGCATGATTTGAAGTATTTTTCTTGATGCACATTGTCATGCTCCTTGTGTTGTAACTCTGTGCTTCCTATGTAGACTTTTTGTACTTCCTTAGTGCATCTGTAGTGCTTCCATAGTGAATCAGCCATGCATCCAGTAGTTTTGTGCATTGCATCTTGTTGATTTCGTGCCTCGCTGTGTTTTTTGTTGAGTAGAGCCGGAAGCTGAGACCGAGTACGAGAACGAGGTTACTACCGAGGTTGAGAACGAGGAGCCCACTTACGATCCCATCGACGACTCTTCAGGCAAGATGACCTAACCCGGATATCATTACTATCTTTGCCTATTGCTAGAAGTCTCGCTCTATAGCTTTTGCCTCGATGCCCATGTTTTCCTGTCAGCCTCTTATTGTAACCATGAACCTGTCTAACCATCCTACCTATGCAAACCTTTGATTGGCTAAGTAAGCTTCGCTCAGCCCCTCTTATAGCATTGCTAGTTGCAGGAGAAGATTGAAGATTCTTGCTTCTTGTTGAAGCATGTTGGGATATCACACTATATTAACTCTTAATGAAATCATCTATATATTGGTAATGGGTGGAAGGCTAAGCCTTTTGCTTGGTGATTTGATCCACTCATGCCGCCCTAGGAACCGTATAAACCGGTGTTATATTCCTTGATTATGCGTTCCTCACACGGTTGTGGTTATGGGACCCCCTCGATAAACCGCTAAGTGCTAAGTCTTTTCCAGCAAGTCCCAACTTTGGTACTATTTGCCTAAACAACTAAAAACTTACCGAGGGAGTAATTAACCCGAGGATTAATTAATCAACCCCCCTGGGCCAGTGCTCGATTTGAGTGTTGGTCCAAACTAGAGCCACTTGCGGTGCCACCAAGTTCGCTGGGGTCTTCGGTATCTGTACGTAGCGCTCATCCGGTCGTGGTCTGAGACTAGATACGAGCGGCTATTGTCAGGGTGTCGGCACGCCAGGAGGATTTGCTGGATTAGCCTTACCTTAGTCGGAGTGTCTTGAGCACGTGATTCCGAGGATACTCGGGCCTTCCCACCTTGGAGTTGCGACTCCGCGGATCGTTGGCTTGTCATGGGCCAAGTTGGAACACCCCTGCAGGGTTATGAACTTTCGAAAGCCGTGCCCGCGGTTATGTGGCAGATGGGAATTTGTTAATATCCGGTTGTAGAAAACTTGACACCATGTTCAGAATACACTACCAGCGTGAGTACCGTGATGGTCATTTTTCGAAAGGGGTTCGGGAAGTAAACACGGTGGGGTTATGTTTGACTTGCTTTAGCTAGGATCACTTTGTGATCATCTTTCGTCCGAGGCATTTCTCTTCTCGCTCTCTTTTACGTAAGTTAGTGCTAGTGCTGCTGCAACCTCTTGTTCTTTCTCCAGCCTTGTTCAAACACCCAAGGCTTGCATAGTTGTGTTACCCGGGAACGGGATTGCTGAGTCCTCTGTGACTCACAGATTCTACACCACACCAGATGCAGGTACTCAGGCGATCTATTCAAGTGACGGAACCGAACTGTACTGGGAGTACGACGAGGACCGTAGCCGTTACTATGTGCACTATCCCGATGATCAGTAGAGGTTTCTACTAGGGGCGATTTAGACCTGTGGTTTAATGTTATGTTTGGTATCTTTCATTTGGATCTTCACCCTTAGATGGGTTGTGATGTTTATTTGAATGATGTTTGGACATGTAATAAATTGTGTGATGTGGCGAGTGTAAGCCAACTATCTTTTCCGCTTTCATCCCTATTTTTACATGAGATGTGCAAAGCTACCAAACTTGCGATCATTCCAGAATGGGCTTATATCTTTAAGTCGTGCCTCGACACGTATGAGATATTATGAAAATACAACAACAACAAGAACTCTGGTGCCCAAAACAATGAACCTACATCTTATTTGCTCGGCATCTTGGGTTGGCTTTCTATAACATGAGGATATTATGAATCTACATGCAAAAACACACAAGTTACATATAGGACTTGCTCAAAACGGAGCAACGGGCTAAAAGATACACCCGAAACAATGAACATGCACAAGCTGAAATTAACAGCCACATATCAATTTCGGAGCAAGAGATAAATAGTATACAGCACTCAAACATCATGGCAAGGAGCATGGACATAAAGTAGACATCTCCTACAGCAAACAAATCCATTGTAGCATCTCCAAAGGAGCCATGGATCAATAGCAACAAGCTATGACATCTTGAACTTGACAACAAAATCCTGACAGCAGTATTTTATAGCAACTTGGAAGCAAGAGTCAAATATGCTACAGCCACCCAAATGAGCATGTGAGAACATGAATGGATAGCCAACAACGTATACAACAAGGAATCATCAAGAGTCACCCCAAAACTAGCATGGATTTGCCTAGAACAACAAGCAAACATGGCATCTGGAAATTACAGATTCCAGACTTAGTGAAATTTCGCTAAGTGTTAAAACAGCAGTAATATCATGGCATGTTTGTGAGCAAGTTTAAGTCACCTCAAAGCAATACATGGCATGTGGTAAGCACCACAGCAAAGTACACATGATGGGGAGTCCAAAACATGTAAGCATGCAACAAGGGGACACCCACATCAATAGTAACGAGCTCCTCAACTAGGCATCTCGTAACAAGTTTAACAACATAACAGCCACATGCACTTTTGCAAAGGAGAAAAACATGGCAAGATGAAATCTATCATGCAAGCTAAATCAGCCAACATGTAGAGCATTTCATGATGAACATGTGGACATATCATTTGCTTCATTTGGATAAACATGCAACAAGTTATCACATTGCAAACATGGCATGAAAACAACTACTAGCAACAGTTTATAACAAGTTGCACTCTTCCCATGAATATTAAGACATCTAGATGACCTCAAACATGCATGGCACAATGGAACGAAACATAGTACAAGTCACCACGATCAGTTTGACATATCATTTGCTCAAATCGGACATGCACAACAAAAGTTATCCACCTCGCAAAACAACATCAGAAACTGAAAACTGGGGACTTAGTGAAATTAGAAGCAACCTCAGGATCAAAGTTAACGGGCGCGGTCAACAGATCCGGCGTGGGTCGGGCTGAAGCGGGTGGCGGATCTCCGCGGGCTAACGAGCTACCGGGTCCCGGCCCGCTAGGGTTTCGGCCCGGAGAGGCAGATGTGGATCGGGGTCCTCCCGATCCTCTTCGAACGGCGGCGGCGGCTGGCTCGGAAGCACGGCGCGGCAGCTTCGGAACCACGGCACGGCGACTTCGGAAGCACGGCTCGGCGACTTCGGAAGCACGGCTCGGCGGCGAGGTCGGAAGCACGGCGGCGAAGAGTCGGAAGCACGGCGGCGACGAGTCGGAAGCACAGGTGCAGCGAGGTTGAAGACGAGGTCGGAAGCACAGCAGCGAAGAGTCGGAAGCACGGCGGCGAC
>LR738715.1:590219339-590259857 GCA_902687465.1 Secale cereale
GAGGTTGAAGACGAGGTCGGAAGCAGCGCGGCGAAGAGTCGGAAGCACGGCGGCGAAGAGTCGGAAGCACGGCGGCGACGAGTCGGAAGCACAGGTGCAGCAAGGTTGAAGACTAGGTCGGAAGCACGGCGGCGAAGAGTCGGAAGCACGGCGGCGACGAGTCGGAAGCACAACGCGGCAGAGGTGGAAACATTAGGGTTTCAGACGCAAAAATTGGATGGGGTGGACGTTTATATAGGCACAAGCAACTAGGGTTGTCCAAATGAGGGGAGGTTTTCGGCCACGAGATCACAATTGGATGGCCTAGATGAAGGGAGGGGTTTGAGTTGGGTTGGTGGGCTGTTGGAGGGGGTTTCTTGGGCCTCAAAGAGGAGGTACTTTCAGCACACGAGAATAACTGTTGGAGCATCAAACGAACTCCAAACGCGACGAGATTTGACAGGCGGGTTACACACAACAAAACAACATTGCACGACAAGTCTCACGTCAAACCCGAAACGTTACACGGCCAAACACCAAAATAGGCCTCGGGGATGCCACGGACACGTGAGAGGGCTCCGGAACTCGAAACGGACAACGGGAAGGAACGAGTGGGACCGGATGCAAACGACAACACAAATGCAATGCAATGCACATGACAACATGATATGGATGAATGCACACGCACACGACGAAAAGGACGAAAACCCAAAAGACGAAGAACCCAGAATGGAATTGATGAAGCCAGAGATATATATATTGCCCAAAAGGGAAAGTATTACATCCGGGGCATTACAAACTCTCCTCTACTACAAAAAGATCTCGTCTCGAGATCTAGGACTGGAAGAAGGAAGGGTACTCGGAACGAAGGTGATCTTCTTGTTCCCACGTAGCTTCTCGGTCGGTATGATGTGACCACTTGACTTTCAAGAATTTGATTGACTTGTTGCGGGTCTTGCGCTCGGTTTCTTCGAGAATAGCAACGGGATGCTCACGGTAAGACAAGTCTTGTTGAAGATCAATCTCCTCAAACGGAATGGTGCGTTCAGGTGTCTTGAAGCACTTGCGGAGTTGAGACACATGAAACACATCATGAACATTGGCGAAGTTGGAAGGGAGCTCAAGTTGATAGGCTAGATCGGCTCTTTTGCCAAGGATCTTGAAAGTCCCGACGTATCTAGGAGCAAGCTTTCCATTGATACCGAATCTTTGGGTGCCTTTCATAGCAGAAACACGGAGAAAGACATGATCCCCAATGTTGAATGCCAAATCACGATGCTTGTCGTCATAGTAGCTCTTCTGACGCGACTGAGCGGCCTTGAGATTCTCACGTATGAGTTTGCACATTTCTTCGGCTTCTGAGATCAAGTCATTGCCAAGAAGTTGACGTTCACCCGTCTCGGACCAGTTGAGAGGGGTACGGCACTTTCTGCCATAGAGGATTTCAAACGGAGCTTTGCCGGCACTTGCTTGGAAGCTGTTGTTGTAAGAGAACTCGGCAAATGGAAGACAATCTTCCCATTTCATGCCAAAAGATATGACACAGGCTCTGAGCATGTCTTCTAGGATCTGATTCACTCTCTCGACTTGACCACTAGTCTGAGGGTGAAATGCAGTGCTGAAACGAATCTTAGTGCCCATGGCAGACTGAAAGGAGTCCCAGAACTTGGAAGTGAACAAACTTCCACGGTCTCAGGAGATACCTTGAGGAATGCCATGTAAGGACACAATTCTGGAACTGTATAATTCTGCCAGTTGAGCTGCATTGATGGATTCTTTGACTGGAAGGAAGTGAGCGACTTTGGTAAGCTTGTCGATCACCACAAAGATAGAATCATTCCCTTTCTTGGAATTAGGAAATCCAGTGACGAAATCCATTTCAATGTGGTAGATTTTCCACTCGGGAATAGGAAGAGGTTGGAGAAGACCGGTTGGACGTTGATGCTCTGCTTTCACTCTTCTGCAGACATCACATTCATTCACAAATTGGGCAATCTCCCTTTTCATGCATGTCCACCAGTAAGATTGCTTGAGGTCTTGGTACATCTTGGAACTGCCAGGATGAATGGAAAGGAGGGAATCATGTGCTTCGTCCATTATGAGCTTCCTGAGATCACCTTTGGGAACCACAAGTCTGTCCTCAAAGAACAAGGTATCTCTCTCATCAACGCGATAGCACTTGTATTTTGGAGTACCCTTTGCAATACCATGTTTCACTTTCTGCACCATAGCATCACTGAGTTGGGCCTCACGGATCTGATCTTCCAAGGTAGGAGCAACTTGAAGATTTGCAGGGAAGACCTTGCGGAACAACTTGGAGGTTGAGCTTCCTGAATACTTCACAAAGCTCAGGCTGGAACGGCTTGATAAGGAGGCTGTTGCAATATGCCTTTCTGCTCAAAGCATCTGCAATCACATTCGCCTTGCCACGTGTGTATTCGATGCTTGGATCATACTCTTGGATCATTTCGACCCAACGAGTCTGGCGGAGGTTCTGGTTCGGCTGTGTGAAGATGTACTTCAAGCTCTTGTGATCGGTGAAGATGTCGACTTTTCTGCCCAACAGAAGGTGTCTCCACGTAATCAAGGCATGTACCACAGCTGCTAGTTCGAGATCATGTGTGGGGTAGTTCTTCTCACTTGGCTTGAGTTGACGAGAAGTGTATGCCACAATTTTCTTGTCCTGCATAAGCACACCACCTAGTCCTTGAAGAGAAGCATCACAGAATACTTCGTAGGGCTTGGACTCATCTGGAGGAGTAAGAACTGGAGCAGAGATGAGCTTTTCTTTGAGAGTTTTGAAAGCCACATCACAATCTGGAGACCAGTTGTACTTGACATTCTTCTGCAGCAAGTTGGAGAGAGGCTTGGCAATCTTGGAGAAGTTCTCAACGAACCTTCTGCAATAGCTAGCAAGGCCAAGGAAGCTTCGGAGTTGCTTGACGTTCTGAGGAGGTTCCCAGTTGACAATTGCTTCAACTTTCTCGGGGTTTACCGCAATACCGTCAGCGGAGATAATATGGCCCAAATACAAGACCTTATCGAGCCAGAATTCGCACTTGGAGAACTTGGCATAGAACTTATGTTCACGGAGTCTGTCGAGAACCAGACGGAGGTGCTTTTCGTGATCCTCTTCATTCTTGGAAAATACCAAAATGTTATCCAGATACACAAGCACAAACTCGCCGGTGTAGGGGATGAAAATGTAGTCCATCATTCTCGAGAAGGTAGGTGGAGCATTGGCGAGACCAAAAGACATGACTGTATACTCATATGAGCCGTAGCTCGTTCTAAAGGCAGTCTTGGGGATATCTTCTTCTCGAATGTGAATCTGGTGATAGCCCATTCGGAGATCGAGCTTAGAGAATACTTTGGCTCCTTTGAGCTGCTCGAACAGTTCATTGATGATGGGGAGCGGATACTTGTTCTTTATTGTCTTCTTGTTCAATGGCCTGTAATCGACGCAAAGGCGCTCCGTGCCATCCTTCTTCTTGACAAATAAGACACCACAGCCCCAAGGAGACGTACTAGGCCTGATCAGACCCATACGCTCCTGTTCATCAAGTTGTTTCTTCAACTCGTTCAACTCTTCGGGGGAGAGCTTGTACGGACGCCGGCATGCTGGCTCAGTACCTGGCTCGAGTTCAATGACGAATTCCACTTGACGGTGTGGAGGCATGCCTGGAAGTTCTTCAGGAAAGACGTCTTCGTATTCGTTGAACACCGGAATTTGAGAGATGGCATTAATCTCGCCCTTGTCATTGAGAGAGAAAAGCCTGATTGTGTTATCCCGAGAGGCAAAGATAATCACGTCTTCATCAGGATGAGTAATCTTGACTTCCTTATTTGCACAATCAATGTGAGCATCATGCTGAGAAAGCCAATCCATCCCGAGGATGAGGTCAATGTCGGAATCGCCGAGAATAACCGGATTAGCCAGAAAGCGATAATCACCCATGCAAATAGATACATTCGGAGCCACCATACTAGAACTCAATCTCTTGCCAGGAGATATAACACTCAAAGTTCTTGGTAAAGCTTCAGAGTGAACATTATTCTTGGATGCAAATGGATATGACATGAAGGAACATGAAGCACCCGAATCAAACAAAACTTTTGCAGGGATAGAGTTAACTGGGAGGTTACCCAAAATCACATCAGAAGAATTCTCCGCTTGCGCTACATTCGTCAGATTCACTCTTGCAGCCTTTGGATTATGCTTGACAATAGCTGTACTGACAGGTGGAGGAGGCGGAAGGCGCCTTGGGTTGGGGCACTTGTTAGCATAATGACCCTTCTGAGTGCACTTGTTGCAGACCACTTCTGAGAGAGGACGGTAGTGAGAAGCATTTGACTTGGAACCATGAGACTGATGCTTTGACTGGTTGCTTGGGTTGGGTGGGTGGGAGAAACCACGACCACTAGTGTTCTTGTTGTTGTTGTAGGGAGCTCGAATCACTGGAGGAGGTGGAAGCCAAAACTTCTGTTGCTTTGCCACCACTTGAGAAGATGAGGAGGAGTGAACAGCGTCTCTGATCCTCTTTTTGGAAGCTTAAAACTTGAGCTGGGCTGCCTCTTGCTTAAGCGCCATGTTATAGAATTTGTCAAACTCATCTGGCTCGAACAAGGTGAGAGCAAGTTGAAGTTCATCCTTCAGACCTCCACGGAACTGATAGATCTTGCTCTTGGCATCTGGGATGTCTTTCTTAGCATAGCAGGCAAGGTTTTGGAACTTGACATTATACTGGTAGATAGTCATTGAGCCTTGCTTCATGTTGCGGAATTGCTCACGCATACCCTCGATGACACTTGTTGGAATGTGGTGAGAGCGAAAGTCCTTGCAGAAATCATCCCAAGAGATCACACGCCCTTCTCTGGAGTCTTTGTACTGCCGCCACCAATTAGCTGCTTGGTCTTTGAGTTGGAAGGCTGCAAACTTCACATAGTCCTCGGGTCTGACGTTACTGCACTCAAAATGCTTCTTGATATCTGTAATCCAATCTTCAGCATCGAGAGGGTCGACACAATAACTGAAAGCCTTTGGTTGATTAGCCAAGAACTGGTTGAGCGTAGCATGGTGCTGTTGGTTGAAGAAATTGCCTTGGTTCCCTGGAGCACCCTGATTTGCTTGATTTGCTTGCATTTGCTGCATCATCTGCATAAGCATCTGGGTGTTCTGATTTGTAGTCTGCATAATTGCTCTCCAGGCCTCAGACGGAGGAGGTGGGGAAGGAGGACGTTCAGGAACCTCTTCACCCTCTGGGTTAGCGTTGGGAACCCGTTTCGGAGCCATCCTGAAAGAGATGACCACCAATCAGCAATTTGCTTGAAAGAAGATATAAGCTGAAACAACGGCTAGAATTGCAACATAGTCTTCACAAGAATCATTCGAACAAGAGGAACGAATGAAATTCTCAGTTTAATGATAACAACAATCTTCACGAGAAGCCACTGGGAGACAAAAGGTAAATAAGAAAAAACAACAAGGTGTAGATGGAACAAACACAAGATAGGAGCTTCGTTCGACATCTTTGTGCTGAAAGCTTATGTAACGTGTTACGAAAGGGTTTTGCAATCCCCGGATCAGCATAGCCAAGGACCCTTTAAGATGCAACTCCCGATCGGAACATTGGCCATAAAACCACTTCACTCAATGTAGAACCCCGAACTCCATAACCTGTATTCGTTGGAAGAATGCCTACGAGCTACTGGATAAACCCACCTATTAATTTCCGAAAGTTTCCAGTTATGCAATCAGGTGTTGGGGATACAGGGGAAGCATCGCGCACTCAACTCTAATCCTACATCCAGCTGTATCCATCCTTCAACACATAACCAGTTGTTCTCGGAAACCGTCTACCTCGGACCTTCGAAACGCATCCACTATACAAGCTATGGCAATACTCCCGAACTACCTCCCCAGTACTAGGTGATGTCGGGGTTATCTTGCCACCAACCGCATAGGAGAGTTTTCGATGTCGGCCGTCTTAAGTATTCTAGAACTGCCACGATATGTTTGTGACGACAATACCCCGAAGCTCAACTCCCCGGGACACTGCCACAACCCCTAATGTCAGGAGGCATCAAGAACAATATTCTCGTCACAAAGACATCGAAACAATCCAAACAATACTCGCGAGATTCCTAAAAAAACTTTGGTGCAATTTTGAGAGTAGAAGAGGCAAGAGTAATCGTCAGGAGTCCTCACCAGAATGAAAAGAGATGAGGAGCAAAAGAAATCCTACTTTCCGATATAAATATAGGACTCAAAACAATTTCAGCGTGTGCCTAGACTCAACCGTCAATGATTCGATCAAATAGTGGGGTCTTCTAGGTCGGAGAAGGCTCTGAATACCAACTTGTAATGCCCAGGATGGGACTATATCTCCTACGTGTCGAGGCACGACTTAAAGATATAAGCCCATTCTGGAATGATCGCAAGTTTGGTACCTTTGCACATCTCATGTAAAAATGGGGATGAAAGCGGAAAAGATAGTTGGCTTACACTCGCCACGTCACACAATTCATTACATATCCAAACGTCATTCAAATAAACATCACAACCCGTCTAAGGGTAAAGATCCAAATGAAAGATACCAAACATAACATTAAACCACAGGTCTGAATCGCCCCTAGTAGAAACCACTACTGATCGTCGGGATAGTGCACGTAGTAACGGCTACGGTCCTCGTCGTACTCCCAGTACAGCTCGGTGCCGTCACTTGAATAGATCGCCTGAGTACCTGCATCTGGTGTGGTGTAGAGTCTGTGAGCCACAGAGGACTCAGCAATCCCGTTCCCGGGTAACACAACTATCCAACCTTGGGTGTGGAACAAGGCTGAAGAAAGAACAAGAGGTTGCAGCAGCACTAGCACTAGCTTACGTAAAAGAGAGCGAGAAGAGAAATGCCTTGGACGAAAGATGAACACGAAGTGATCCTAACTAGCAAGTCAAACATAACCCCACCGTGTTCACTTCCCGAATCCCTTTCGGAAAATGACCGTCACGGTACTCACGCTGGTAGTGTATTCGAGCATGGTTTCAAGTTTTCTACAACCGGATTGTCACACCCTGATTTTCATGTCACATTGCTTAAGCTAATTACCATGTTAAAAATGTGGATTTACAAAAAACTTTTGAGTGTTTTTGGCTTTGCTTGATTGATTTTCTGTCTGCTGTTTGCTAGTGCTCTAAAAATGAAATAAATCCTCCAACTCTTATACTTCATCTCCTTGATCCAAAAACTTTTCCCAATGATCATGCCATGTGTATAGACCAGTATAGAATTTTCTTATAAAAATATTTTGGCCAAATAGTATTTTCTAAAATTAGTTTTCCAAAAACCCCTGAATTGAGGTTTGCACTGCAAGTACCTTATTTAGGGTGTGAAAAATCTTTCAAAAAGTATATTTGAATCCTATTAGGTATAGGACTCCCAGAAACCACAAAAAATTAATTTTAAAAGTTATTTTTATATTTTATTTAAAAGCTTTTTCTGAAGGCCAGAAATGGTCTTTAATAGGGAAAAATTATTTAACTATTTCAAAAATATTTGCCAAAATTCAGGGAAACTCATAGGACATATATTGTCCATATATAAGAGTTTCAACACATGGTCATGTTCAAAATATTGGACAAATCCTTCCAAAACCCTTTCTGGATATTTCAAGCTTTTGAAATATTTACAAAGGAAATATTCTCCAAAAATTCCAGGGAAATTCTATCATGTCATATATGACATATTTGATGGTCTTGTAAAGCCTCATGCTTTGAAGATCAAGGAAACATCATCCAATCCCCTCAAAACCATTTCTGTCCATTTTGAAGTTTGAGCAACTTTACATTGCCAAACCTGTCCAAATGCTCTCAAACATGGTGCACATGCTAAAATGATGTAATTATGCATCTATGCCAAATGGAACAAGTTTTGGAGAAGCATAACTTGATCTAAGTGCCCCAAAACCATTTCTGTTCAAATTCAAATTTGAACAACTCTACATTGTCAACTTTTTACCTGGGGCTTCAAACTTTGTGAGCATGATCATAACCCCAAATGATGATACTACACCAAGTGGTGAATCAAGGGGAGATGATTAGCTTAACTCAAACAAGGTGAAACCATTTCTGTTGATTTCTAGGGTTCACCAAAGTTACATTGGCAACTTTGCCCAAATGAGCTCAAATCTGGTGGAAGGGCCTAAATGTATGTGACATTCCATCCTGTTAAGTCCCATGCCAACTGGAGGTCAATTGCTTTCCCAAAACATGATCAAAAACCTTTTGCCAATTTACCAAATCCCTTGTTTTGACCACTTTTACTATTCCCCTTCACCTAAAATTCTTACGACAGCTTCTCCTAGTCCTATTCTACCTCCAGTAACTCTCCCCTGCCTCAGCTCAATCATTGGAGGGGGTAAAACCCCAATTTACTCTTCTGGACAGCAGTTTTCACCTCCTCCTTCACCTCCCTCCTCATTCCAGTGGCTCCCAGAGCACCCAGGGCCATCACTCAATTGTTTACTACCCCCTCGACCCCCCAGACAGCTTTGGGCATGATGGACGCGTCTAGAGCGGCGAGGGCACGGCCATGCCGGCCAAACGGGTGCTCTGGAGCGCGCTACAGTGCCCTGGCGCACTGTAGCCGCCCCCAATCACCGGTCCCGACCACTTAGGGCCTCCCCCCTCGTGTCCCCCGAGGCTGCCTCGGTGTCCGGGACACGCTGGGCGGTCGGCCCCCTCCTCTCTCCTCCTCTCTCACCCCTGCTCGCACGCGCACCGGCCGACCCCGAGCTCCAGTGAGCGAGCTCACACGCGCGACTCCTCTGACCGTTTCCCCGCTCCCTTTCTTCTCTCCCTGGTCCTAGACCAAGCCCACGAACACCCTGGACAAGGGCTTGTGTGCCAATTCCGTCCCCTGGCACTGCCTTGGCCATGGCCGTGGATGCCACCCACGGTGCACCGAAGCCTCGCCACATAAGGCCATATCGAGCCTCCCTCTCTATGCCCTGGACTCCCTCTCCCTCTCCTGATCCTCTTGGACCGTCCCACTCCTCCTCCCATGCCCTCCATCCATCACTACGGCCGGAGCAGAGCCGCCGGCCGCCGCCTAAATTCGCGGGCCTCGACCTTTCTCTCCTCCCCCCTGAGCATCCCCGCACCCTTTCATCACCACCGCCAACTCACCCCAGGCTCCATTCCCTCCTCCTCGTGTTCTCCTTGCCGTGTTGAACATCACCATCGCCACCGTCCGCCGCGGCCAATGCGCTACTCGAGTCCGGCCACCCCAGCGGTCGTGGCGCACCTGTACGGGTGCGGCACACCGTCTTGAGCACGCCGGTGTGCTGGGCGTCGACGGAGGTGGTCGGTGCCGCCGGGGAGAGCGCCGGCGCCGCTCGGCCGTACCTCCCCTATTCCCCGTCGTACCGCGCGGGAGGAAGAAGACGGCCTGCCGCTGGGGGCCCGCGCGTCAGCGACCTAGTGGGCGGGCCCCTCCGTTTAAGTGGAAACGGGTCTGGCCTCGGCCGCCTTCCCCGCGTGGAAACACCCTTCCTGGCGGGCGCCTTCGACGTGGCCAGGTTCCCTGCGCGCTACTGTGCAGTTGGGCCGGCCCAGAGCGCTGCGGCGCTATACTGCGCCAAAACGCAGTATAGGTATAAAACCCCTCCCCTTTTCCCTTTTTCTTTTTTCTGTAAACTTCATAAATGCTTAAACAATTCATTTGAACTCCAAATTTGGTGATTCAAATTTCCAGTGACTCCATAAATCATGCTCTATCACATGGTGCAACATGCACATTTTTCCAGGAACCTTTCCTTCACAAATAATTATCAAATGCCATTATTTCATTTTCTGTGATGAACTTTAGAAATTCACATAGAGCTCAAATTTGATCCAAATGCAGTGATTCAAATTCCTAGGTGCTTGTCATATCCAAACTTAGTTTTGGAACATTTTTATTAATACTTTCTGTGCCCCACCAAATAATGAGCCATTTCTTCATATTTATCAACTTTGCAAAATCCTAGGAAATTCATTTGAATTCCAAATCCAGTGAAACCAACTCCTAGATGCTTCTAAAATCATGACTTGTTGATGGGTGCCTTTGCTCATCATTCAAGAATATATTTCTGTACACTTCTTTTAAATCCATAGAGCCCTTGGTTCCATCATATTGAAATGTGCCAAACCATCTATTGATCATACCCCAATGAAACCACCTTGGTTATTTTTCATATGACCAGAGGTAGCCTAGAAAAGTCCAACTCCTATTTTTAGAGCACTTTTATTTTTGCCTTGTTGTGTTGCTTATTATGATTGTTTCCATCGTTAGTTGACGAAATAAACGGAGTACTCGGAGATGGACCAGAAGGTTGGAAGACTCGGAAGGACAAGGCAAGCAGCCCTTTGACCATGTTTGAGAAACCTTTTTATGCATGTCTCGTAGCACCTTATTATCAATGCATCGGAATCATGTAGAAGAGGTGACCACTTTGGTTGGTGCCTTTGTTACTTTGCTATTGAACTTGTTGGGGAACGTAGCTGAATTCAAAAAAATTCTACGCTTTCACCAAGATCCAACTAAGGAGACATTTAGCAACGAGCAAATAAGATTGCATCTACATACCGTTATGTGGATCGCGTGTGGAAGCTTTCGAAGAAGCGTGGATGAAGTAGTCGTACTCTTCGTGTTCTTCGTCACCGATGATCTAGCACCGAACGGACGGCACCTCCGCGTTCAACACACATCCGGTACAGCAACGTCACCTCCTTCTTGATCCAGCAAGGGGGGAGGAGAGGTCGTCGGAGATCTAGCAGCACGACGGCGTGGTGGTGGATGCAGTGGAGATTCCTGCAGGGCTTCGCCGGCGCCCTGCGGAGGGAGTATGGAGGTGTGACGGGAGGGGGAGAGGCGCCAGGAGCAAGGGTGCGGCTGCCCTCTCCCCCCCCCCACATATATATAGGGGGCCAGGGGGGTGCGCTGGCCCTGCAGATGGGAGCTGCAGGGTGGGGCGGCGGCCAGGGGGGGAATCCTTGCCCCCTAAGGCAAGGTGGCGCCCCCTCCCCCCTAGGGTTTCAACCCTAGGCGCATGGGGAGGAGGGCCCATGTGGTGCGCCAACCCATTAGGGCTGGCCACTTCCCCCTTGCGGCCTAGGGGCCCCACTGGGATGGGTGGCCCCACCCGGTGGACCCCCGGGGCCCCTCCGGTGGTCCCGGGACATTCCCGGTGACCCCCGGAGATCACCCGATGGCCGAAACTGGACTTCCTATATATCATTCTTTACCTCCGGACCATTCCGGAACTCCTCGTGACGTCCGGGATCTCATCCGGGACTCCGAACAACTTTCAGGTTTCCACGTGCATGTATCTCTACGATCCTAGCGTTACCGAAACTTAAGTGTGTAGACCCTACGGGTTCGGGAGACACGTAGACATGACCGAGACCACTCTCCGGTCAATAATCAACAGCGGGATCTGGATACCCATGTTGGTTCCCACGTGTTCCTCGATGATCTTCATCGGATGAACCACAGTGTCAAGGATTCACGCAATCCCGTATGTTATTCCCTTTGTCCATCGGTATGGTACTTGCCCAAGATTCGATCGTCGGTATTCCCGATACCTTGTTCAATCTCGTTATGGCAAGTCTCTTTACTCGTTCCGTAATCCATCATCACGTGACTAACTCCTTAGTCACCTTGAGCTCATTTATGATGATGTCTTACCGAGTGGGCCCAGAGGTACCTCTCCGTCATACGGAGTGACAATATCCCAGTATCGGTTCATACCAACTCAACAGACATTTCGGTGATACCCGATGCGTACCTTTATAGCCACCCAGTTACGTTGTGACGTTTGGCACACCCAAAGTATTCCTACGGTATCTGGGAGTTGTACAACCTCATGGTCTAAGGAATAAATACTTGACACCGAAAAGCTTATGCATTACGAACTATACGATCTCGTGCTATGCTTAGGATTGGGTCTTGTCCATCACATCATTCTCCTAATGATGTGATCCCGTTATCACTGACATCACATGTCCATGATCAGGAAACCGTGATCATCTGTTGATTAACGAGCTGGTAACTAGAGGCTTACCAGGGACTCATTGTGGTCTATATATTCACACATGTATCGTTGTTTCCGTACAATACAATTCAAGCATGAATAACAGACGATTATCATGAACAAGGAAATATAATAATGATACTTTTATTATTGCCTCTAGGGCATATTTCCAACAGTCTCCCACTTGCACTAGAGTCAATAATCTAGTTACATTGTGATGAATCGAACACCCATAGAGTTCTGGTGTTGATCATGTTTTGCCCGTGGAAGAGGTTTAGTCAACGGGTCTGCAACATTCAGATCCGTATGCACTTTACAAGTATCTATGTATCCATCCTGAACATAATTCCGGATGGAGTTGAAATGGCGCTTGATGTGCTTGGTCTTCTTGTGAAACCTGGGCTCCTTGGTAATGGCAATAGCTCCAGTGTTGTCACAGAAGAGAGTCATCGGGCTTGACTCGCTTGGAATGACTCCTAGGTCGATGATGAACTCCTTCATCCAGACTCCTTCCTGCGCTGCTTCGGAAGCAGCTATGTACTCCGCTTCACATGTAGATGCCGCCATGACGCTTTTCTTGCAACTGCACCAGCTGACTGCCCCTCCGTTCAAAATATACACGTATCCGGTTTGTGACTTAGAGTCATCCAGATCTGTGTCGAAGCTAGCATCGACGTAACCCTTTACGACGAGCTCTTCGTCACCTCCATAAACGAGAAACATATCCTTAGTCCTTTTCAGGTACTTCCGGATGTTCTTAACCGCTGTCCAGTGTTCCATACCGGGATCACTTTGGTACCTCCCTACCAAACTTATGGCAAGGTTCACATCAGGTTTGGTACATAGCATGGCATACATGATAGAACCTATGGCCGAGGCATAGGGAATGACACTCATCTTTTCTCTATCTTCTGCCGTGGTCGGCGACTGAGCCTTGCTCAATCTCATACCTTGCAAAATAGGCAAGAACCCCTTCTTGGACTGATCCATATTGAACTTTTTCAATATTTTGTCAAGGTATGTGCTTTGTGAAAGACCAATGAGGTGTCTTGATCTATCTCTATAGATTTTGATGCCTAATATGTAAGCAGCTTCTCCAAGGTCCTTCATTGAAAAACTCTTATTCAAGTAGGCCTTTACATTTTCCAAGAATTCTATATCATTTCCCATAAGCAATATGTCATCCACATATAATATGAGAAATGCCACAGAGCTCCCACTCACTTTCTTGTAAATACAGGCTTCTCCATAAGTCTGTATAAAGCCAAACGCTTTGATCACATCATTAAAGCGAATATTCCAACTCCGAGATGCTTGCACCAGCCCGTAAATCGAGCGCTGCAGCTTGCATACCTTGTTAGCGTTTTCTGGATCGACAAAACCTTCCGGCTGCATCATATACAACTCTTCCTTGAGGAAGCCATTCAGGAATGCTGTTTTGACGTCCATTTGCCATATCTCATAATCATAGAATGCGGCAATAGCTAACATGATTCTGACTGACTTCAGCATCACTACGGGAGAGAAAGTCTCGTCGTAGTCAATCCCTTGAACTTTTCGATAACCTTTAGCGACAAGCCGAGCCTTATAGATGGTCACATTACCATCCGCGTCTGTCTTCTTCTTAAATATCCATTTATTTTCTATGGCGTGCCTGTCATCAGGCAAGTCCACCAAAGTCCATACTTTGTTTTCATACATGGATTCTATCTCGGATTTTATGGCTCCAAGCCATTTATTGGAATCCGGGCCCGCCATCGCTTCTTCATAGTTCGAAGGTTCACCGTTGTCTAACAACATGATTTCTAGGACAGGGTTGCCGTACCACTCTGGTGCGGAACGTGCCCTTGTGGACCTTCAAAGTTCAGTAGTAACTTGATCTGTTTCTTCATGATCATTATCATTAACTTCCTCCCTTGTCGGTGCAGGCACCTTAGGAACAATTTCCTGCGCTGCGCTACTTTCCGGTTCAGGAGGGGTGACTCTCACCTCATCAAAATCTACTTTCCTCCCACTCACTTCTTTCGAGAGAAACTCTTTCTCCAGAAAGGATCCATTCGTTGCAACAAAGACTTTGCCTTCGGATCTGTGGTAGAAGGTGTACCCAATCGTTTCCTTTGGGTATCCTATGAATACGCATTTTACCGATTTGGGTTCGAGCTTTTCTGGTTGAAGTTTCTTGACATAAGCATCGCAACCCCAAACTTTTAGAAACGACAGCTTCGGTTTCTTGCCAAACCAAAGTTCATACGGAGTCGTCTCAACGGATTTCGACGGAGCCCTATTTAAAGTGAATGCGGCAGTCTCTAAAGCATAACCCCAAAAAGATAGCGGTAAATCGGTGAGGGACATCATAGATCGCACCATGTCCAACAGAGTACGATTTCGACGTTCGGACACACCGTTACGCTGAGGTGTTCTGTGCGGTGTCAATTGTGAAACAATTCCACAGTTCCTAAGGTGCGTGCCAAATTCATGACTTAAATATTCACCCCCACGATCTGATCGTAAGAACTTTATTTTTCTGTCATGTTGATTCTCAACCTCATTATGAAATTCCTTGAACTTTTCAAAGGTCTCAGACTTATGTTTCATCAAATAGATATACCCATATCTACTCAAGTCATATGTGAGGGTGAGAACATAACGATAGCCTCCGCGAGCCTCAACACTCATTGGACCGCACACATCGGTATGTATGATTTCCAACAAGTTGGTTGCTCGCTCCATAGTTCCGGAGAACTGAGTCTTGGTCATCTTTCCCAACAGGCATGGTTCGCACGTGTCAAATGATTCATAATCAAGAGACTCTAGAAGTCCATCTGAATGGAGCTTCATCATACATTTGACACCAATATGACCAAGGCGGCAATGCCACAAGTATGTGGGACTATCATTATCAACTTTACATCTTTTGGCATCTACACTATGAATATGTGTATCATCACGTTCGAGATTCATCAAAAATAAACCATGACCAGCGGGGCATGACCATAAAACACATCTCTCAAATAAATAGAACAACCATTATTCTCCGATTTGAAAGAGTAGCCATCTCGCATAAGATGAGATCCAGACACAATGTTCATGCTCAAAGCTGGTACTAAATAACAATTATTAAGGTTTAAAACTAATCTCGAGGGTAGATGTAGAGGCAGCGTGACGACGGCGATCACATCGACCTTGGAACCATTCCCGACGCGCATCGTCACCTCATCCTTCCCAGTCTCCGCTTATTCCGCAGCTCCTGTTTTGAGTTACAAATGTGAGCAACCGCACCGGTATCAAATACCCAGGAGCTACTACGAGCGCTGGTAAGGTACACATCAATAACAAGTATATCAAATATACCTTTGACGTTGTCGGCCTTCTTGTCTGCTAAATATTTGGGGCAGTTCCGCTTCCAGTGCCCCGTTCCCTTGCAATGAAAACACTCAGTTTCAGGCTTGGGTCCATTCTTTGGCTTCTTCCCGGCAACTGGCTTACCGAGCGCGGCAACTCCTTTGCCGTCCTTCTTGAAGTTCTTCTTACGCTTGCCTTTCTTGAACTTAGTGGTTTTATTGACCATCAACACTTGATGTTCTTTCTTGATATCCACCTCCGCTGATTTCAGCATTGAATATACCTCGGGAATGGACCTCTCCATCCCCTGCATATTGAAGTTTAACACGAAGCTCTTGAAGCTAGGTGGGAGCGACTGGAGGATTCTGTCAACGACCGCTTCATCTGGGAGATTCATTCCCAGCTGAGACAAGCGGTTGTGCAATCCAGAAATCTTGAGGATGTGCTCACTGACAGAACAGTTTTCCTCCATCTTACAGCTGTAGAATGCGTCGGAGACGTCATATCTCTCGACTCGGGCATGAGCTTGGAAAACCATTTTCAGCTCTTGGAACATCGCATATGCCCCGTGGTGCTCAAATCGCTTTTGGAGCCCCGATTCTAAACTGTAAAGCATGCCGCACTGAACCAGGGAGTAATCATCACAACGCGACTGCCAGGCGTTCATAACGTCTTGGGTCGCCGGGAGAACGGGTGCATCACCTAGCGGTGCTTCAAGGACATATGATCTCTTGGCAGCTATGAGGATAATCCTCAGGTTACGGACCCAATCCGTATAGTTGCTACCATCGTCTTTTAGCTTGGTTTTCTCTAGGAACGCGTTGAAGTTGAGGGAAACTTGAGCGTGGGCCATTTGATCTGCAAGAGATATTGTAAAGAATTTTAGACTAAGTTCATGATAATTAAGTTCATCTTAATCAAATTTTAATGAACTCCCACTCGGAATGACATCTCTCTAGTCATTTAAGTGATACACGATCCGAATCGACTAGCCCGTGTCCGATCATCACGTGAGACGGACTAGTCATCAACGGTGAACATCTTCATGTTGATCGTATCTTCTCGTGTTCGACCTTTCGGTCTTCCGTGTTCCGAGGCCATGTATGTACATGCTAGGCTAGTCAAGTTAACCCTAAGTGTATTGCTTGTGTAAATCTGGCTTACACCCGTTGTATGCGAACGTTAGAACCTATCAACCCGATCATCACGTGGTGCTTCGGAACAATGATCCTTAGCAACGGTGCATAGTTAGGGGGAACACAATTCTTGAAATTTTAGTGAGAGATCATCTTATTTACTACCGTCGTTCTAAGTAAACAAGATGCATAAACATGATAAACATCACATGCAATCAATTAAAGTGACATGATATGGCCAATATCATCTTGCTCCTTCGATCTCCATCTTCGGGGCACCATGATCATCTTGTCACCAGCTCGACACCATGATCTCCATCATCATGATCTTCGTCATCGTGTCTTGAAGAAGTCGTCACGCCAACTATTACTTCTACTACTATGGCCAACGTTTAGCAATAAAGTAAAGTAATTACATGGCGTTAATTCAGTGACACGCAGGTCATACAATAATTAAGACAACTCCTATGGCTCCTGCCGGTTGTCAAGTTCATCGACATGCAAGTCGTGATTCCCTATTACAAGAACATGATCAATCTCATACATCACATATATCATTCATCACATCTTCTTTGGCCATACCAAGTCACATAGCACATGCTGCAAAAAGAAGTTAGACGTCCTCTAATTGTTGTTGCAAGTTTTTACGTGGTTTCTATAGGTTTTCTAGCAAGAACGTTTCTTACCTACGCCAAAACCACAACGTGATTTGTCAATTTCTATTTACCCTTCATAAGGACCCTGTTCATCGAATCCGATCCGACTAAAGTAGGAGAGACAGACACCCGCCAGCCACGTTATGCATCTAGTACATGTCTGTCGGTGGAACCAGTCTCACGTAAGCGTACGTGTAAAGTCGGTCCGAACCACTTCATCCCACAATACCACCGAATCAAGATTGACTAGTAACGGCAAGAAAGTTGAACAAACTCAAACGCCCACAACTGCTTTGTGTTCTACTCGTGCAAGATGCTACGCATAAGACCTAGCTCAGATGCCACTGTTGGGGAACGTAGCTGAATTCAAAAAATTTCTACGCTTTCACCAAGATCCAACTAAGGAGAAATCTAGCAACGAGCAAATAAGAGTGCATCTACATACCGTTATGTAGATCGCGTGCGGAACCTTTCGAAGAAGCGTGGATGAAGTAGTCGTACTCTTCGCGTTCTTCGTCACCGATGATCTAGCGCCGAACGGACGGCACCTCCTCGTTCAACACACGTCCGGTACAGCAACGTCACCTCCTTCTTGATCCAGCAAGGGGGGAGGAGAGGTCGTCGGAGATCGAGTAGCACGACGGCGTGGTGGTGGATGCAGTGGAGATTCCTGCAGGGCTTCGCCGGCGCCCTGCGAAGGGAGTATGGAGGTGTGACGGGAGGGGGAGAGGCGCCAGGAGCAAGGGTGCGGCTGCCCTCTCCCCCCCACATATATATAGGGGGCCAGGGGGGTGCGCCGGCCCTGCAGATGGGATCTGCAGGGTGGGGCGGCAGCCAGGGGGGAATCCTTGCCCCCCAAGGCAAGGTGGCGCCCCCTCCCCCCTAGGGTTTCAACCCTAGGCGCATGGGGAGGAGGGCCCATGTGGTGCGCCAGCCCATTAGGGCTGGCCACTTCCCCCTTGCGGCCTAGGGGCCCCATCGGGATGGGTGGCCCACCCGGTGGACCCCCGGCGCCCCTCCGGTGGTCCCGGGACAATCCCGGTGACCCCCGGAGATCACCCGATGGCCGAAACTGGACTTCCTATATATCATTCTTTACCTCTGGACCATTCCGGAACTCCTTGTGACGTCCGGGATCTCATCCGGGCCTCCGAACAACTTTCGGGTTTCCACGTGCATGTATCTCTACGAACCTAGCGTTACCGAACCTTAAGTGTGTAGACCCTACGGGTTCGGGAGACACGTAGACATGACCGAGACCACTCTCCGGTCAATAATCAACAGCGGGATCTAGATACCCATGTTGGTTCCCACGTGTTCCTCGATGATGTTCATCGGATGAACCACTATGTCAAGGATTCACGCAATCCCGTATGTTATTCCCTTTGTCCATCGGTATGGTACTTGCCCGAGATTCGATCGTCGGTATTCCCGATACCTTGTTCAATCTCGTTATGGCAAGTCTCTTTACTCGTTCCGTAATCCATCATCCCGTGACTAACTCCTTAGTCACCTTGAGCTCATTTATGATGATGTCTTACCGAGTGGGCCCAGAGGTACCTCTCCGTCATACGGAGTGACAGTATCCCAGTCTCGGTTCATACCAAGTCAACAGACACTTTCGGTGATAACCGATGCGTACCTTTATAGCCACCCAGTTACGTTGTGACATTTGGCACACCGAAAGTATTCCTACGGTATCCGGGAGTTGTACAACCTCATGGTCTAACGAATAAATACTTGACACCGAAAAGCTTATGCATTACGAACTATACGATCTCGTGCTATGCTTAGGATTGGGTCTTGTCCATCACATCATTCTCCTAATGATGTGATCCCGTTATCACTGATATCACATGTCCATGATCAGGAAACCGTGATCATATGTTGATGAACGAGCTGGTAACTAGAGGCTTACCAGGGACTCCTTGTGGTCTATATATTCAGACATGTATCGCTGTTTCCGTACAATACAATTCAAGCATGAATAACAGACGATTATCATGAACAAGGAAATATAATAATAATACTTTTATTATTGCCTCTAGGGCATATTTCCAACAGACCTTGCATCAAACATGACCCTACCTTCCTATGAGGGTTATGTGGGTGGGAGTAGTTAGGTTGCTTTAATAGTGGCTACGCAAATGGGATGGGTATATCCATGGTGACGGAGGCCGAATACTTTCAAAGGACTTTTCGGAAACCCCGTCGGGTGCCACTTATGCCCGAGGGAGATGGTGAGATGGGTAACAACTTGATACGTCTCAAACGTATCTACTTTTCCAAACACTTTTGCTATTGTTTTGCCCTCATTCTTGCATGATTTGAACTAAACTAACCCGGACTGACGCTGTTTTCAGCAGAGCTGCCTCTATGGTTTTATTGTGTGCAGGAAAATGGATTTATAGGTGTCTCAGAAAATTCCAAAAAAAATCACAGAAAATCCACGCACCCGAAGGGCCATTGTGCCAGAAGTGGGGCCAGAGGGCAGCCAGGGGGGGCCCCAGGCGCCCTGCTGGCGCGGCCCCACCCCTGGACGCGCCAGGAGGCCGCCTGGGAGGGTCCTCCCCCCTCTGGTGCCCTACCTTGGCTCCTATTTATTCCCGTGGCGAGGAAACCCCAGAACAGAAGTCGTTTTTCCAGTTTCCGTCGCGGAGCCGCCGCCACCCTCTATTCTTCTTCGGGAGGGCTAATCTGGAGGCTGATTTGGCCTCCGGAGAGGGGAGATCATCGCCATCGTCATCATCATCACCACTCCATCCTCCCTCCATGACTTCTCCATCCATGTGTGAGTAATTCCCTGCTGTAGGCAAAGGGGATGGTAGGGATTGGATGAGTTAGATCATGTAATAGTTTATCAGATTATTGGGGGCATGTTGCCTATCATCTACTTTGGTGTTTATCATCTTTGCTTCAACTTGTTGCTCTTAATGCTTGTCACTTTGGGCCCGAGTGCCATGTTTTCAGATCTGAACCCTATGTGTTTGCATGAATATATTTGTGTTCTTGGTCCTATTTATGAGTTGTTTGCACCTATTATGGTCCGGAACCGGCGATCCCAAAGGTGACAGCTTGGGACACCAAAGGGGATGGTCCATAATTTGAGGATTCCATGTATCCATTGAGTTTATTGCTTTGTTCTGGTGCTCTTTGACAGGAGCACCTTAATCTCCATAAGTTCCTTTTGGCCCCGTTCTTAGCGGGATGGTAGGACAAAAGATGTTGTGCAAGTTCTTATTGCAAGCACGTACAACTACCTGTGGGATACATGCCTAATGTTTGATATTTGCCTAGATGATCATTACTTTTCTGTGTGCCTTGCCCCAAGTTAGATTCATGATGTATCTCATCCATGCAGCGCCCAACCATCCATCTCCCTAGCCTACAGTGTTTCAATCCTGCTGGTTATTAGTTGTTACTTTTGCTGTTCACTTTTGCTGTCACCACCATCACTATCATATCACCGTTACCACTTATCTTTTGTTGCAAGTAAGTATATTTCAGGTGCGGTTGAATTGACAACTCAACTGTCAAAGCTTATAAATACTCTTTGGCTCCCCGTGTGTCGAATCTATAAATTGGGTTATTCTTACCCGCGAAGACTATCTCGATCCCTTACGGTTGAGGGTTATCAAGTACCGTTTTCTGGCGCCGTTGCCGGGGAGCATAGTAATATTTACAAGTCTACTTGAAGTATCCTACCTGCTGCACTTCATCCGCTATGGGTAAGAAAGGAGACCCCAAGGTTCCGATCTTACAATCCACTACAAGAAGAGGTACTGTTCTGAACACTAGTGCTACACTTGATTCACCTTCTGTTATGAGTAAGTTTGCCTCACCACCACCACATGATGCTTCTACTGAATCTGTTACTATGTCTGATACTTTTGATGATGCTTCTACTACTCTTGATGATATTGGTTCACTTGGTTATGCTCTTGAGAAACAGATCGCTGCTGCAAAAAAAAATCTGGAATTGAAATTCCTGTTACTCGCTACCCTATTGGTGGAACTTATGATTATCCTGATTTGAGTAAACTCAAGGAGAGACTCCTTGATGATGATTACATTATGCTTGATGATGATTTATGCAAGGAACTAACAGAGTTTGCCGACTCTGACCCTGAAGCTATTAAGAAGCTGCTTGAAAAACACACCTTGAAGAACAAGACTGTTCCTGATCCTGAATTTGCTACATCTCCTATATGCATCAATGATCCTGATTATGATTTCTCTGTTGATCTTTCACTTATATCTATGGTTGAAGCTGACCCCTTTTATGGCAGAGAAAATGATGATGCTATTGCACACCTGACCAAACTCACTAAGTTGGGTGGCTTGTTTACCACGAATGAAAAGATACGAAACTTTTATGTGACTAAGCTCCTTCCTTTCTCTTTGAAGGAAGGTGCTAAAACATGGTATGATGCACTACCATGTGGTTCCATTAAGAGTCCTCAAGACTTAGCTCACTCTTTTGTGGATAAGTACTTTCCTGCTCATATGCAACATGCTGCTTTACAAAGAATTTATAACTTCAAATAGTTGCAAGATGGGCACCTCCCTAAAGCTTGGGGGAGGTACTGTAGTCTGATCCAGGCTAGACCAGGACATGGAGTCCCTAAGAATGAATTAATTGATATATTTTCTGCTGGTCTAACTGATGAATCCAGGTCCTATTGGGATAGTTGTGCTGGTTGTGTTTTCAGGAAAAGAACACCGTACGATGCAGAAGAATTGATGGGCAGGATTGCCAAAAACCAAGAAGATTGGTCCGTCCCTGAACCACCTCCACCACCAAAGAAGAGGGGCATGCTTGTTCTAAGCCCCGAAGATATGCAAGAAGCAAGGAAGTCTATTAAAGAGAAGGGTATTAAAACTGAAGACGTGAAGAATCTACCCCCTATTGAGAAGTTGGGTGAGCCTACCACTCACCCTCCTATGGTAGAGGTACACTCTCTTTTAGATTTCAACGCAAGTGACATCCCTCATGGTAAGCCTCCTGATCAATGTTTAGATGAGCTTGATAATTTTATTATGAAGCAAAGTCATTTTAATGAGAGGATACAAAGTCAATTGCATGATAATTCCCTTGCTATCAAAAGTTTGCTTGATGTTCTAGGTAGAACAGTTAATGATGTTAAATGTCTTGTGAAGCATTTTCATATGGTTCAAACTCAGCTTGAACAAATTTCTAATGTGAAAAAAGATTTGCTTGCTAACAATACCAAACAAGATGATTTACAGGCCTTGGGGATTAAGACCCGAGGAGGAACTAGCACTCAAGATCCTCTCTATCTAGAGGGGCATCCGAGGAGAATCGAGCAAGATTCTCAAATGCAGGAATAAGAAATTGTTCGCTCTCCAAAGAAGAAGAAGAAGAAACACAAGGAGGCTGACAATTCCAATGATCCTATTACAAGTGAAGAGCCAGCTGTTGATCCCAACAGTATATCTACCTCCGATGCTGAGACTGAAGATGGTGCCGAACCTGAAGATAAGGATAAGGAGAAGAATGATCCGCCTGAAGTTCGAGAAGAAGAAGCACCTGACAAACGCAAGAAGTACACTAGAGAAGACTTCGTCGCAAGAAGACATGGGAAGAAAAGAGAACCATGGATACAGAAACCCATGCCCTTTCCAGGTAAGTCTCTCAAATCTAAAGAGGAAGAGCATTACAATAAGTTTTGTGAGTGGATGAAACCTCTTTTTCTTCAAATCCCTTTGACTGATGCTATTAAGTTACCTCCCTATTCAAAATATATGAAAGATATTGTTACTAATAAAAGAAAAGTTCCTAATGAAGCAATATCTACTATGATTGCTAACTACTCTTTCAGTGGCAAGATTCCTGAGAAGCTTGGTGATCCAGGTATACCCACCATTCCTTGCTCCATAATGAATAATTATGTCAAAACTGCTTTATGTGATCTTGGAGCAGGAGTGAGTGTTATGCCTTTCTCTCTTTACAAGAGGCTTTGTTTAGAGAAACTAATTCCTACAGATATCTCTCTTCAGATGGCTGACAAGTCAACTGCCGTCCCGATAGGTATTTGTGAGGATGTTCCCGTAGAAGTTGCTAATTGTTTTATCCTTACTGATTTTGTCGTGCTTGACATGCCCGAGGATTGGAGCATGTCCATTATTCTTGGTAGACCTTTTCTTAACACCGCAGGTGCTATTATTGATTGCAATAAAGGAAAGGTTACCTTCAATGTGAATGATAAAGAACACACTGTGTATTTTTCAAAGAAGACCGACAAGAGGCATGGCCTCAACTCTATAGAAAATATAGATACCGTGAAGATTGGAGAATGGGACTGTCCACTACATGTGCACCACAAATACAAAACTATTATGGTGGGGACAATGTCCATTAAAGTAAAGGTGCAATGATCACTTCGTAAGAGGTGGGACTTTTTGCTCTATATATCGCCGGTTTGTTGGTAAGACTTGATCAACCTTACTAGTGAGCATGTTTTATATAGGTAAAAAGTTGAGCTTGTAATGTTTTCATTTGTTTTAGCTTTTGTTCTCCTTGCTGTACCAAGTGTTTGTGTTTTTGAAGCTTCACAATTCTAATCACTGCTTTAAGTTTTCAGAAAGTTTTGCTGCTTTTTGAACTTCGAAAAAATTTCAACAGTGAAGTTTTCAGAAAAATTCCAGAAAAATTAAAATTAAAATTTCCATGCCGGGAGTGACCCAGCTGGCACGGCCTGCCCCTGGCCGCGCCCATAGGGCGCCTGGGGCCCACAGGTCCCGCCTCCAGGTGAGTCTTCTTCCTCTCTCTCTCTCTTTCCCTCCGAAAACACGAGTTCTGCACCTGTTATTGCGTTCTTGCTGTTCTTGGAGGCAATTTTCGATCTCTCTCTACATCCTATCATTCGAGCTGAGATTTTGAACAAAACTCCCTGGTATGTAACTCCTCCACCCCTCCAATTAGATTTTTGGTTGGTGGCTTCATTTGTAAGTATTTAGTAGTTCTTGGTGCTGTGTAGATGAGCTTGCATGCATGTGTAGAAATTTATTTTCCAAGTTTTGATGCAAGTTTATGCCTTAGGTAAGTGAGTTGAGTAGTTTGCCTTAACCCACTTTGTTTAAATCCTTGTTTTTGTAATTTGCCAAAAAATTCATAAATGAGTTTGTTAGGAAGGGCAAAGGGGTGGCTTGAGAAGAAGAAGCCCGCGCGCTCTGATCGAGTTACTAGAGCCCAGCTGCACCCTCGACTGCTAGGGTGAGCTACAATGAAGATCATGTGCCCCTAGAGTTGTTGGAAGACACAAATCCAGCACGTGCGATGATGTTCCCATGTGATGAATTCCTTGAAGCTGCAGGAATTAAGGATGAGTTTTATAATCTTTGTGCTAATGCAGGTCTGACACGGCTCGTCACGTGCCGTGTTGCTCAGTATCAAAAACTCACCTCCGGTTTCATTAACAGTTTTAGATATAACCTTGATACTGGTTCTATTGAGTTTGAAATTTACAATAATCTTTTGACCATGCCCTTGGAAAAGTTTTGTGAAATAATAGGTGTGCCAAACGTTGGGCGGACGGCGAAGATGACCTCTCAGCCCTCCGAGCTGAGAACCGTCTTTTAACTCTCTCTCTGCAGCATGGATACGAGGGATATTCATCGGTCAAAAATCTCCAGCATCTTATTCCCTCACCTCGGGTATTTTGCGTATTATGTTGCTAGAGGGGTGTTAGCTCGTGACAACACGAGCAACATTTCTGCGCCGGATATTGCTATCCTGGCAACCGCCCTCTCAGGGAGGTTTGGTTATAATGTGGGTGCCTTAATTGCTCGACGCCTTGCTATGAACGGTAACAAGGGAGATTTATTTGGTGGCTTTTATGCCAAACTTATCTTAGAGTATCTTAAAGGCACCCCACACCCTGATGATAAGCCTTTTACTTATTTAAGTTTTGATCTTGCTGCTATGAAAAGGCATAAGTTTGTTACCATGACTTCTGAGTTTGGTAACCTTGTTTATATCTTGCGTTTTGGAACTACCGCGGAACGCAAGATCCGTCTACCTGCACCTCTTTTGTTTGATTTTTCTCGCAGGAACGGATGGTCCTTTGATGTTATCCAGTTCAATGAGTTCATGGTCCAGCATCAGTTTCATAACCCCATGGAGGGGGTTGTGCCCGATGAGGAGGAGCACGATGAGTTACCACCTTTTCAGGGGGAGACCGTCACCCAGTTTGGTGAAGGGTCTTCCTCTGTTTGGAGTGCGCACCCTTCTTCGTGGGAGGATCCGAGGACTTCGGTGTACGCGCCGGAATCCTTATACGACCCTTGGACTCACCAGTACCACCCCGGAGCAGGAGGCTCCTGGGGGCAGTAGCTACTACCAACTTAGGCCAAAAGCCTAAGCTTGGGGGAGTACGTGCCCTTCTCACTTTTCCATTGTATTATCCGTTTTATTTTTTTCGCTTTGATCTTTTCGAAGTTTTTGCCCGTTCTTCTTTGTTTCTTTCTTTGCAAAAACAACAAAAAGATTTTCTCTTTCTTTTGCTTTCGTTCAACCTTTGAAAAAACCCAAAAAGATTTCCTTTCTCTCTTTAGTTTGCTTTGTTTTCAGAGTTCAGCTCGAGTCCGTGATGGCATTTAATTATATTTCCTATGTTCGATCGTGCAAGTGACAAGGCAGTAATGACGAAGATCGACGGAAGGGGAGTAACAAGGAAAACCGGTATGGACTCTTCTTGTTTCTACTTTTGTACATATGCCTATACTTATGATCTAGAGACCAGCTTGTAGCGACATAGTGCTATGTTTACAATGCTTTCCCAGTGGTTCATGCTTTCCTTGTGGCTAATCCCAAATAGCTAGAGTATATAATGTGTTATTGAAATGATTTACATGCATTGTATTGTTCGTAGTTTGGTATACTAAGGTGGTATTTCCCTTTGGAGAATTCTTGGATTGACTTGGCACATGTTTACACATGTTTAAGACTAAAAAGTCTGCTTTGCCTTGATGATCTTTGAGTTTCAGAATAGTTATATCACTTTCATGCCCAATTCAATGTTGCTTTGTCACTCTGCATGATTATGACCGTTATTGCTCTCTAGTTGGTCGCTTCCCAGTCTCTTGCTAGCCTTCGCTCGCACTAAGCGGAATTCTGATTGTGCATCCAAATCCTTTCAAACCAGTTATTCCATATGAGTCCACCATACCTTCCTATGTGGTATTTACCGGCCATCCTATCGAAGACTTTCTTGTACCATCTCGAAATTATTCAAATTTACTCCTGTTTTGTGCCTCTATTTTAGCTCATGAGGAAGTAGTAGGTAATTCATGATCTTCTTATGTTGGACATATTTTATCCCGGGATTGCATGTCTAATCTGCAAACCCCTAATACGAGGAGGGACTGGCATGAGTGCGCCCAGCTCACAAAAGATAATCACAACCAACAAACCCTCCTTCACGCTTTGTTTATGAGAAATCAGAAAACTTTGGTAGTGATAAACAAAGGAGATTAAGGGGATGTGATCGTCCCCATCTTGGGAGCCGTTCCTTGAAACATGTCTAGCATAAGAAGTGATTGGGTTGTCTACTAGCATTCGTTGACGAAATATGCACCTCCCAAAATCATTTTTACCTCTGTTTTCAAAACCAAGAGCTCTAGTACATGTTTAGTCTTTGCTTCCAACCACGGGTTTTAACCTCGCCATCAAATTCCACGGTTCGAGAGTCTCCACCTTCTTTCTTCAAAGCACCAACTAGGAGAGCATAATTGTCATTCTGAGTGTAATGTGCATTGTCCCAAAGTATTACATTGTCTTCTGCATGCTTGTGGTATTATTTATTCTGAAATTCTTAGTTCTAGTCTCCTTTAAAACTCTGGAGGAGTTTCTGCATTTATGTTTTGCTTCACTCATGGAGGCTAGCGAGATACCACTCTAGTATGTTCAAGCTATGTGCAATGTAATCTTGTCTTGATTTTCAGTAGCATATTATTTACTTTTAGTTATTTGTGATTGGTCACTTGAAAGAAGGATTGCTTCATGCATTGTCCTCATAGCATTGTTTCAATACTTGCTAGACTCTTTTCGTAGTACATGCTTATATACATCTAATGAAGCAAAAGAGTTTGTCAAAGTTTTCTTTGTCGCGTCCAGTTCATTGAACTCAATTGCTTCAGGACAAGCAATATGCTATGCTTGGAGGAGTTGATACGTCTCAAACGTATCTACTTTTCCAAACACTTTTGCTATTGGTTTGCCCTCATTCTTGCATGATTTGAACTAAACTAACCCGGACTGACGCTGTTTTCAGCAGAGCTGCCTGTATGGTTTATTGTGTGCAGGAAAATGGATTTTTAGGTGTCTCAGAAAATTCCAAGAAAAATCACAGAAAATCCACGCACCCGAAGGGCCATTGTGCCAAAAGTGGGGCCAGAGGGCAGCCAGGGGGCCCCAGGCGCCCTGCTGGCGCGGCCCCACCCCTGGCCGCGCCAGGAGGCCGCCTGGGAGGGTCCTCCCCCCTCTGGTGCCCTACCTTGGCTCCTATTTATTCCCGTCGCGAGGAAACCCCAGAACAGAATTCGTTTTTCCAGTTTCCGTCGCGGAGCCGCCGCCACCCTCTGTTCTTCTTCGGGAGGGCTAATCTGGAGGCTGATTTGGACTCCGGAGAGGGGAGATCGTCGCCATCGTCATCATCATCACCACTCCATCCTCCCTCCATGACTTCTCCTTTCATGTGTGAGTAATTCCCTGCTGTAGGCAAAGGGGATGGTAGGGATTGGATGAGTTAGATCATGTAATAGTTTATCAGATTATTGGGGGCATGTTGCCTATCATCTACTTTGGTGTTTATCATCTTTGCTTCAACTTGTTGCTCTTAATGCTTGTCACTTTGGGCCTGAGTGCCATGTTTTCAGATCTGAACCCTATGTGTATGCATGAATATATTTGTGTTCTTGATCCTATCTATGAGTTGTTTGCACCTATTATGGTCCGGAACCAGCGATCCCAAAGGTGACAGCTTGGGACACCAAAGGGGATGGTCCATAATTTGAGGATTCCATGTATCCATTGAGTTTATTGCTTTGTTCCGGTGATCTTTGACATGAGCACCTTAATCTCCATAAGTTCCTTTTGGCCCCGTTCGTAGCGGGATGGTAGGACAAAAGATGTTGTGCAAGTTCTTATTGCAAGCACGTACAACTACCTGTGGGATACATGCCTAATGTTTGATATTTGCCTAGATGATCATTACTTTTCTGTGTGCCTTGCCGCAAGTTAGATTCATGATGTATCTCATCCATGCAGCGCCCAACCATCCATCTCCCTAGCCTACAGTGTTTCAATCCTGCTGGTTATTAGTTGTTACTTTTGCTGTTCACTTTTGCTGTCACCACCATCACTATCATATCACCGTTACCACTTATCTTTTGTTGCAAGTAAGTATATATCAGGTGCGGTTGAATTGACAACTCAATTGTCAAAGCTTATAAATACTCTTTGGCTCCTCGTGTGTCGAATCTATAAATTGGGTTATTCTTACCACGAAGACTATCTCGATCCCTTACGGTTGAGGGTTATCACCACTTGATGACGAGGTGGTGTACCGCGGCAAGTGTCTGTGATGTTTTGAAAATGGATTTGTTTAAGTTGCGACCGTTATTCCAACCTTACATGCGCAACCACTCTACCCTTATATGGGAAAGGGCATTATTGATTACCTAGGTCGATACTAGCATGGTGCCCGCATTACTAGTGACGGGGGTGACATGAGGTTACTCTTGGGACGGGGTCGCGCTTGGATAGGCGGCCATGACTGTCTTTACAGGGCACCAGACACACCGTTGGTACACCGTGCTTGTGGTATGTGATGAATATGGAGCAAGGCTCCAAAAATCTTGAGATGTGAAATGTGGGGCACGGGGCTGTTACCAATCGAGTGGACTCCATATTTGTGTCGTCTAGGGAAAGATAGTGATCGGGTGCTTACCTCGGGTACTTGAGGTACCGCGGGTCGTGGATGTCACGGAAGTTCCCCGGATCTAGTGGTTAAAGTGTGCAACCTCTGCAGAGTGTAAAACTATTTGAATAGCCGTGTCCACGGTCAAGGACAGTTGGGTAACCGCTCTTGGGCTACGTCCAATGTTTGCGAAACCTGGTGTGTGTGTGGGAGGAAACAACACGGTTCAGTGATATTGATGATGTGATTCTTGAGGAAGTCACAATGAGCTTGAGCATGAGTTGATTACAACTCTTTCGCGATAATGATGTCTGTGACCTCCTGATACTTGTTGCAGACACATGCATGCCAATGATATATGTTGATCATACTTGCATATGAAAAACTAGCTTTCCGCAAAACTGCCAAATTAGAAGTAGAGCCTTGCATAATTATTCTGTCATCACACTTGGGTTGCTTGCGAGTACATTCAAAGTACTCATTGGCTTGCCACTGGTTATTTTATTGGCCAGGCATGAGAGAACAGGATATGATGAAGATTTCTTGGTGACGAGCATGCGAGCTAGGATGCTTCCCAGTCAGAATGCCTGTAGGGTTAAGGCAGATGGCATGGGTCCAAGTTGTTATTGAAGATTTCCGCTGCGATGATATACTCAAGACTTGACCATTATGATCCTATTTGTGTAATACAGTATGTATGGATGTAAGACTCTTGTTATTCAGCTTCTGTGTGTTCAGTGAGCATTGATCTCTTGGATCACTGTACACGTGCATTCGGTGATCTCGACTTATGAGTTGGGGTCCCCACAGAGCTGGTATCAGAGCCATCCTGACTGTAGGAAGCCTTATTTAGCATGGTCGTTAGTTAGGGTAAAACTATTTCCAAAACTATTACTAGTTTTCAAAACTATCTATACTTCTCTTCCCTTCTCAGTTTTTCGAAAACTAGGCTATACCTAATCTCTCCCCCCTTCAAAATTGCTGGTCGTTAGAACCCTTATGCCCCAGACCACTGGATTTTCTGTAATCCTCGTGGGGTGCACCTTGCCAAACACTCACCCACCTCTTCTGCACGCAAGAGTGGCGACACCACGACAAGACGATACCAACAGAAAATCCATCCTCAAGGAATGAGGACATGAAGACCCAGAAGATGATGACACCCTTGACAGTGCCCCAAGAAGATGCAACGTTGGCCTATGATGACCAGGGTATAGGTTATGCAAAATCATGATATGCATCACTAATAGAGTAATCATGTCACTACCGTTGTTGTATCGGCAACCACCGGTGGATGAGAACCTCACCATTTGGTACGCCTCACTATAGTGAGCAGGAAAACGGTTCTCTTCGTCCCCCGCTCTTGGTGTCGATGTTTTCATCAACGAAACCGATATGTTGACCTCTATTATGCCTTGTTATTGTCATTATATACGGATTGCCTACCTGGTACTCCCGACGTCCCAGAAGGCACAAGGGATCGTCATGATTAAAGAGACAAGAAAAGACCAAGCCAACGCCAGCTACAAGGAGGCACCTTCACCACATCACCCCATCAGGCGAGAAGTTGTTGAAGATTCTTCAGGCTTAACCCGGATCATTCATCAAACAACTACAAGGGACATAGCAACACCTGAGGAAGTTCAGAAGACTGCTCGAGGCACAAGTCACGACACTGAGTCTGAGAACCCCTAGGGTAGGATGAGTCGTGTACCCCCTATGCGCAGTCGAGTCCGTATGATGGTTCGAATAGAACCATGATTGTGTGTTGCTTGCTTTTATTTGTTTGTGTTTTGATATAAGTTGCACTTTTGCCCTAGGCAACAAGTGCATGGCTATGTCATCTTCCTTGCCTTGTTTCTTTTGTTTCGGCCTTTTTGCACCTGTTTGTTTGCACCTGCACTTTAGAACCCCCTTTAGGCATTTCCCTCCTCTACGCTACTTTTCTCCTCTCTTCTCTCTCCCCAACTGAAGACCCACAAGACAAGATGCACCAAGGATTCTACCTCGGCAGCCAACTGGCACTGAAGGCTCCTGCCACGACCTCCATGACCAAGTGCAACCCCGTAGAATTATGTTTAACCCTCCAAACCAGTAACCCATTCCTAGACCCTTTGAGACTTCACGAGACACTCCAGCATGAACCCTTAACCATGTGCTTAACCCATAGAATTGCGAGAGAACTTGTTAAGCCTTTGCAACCTTGCACAACACTGGGTTCGTAAAGGAGCTAGTGGACGCAGTGAACGAGCACATTTTCATCCTAATATAGCGCAAGAACTGACGATGCCATAGATAGACCAATTTGGGGATATAAGACAGATGACTTGGTGGCTTTATATCAGTGACTTCGAGGAATTATTTGAGACCTTGATGGATTGTGAGATTTCATATTGGTGGGATCATGACTTTGGGGAAGCATGTAGAAGTACCCGTTGGACATGAGCTTTGGATTTAAGTAGGTGATTCTGGTTGGGTATAGATACTAGATATGTCTGCATGGTTCGGAGTAAATTGGATTTAGACCAATGATCCTGATCATGATACCATGCTTCTCGGTGGATAATAAACTAGGAGATTGGATTATTTGCCGGAGTTGACTTAAGGATCTATATGATCGTGATCTTGGAGTTTACTTGAACCGGATGATGGGAATTTGGTGGGCTTACTATCGTAATGCATAGTCCTTCCAAGTATTTGGGTATTATAGGGACTTGAGATCTTGTGGAACACCGTAGACATCGGATTGTAGATTGCTGGATTATGTGGTGATTGATGGGAATTTTCGGGCTATTGGAGTTGATCTATAGGAAGGAAACAAAATCTTGGAGTGGCATATGACGTGTTTCCTTAGAATAGAGATGCATTATCGTGAGCCTTGCGAGAATAGGTTGAGTGCTTGGATTGTGGGGTTTAATCTAAGCCCAGCAGCATGTATGACCTACCCATGGATTTTAGGGGTAGACATACATATGGATTGGGGATCATAGGCAAGTACAATTTTGTTAGACCGTCTCTTGAGAGTCCTGAGGATATGTATGGCATGAGTGGTGATTGAAGATGGTCTATGAGAGATGATGTTTTTTTGTTCGGAGTACTAGATAGAGCTATTGGCATCTCAGAAACTGTGTTTAAGGATAAGATAATAAACGTTCACTCACTCACTAGAATCCTTGAAACCCTTATGCCCCACCAAGCCACAACCTGGTCAGATTTTGACCACGGGCCTTCGCCCTAAGTCGGGAAGACCTTGCAAATACTCAGCGGAGACCACCACCAATACCCCAGCCTACCTTACGTACCCCCCCCATAGACCTCATGGAGTAATTGGACAAGTTGGGTAACATCATTATTTGATGGCCTACTTGTCTGCCCGAAGACAAAAGAAGAGACGGACAGCTGGGTAGAAGACATTTGAAGACCGCCCTGTCAAGAAGGAAGATCTACACCGACCACCGTCATCAAGAAGTGAAATCCAGCATCCAAGACCGGGTGTATCTGCAACCCACTCCTCTCGAAGGGACCGAGCATTTCCGTGTCGAAGGAACGCTCACACCGAGATTTATCGACCTTTCTTCAAGGCCACTGCAAGACAAATAGTAGACGGCTCCCAGCTAGATTTACCACCTGAGATACCCACCGTACACCGAATATTCCACGAGTCCCCACTCTGGAAGTACTTCTTACTTCCTAGCTAGCCCGGTGCTCGCAAAGACATCAATCACCGAGCCTTTGACATCCAACTCAACCTAACCTACGCAAGAGACCCCCTCAGCAACCTCCATCAAGGAAGGCAGCAAGCGAGAAGCCACACCACCAAGTACTTCAAGAATCCATGGAGCACCAGTCGGAAGCAGAACCAACAAGAAGAAGTGAAGACTACCGCGTATCCAAGACTCCGTATTCCTTTCCACGCCTAGTCTGGGAATCTCGGGGACGAGATTCTTGTAAGGGGGGTAGGTTCGTCACACCGTGATTTTCATGTCACATTGCTTAAGCTAATTACCATTTAAAAAATGTGGATTTACAAAAAAACTATTGAGTGTTTTTGGCTTTGCATGATTGATTTTCTGTCTGTTGTTTGCTAGTGCTCTAAAAATCAAATAAATCCTCCAACTCTTATACTTCATCTCCTTGATCCAAAACCTTTTTCCCAATGATCATGCCATGTGTATAGACCAGTATAGAATTTTCTTATAAAAATATTTTGGCCAAATAGTATTTTCTAAAACTAGTTTTCCAAAAACACCTGAATTGAGGTTTGCACTGCAAGTACCTTATTTAGGGTGAAAAATCTTTCAAAAATTATATTTGAATCCTATTAGGTATAGGACTCCCAGAAACCACAAAAAATTAATTTTAAAAGTTATTTTTATATTTTATTTAAAAGCTTTTTCTGAAGGCCAGAAATGGTCTTTAATAGGGAAAAATTATTTAACTGTTTCAAAAATATTTGCCAAAATTCAGGGAAACTCATAGGACATATATTGTCCATATATAAGAGTTTCAACACATGGTCATGTTCAAAATATTGGACAAATCCTTCCAAAACCCTTTCTGGATATTTCAAGCTTTTGAAATATTTACAAAGGAAATATTCTCCAAAAATTCCAGGGAAATTCTATCATGTCATATATGACATATTTGATGGTCTTGCAAAGCCTCATGCCTTGAAGATCAAGGAAACATCATCCAATCCCCTCAAAACCATTTATGTCCAATTTGAAGTTTGAGCAACTTTACATTGCCAAACCTGTCCAAATGCTCTCAAACTTGGTGCACATGCTAAAATGATGTAATTATGCATCTATGCCAAATGGAACAACTTTTGGAGAAGCATAACTTGATCTAAGTGCCCCAAAACCATTTCTGATCAAATTCAAATTTGAACAACTCTACATTGTCAACTTTCTACCTGGGGCTTCAAACTTTGTGAGCATGATCATAACCCCAAATGATGATACTACACCAAGTGGTGCATCAAGGGGAGATGATTAGCTTAACTCAAACAAGGTGAAACCATTTCTGTTGATTTCTAGGGTTCACCAAAGTTACATTGGCAACTTTGGCCAAATGAGCTCAAATTTGGTGGAAGGGCTTAAATGTATGTGACATTCCATCCTGTTAAGTCCCATGCCAATTGGAGGTCAATTGCTTTCCCAAAACATGATCAAAGACCTTCTGCCAATTTACCAAAACCCTTGTTTTGACCACTTTTACTATTCCCCTTCACCTAAAATTCTTACCACAGCTTCTCCTAGTCCTATTCTACCTCCAGTAACTCTCCCCTGCCTCAGCTCAATCATTGGAGGGGGTAAAACCCCAATTTACTCTTCTGGACAGCAGTTTTCACCTCCTCCTTCACCTCCCTCCTCATTCCAGTGGCTCCCTAGAGCACCCAGGGCCATCACTCAATTGTTTACTACCCCCTCGACCCCCCAGACAGCTTTGGGCATGATGGACGCGTCCTGAGCAGCGAGGGCACGGCCATGCCGGCCAAACGGGTGCTCTGGAGCGCGCTAAAGTGCCCTGGCGCACTGTAGCCGCCCCCAATCACCGGCCCCGACCACCTAGGGCCTCCCCCCTCGTGTCCCCCGAGGCTGCCTCGGCGTCCGGGACACGCTGAGTGGTCGGCCCCCTCCTCTCTCCTCCTCTATCACCCCTGCTCGCACGCACACCGGCCGACCCCGAGCTCCAGTGAGCGAGCTCACACGCGCGACTCCTCTGACCGTTTCCCCGCTCCCTTTCTTCTTTCCCTTGTCCTAGACCATGCCCACAAACACCCTGGACAAGGGCTTGTGTGCCAATTCCATCCCCTGGCACTGCCATGGCCATGGCCGTGGATGCCACCCATGATGCACCGAAGCCTCGCCACATAAGGCCATATCGAGCCTCCCTCTCTATGCCCTGGACTCCCTCTCCCTCTCCTGATCCTCTTGGACCGTCCCACTCCTCCTTCCGTGCCCTCCATCCATCACTACGGCCGGAGCAGAGCCGCCGGCCGCCGCCTAAATTCGCGGGCCTCGACCTTCCTCTCCTCCCCCTGAGCATCCCCGCACCCTTTCATCACCACCGCCAACTCACCCCAGGCTCCATTCCCTCCTCCTCGTGTTCTCCTCGCCGTGTTTAACATCACCATCGCCACCGTCCGCCGCGGCCGATGCGCTGCTCGAGTCCGGCCACCCCAGCGGTCGTGGCGCACCTCTACGGGTGCGACACACCATCCTGAGCACGTCGGTGTGCTGGGCGTCGACGGAGGTGGTCGGTGCCGCCGGGGAGAGCACCGGCACCGCTCGGCCGTACCTCCCCTGTTCCCCGTCGTACCGTGTGGGAGGAAGAAGACGGCCTGCCGCTGGGGGCCCGCGCGTCAGCGATCCAGTGGGCGGGCCCCTCCGTTTAAGTGGAAACGGGTCTGGCCTCGGCCGCCTTCCCCGCGCGGAAACGCCTTTCCTGGCGGGCGCCTTCGACGTGGCCAGGTTCCCTGCGCGCTGCTGTGCAGTTGGGCCGGCCCAGAGCGCTGCGGCGCTATACTGCGCCAAAACGCAGTATAGGTATAAAACCCCTCCCCTTTTCCCTTTTTCTTTTTTCTGTAAACTTCATAAATGCTTAAACAATTCATTTGAACTCCAAATTTGGTGATTCAAATTTCCAGTGACTCCATAAATCATGCTCTATCACATGGTGCAACATGCACATTTTTCCAGGAACATTTCCTTCACAAATAATTATCAAATGCCATTATTTCATTTTCTGTGATGAACTTTAGAAATTCACAGAGAGCTCAAATTTGATCCAAATGCAGTGATTCAAATTCCTAGGTGCTTGTCATATCCAAACTTAGTTTTGGAACATTTTTATTAATACTTTCTGTGCCCCACCAAATAATGAGCCATTTCTTCATATTTATCAACTTTGCAAAATCCTAGGAAATTCATTTGAATTCCAAATCCAGTGAAACCAACTCCTAGATGCTTCTAAAATCATGACTTGTTGATGGGTGCCTTTGCTCATCATTCAAGAATATATTTCTGTACACTTCTTTTAAATCCATAGAACCCTTGGTTCTATCATATTGAAATGTGCCAAACCATCCATTGATCATACCCCAATGAAACCACCTTGGTTATTTTTCATATGACCAGAGGTATCCTAGAAAAGTCCAACTCCTATTTTTAGAGCACTTTTATTTTTGCCTTGTTGTGTTGCTTATTATGATTGTTTCCATCGTTAGTTGACGAAATAAACGGAGTACTCGGAGATGGACCAGAAGGTTGGAAGACTCGGAAGGACAAGGCAAGCAGCCCTTTGACCATGTTCGAGAAACCTTTTTATGCATGTCTCATAGCACCTTATTATCAATGCATCGGAATCATGTAGAAGAGGTGACCACTTTGGTTGGTGCCTTTGTTACTTTGCTATTGAACTTGCATCAAACATGACCCTGCCTTCCTATGAGGGTTATGTGGGTGGGAGTAGTTAGGTTGCTTTAATAGTGGCTACGCAAATGGGATGGGTATATGCATGGTGACGGAGGCCGAATACTTTCAAAGGACTTTTCGGAAACCTCGTCGGGTGCCACTTATGCCCGAGGGAGATGGTGAGATGGGTAACCACTTGATGATGAGGTGGTGTACCGAGGCAAGTGTGTGCGATGTTTTGAAAACGGATTGGTTTAAGTTGCGACCGTTATTCCAACCTTACATGCGCAACCACTCTACCCTTATATGGGAAAGGGCATTATTGATTACCTAGGTCGATACTAGCATGGTGCCCGCATTACTAGTGATGGGGGTGACATGAGGTCACTCTTGGGACGGGGTCGCGCTTGGATAGGCGGCCATGGCTGTGTTTACAGGGCATCGGACACACCGTTGGTACCCCGTGCTTGTGGTATGTGATGAATATGGAGCGAGGCTCCAAAACTCTTGAGATGTGAAATGTGGGGCACGGGGCTGTTACCAATCGAGTGGACTCCATATTAGTGTCGTCTAGGGAAAGATAGTGATCGGGTGCTTACCCCGGGTACTTGAGGTACCGCGGGTCGTGGATGTCACGGAAGTTCCCCAGATCTAGTGGGTAAAGTGTGCAACCTCTGCAGAGTGTAAAACTATTCGAATAGCCGTGTCCACGGTCAAGGACAGTTGGGTAACCGCTCTTGGGCTACGTCCAATGTTTGCGAAACCTGGTGTGTGTGTGGGAGGAAACAACACGGTTCAGTGATATTGATGATGTGATTCTTGAGGAAGTCACAATGAGCTTGAGCATGAGTTGATTACAACTCTTTCGCGATAATGATGTTTGTGACCTCCTGATACTTGTTGCAGACACATGCATGCCCATGATATATGTTGATCATACTTGCATATGAAAAACTAGCTTTCCGCAAAACTGCCAATTTAGCATTAGAGCCTTGCATAATTATTCTGTCATCACACTTGGGTTGCTTGTGAGTACATTCAAAGTATTCATTGGCTTGCCACTGGTTATTTTATTGGCCAGGCATGAGAGAACATGATATGATGAAGATTTCTTGGTGACGAGCATGCGAGCTAGGACGCTTCCCAGTCAGAATGCCTGTAGGGTTAAGGCAGATGGCATGGGTCCAAGTTGTTATTGAAGATTTCCGCTGCGATGATATACTCAAGACTTGACCATTATGGTCCTATTTGTGTAATACGGTATGTATGGATGTAAGACTCTTGTTATTCAGCTTCCGTGTGTTCAGTGAGCATTGATCTCTGGGATCACTGTACACGTGCATTCGGTGATCTCGACTTATGAGTCGGGGTCCCCACACGGATATTAACAAATTCCCATCTGCCACATAACCGCGGGCACGGCTTTCGAAAGTTCATAACCCTGCAGGGGTGTTCCAACTTGGCCCATGACAAGCCCACGATCCGCGGAGTCGCAACTCCAAGGTGGGAAGGCCCGAGTATCCTCAGAATCCCGTGCTCAAGATACTCCGACTAAGGTAAGGCTAATCCAGCAAATCCTCCCGGCGTGCCGACACCCTGACAATAGCCGCGCGTATCTAGTCTCAGGCCACGACCGGATGAGCGCTACGTACAGATACCGAAGACCCCAGCGAACTGGGTGGCACCGCAAGTGGCTCTAGTTTGGACCAACACTCAAATCGAGCACTGGCCCAGGGGGGTTGATTAATTAATCCTCGGGTTAATTTCTCCCTCGGTAAGTTTTTAGTTGTTTAGGAAAATAGTACCAAAGTTGGGACTTGCTGGAAAAGACTTAGCACTTAGCGGTTTATCGAGGGGGTCCCATAACCCCAACCGTGTGAGGAACGCATAATCAGGGAACATAACACCGGTTTATACGGTTCCTAGGGAGGCATGAGTGGAACAAATCACCAAGCAAAAGGCTTAGCCTTCCACCCATTACCAATATATAGATGATTTCATTAAGAGTTAATATAGTGTGATATCCCAACACGCTTCAACAAGAAGCAAGAATCTTCAATCATCTCCTGCAACTAGCAATGCTATAAGAGGGGCTGAGCGAAGCTTACTTAGCCAATCAAACGTTTGCATAGGTAGGGTGGTTAGACAGGTTCATGGTTACAATAGGAGGCTGACAGGAAAACATGGGCATCGAGGCAAAAGCTATAGAGCGAGACTTCTAGCAATAGGCAAAGATAGTAATGATATCCGGGTCAGGTCATCTTGCCTGTTAGATCGTTGATGGGATCGTAAGAGAGCTCCTCGTTCTCAACCTCGGTAGTAACCTCGTTCTCGTACTCGGTCTCAGCTTCCGGCTCTACTCAACACAAAACACAACGAGGCACGAAATCAACAAGATGCACTGCACAAAACTACTGGATGCATGGCTGATGCACTATGGAAGCACTACAGATGCACTTAGGAAGCACAGAAAGTCTACATAGGAAGCACAGAGTTACAGCACAAGGAGCATGACAATGTGCATCAAGAAAAATACTTCAAATCATGATAACAATAGGATATTATGAATCTACATGCAAAAACACACAAGTTACATATAGGACTTGCTCAAAACGGAGCAACGGGCTAAAAGATACACCCAAAACGATAAACATGCACAAGCTGAAAATAACAGCCACATAGCAACTTCGGAGCAAGAAATAAATAGTCTACAGCACTCAAACATCATGGCAAGGAGCATGAACATAAAGTAGACATATCCTACATCAAACAATTCCATTGGAGCATCTCCAAAAGAGGCATGGATCAATAGCAACAAGTTATGACATATTGAACTTGACAACAAAATCCTGACAACAGTAATTTATAGCAACTTGGGAGCAAGAATTAAATATGCTACAGCCACCCAAATAAGCATGTGAGAACATGAATGGATAGCCAACAACTTATACAACAAGGAATCATCAAGAGTCACCCCAAAATTATCATGGATTTGCCTAGAACAACAAGCAAACATGGCATCTGGAAATTACAGATTCCAGACTTAGTGAAATTTCACTAAGTGTTAAAACAGCAGTAACATCATGGCATCTTTGTGAGCAAGTTTAAGTCACCTCAAAGCATAACAAGACAAGTGGTTTGCACCATAGCAAATTACACATGATGGGGAGTCCAAAACATCTAAGCATGCATCAAGGGGACAACCACATCAATAGCAACGAGCTCCTCAACTAGGCATCTCGTAACAAGTTTAACAACATAACAGCCACATGCTCTTTTGCAAAGGAGATAAACATGGCAAGATGAAATCTATCATGCAAGCTAAAGCATCCAACATGTAGAGAATTTCAAGATGAACATGTGGACATATCATTTGCTTCATTTGGATAAACATGCAACAAGTTATCACATTGCAAACATGGCATGAAAACAACTAATAGCAGCAGTTTGTAACAAGTAGCACTCTTCTCATGAAGATTAAGACATCTAGATGACCTCAAACATGCATGGCACAATGGAATAAAACATAGAGCATATCACCACAAACATTTTGACATATCATATGTTCAAATCGGACCTGCACAGTAAAAGTTATCCACAAAACAAATATGCATCAGACAATAGAAAACTAGGGACTTAGTGAAATTAGAAGCAACCTCAGGGTCAAAGTCAACGGGCGCGGTCAACAGATCCAGTGCGGGTCGGGCCGAAGCGGGTGGCGGATCCTCGCGGGCTAACGGGCTACCGGGTCCCGGCCCGCTAGGGTTTCGGCCCCGAAAGGCAGATCTGGATCGGGCTCCTCCCGATCCTCTTGGAACGGCGGCGGCGGCTGGATCGGAAGCACGGCGCGGCAGCTTCGGAAGCATGGCACGACGACTTCGGAAGCACGGCTCGGCGACTTCGGAAGCACGGCTCAGCGGCGAGGTCGGAAGCGCGGCGGCAAAGAGTCGGAAGCACGGCGGCGAAGAGTCGG
>LR738715.1:590259963-590303913 GCA_902687465.1 Secale cereale
CGAGTCGGAAGCACAGGTGCAGCGAGGTTGAAGACGAGGTCGGAAGCACGGCGGCGAAGAGTCGGAAGCACAGGTGCAGTGAGGTTGAAGACGAGGTCGGAAGCATGGCGGCGAAGAGTCGGAAGCACGGCGGCGACGAGTCGGAAGCACAGCGCGGTAGAGGTGGAAACATTAGGGTTTCAGACGCAAAAATTGGATGGGGTGGACGTTTATATAGGCACAAGGAGCTAGGGTTGTCCAAATGAGGGGAGGTTTTCGGCCACGAGATCACAATTGGATGGCCTAGATGATGGGAAGGGTTTGAGTTGGATTGGTGGGCTGTTGGAGGGGTGTCTTGGGCCTCAAAGAGGAGGTACTTTCAGCCCACGAGAATAACTGTTGGAGCATCAAACGAACTCCAAACACGACGAGATTTGACAGGCGGGTTACACATATCAAAACAACATCGCACGACAAGTCTCACGCCAAACTGGATACGTTACACGGCCAAACACAAAAGTAGGTCTCGGAGATGCCACGGACACGTGTGAGAGCTCCGGAACTCGAAACGAACAACGGGAAGGACGAGTGGGACCGGAAGCAAACGACAACACAAATGCAATGCAATGCACATGACTACTTGACATGGATGGATGCACACACGCACACGACAAAAATGACGAAAAAACCCGAAAAGACGAAGAACCCGGAATGAAACTGATGAAGCCAAAGTTGTATATTGCCAAAAAGGGAAAGTATTACATCCGGGGCATTACATCAACACTCAAATTTCAACGGTGCTTTATTACAGATACTACCATCCACATAGTTTGGTATGGTTAAGCATTCACTCTATCTTTATTCCTTTGTCCTAGCTGAGGATGCTTCAGTCCCACTGGAATTGTGCAATGTGATTCTTAAAATCATCGATCTTTTGATTCATCCTAGTGGTCGTGTGCTTCATCTCCATCATCTCTGCATGCTCTCTACTCAGGCATTCCTGAGTGTGATGACGTCTTGCTTCAAGTATTTCTCCAATCTGATGTATGGCATCCATTGCAGCTTCACGAACAGAGTCAAAGAATGTTGTTCGTGGTACTCGAGAGATGAAAAGGTATTGTCCCATAGTTTTTGGGCAAACTCCTTTCACACGGTGGAGGTGTACCTCCATGTACCAAAGTTCATCTCCATTCTCCATGAAGGGATAACCCTTGTAGACTGCATCTCCTTCAAGGTGAATATGCTTCATCATGTGTGACACCCCGAGACCGATGCGCCAGGTGTCAGCCAGTTATTCGTCGCCGTTGCCATGTCATCTGCTTGCGTGTTGCATCCTGCCATGACATCATGTGTGTTGCATCAGCATGTTTTCAAAACTTGCATCCGTCCGAGTTCGCCCGTCCTTTCCGTTGTCCGTTCTGATCCCAGACACACATGCACGCGCCCGCGGCGTCTCCGAATATTTATTTTATGAGTGGCCGGAAAATGTTCTCGGAATGGGATGAAACTTGGCGTGTGGTCTTATTATAGTATAGACAGACCGCCTGCCAATTTTCATCACATTCGGAGTTCGTTTGATAGCCTAACGGATATATATAGCGGCACTAGTAGCCAGATAAACGTCGGACGTTTTCGGTGTCCGAAAACCGCCGTCGGGCCTCTCTCTCTCCTCTCCTCACAGCCCACTAACCAGTCCACTAGCCTACCTACCTACCCCTCCGCTCCGGAGCCGTTGGATCGAGATCCGAGGCTCCGAAACGGCCTCAAAACAACCCCAAACCCTAATCCTAGGCCCCTGCCCATTTAAGTAGCTCCCCCTTGCCATTTTAAGCCCCCTAACCCTATCCCCTACCTCCAGCCGCCGCCCAGCCTTGTTTTCCGCGCCGGCCCGTTCCCTGGCCGCCACATGTCACCGGCCAGCCGGCAGCCACCGCGCCGCCGTCACTTGGCGCCACCTGACTGGCCAGCCGCCACCCAGGCGCCTCCCTTCTCCAATCCCGCGGTGCCACTTGGCAAAGCCGCGTCGCCCCCGCACCCCCACTCGCTCCTGCCCCGCCGCCGGCCCGCCAGGCCTGGGCCAGGCCCGCTCTGCCGCCCGACCGGGACCGACCGCTCCACCGCCCCGCTCCACCGCCCGCTTCCTCCCGCTCTAGCCTCGGGCCCCCGCCTAGCGCCGCCACCTCGCCGTTGCTCCGGCCGACAGTGGCAAGCCGCCGGAGCAACTCCCCTTGCCGCCATCGTCACCAACGCCGACCCCACCGCCCCTGTCCTCGCCAAGCTCCGCCGCTCGCCAAGTGCTCGAGCCCCGCGCCTCCTCGCCAGCGACCAGGGCTCGCCGCCGGCCTCCTGTGCCCCGCCTCCGGCCAGGTCTAGCGCCCATGGCCGGCTCCGCCTCCCTATCGCGCACCCTCCTCGTCCCGCGACCGCTCCGGGACGGATCCGGCAAGATCCGGCCAGAGGGGCACTCCGCCGCCGCGGATCCGTCGATCCCCGTCGCCGCCGGTGGCCGGCAACCGCCGCTGACCTCTGCCCGAGCCAGAGATGTCCGGGTGGCGATGGACATGTCCACCCTCCGCCTCTCCTGTGTGGATGACCAGTGGCCCGGGTGCGAAGTCGACGGTCGTGTCCGTGCGGACCGGACACATCCGTCCCCCCGAGGTTGTTTTTTTCCCTCTAAGTCCCTAGTTTCTTTAATTTTGTTGCATACTTTGCATGGCTGTAACTTGTTATGTGTATGTCCAAATTCAGTGAATAATATGTCAAAATGATCATTGTAATATGCTCTTCATTTTGTTCCAGTGTGGCATGCTTGTTTGAGTTCATCTTGATGCCCTAATCATTGTTGCAAGAGTGCTATAAGTTTAAAACTGCTGTTACTTGTAATTTTGTTAGCATGTTTGAGATGTGATAACTTTGTGCATGTTTATCCAAATGGAGTGTGTGATATGTCAAAATGTTCATTGTGATGTGCTCTACATGTTGGTTGCTGTAGCATTCATGTTAGGTGCCATATTACCATGTTAATCTCTATTGCAAAAGTGCATGAGGCTTTTAAGAGCTGAAACTTGTTATGATATGCTGATTTGACTTGCTCTTTGCTATTGGTGTGTTTGTCTTCATGCCACATGTCTAGATGTTTTAGAAGCACAATCATATGGTCTTTGCTGTGGTGCCATCCACTTTCCATGTTATGCCTTGAGGTGACTTAAACAAGCTTGTAAACATGCCATGCCAATGTTGCTGTTTTATACTTTGTAAAAAAACTGCCAAGTCTGGAATCTGTTAAACCTGATGCTATGTTTGCTTGATGCCTCACTAAAATCCATGCTTGTTTTGGGTTGTCCAATGATCATGTCTTGTTGTCCATGTTATGCTCTATCCATCCATGCCTTAGTTTCACATATAGCCTATTGTAGCTTATTTATTTCTTGCTCTCAAGTTGCTATAAATTTACCTGTCAGCCTGTTGTCATCATGATCAATTTGGTGAAGCTTGTTGTTATTGATCCATGCCTCCTATGGAGTTGTTTGTTGTATGCTATGTCTATTACATGTCCATGATCTTTATATAATTAGTAGAGTTGATATGCTTGTTGTTTTGTGCCTCCAAAGGCAGCATCATGATGTTGTTTTGCTTTCCCAGATTTTGACTAAGTCTCGATAATTTTATTGCAACTTGCCATGCTTGGTTAATTGAGTTCCAGTAAGTTTTTGGGTGTGTTCTAAGTTCATGCTTGTTAAGTTTCATGTATATTTCACATTCATGCCTCTTGTTATCATGTTTGAGTGTTGTAGCTTATTTATACCTTGTGTCAAAGTTGTTATGTTGCTGTTTTTGACAGCTTGTTGTTATATCTTGTTTCATGTGTATGTGTTGAACCGTTGCTCCGTTTTGGGTGTGCCCTATATGAAACTTGTGTGTTTTTGCATGTAGAAGCATAATATCATGTTGTTTTCATGTTTTGAGAGTGTTTGCTTGATCTTTGGGTGCATCTTGCATCGTTGCCATGCTTGACTTGTTTTGCTCATTTCTTCTAGGCCGTAGCTCCGAATTAAACAAACTTTATATGTAACTTGACTAGAATTTTGAGTAGATCATCATGGTGCATGTTAAATTGCTGTTTAACAACTTGACATAAGGTTTGTTCAGATCTGGACCAATTTCAAAATTTGCATATGAGGACTTACCGGATTTGTTATATGTTGATTCCGGCCTCATTTAAACTTGTTGGGTGATGTTATTCTTGTATGCATCATCCCTTGACATGTATTGCATCATATAGACTTGTCTTGCATCATACTTGGTTGAGCATCTTGTCGTGTTCTTGAGTGGAGTGTTTACCTTATTGTGTGATTTCTTCTCCCTAGTTCTTTTCCGTTGCGATCGGGAGGATTCGTTCGTCTACACGTGGTTCGTCTTTGAGGCTTCTTCTTCGTCTTCTTCATGGATCCGTTCTTCTTCCTTGCGGGATCTCAGGCAAGATGACCATCACCTTGGATACCTTTACTATCATTGACATGCTAGCTGTCTCGATGCTATCGCTATATGTCACGCTACCCATCTTTTATTTGCCAGCCCCTCTCCTTGTTGCCATGAAACCTCTAACCTTTGACACCTTCCTAGCAAACCGTTGTTTGGCTATGTTACCCGCTTGCTCAGCCCCTCTTATAGCGTTGTTAGTTGTAGAAGATCGTTCAATGTTGGAACTTGTTGTTTGAATATCACAATATCTACTATTATTATTAACACACCTATATACTCCCTCCGTTCCTAAATATAAGTCTTTGTAGAGATTCCACTGTAAATCATATACGGATGTATATAGATGCATTTTAGAGTATAGGTTCACTCATTTTGCTACGTATGTGGTCCATAGTGGAATCTCTCCAAAGACTTATATTTAGGAACGGAGGAAGTACTTGGCAATAGGTGGAAGGCTTGGCCTTTTGCTCGGTGTTTTGTTCCACTCATACCACCTTAGGAGCCGATAAATTGGCGTTATGTTCCTTGATTTTGCGTTCCTTACACGGTTGGGTATGTGGGGACCCCTTGACAGTTTGTCTTTGAATAAAACTCCTCCAGCAAGGCCCCACATTTGTTTTAATTTGCAACATAATAATAACTTAATTAATTAATTAAATTGCATAGGGGGTCGCGCCCTCGAGGATTCTTTCTACATAGCAGGGGGACCAGTGTTGATGGTGTTGGTCCCAAACGGGCAGCCTGCGGGGCCACCTGGGGGAAACCCGAGGGCTGGTTTTACTCGTAGCATGTCCCATCCGGACGTTGCCTGAGACAAGATACGCGCGGCTACTATCAGGGTGTCGGCATGCCGGGAGGTCTTGCTGGATTTGTTTTACCATTGTTGAAATGTCTTGTGCATCGGGAATTCCGAGTCTGATCAGGCCTTCCCTAAGATAAGGGGTAATATTATTATTATCTCTGCTGATGGTGAGAGCTTGTGATGGGCTAAGTTGGGACACCCCTGCGGGGTTATGATCTTTCGAAAGCCGTGCCCACGGTTATGTGGCAGATTGGAATTTGTTAATGTCCAGTTGTATTAAACTTGTCAGAGGATCCAGAGTAAAACACACAACCGTGTGAGTAACCGTGATTGTCTCTTTTCACTTTGAGAAGAGAACACGGTGGGGTTATGTTTGACTCGTAGGTAGTTCAAGATCTTTAGCGATCACTACTAATTTGCGGCTGTTTGCATAGATTCTCATCTTATTCTTGTACTCGTAAGTTAGCCACCATATATTGCTTAGCCGCTGCTGCAACCTCACCACTTTACCTCTTCCTACCCATTAAGCTTTGCTAGTCTTGTTACCCATGGTTATGGGATTGCTGAGTCCTCGTGGCTCACAGATACTACAACAACAGTTGCAGGTGCAGGTTTCCGATGACTTGACGTGAGAGCGATGTCCTTTGTGTTGGAGTTCTTTCTTCTTCTTCTTCAGTCTTGGGTTAGGTTCCTGGTCGGCAGCCTGGGATAGCAGATGGATGTCGTGTGCTTTTCATGTTTGCATCCGTAGTCGGAAGCCTTGTATTGATGTTGTATTCATGAGACTTGTATGAATTGTTGTATCCCCATGTATGTATGTAATGGTATGATGTAATGATATCCATCTTGCTAAGCGCCCGAAATGCGGTTGTGCCCCAATCACGTAAGTGTCACATGATCGGGATAGAATCGCATCTTGGGCCTGACATCATGTCCTTCAGGATTCTTGGGTAGTCCTGATCGCTAGTCAGGGCCATGATCGTTTCCGGGCCTTTGAGAAAAGACTTGTAAAGGGTTGTCATTTGTAGGTAATAGACAGAAGGGGTACTCAGGACAATGTATGCATTTCCTTGAGTGCGGTTGTTTGTCCGAGAAAGGTTTGGTGTCAGTTGGTCCATGGGCTCTAGGTTTTAGTCTGGGTGGGATCGCAAGAGAGGCACTCACAACATCCAAGAACTCATAACATTTCATATGAGATTCCAAACATCTCAACTTCTATTGCTTCACAAACTATTATGATGTTCTTTCCATAACTCAACTCAACATCGTAATAAAAGTGTTTTCCACATCTAGCTACATGCTTCATTCTAATATCCAGATCTCAACTACTATGCTCAATCTTTCCTCGGGTCTGAACCTTTTCTGGCAAAATACTCTACTTCCTTGCAGCGTAAACAAATGACATCCGACAATTCTAAGGACTTCATGGTGACTATCATGGTTCACTAGGTTCTTCGGCTTCCTTGTTGGGCAATTACTAGCATAATGACCTAAATCCTTGCACCTGTAACATGTGATGTGGCTCAGGTCCTTTTACGCAAAAATTGGGTTGTTCTGGGGACACATGCTCTTTCTCTTCCTCGACTTATTCGTTCCTATCAAAGCTTCTATATTTTGTGGATCAAACTCCACCTCTTCTGTCGGGAAGTCTCCCAGATACTCATGGCTTTCCTTCATGCAATTGAAAAATGTCCTTCTTCTCCACATGAATAGCAAGAACGGGAGTAAAATCTGTTTAGGTCTTCTCCATCAGGGTGGTCAATATCTTCGTCCATCGCGGATACCTTTGAAATTTCCTCCAGGGCTTCTTTCATGGCTTCTTCCTTCTGCTGGATAGTTCGTTGTACCATGGGGTAAATGTGAGACTGAACAGGGTAGTGGGTAGTCCCTTCGCACAAGAAACAAGTAATCTTCCTAGTTGGGCATTCTTCAGCTGGGTGACTTTCTTCACAATGAGGGCATGTATCCTTCTGCTCCTCCTAGGTGTGTCATATTTCTCCCCAAATCCTGCAAGCACATGGTTTCTTCCTCAGGTTGTCACCATGCTTTCGGATGAGACGGGATTTTAACAGAGTCTTCTTGAATTCCTCCCAACTTATTGCTCCACTACATCCTTGTATGGCATGATGCATTTTCCACCATGCTGCAACACTTTTTCTGAAGTACTGAAGAGCGTATTGAAGCTCAGACTTTCTTGCAATCAAATTTTTCCTGAAGTGATCCTCAATGTTTTGTATCCATAGCTCTGCCTCCAGCTGGGTCATCGGTCCAGAGAATACAAGTCTATCTTCTTTCGTCCTCTATTGGCTCCAAGGGTTTTGGGATGAGATTCGAGAGGTGGAGATAGATACACTCAATACAAACAATAGTTTTGAAGAGACGGGTTTTATTTTGTGGCCGTCAGGAAAACATCAAACAAATGACGGCTCACAATCGTCGCATCTAACGTAAGTACATAACAGGGGCTTGGTCTGCTAAAGTCGATATCTCTTCAAGGTCGTCAACTGTTCAAAACTTCGGAGTATCCACTGTTGTAGCTTCAACACTTCTAGTGCATGGTGAATTCCCCTTTACTCTGAAGTGGTCCAAATGGGAAAAGGGCATTGTCTAACTATTTAGGGTAAAAGGGAAGATTTGACAAAGCTCGGAAAAGAAGAGAGGTAAAGAATCTTTTTGAAAACAAAGTATTAGAGAAATCCTTTCCTATGGGCTGACCAGTTTCTAGGGTCACGTCCTACAGTCAACATGTGCTCTGATACCATCTTGTAGCGACCCGACCCGAATGAATCAAGTATCTGTGCTTAAGTGTCATCCCTGGATCGATATGCTGACACACACAGTACTCGAGGATTTATAACAGAGGTAAATCACATGTATAGATTAACATAAATACTATTACCTCAATCCAAAATAGCGGAAGTAAGAACAAAGTTGTGGATTCCCATCAACACCAATGGCAAAGTTGAGTGTATACATCGCAACCCTAACGTAACACTTACTCGTCTAATAATCCCTGCAACATGAGACATTGTAGCCATGTAGGTCAGTACATTGAATGTACTGGCAAATTCACAATGAAGTAGTAATGATGAATAATGCCTACAACTACATGCATATTTGGCTGGTGGACGCTGTAAGGTTTGTTTTGCATAAAACTGATTTTTCCCTACCACAAAGGAATGCATTTATTTAACTACGTTGTTAAATTTACTTCATGAACAATTGGGTATGGTTCCTCCATATCAATCCCAAACCAAAGTCATTATTAACCCAATAAATTAATTATATAGAGTGTTGAGATCAACAAATAATCCACTTCTAGATACTCAAAGATGTCCATAACCGGGGACACGGCTACTAATGAATAGTTTGTACTCTCTGCAGAGGTTTGTGCACTTTTCCCCACAATACTCGATCACCTCCGTTTAATTTCTCTCACTACATGGTGTTTGAGAACAAATAAACGAGACAGTCTTTCAGAAGCATTAACTCTTTACCCTGGGTGGACCGGTACACCTACATTCGCTTCATCTGCTAGTCTACCACTGAAAGAGGTCACACAACATACTCAACTAAGCCAGAGCCCATAATGTCTTATGGTTGCACATGGAAGTTTCTAGGCATGAAAATATCATATGATCTCTTTGAGCCTGGGTGGCATTCCAATAGGGTGATCACACACGTCCTCCGGGATCCCCTAGGACAACACTGGTTTCTCCAGGTGCCCGGGCAAACCACTGGGTGCTCTAGGGTGCCCCAACCAATCCACCTAGATGTGTATTAAATTTCCACCTTAAAGTTTCCCTTAAATAAACATCACTCTCACATATTTCATGAAACTCTCATACCAATCCACATCTACGAGCATGGCTAAGCAAAAAGTAACAAAGCATATATCCCCTTGGTTGATCTCAAGTCATTGGGTTCCTACCACATGAACTACAAAGTATCATATTATGTAACTAGTCCTATTCATGCAAGTGTTTCAGGATATCACTAATGCAATGAAAACTGGGTATTGAAAAGTATGATCAAAGTGTGAACTTGCCTTGTACTGTTGATGTAGATTTTTCGCACTCTGAACTCGTGATAGATCTACTCGTCACACTCCGATCAATCTATCGTAAGCAAACAATAGTAACCACACATAAGCAATCACTCAGAAGATCAGACAGAACAATGAAACACTTCGGAAAACACTGAAAAACAAGCGAATAACTCTTGCAACTAAAAACAATTTCTAACATTACCAAAATTGAATGAATTTGGCCTTATCAAAAAGTTTACGTCAAGAGCTTCGATTTACAAAAAGAATCAACTAAACGGAGTTACAGTTAAAAATATATGATCAAAAGTAGTTTGAATATGAATTTGAACAAATTTCAAATCTTGAAATTTGCAAGTGGAATCAAAACAAAACTGCGGGCGCTGGTTTTATCTAATTTGGATGAACGAGTAAAAATTTATGGCTATTTGAAAAATCAGGGCCAAGCTGTTTTACGGAAGAAAAATAGCTACGGCTAAAAGAAATTATAGGTCTAAAGTGTAAATATAGGGCTAGTTTATAAATCTAATTATTCTATTGTACTAGTCTAGAAATAATAAGCTACGGGGTTATAAAATCGAAGGAAGATACCTTTATAGGGAGAGAAAATATGACATCAGATAGAAGAGACAAAACTTCAAGAAGTCCCGCTGGAGAGGAGAAACAAATATTTTTCTTTAGTGAATCTAGTCAAACCAAAATATTGATTTAACCCGAATCGGATAATTTTTGGAGGCTTTATGGGTCTATATTTATAGGTGGAATAGAGGCTTAGGGGTCAAAGGCTAGGCATTATTGGACTAAACATATATGAAAATAGGGGAAAGAAAAAAGAAAGATGCCTAATGTGTCGGCCGGCCGCCGCACGTACGCGTACATCTTATTTCGTTCCAGAGAAAAAGAGACAAAAAACTAGAAAGATAAAAAAAGGCTTACTGGGCCTGGCCCATGTAGGAAAAGAAAAAAAAGGATGCCCGCTGTCATTGTACTACGCACGTGGGCGGCAGATAAATAAAGGCGCACGCGCAGTTTATATATATATATATATATATATATATATATATATATATATATATATATATAATCCTCGCAAATTGAAATAAATCATAAAGTGCTACTGTTGTAATAAAATTCAATAAAAATCATTTAAAAATGCCAAAATGATTTCAAATTTATTTCTCTCCAATTTTCTACTGTAGGAAATCATTTTACCCTATTTTCCATATATTTTATTTTTGGATAAAAATAATTTGAATAAAACCCAATAACTCAATATTTGAAAATGAATAGCAGAATATTCAAAAGAACTTCCAACTCATATTTTTTATAATTTGAAGATGTCATTTTATCTTCTCTCGGGAAAATCATTGAGTTGCATAAAGTTTCTGAATTTGAAATATTTCGAGAATGAAATTCAAAATCCTTTCAAAACCCTTATTCATTTAATAAATGGAAGAAGTCATGTCATCTTCTCTCTAGGGTTTGGTATTTGAAATGAATTTGAATTCATAGAGATCATAAATGCAAAATGAAAGTTTGGGAAAGTCATTTCATTCCCTCTCATTTAACTTTCAAAAGTTTCAAATTTCACTCAATTTCACAGAGCACATCACACAAGCAATCAAAACTATCTATTTAATATAACATTCCAAAATTTTGAATTTTGGGATGTTACAGTACACCTCCAGAATAGTTTGTTTGCATGGTATCCCTCAAGTAATCTACTTAGATCGTGGAAGCTTGTTCACTTCCAAATTCTGGGATTCCTTTCAGTCAGCTATGGGTACCAAGATTCGCTTCAGCACATCGTACCATCCTCAAACAAGTGGTCAAGTCGAAAGAGTGAACCAAATACTCGAATATATTCTCAGGACATGTGTCATCTCCTTCGGTATGAAATGGGAAGATTGTCTTCCATTTGCCAAATTCTCCTACAACAATAGCTTCCAAGAAAGTTCAGGCAAAGCACCATTTGAAATTCTATATGGCAGAAAGTGTCGTACCCCTCTGAACTGGTCCGAGACTGGTGAACGTCAACTACTTGGAAATGATTTGATCTCAGAGGCCGAAAAAATGTGCAAAGTCATACGTGAGAATCTCAAGACTGCGCAATCATGCCAGAAGAGCTACTACGACGGCAAGCATCATGACTTGGCTTTCAACATTGGAGATCATGTATATCTCTGTGTTTCTCCTATGAAGGGCACTCAGAGGTTCGGTATCAAGGGCAAGCTAGCTCCAAGATATGTGGGCCCTTTTAAGATTGCTGGAAAAATAGGCGATCTAGCCTACCAACTCAATCTTCCTCCAAACTTCTCCAATGTGCACGATGTGTTCCACGTGTCACCACTCCGGAAGTGCTTCAAGATGCCCGAGCGCACCGTCGCCTTCAAAGAAATTGATCTTCAAGACGACTTGTCTTATCAAGAGCACCCTGTTGCTATCCTTGAAGAGATCGAGCGCAAGACTAGCAACAAATCAATCAAATTCCTGAAAGTGAAGTGGTCACACCATACCGACAGAGAAGCTATGTGGGAACATGAGGATCACATACATTCCGAATATCTGGAGTTCTTTTAGTCCTAGATCTCGGGACGAGATCTTTTCGTAGTGGAGGAGAGTTTGTAACACCCAGATGCAACCTTTCCAAATTTGGCAATATATTCAACTTGGTCCTCATCCTTTTCCTTGGGGGTCTTTCCTTTTATTTTGCTATGTTTCATTATTGCATTGTCAGGCCACCTTATGTTGCATCATTGTCATATCATATTGCATTCTTGCCTATTGTCATTTTGCATTATATTGTCCATATCATGATGCATTGTGTGGGTTCATATCATGATGATCATGTGCTTTGAGGGAGGTAGCATGAGTGTTGTCTTGTTGCATGTTTAATTTGAGAAGCATGCACCCCCACTCTCTCTTCTTTACCCAACCCATCCCTTTCTTTACTTTTGTGGCAAGCTATCCTACTAGCCTCTATTAATGTTCATCTCTTCCCAATAAATCTTACACCATGACTTAAACCTCTCTGCCAAATTTCACTCTATTTGGAACTGATTTGGTTAGGTTCAAAAATACCTCAAGTTTGAAGGTAATTCAAACTTGATATATTTTTCCACCTCTAAAAATGTCCAACTCATTTTTATAAAATAGAGCATAATTCCAGGATCTCATATATGTGCTTACCTCCTCTTAAGTCCTTGCCTAGCTGCCTGGGTTTTTCCTTTTGATTTTTTCTCTGAAGAAAAAGGAAGAAAAGAAGAAGAGATAAGCAGCAGCAGCTAGCCGGAGCCCACAGAGCCACCTAGGCCTCACCAACCAGGCCGACTCAGCCAACCCTCTCTCCCGCAGCCCAACTAATCCCGACACGCGTCCCTTTACCCCTTTCTCACCCGCGCACCCGCTCGCCCCCCTCTGCATCGCTCCCACGTGGCCAAGCTAGGCCCACACGTCAGCAACCACGACCAACTCCCCGCACCCACCTTCTTCCACCTCGGTCCCCCCTCTCCAGCACGCACATGGCACGGCCACGGGCGGCGGCGCGCGTCCCCGTCACCCTAGTCCCATTTAAGCCCCCCCTCTCCTTGTCTACCAAACCCACTAGGGTTCCTCCCTTCTCCTCCCCGCCGCTAGGAGAGCCTAGCTCCTCCTGATCCACAGCTACGACCCCATCCCGAGCGCATCCAGGAGCATGGCCTCGTCACCGGCGTGCTCTCCGACCTCCTCCGCCTCGCTGCTCATGTCAAGCTTCTTCCCCGATGTTGACTACGTCCTCTACGACGACTACACGGAGCCGAGCGCCACGTCTGCTTCCTCTTCTTCCTCGTCGTCGACTCCGGCCGCCGCAAGCGTTAGTCCATCCTCGCCGTCGTCTCCGACCCCCTCTCGCTGAGCCGAGCACTCCATCGTGTTCGTGGTGAGCTCACGAACCTCCCTGTGTCCTTCTCCCCCTCTTTTGCATGCTCTAGCCGCGGGTTCGTCGTCCGGCCGAACGCACTGCCATTGGACCTCGTCTCCGGCGAGTGTTCCGGCCCCCTCTTGCGAGTTGCGCATGTGCGACGTGTTCCCCGCGTTGCGGTCACTCGATCCCGTGCTTGCTGCTGCCCGTTTAGTCCCTCTCCTTGCCTCGTTCATCGCCGTCGTTATCGCCTCTGTATTGTGTCTCCGGCGTCGACTCCGTCATTATCCGGTACAGCTAGTGGCATCCAGGGGCAAGGGATCCCCTTGAGGACCCATTGCGCACCTCCGCCGTCTCCTTAGGTCGCTGGAGCAGCCCCGTTGCGTGTCGCCGTCGACCCTGTCGCCCGCGTGTAGGTGCTCCGCGTGCCTTGATGCATTAGGTCAAGACGAGCGCAACCCCTCCTAAGTCGGTCGCAGCTACCTAGCCCAGCTGGTCGCAGCCTCATTCGTGCAACAGGGAGACCTGGGTTCAAATCCCCTCGGGCCAGTGGTGAAATGCCCATATTTTGGGTTTTCAGACCCTATGACAGCCCGATCCCACCCGTCTATCACACTACGCACACACCCATCTCCACACCCAGTCTCCGCCACCTCAGCAACCCCAGGGCCACCTGTCATCGGCAGTGCCTGGCCCAGGCCCAGTCTCTTTTATTTCTGCAGGTTTTTGTTTTTTCTGTTTTGCATTTAGTTTTGTTTTGCTAATATCTTTTCATCTATGCATCCAATTGAAATAAACTATATATGAAATATGTTTAGAATTTAGAGTAGTTTCACATTATGTAATTTTCTGCCATGTTTAAAATATTTAAAATGTTGGTTGCTTTGTTTTGTGAAATAACATCTTAAAAATGGTTTAATTCATAACTTTTAAACTTAGCTCGGTTTAAAATAATCTGTATATGTTTTTGGGGCAGAATTCTGCATAGAATAACTTGGTGCTTTATGTTTTGTTGTTTAATAACAATAAAATGGTGTAATAAGCAGAACAGTAAAAAAATACAAATGTGCACATGGGGATTTTCCGGAATTGTTGTTTGTTTCTTCCGACCCGATTTAATTTGCTTGTGTGGTATAGTTTCTTTTGTGTTGCACTCTTTGCCATGTTTAACAACTTGTAAACTTGTTGGGTGCTTAACAAGATCAACTAAACAACTCTATATCGTGTTTTGTTAATATGCATTCTCTTGCATATTGGGATCCACTTAATTAAAGAGTGGTTGTTGCATTTTGCCATGCCATGTTGTTGCACCAATCATGTTCCACTTGTGTGTGCATCATACCATGTTCATGCTCATACTCATCATGTCTTGCATCATGTGCTTGTGCATTGCATCGTGATTGATTTTGTTCTGGTGTTTGTATTCTTGTGTTGGGTAGAGCCTGGTGATGATTCGGAGTTCGAGGGTCCTATCGAGACCGTGTTCGAGGAGTGAAAGAGTTGTATATCGACTAGAGGGGGGTGAATAGGTGATTTTTAGGAAAGTCTTCAAAACATGGAAGTTTCGAAGACAAACGATAGAACCGATCCTATTTATATGCAGCGGAAGGTAGACTACACTAGACATGCCATAGTCATGCATTCAATGAAGTGAAAGCATGAAGACTAATAGCAGCTAGGCAGTATGGATCAGGATGGAAGATTGTATGAATCCAGTCAGAACAAGTAGTCACACAATGAAGTCAAACAGATAAGCCAAGCAGGCAATGACTTCACGAAGACAGAAAGTAAGTAAAGAGAAGGAAGGGATAGAACCAGTAGCTTGGGGAAGACAGTGATTTGTTCGACCAGTTCCAGTTGCTGTGACAACTGTAGGTCTGGTTAGGGAGGCTGAGATTTAACTCAGAAGACCACGTCTTCACCTTATTCCCCTTGAGCTAAGGACACCCAGTCCTCGCCCAATCACTCTGGTAAGTCTTCAAGGTAGACTTCCAAACCTTCACAGACTTTGTTCACCAGCGATCCACAATGACTCTTGGATGCTCAGAACACGACGCCTAACCGGCTGGAGGATTCACAATCCTCAAGTGTAACAAGTCTTCAGATCACACAGACGGAAAGACTTCAGTGATGCCTAACACTCTTTAGCTCTGGGTGATTGGGCTTATTCCTCGCAATTATCTCTCTCTCAAATGCTTCGGAGGTGGGTTGCTCTCAAACGACAAAAGCCGTGTACTACCTCCGAGCAGCCACCAATTTGTGGTGTAGGGGGTGGGCTATTTATAGCCACTAGGCAACCCGATCTGATTTGTCCGAAATGACCCTGGGTCACTAAGGAACTGACACGTGTTCGGACGGTCAGATTTCAAACACACGCGACAACTTTACTTGGGCTACAAGTAGAGTTGTAGCGACCACGATCCGAATGGACCGAAGTCTCTGTGTTCTGTGTCATCCCTGGAGCGGTAATGCTGACACACACAGTACTTGAAGGATTTATAACAGAGTGGCAATCACACACTTATTACATCGAATGTCTCCAAGGAGAACTTATTACAAAATCTATGGCTTAAGGCCATCTAACAAAATTACAGCGGAAGGCTTGGAAGATAAGTGAGTCCATCAAATCCAACGGCATGGATGAGTGCATGACAAACGACCTAGCACGTCTTATTCCTCGTCTGAAAAGTCTGCAACGTAATATGTTGTAGCCCGAAAACGGGTCAGCACATGGAATATGCTGGCAAGATAACACAAAGGATGCAAGTAACAGAATAAAGGCTATACTATGTGCATATTTGGCTGGTGGAGGCTCTATGGTTTAAAGTTTTTGCGTAAAACCAATTTTTCCCTACAACAAACGAATAAATTTTATTTTAACTATCATGTTGGTTGAAAATCATTGAGAAGGTACCGCCTTACTCAATTCCAAATTAAAATTTCATCATTAACCCAACAAATTAAATTATAGAGTGTTGAGATCAACCAATAATTCAAGTACCAGATATGCAAGTTGTCCATAACCGGGGACACGGCTAATCATGATCAGTTTGTACACTCTGCAGAGGTTTGTGCACTTTTCCCCAAGACTCGATCGCCTCCATTTGGTTTCTCGCACTGCATGGTGTTTGAGAAACGGATGACCGAGACATAGTCTTTCCGAAGAGGTCCCCTTAACCGGATAGATAGGCCGGTACACCTACAATCCCTCTACATCTGCTAGCCCATCACGGAAAGGTTTCCCACAACATACTCAACTATGCCAGAGCCCATATTGGCATGTGGCTGCACACGGAAGTTTCTAGCATGAATAGTTTTATGATCCCTTTGAGCCTGGGTGGCATTCCATAGGAAAAATCACACGGAACCCCGGGATTTCCTAGGACAACACTGAATTCCCCAAGTGCCCTGCAACCAATCCACCCAGATGTGTATTCAAGTAGCCACCTTAAGTTGAATCCTTAATTAACAACTCACACCTGTCATGGATTTCACTCAAACCCAAACCACGTCTACGAGCATAGCATAGCAACCTAAGCAAAAGTAGAAGTAACTCCCAAGGGTTTGAAAATAATGTAGGTAATAGGTTCTACCTCAATCTACTTCCCAGTCCCACAAATTAAGAGATCCTACTCATGCAACGTGTGAGGGTTTGATCTAATGCACAAAAACTGGGTAATAAGAGGTATGATCAAAGTGTTACTTGCCTTGCTGACGATTCGCAAAACCTAGAGACTCGTAGTAGCACGCTTCACAGTCCGGGTATTCTATTGCAAGCAAACAATAGCATACATAAGAAAACAAGCAATGATGTATGAAACAAACTCCAAAAGATCAGATCTAACCAGAAAGTTCAACTTAAGAACTCCGGTTTGCAAAAAGAATCAATTCGAAAGAAGCAACGAAACTCAAACTGCAAAAAAAACGAGCTCCGGTTTACAAATTGGCCTGAAGTCAAATTTTACAGTAGCCAAAACTTTATTCAAGTTGGTTAAACGTAAAGAGGGCATCGAGACGAAGATCTGGGATTTTGAATCACCTGATTCCGACTCTCGAGCGAAAAGAAAAACGAAAAACAAGATCAGGGTAGAAATCACGATCGGAATAATCGCGGATAAATACCCTGAAAAATGAAAACTGACGAACAGGCTAACGAACGAGCGTTCGCTGTCTGCGGCTAACGGACGAAAACCGTTCGTTAAAACGAACGTCCGCTAAATAACTAAACCGACGAAAACCGAACCGATCTAACTAAAAAACGAATCTACGGTCTACGAAATAAAACCGATCATTTCTAAAAAAACCGATTAACTACCTCAACGGCAAACTCCGACGAGATCCCGGCGGTCCGGCGGCGGCGCGGCGGCGCGGCGGGGTGGGCGAGGCGGCGGCGCTGCGGGGCGGCGGGCGTCGGCGGCGGCGGCGCGAGGCTGGGGCGGCGGCGGCGCGAGGCTAAGGCAGCGGCGGCTCGAGGCTAGGGCAGGCGAGGCGGCGCCTTGGGCTGGCTTGGGCCCCGGGCAGCCGGCTAATAAAGCCCAGAGTCCCAGTCCTAAACGACTCCAAGTCGGTTTGCGTTTTTTTTTAAATAAAGTCCTGGGCAGAAAAACTAACGAAAGAAATACTAAATAGACTCCAAAAATCCCAAATAAATTTTCACCGTCCTCTAATAATATTTAGGACAAAGTGAACATTTTTCCCGGACCTAAATGCAATTTTGAAAAACGCGCATTTTTCCTATGCAAATAAAATCGAAAATAAATCCAGAAAAAAAATACCCAAAGTGATTTTAACATTTTTCCTCCAATATTTCTATTATTTTGGAGAAGTCATATTATCTCCGCTCATATTTTGTATTTACCAATATTTTTAGGAGAGAAAAATAATTAGAATCACACTGTCCTCATACCAGTATTCGAGCGAACTCAAATACGAAAACGGTAAAATTCCCAACTCTCTCCGTAGGTCCTTGAGTTGCTTAGAATTTCGAGGAACAACACAAAAAAAATGCAAAAGGGCATTCAATGCAATATTATCTATATATAACATTCCAAATTAAAAATTTGGGATGTTACAAGAGCTAACACATTCAGCTCTGGATAAGATTTGCTCTCATTGTCTTCGCTCGAAGACATAGGATTTGGTTGAGCATCACTTCAGTCACTCTGACTTTGTTCACTTGGACCCCACTTAACAGTACGGTGGTTCCTATGACTCAATAAAGAAGAAAAGGAAACAATGAAACGTCTAAGTCTTCGCGCTCCATAGTCTTCACACAATGTCTTCTCTTTTCATAGTCTTCAATATGAATATCTTCATATACCACCATTGTCGTCAATGTCTTCATACATTTTTAGGGGTCATCTCCGGTAGGTATACCGTATTAATGAGGGACTACTACATGTGTTATCCTGCAATTCTCACAGACACATTAGTCCCTCAACCAGGTTTGTGGTCAATACTACAAAACCAACTAGGGGTGGCACTAGATGCACTTACAATCTTCCCCTTTTTGGTGATTGATGACAAACTGGTTGACATTTTCAACGAGGATAAAAGTATGTGAAATTGTAAAGGATAAAGGTATTGTCGTCATAAGTAGCAAAAGGCTCCCCCTGAAGATGTGCATATAAGTAATTTGCTTTTGAATGCAAATGCACATAGCAGGTTGTACTTGTGGAGATCCTCTTCAACTTATGAAGACAATTCATCATGCACAATTGATATGTCGAATATAATGATATGCTTAATGAGAAATGGACGTTAGAAAAATGACTAAGTGCGGAATTTATCGTCGCACATGCGGAATTTATCATCACATCACAGAGTACCAGAAAACGTAGCAGACGACCATCAAGTTCAAGTGTTACAACTCAAAGAACCTAATGTAACAAAAGCGAGAGTTGTAAACACTAGGCAAAATATAAAGCACCCTCCCATATGGACCCGCTTGAAGACTATCAACTCATATTCTTCTCCCCCTTTTGTCAGTAAGGACCAAAAAGGTTTGAAGACACAGAGCCTCTACTCGTTCCCAGAAGGAGTAGGAGAAGATGCAGGGTCGGCGTTGGTGTTTGGCGGTGCAGAAGTACTTGGAGCAGTGTCGACACGCGCTGAAGGAGGAGGTGATGAGGTAGCATCATCTTGATCATCGATCACTCTGGCATTCACCGTTGCAGTGGAGGAGGAATAATCAGAGTCTTCAAGAGACGGAGTTCGACGCAAGACAACATTCCTTGGGGGAGTGGTGTCAAACTTGAATCTTTCAGTGAAGCCATCGTCTTGAAGATCTGCTTCACCACTCAGCAAGGTCAAACTCTTCCATGACCTCCGACAGGTTTCATGTGCAACAAAGGCATTCTTGGTGGCAAGGTTGCGAATATGATTGACATCCACCAAGAGGCTTTGCATCTGGCGCTTCAGCCAGTAGTGATGCTTATCTTGTTTCTGATGTAAAGAAATGAGAAGTTCCCGGTCATTGAGAACACGAGATCGCTTCCGAGGCCTTTGGGCAATGGTGCTCTCAGTAGCTTCAGTCTGTGCATGGTGAGGTAAGTGAGTATGTCCAGCCAGAGGATAAACACGAGTGACTGCTTGAACTCCTTCAATGGGCTGAGTGAAGCTTGGTTGATCAACATTGTGAAGATAAACAGGCTCTTTGGCAGGCTCTAGGTATATGGATTCAACTGACATATCAACCTCTGGCAAGAATATTAGATGGTTGCAAGCAGAAGGCTGATAGTTGACAGCAGAATAAAGCTTGATGAGGCGCATGACCCATGGAGCGTAGAACTTAAGTCCAAAGATATCAGAGCCTGATGCAGCCAACTACCTGATAAAGAAGTCTTGAGCGTTGAAGCTGATGCCATTGAAGATATAGAAGACCAATGTCTTCATTTTTCCTTCAAGTTTGGCTGATGAAGAGTATCCTTTGACAGGCCATAGAGTTCGCCTGATGATATGATATATAATGCGGGGCAGATACTCAAGGTCTTCGACAAAGGACTCCTTTGGGTACTCAGCATCGCGTGGAAAGGGCTTCATCATGCTCAGCATTTGGCTCATGTTCGGCTCTGGCTTCTGAAAGATACCCCCCAAAGCATCGCGGTGACGTTGACAACCAGGTTCATATAGTTCTCCTGGAGTGGGCAGGCCAGTTAGCTCAATGATGTCAAAGGCTTTGGCTTCATGATGGACATTTCCTGTCATCCACTCAAGGACCCATGTTTTCGGATCCCTGTTGTAGCCGCGAATGTGGAGGGTTGCATAGAATTGCAGAAGCAGCTCTTCATTCCAATGCTCTTTATCAGTCACGAAGTTCAGTAATCCAGCATCATGGAAGCAATCAAGGGCTTCTTAAAGGCAAGGCAACCCAGCAATGGCTTCATTGTCAAGACGCATATGTGGGAAGATGCGCTCTTGATCATAGAGAACACGGGAATAATAGCTGAGCTGTTGATAGCTCCAGAACCTATCTGATGAAATCCTTGGTCTGGAATAGGGGTTCTTGGCGCTATCAAAGAAGGTGTTGTGCGCAATGAAGCCGTTGGCATTGAAGGACCCTGGTGAAGTGGCAGTACCTGGAAACCTAGGCAGTCTTGGCTTTGGCTTCTGGACCTGTGGCCTGTGCTGAACATGATAGTCAAATTGAGGACCAACAGCAGGAGGAGGGACCAGAATAGGCCATCTGACAGTGACCAGCTGACCATAGTTGTATGCTTGCTCAATAGTGTGTGGCCTGGGAGGCGGTACAGGAGCAGTAATAGTGGTAGTGGCAGTGGCAGTGACTTCAGGCTGCAGATTTGCATCAGGTGCAACATTGAATTCAGGTGCTATCACTTCGGGTACCACATTAACTTCAGGCGCCACATTAGCATCAGCCATGACAATGTCATTGGCATCAGTGTAGGTGTTGGTGGCTGTAAGTGCATCTAGTGCCACCCCTAGTTGGTTTTGGAGTATTGAAGACAAACCTGGTTGAGGGACTAATGTGTTTGTGAGAATTGCAGGATAACACATGTAGTAGTCCCTCATTGATTCGGTTTACCTACTCAAGATGACCCCTAAAAATGTATGAAGACATTGACAACAGTGGTGATACATGAAGATAATCTTATTGAAGACTATGACAGGAGAAGACATTGTGTGAAGACTATGGAGCGCGAAGACTTAGATGTTTCGTTGTTTCCTTTTCTTCTTTCTTGAGTCATAGGAACCACAGTACTGTTAAGTGGGGTCCAAGTGAACTAAATCAGAGTGACTGAAGTGATGCTCAACCAAATACTATGTCTTCTAGCGAAGACAATGAGAGCAAATCTTATCCACAGCTGGATGAGTCAGCTTTACTTGTAGCCCAAGTAAAGTTGCAGTGTGAGTGTTTGAAATCTGACCGTTGGAACACGTGTCAGTTCCCTAGTGACGCATGATCACTTCGGACAAATCTGGTCGGGTTGCCCAGTGGCTATAAATAGCCCACCCCCTACACCATAAATTGGTGGCTGCTCAGAGTTATTGCCCGGCTTTTGTCGTTTGAGAGCAACCCACCTCCGAAGCATTTCACAGAGAAATCCTTGCGAGGACAAAGCCAAAACACCCAGAGCCAAAGAGTGTTAGGCATCACTGAAGTCTTTCTGTCTGTGTGACTTGTAGACTTATTACACTTGAGGATTGTGTTTCCTCCAGCCGGTTAGGCGTCGCGTTCTGAGCATCCAAGAGTCATTGTGGATCGCCGGTGAACGAAGTCTATGAAGGTTTGGAAGTCTACCTTGAAGACATACCAGAGTGATTGGGCGAGGACTAGCTGTCCTTAGCTCAAGGGGAATAAGGTGAAGACACAGTCTTGTGAGTTAAATCTCAGCCTCCCTAACCAGACGTACAGTTGTCACAGCAACTGGAACTGGTCTAACAAATCACTGTCTTCCCCGAGCTACTGGTTCTATCATTTCCTTCCCTTTACTTACTGTCTTATGTTGTGAAGTCATTGCCTGCCTGCCTTATCTGATTGACTTCAATGAGTGACTACCTATTCTAATTGGCTTCATTCCTTCTTCCATCTTGATCCCTACTACCTAGCTGCTATTAGTCTTCGTGCTTTCACTTCATTGAATACCTGACTATGTCTTGTCTAGTGTAGTCTACTTTTCGCTCCATACAAATAGAATTGGATTTATCCCGTGTCTTTGAAATTACCATGTTTTGAAGCATTTCATAAAAATCGCCTATTCACCCCGCTCGACTCGATATACTGCACTTTCAATTGGTATCAGAGCAAGGTACTCCCTTGTTCTGTGTGATTCGGTTTAACCACCTGGAGTTTTAAGTTATATCGACCGCAGGAATGAAGAGAGTGTCTTGCCCCATGTTTGACAGTCACGAGTATCCCAAGTGGAATGCCATGATGAAGAAACGTATCATGGCAATTAACAGTGAACTGTGGACCGTCACTGAGATTGGTCTTATCGATCTATGCAAGAGGGCAGAAGCTGATGACATTCGCAAGTTCACTCTTCTCAATCTCACAGCGAAGGACGTCATCTGCTCCTGTCTATCACAAAATCAGTTCAGGAACATCATGCATATTGATCAGGCGAAGCTTATCCGGGACCGTCTCTCTGAAGTCCATGAGGGTCATCGAGCTCGTGATGATTCCTGGTTTGAGGATTTCAAAGAATCTATCAAGACGATGACTTTCGATCCAGAATCATCATCCTCTGCACCATGTCTTATGGCAAAAGGTGCCAAGGTAACCGAATGCTATCCATCTGAGTCTAGTGATGATGAATCTGGTGATTTGGACCCAGCTATGTCAAACTTGCTTCCCTTGCCAGTAAACAACAAATTGCTTTGGAAAAGGCTCAAAAAAATGCTTAAGAAGAGCAATGATATGTTGGGTGAAAAAATGGATCAGTCGAAAAACTTAGCTGAAAGTCTTCAGAGACTTCAGGCTAAGTTAACCACGCTTCAAAGTCATCATAACACTCTCTTATCTGATCATGAAAAGCTAAGAGTATGTTATGAAGATCTTCAGAAGGAGCGTCATTCATTACTTGCTCAACAAATCAGTGCTTCTGAGGAAGAGTTTGAACCACCATGTCTAAAATGCTTTGAGCGTGATAACGCTACATGTGTTGCTGAATGTTCTACTGCTGCCACTGTTGCAATATCTTCAAGTAATGATGTGGTAACTAACCCCTCTGCTGAGGATACCACTACTATTGCTGATGAAAATGCTAGGTTGAAGACTTTGCTTGAAACAGGGATGTACAAAAGCCTCAAAGGGCATCAGACTCTTTGTGATGTCCTCAAAAAGCAGATACTGAACCGAAACCCTAGAAAAGAGGGTGTTCGGTTTGACAGGAAAATGAATGTTGATGGTTCATACAGGAAGCCTGACCAGTATCCCAAAACCACATGGGTTGCTGCAAAGGAACTGTCAGTGGATCCATCTACCCTATCTGGCTTCACTTGTGCTAATCCTATTATCATTGATGAATCCTTTGATGCAAACTATAAACTGTTTAAGAACCAAAATGGTGAAGTGTTTGCCAGGTATATTGGTACTAACTGCAGGAACGGGCCACCTATGAAGAAGATCTGGGTACCCAAAGGTTGTCTTGAGAAACTTCCAGCAAATATTATCATGACACCTCTTGGGAAGAAGACAAACCCCAGACCAAAGGCTTCATATGGTCCTAAGGCTTCATACAGACAAAAGACTCACCTGAGTCACCCTAACGCAAATGTTTTGCACGGAAACCATACCCAGACCCATGAATATGAGCGTGTTTCTTCAAACCGCTATATTCATAAAACAAAAAAAATTCTGCTTATTCTTATGAGTACTATTCTCCTCCTGCAAGATTATTTGCTATGGCTCCAAAGCCAAAATTCTTAGATGCTGCTCTTAGACTCATTGCTTCTAAGCCACCCCTGAAGATGTGGGTGGTTAAGAAGAACTAACCTTCTCTTGCAGGGAAAGGTCTCCAGCCTAAAAATCAAAGGAGTTTGATGCTATTGCTGGGGACCTAAAACACTTGTAGGGCACAAGATCAAATGCCCAAATGATTTACTGCTCATTCTGTTCATGAATCACTTGCTAATCATCTTATCAGTCCTAACTTGGATCTAAGCTTTCATAATCCACCTGTACGTCAAATGTTTATGCTTCACAATGGCTTTTGGTGAAGCCTATCCTCCTAACTGCATTGTAGGGACTGATACCAAAGTCTTGAGAATGGATTATGGATAGCGGATGCACAAATCATATGACTGGAGATTGAAGTCTTCTAATGGACTCAACCTTACGTCCATCTAACAAGAGTCACATCACATTTGCTGATACTGGTAAAAGCAAAGTATTGGGTCTAGGTAGAGTTGAAATCTCAAGGGATCAACACATGGATAAAGTCATGCTTGTTGAATCTCTTGGTTTCAACTTAATGTCTGTCTCAATGCTTTGTGACTTAAACATGATTGTGATATTTGGAAAATTCTGTTGCCTTGTACTAATGGAATCTGACAAGTCTTTAGTATTTGAAGGATACAGAAAAGGTGATCTGTATATGGTAGATTTCTTAGTTGGACCGCAGATGGCCGTATGTCTTCTAGCAAAAGCTTTAGAGGGCTGGCTCTGGCATCGGCGGCTAGGACATGCTGGCATGAGGAACTTGCACACTCTCGCAAAGAAGAAGCACGTTGTAGGTATCGAGGACGTCAAGTTCAAGAAAGATCATCTATGTGGTGCCTGTGAAGCTGGGAAGATGAATAGGGCCAAGCTTCCCTCGAAGACAATCAAGACGACATCCAAACCCTTCGAGCTACTTCACATGGACTTATTTGGCCCCACTCACTACTCCAAGTTCTCTACCACAGCTTGTCTCTATGGCTTCGTCATTGTTGATGATTATTCAAGATACACATGGGTGCACACAATACTCTATAAGACTGAAGTGCAAGATGTCTTCAGACGCTTCGCGAATCGTGCTATGAACAACTTTGGCGTGAAGATCAAGCATATAAGAAGTGACAATGGAACTGAGTTCAAGAACACCGGCCTTTATCTTTATCCGGATACAATGGGGATCACTCATGAGTTCTCAGCCCCGTACACACCTCAGCAGAATGGCATCGTTGAGCGCAAGAACAGAACTTTAATTGACATGGCTCGAACGATGCTCGATGAATACAAGACACCAAGAAGGTTCTGGCCCGAAGCTATTGATACTGCATGCCATATCATCAACCGTGTTTATCTTCACAAGCTTCTGAAGAAAACGTCCTATGAACTCCTAAGTGGAAAGAAGCCTAACGTAAGTTACTTCAGAGTATTTGGAGCTAAGTGCTGGTTCAAGGATCCACATCACAAGTCAAATTTTGCACCAAAAGCACATGAAGTCTTCATGCTCGGATATGGAAAGGACTCACACTCCTACAGAGTCTTCAACATCTTTCTCTATAAAATTGTTGAAACTTTGGATGTGCGGTTTGATGAAACGAATGGTTCACAAAGAGAGACCTTACCAAATGTGCTAGATGAGGCTTCACCAAATGAATCTATCAAGCTAATGGGAACCGGTGAGATCATGCCTTCTGAAGCATAACCTGACGAGGAACTCATCATTTGTGCTCCAAATCAACCTGACGACAATGTTCAGCACTCGAAGAAAAAGCACATTGAAATTCTTCATTACTTTCTCAGAGATCATGTCACGAAGGAAGATATTGATATCATACACGTCAACATAGAAGAGCAACTGGCAGATATCTTCACAAAGCCCTTGGATGAGAAAAGGTTTTGCAAGTGGCGGTGTGAGCTAAATATCTTAGAATCCTCAAATGTCCTGTAATCAGGCACACATCCTAACACTTATGCATATTGATGACTTAGATGTGCAACACACGAAGTAAAGTATATCTTCAATCAATGAAGACTTACATTCTAAGTGTGAATACATTAACGCGGCATTTGACTTCGGAGCGCCACGATAATTGTGCGTCGTGTCTGGGTCTAATACTTCCTATACGGTGGGTAACGCCACCACCATATCTTTGTTGAAGTGTTTCTCGTGGCGTTACATTTGCAAAGTCTTCACACTTGGTTTATCTTCATATATATATATATATATATATATATATATATATATATATATATATATATATATATATATATATATATATATATATATATATATATATATATATATATATATATATATATATAGAGAGAGAGAGAGAGAGAGAGAGAGAGAGAGAGAGAGAGTTGTGTTCTGTCCTCTACAGCATTCACTTATAGCTATGTCTTCTCATTTGAATCTTTTGAACTAAGTGAATGTGATCGGACCCTAACCTCTCTATGCTCTCTCATCTCACACTCTGTATGTCCAAGTCATATGCATTCTCTTGGAAATGTCGAATATCTTCTCTGCGTCCTTGTCAGTAGAAGATACGGAGACAAACCTTAAATTTGATTTTAATGCTCCATCATTTATGCCTGAAACCCGAAGAAGCCGGAACGACCACTCCGATAGTCGTGGCGTACGTGGGATCGTGGGACAACTCCCAATGTGTTACATGACCGCCACGTGTCCATCAGATGTGAACCGCCAGGGGCACCTGCGTAATTACGATGTGCCGTCTCCCATGCTTATAAATGCACGTCCCATCATGGTCAAAAATTCTTCTACCACCTCTCCACCTCGACCAACCCTAGCGCCTCCGCTAGCTCTCGACGACGCCGGCGACGAAGCGCTTCGCTGCCGCGACCTCGTTGACGCCGTCTTCACGCCGGCCGCGGATATCGTCTACTCGACCATCGCCGTAGCTGTCCTCCGTCGCCAAGTTAGGGCACGGAAGATCGAACTGCTCGGCATCCAATTCCTCTCCGTCTAAGCAGTTCATCTTGTGGTAAATTAAACTCTCTTTTTACCATCTTCCCGATCCAGAAAGAGTCATCACTTTTACCATAAGAAGTTTCTGTCTACACATATGTAGATCTATCCTGTCTGCATCTCATATCTTGCCTAGTACATTCACATATGCTTCAAACATAGTTAGATTCCTCACTTGTACCTATTCATGGATTCGTACAAATCTGGAACCAACTCTCATCATATAAGTGAATGTCTTCGCGCTATGAGGTCAAAGTCTTCTAAACTGATTTATCTTCTAAAGCTTCTGAGAATGCATATGACCTCCTCCCCTTCCCTCGCATCTCTAATGCTATGACAGGTACATGTCCGTGGGAGAATCCCTTGGTTCTCATAGTCTGCATTCATTTGCAGAATTCTTGCAGCGTCACATTCATTCTCCTGAAGCCAGTTCCTGTCTGACCAACAGACCGAAGCATTTGCCAGTGTTGAAGCCATTCAGTTTGAAGCCTTTCAGATTGACACCAATGGCAACTAACAAGTCAGTTAGGAAGGGTGGCAGACAGCGTCATGGCAACACCTCTAAAGATTTGCCTCCAGATCTAAGTGAGATGTACAAGACTGATCCAGAGGAGGATTACAATCAGAGGAAGACACGAATCCAATAGATTCGAAGATATTGGGCTGAACAGTGGTTCAAGTACAGGTTCGTGACCCAAGAGTATGCTGAAAAGAACGCCATCAAGCATCCATGGGGAGATATTACTTACAAAAATCTTCCACCCAAGACTCGAGCTAAAGCCATTGCTCAAGGTTAATACCCTTGTATGGCCAGAGGGCCTCAACCTGCTGATGCTGATCCTTCTTCTCTGCTTTGGTGTCGCGACGACAATTTGTTCAAGCGAAATCTTCAATATGCCAAGAACTCAGCCAAAGAGAACAAGAAGAACTGGGGATTGGACTTCAATCCTGGCCCCTCTGCGCCCCGTGCTAATGCCACACGCGAAGCTGAACCAAACCTGGTTGGGCCTTTCTACAACTTAGAAGGCCTCATCAGTCACATCAGGGTTCAAGGGGCGGATGTGGATCAACCTGCAGATGACGCTGATTCTGATGAAGCGCCTGCAACTCCGAAGCCCAAGAAGAAGAAGAAATCCAAGGCTTCGAAGACCACTCCACCAATTGCTTCTAGAGTGAAGCCTTTGACCACTGCTCCACCAGCACCAAGTGTGCAGTCTGAGGAGCACTCTCGCATCTCCAACAGCAGACAGCTAAGGAAGAAGCCCTTGCATAACCCCAGTCCAGCTCTCACTCCTGACGCTGTTCTGAAGACTGCCAATGAAGCTTTTGATCTCTCGAGCGATGAAGATCTTGGTGACGATGCTCTGGAGCAATTGATCAAGAGCAAGAAAGACGCAGAAATCTTCAATGACTTGCCACTCTTCGACGTGGAAGTGCTCAACAATTTCATTGATGAATGGTTTGACACCCCCAACCTCAGCTTCGACGATCTGCAGCTTCCAGTTGGCCTCAGCGTCTCCTTCCATGGCGCCATTGCTTCTGAGCTAGCTCTTGCTCAGAGAATCGTTAAGCTGAAGCAAAAGATTGATTATGAAAAGGCTCAGTTCAAGAAGCATGTGGACAAGCTCAGCGTCCAAGAAATTCACAACTTCAAAGTCATGATGCATGAGCTGAAGGAAGCCTTTCGCAAGAGGCGTGATGAAGCTAAAGGTTCTCGTGAGCGAATCAAGGACTTGGCTGCCAAATGCATTCAAGCATATAATGAAGCTGAAAAGCGCAAGGCCCTTGGGCGTCCTAGCATTGACCCAAGGATGGCTGCCAAGAAGAAGAAGAAGAAACATGTGCCCGAAGCTGAAGAATCCAGGCAGGAAATGCCTAGCATTGTCTTCCCTGCCAGCAAGACTGGCACGAAGCCTAAGGTCACTCCAACCGCTTTAGAGCTCAAGAAAACAAAGGTGGCTAAAGCTGAAGCTCGCAAGCGCAAGCAAACTACTGATGAAGCTCCACCCACCAAGAAGCGCAAGACAAAGAAGGACAAGGCTGCTTCCACATAGCCCATCTTTGTCGAGCCCATAACAGTTGCTCGCCCTGCATCTACACACCGAGAACATCGCATGACAGTCCATGAGCCTGCTCCCACAGAGGCTCAAGACATTCTAGCTGTTGACCCCAACGCAGCTGAAGACATTGGTCCTCATGACAATGTTGAAGATGATGTAGTTCTTCCTCAGATCGAGTACAACATGGAATCTTCGCCTGTTCTTACGAACAGCGAACGCATCAGGATTGGTCGTCCATTGACGCCAATTGCATAGGATGACTCGTGGGTTGATCACCCACAAGATACACCAGCAACACCCTAACCAACTCAAGTCACCAGTTCGGTGCTTGAAGATGAAGATTTTGAGGCCCAACAAACTCCATCCCCTTAGGCGTCGCCAGCATTTCGCAGGCTTCGCAAAGGACCAAGGCCTCAAGTCGTCACCACTAGTGTTCTAGAAGGAGAAGAGCAACAATCTATTCCTGACGCTGCTCCTACTGTAAACCTCTCAGAATCTGAAGCCAAAGCGGCTGAAGATGTTCCGGCTGCATCAGCCGAAGAAGAACCACCCCAAGAAGAAGAACCACCCCAAGAAGAAGAAGCACGTGCTGCCACCCCCCTGTTCTCGAGGAGAATGTGTCAGACCCTCCAGCTCCTGAAGTTGTGGTTACAAATTCAGAGGCTGCCACCACCAACACTGAAGCCAATGACGTGGTCATGGCTGAAGCAAATGTGGCACCTGAAGTCATAGTGGTGCCTGAGGTGATGGCGCCTGAAGCAAGTGCTGCACCTGAAGCAAATCAGCAGCCTGAAGCCACTGCCTCTGCTCCTGTTCCGCCTCCAAGGCCCCATACAATTGAGCAAGCTTACAACCAAGATGACCAGCTCATCACTGTCTGATGGCCCATTCTGAATCCACCACCTGCTGCTGAACCGCATGCTGCTGGTCCTCAGTTTGACCATCATGTTGAGCACATGCCTCAGGTTCAGAAGCCTAAGCCAAGACTGCCAAGGTTTCCAGGTATTGCCACCTCTCAAGGGTCATTCAATACCAATAGCTTCACGGCGCACAACACATTCTTTGACAGCGCCAAGAACCCATATTCCAAGCCAAGAATATCATCAGATAGGTTCTGGAGCCATCAGCAGCGCATTTATTACTCAAGAGTACTCTATGATCAAGGGCGCATTTTCCCTCATATGTGTCTTGACATTGAAGCTATTGCTGAAATGCCCTGTCTGGAGGAAGCTCTTGATTGCTTCCGTGATGCTGGCCTGCTCAACTTTGTGACTGATAAGGAGCATTGGAATGAAGAGCTGCTTCTGCAATTCTATCCAAACCCTGCACATTCGAGGCTACAGCAGGGATCCGAAGACATGGGTCCTTGAGTGGATGACATGCAATGTCCATCATGAAGCCGAAGCCTTTGATCTCATTGAGCTTACTGGCCTGCCCACTACAGGAGAATTGTATGAACCTGGCTGTCAATTACACAATGAAGCTTTGGAGAGTATCTTCCAGAAGCGCAAGCCCACCATGAGCCAAATGCTGAGCATGATGAAGCCTTTGCCCAGCGATGCCGAATATCCAAAGGAATTCTTTGTTGAAGACCTAGAGTATCTGCCACGCACCATCTATCATATCATCAGGCGTACTCTATGGCCTGTCAAAGGACATTCTTCATCAGCCAAGCTTGAAGGCACAATGAAGACATTGGTCTTCTATATCTTCAATGGCATCAGCTTCAATGCTCAAGATATCTTCATTCGGTAGTTGGCTGTGTCTGGCTCTGATCTGTTTGGTCTCAAATTCTATGCTCCATGGATTATGCGCCTCATCAAGCTTCATTCAGCTATCACCTATCAGCCCTCTGCTCGCAACCATCATATATTCTTGCCAGAGGTTGATATGTCAGCTGAAGCTATATACCAAGAGCCTGCCAAAGAGCATGTTAGTCTTCACAACGCTGATCACCAGAGCTTCACTCAGCAAATTGAAGGAGTTCCAGCAGTCTCTCTCGTTTATCCTCTGGCTGGTCATACTCGTCTACCTCGACATGCTGAAACTAAAGCCACTGAGAGCACCATTGCCCAAAGGCCTCAGAAGCGGTCTCGTGTTCTCAATAACCGAGAGCTTCTGGTTGCCCTCCATCAGAAACAAGATAAGCATCACTACTGGCTGAAGCGTCAGATGCAAAGCCTCTTGGTGGATGTCAATTGCATTCGCAATCTTGCCACCAAGAATGCCTTTGTTGCTCATGAAACCTGTCGGAGGTCATGGAAGAGTTTAACTCTGCTGAGTGCTGAAGCGGATCTTCAAGACGATGGCTTCACAGAAAGATTCAAGTTTGACCACACTCCTCCAAGGAATGATGTTCTGCGTCGAACTCCATCTCATGAAGATTCTGACTACTCCTCCTCCGCCGCAATGGTTGACGCCAGGGTGATAGATAATCAAGATGATGCTATCTCACCACCTCCTACTTCAGCGCGTGTCGACACTGCACCAACTACTTCTGCACCGCCAAACACCAACGCCAACCCTGCATCCTCTCCTGCTCCAACTGGGAACAAGTAGAGGCTCTATGTCTTCAAACCTTTTTGGTCCTTACTGACAAAAGGGGGAGAAGCATATGAGTTTATAGTCTTCAAGCGGGTCCATATTGGCGGGTGCTTTATATTTTGCATAGTGTTTACAACTCTCGTTTTTGCTACATTTGGTTCTTTGAGTTGTAACAATTAAACAGATGGTCGTCTGCTACGTTTTCTGCTACTCTGTAATGCGATGATAAATTCCGCATGGGCTACGTTATACTCCGCACTTAGTCATTTTTGTAGACGTCCATTTCTCATTATGCATATCATTATATTCAACATATCAATTGTGCATAATGAATTGTCTTCTTAAGTTGAAGAGGATCTCCACAAGTACAACCTGCCATGTGCATTTGCATTCAAAGGCAAATCAACTATATGCACATCTTCAGGGGGAGCCTTTTTGCTACTTGCGAAGACAATAACTTTATCCTTTACAATTTCACATACTTTTTATCCCCGTTGAAAACCTCAACCAATTTGTCATCAATCACCAAAAAGGGGGAGATTGTATGTGCATCTAGTGCCACCCCTAGTTGGTTTTGGAGTATTGACGACAAACCTGGTTGAGGGACTAATGTGTTTGTGAGAATTGCAGGATAACATAGGTAGTAGTCCCTCATTGATTCGGTTTATCTACCGGAGATGACCCCTAAAAATGTATGAAGACATTGACAACAGTGGTGATACATGAGGATAATCTTATTGAATACTATGACAGGAGAAGACATTGTGTGAAAACTATGGAGCGCGAAGACTTAGATGTTTCATTGTTTCCTTTTCTTCTTTCTTGAGTCATAGGAACCACCATACTGTTAAGTGGGGTCCATGTGAACTAAGTCAGATTGACTGAAGTGATGCTCAACCAAATCCTATGTCTTCGAGCAAAGACAATGAGAGCAAATCTTATCCAGAGCTGGATGAGTCAGCTTTACTTGTAGCCCAAGTAAAGTTGCCGTGTGAGTGTTTGAAATCTGACCGTTGGAACACGTGTCAGTTCCCTAGTGACCCAGGGTCACTTCGAACAAATCAGGTCGGGTTGCCCAGTGGCAATAAATAGCCCACCCCCTACACCATAAATTGGTGGCTGCTCAGAGTTATTGCACGGCTTTTGTCGTTTGAGAGCAACCCACCTCCGAAGCATTTGAGAGAGAAATCCTTGTGATGGCAAAGCCAAAACAACCAGAGCCAAAGAGTGTTAGGCATCACTGAAGTCTTTCTGTCTGTGTGACCTGAAGACTTATTACACTTGAGGACTGTGTTTCCTCCAGCCGGTTAGGCGTCACGTTCTGAGCGTCCAAGAGTCATTGTGGATCATCGGTGAACGAAGTCTATGAAGGTTTGGAAGTATACCTTGAAGACTTACCAGAGTGATTGGGCGAGGACTAGGTGTCCTTAGCTCAAGGGGAATAAGGTGAATACGCGGTCTTCTGAGTTAAATATCAACCTCCCTAACCAGACGTACATTTGTCACAGCAACTGGAACTGGTCTAACAAATCACTGTCTTCCCCGAGCTACTAGTTCTATCCTTTCTTTCCCTTACTTATTGTCTTATGTTGTGAAGTCATTGCCTGCCTGCCTTATCTGGTTGACTTCACTGAGTGACTACTTGTTCTAATTGGCTTCATTCCTTCTTCCATCTTGATCCCTACTGCCTAGCTGCTATTAGTCTTCGTGCTTTCACTTCATTGAATACCTGACTATGGCTTGTCTAGTGTAGTCTACTTTCCGCTGCATACCAATAGGATTGGATTTATCCTGTGTCTTCGAAACTACCATGTTTTGAAGCATTTCATAAAAATCACCTATTCACCCCCACCCTCTAGTCGATATATTGTACTTTCAGTGGCCGCCTCAGTATGTGTAACCTCCACTTCAGGAGCTGGAGGGTCAGACACGTTCTCCACGAGAACAACTTGGTTGGTAGTGGGTGTGGCAACACGTGCTTCTTCTTCTCTTGTTTCTTCTTCTTGGTCATCGGATGATGCAGCCGGAATATCTTCAGCAGCTTTGGCTTCAGACTCAGGGATGTTCGCAGTTGGAGAGGCTTCAGGAGACACTTGTCGTGAAAGAGATTGGCGCTCATCTCCTTCTGGAACACTTGATAGATCGACTTGAGGCCTTGGTCCTTTGCGAAGCCTGCGGAATGCTGGCGACGCCTATGAAGATGGTGTTGGTTTTGCCTCATAGTCTTCATCTTCAATCACCGGACTGCTGACTTGAGTTGGGGGAGTTACTGGTGTTTCTGCTTGACGGTGGGCGTCTTGTGGGTGATCATCCCACGAATCATCCTGAGCAATTGGTGCCAAAGGACGTCCAATGCTGATGAGTTTGCTGTTCGTGAGAACAGGCGATGATACCACATTGTGTTCAATCTGAGGAAGGACTTCATCATCCTCAACATTGTCATGATGACCAATGTCTTCAGCTGCGGTGGGGTCAACAGCTGGAATGTCTTCAGGAGCCTCTGTGGTAGCGGGCTCATGAACAATCAGGCGACATTCTTGTTGTGTAGATGCAGGATGAGCAACAGAAATTAGCTCGACGATAAGGGGACCATTGTTTTCTTGAGTTCTGAAGCAACTGTGGGGACCTTAGGCTTCGAGCCTGTCAAGCTAGCATGGAAGACAATGCGAGGTTCTTCCCGCCTTGATGCTTCAGCTGGGGCCACAATTGGCTTCTTCTTCTTGGCAGCCATCCTGGGGTCGATGCCAGGACGCCCAAGGGCCTTGCGCTTCTCATCTTCATTGTACGCTTGAACACACTTGGCAGCCAAAACCTTCATGCGCTCTCGAGAACCTTTAGCTTCTTCACGCTTCTTGTGAAAGGCTTCCTTGAGCTCATGCATCATGACGTGAAAATTCTGGACATCTTTGACGCCGAGCTTGGCCATATGCTTCTTGAACTGAGCCTTTTCAAAATCAATCTTGTGCTTCAGCTCAACAATTTTCTGAGCAAGAGCTAGCTCAGAAGCAATGGCGCCGTTGAATGAGACGCTCAGGCCAATTGGAAGTTGCAGATCATCAAAGCTGAGATTGGGTGTGTCAAACCACTCATCAATGATGTTGTTGATGACTGCCACGTCAAAGAGAGGCAAGTCATTGATGAGTTCTGCTTCTTGCTTGCTCTTTATCAGTTGCTCAAGAGCATCATTAGCAAGATCTTCATCACTTGAAAAGATCAATGGTGTCATTTTCATTCCTCATAACAACAGCAGGAGTCCGAGCAGAACTGGGGGTGTGCATGGGCTTCTTCTTTAGCTTCTTGGTCTTGGAGATGCGAGAGTGATCTTCAGACTGCACACTTGGTGCAGGTGGAGCAGTGGCCAAGGGCTTCACTCTCGAAGCTTTTGGTGGAGTGGAAGGCTTCGAAGCCTTGGGTTTCTTCTGCTTCTTCGGCTTCGGAGGTGCAGGCGCTTCATCAGAGTTAGCGTCATCTACAGGTTGATCCACATCCGCCCCTTGAACCCTTATATGAGTGATGAGACCTTCTAAGTTGTATAAGGGCCCAACAAGATTTGGTTCAGCTTCGTGTGTGCCATCGGCACGAGGCGCAGAGGGGCCAGGGTTGAAGTCTAATGCCCAAGATTTCTTTTTCTCCTTGGCCGAGTTCTGGGCAAACTGGAGGTTGCGCTTGAACAGATTGTCATCTCGACACCATAGCAATGACGATGGGTCGGCATCAGCTGGTTGTGGCCCTCGGACCATGCAAGGATAGAAGCCTTGCTCAATGGCTTCAGCTCTGGACCTGGGTGGAAGATTTTTGTACAAAATGTCTCCCCATGGTCGCTTGATGGCATTCTTCTCAGCATACTCCTGGGTCACAAATCTGTACTTGTACCACTGTTCTGCGCAATATCTTCGAATCCATTGGATTCGAGTTTTTCTCTGATTATAGTCCTCCTCTGGATCAGTCTTGTACAGCTCATGGAGGTCAGGAGGCAAATCTCTGGAGGTGTTTCCACGGTGCTGTCTGCCACCCTTCCTAGCAGGTTTCTCAGTTGCCATCAGGTTCAAACTGAAAGGCTTCAACACTGTCAAAGGCTTCCGTGTGCTGGTCAGACAGGAACTGGCTTCGGGAGAGTTAATGTGACGCTGCAAGAATTCTGCAAATGAATGCAGACTATGAGAACCAAGGGATTCTCCCATGGACATTTACCTGTGATAGCATTAGAGATGCGAGGGAAAGGGAAGAGGTCATAAGCATTCTCAGAAGATTTTGAAGATAAATCAGTTTAGTAGACATTGACCTCATAGCGCGAAGACATTCACTTATATGTTGAGAGTTGGTTCCAGATTTGTACGAATCCAAGAATAGGTACAAGTGCGGAATCTAACTATGTGTGAAGCATAAGTGAATGTACTAGGCAAAGTATGAGATGCAGACAGGGTAGATCCAAATATGTGGAGGCAGAAACTTCTTTTGGTAGAAAGGATGAATCTATCGGATCAAAAAGACAGTAAAAAGAGGGTTTTAATTTACCACACGATGAACTGCTAGACGGAGACGAAGTGGACGCCGAGCAGTGCGATCTTCTGTGCTCTAACTTGGTGACGGAGGACGCCTACGGCGGCGGCGGAGAAGACGATGTCCGCGGCCGACGTGAAGATGGCGTCGACGAGGGCGCGGCAGCTAAGCGCTTCGTCGCCGGTGTCGTCAAGAGCTAGCGGTGGCGCTAGGGTTTGTCGAGGTGGTAGAAGTGTTTTGACCGTGATGGGACGGGCATTTATAAGGAAGGGAGACGGCACAGTGCAATTACGCAGGTGCCCCTGGCGGTTCACATCTGAGGGACACGTGGCGGACATGAAACACATAGGGAGTTGTTCCATGTTCCCACGCACACCTGGACTGTCGGGGCGGTCGTTCCGGCTTCTCCGGGTTTCAGGCAATAAGGATTGAGCATTAAAAGCAGATTTAATGGTTGTCTCTGTATCTTCTGCTGACAAGGACGCAGAGAAGACATTCGACGGTTCCAACAGAATGCATATGATTTGGATAGATAGAGTTTGAGGAAGAAATCATAGAGAGGTTAGGGTCCGATCACATTCAGTTAGTTCAAAAGATTCAAATAAGAAGACATAGCTATAAGTGAATGCTGTAGAGGACAGAACACAAGTCTATATATGTATATATCTGAGTAAGATCAAATTGACAAAGAGAAGATACATATGAAGATAAATCAAATGCGAAGATTTTGCAAATGTAACGCCAAGAGAAACACTTCAAGCAAAGATTTGGTGGTGGCGTTACCCACTGTATAGGAAGCATTAGACCCAGACATGGCGCACAATTACCGTGGCGCTCCGAAGTCAAATTCTGCGTTAGTGTATTCACACTCAGAATGTAAGTCTTCGTTGACTGAAGATATACTTTACTTCGTATGTTGCACATCAAAGTCATCAACATGACTCGAGCTTACTAGGCATTCCTCGTTGAAGACCAACAATTGCAATGATCTATCCCCATCACGATGAAATTTCCCAAGATTAACTAGGCCTGTCGGCCAAGGCTATATACTCGTTGAATACATCAGTGTAGCGCGCGTGCGGCCCAGAACATCTAAGGGCATCACAGACCTGTTATTGCCTTAAACTTCCGTCGCCTAAACGGCGATAGTCCCTCTAAAAAGCTAGCTGCGGAGGGATGGCTCTGCATAGCTAGTTAGCAGGCTTAGGTCTCATTCGTTAACGGAATTAACCAGACAAATCGCTCCACCAACTAAGAACGGCCATGCAACACCACCCATAGAATCAAGAAAGATCTCTCAGTCTGTCAATCCTTGCTATGTCTGGACCTGGTAAGTTTCCCCGTGATGAGTCAAATTAAGCCGCAGACTCCACGCCTGGTGGTACTGAAGATATACTTTACTTCGTGTGTTGCACATCTAAGTCATCAACATGCATAAGTGTTAGGATGTGTGCCTGATTACAGGACATTCGAGGATTCCAAGATATTTAGCTCACACCGCAACTTGCAAAACCTTTTCTCATCCAAGGGCTTTGTGAAGATATCTGCCAGCTGCTCTTCAGTGTTGAAGTGTATGATATCAATATCTTCCTTCAAGACATGATCTCTAAGAAAGGGATGACGAATTTCAATGTGCTTTGTCTTCGAGTGCTGAACTGGGTTGTTGGCAATCTTGATGGCACTTTCATTTTCGCAATAGAGTGGCACATGCTTCAGGTGGACACCATAGTCCTTGAGAGTTTGCTTCATCCAGAGAAGCTGAGCGCATCAAGATCCAGCAGCAATGTATTCAGATTCAGCAGTGCAGAGTGATACACAGTTCTGCTTCTTTGAAGACCAACAGACAAGTGATCGTCCTAGAAAGTGACATGTGCCTGATGTAGACTTGCGATCAACTTTGTCACAAGGATAATCAGCATCTGAGAATCCAACTAGATCAAACTCTAAGCCCTTTGGATACCATAATCCTAGTGTTGGGGTGTAAGCCAAATATCGAAGAATTCGCTTCATAGCTAAGTGATGCAATTCCTTTGGTGCCGCTTGGAATCGAGCACACATGCAAACACTAAGCATAATATATAGCCTAGATGCACATAAATAAAGTAAAGAACCAATCATGGAGCGGTATACCTTTTGATCGAAATCTTTACCATTGGCGTCGGGACTTAGATGACTTTTAGTTGGCATAGGCGTCGTGTATCCTTTGCAGTCTTGCATTCCAAACTTCTTCAGGCAATCTTTGAAGTATTTCTCTTGAGATATGAAGATGCCGTTGCTTTGCTGGCGAATTAGAAGACCAAGGAAGAACTTCAGCTCACCCATCATGGACATTTGATATTGCTCTTGCATCATGTGAGCGAACTCATCACTGTATCTTTTGTTAGTGCAGCCGAAGATAATGTCATCCACATAGATCTGGCAAACAAACAGTTCACCATCATATGTCTTCGTGAAGAGTGTGGGATCCAGGGAACCAGGTTTGAAGCCGTTTCTCTTCAGGAAGTCTTTGAGTGTGTCATACCAAGCACGAGGGGCTTGTTTGAGGCCATATAGTGCCTTGTTCAGCTTGTATACCATATCAGGATGTTTTGGATCTTCAAAGCCAGGTGGTTGTGCAACATACACTTCTTCTTCAATCTTGCCATTGAGAAAGGCACTCTTCACATCCATTTGATACAGAAGGATGTTGTGATGGTTTGCATAGGCTAGCAGTATGCGAATAGCTTCAAGCCTAGCCACAGGAGAAAATGTTTCATCAAAGTCAATCCCTTCAATTTGAGTGTATCCTTGAGCAACGAGACGAGCTTTGTTTCTGACAACTTGACCATGCTCATCTTGCTTGTTGCGATATATCCATTTTGTGCCTATTATGTTGTGCTTGCGGGGGTCAGGACGCTTGACAAGTTCCCATACGTTGTTCAGCTCAGACTGTTGAAGCTCTTCTTGAATAGCTTGAACCCATTCAGGTTCCATGAAGGCTTCAGCAACTTTCTTGGGTTCAGATATCGAGACAAATGCAAAGTGCCCACAGAAATTTGCTAGTTGTGTTGCTCTTGAACAAGTGAGTGGACCAGGTGCATTGATGCTGTCAATTATCTTCTCAACTTGTACTTCATTTGCAACACGAGGATGAACTGGACAAAGATTTTGCTCTTGCTGGTCATTGTCATCATTAGGAGGATTGTCTTCAGGCTGAGCATTGTCTTCAGGCTGATTGGGAGCAGAAATGATGAGTTTCTCGTCAGGCTGTGCTTCAGAAGGCATGATTTCACCTGTTCCCATTAGCATGATAGATTCACTGGGTGGAGCTTCATCCAGCACATTTGGCAGGAACTCTCTTTGTGAGCCATTCATTTCATCAAACCGCACATCCATAGTTTCAACCACTTTATAGAGAAAGAGGTTGAAGACTCTGTAGGAGTGCGAGCCCTTTCCTAGCCGAGCATGAAACCTTCATGTGCTTTTGGTGCAAATTTTGATTTGTGATGTGGATCCTTGATCCAGCACCTAGCTCCAAATACCCTTAAGTAACTGACATTTGGCTTCTTTCCAGTAAGGAGTTCATAGGAAGTTTTCTCCAGAAGCTTGTGAAGATAAACACGGTTGATGACATGGCATGCTGTATCAATAGCTTCGGGCCAGAAGTTTCTTGGTGTCTTGTATTCATTGAGCATCGTTCGAGCCATCTCAATGAGGGTTCTGTTCTTGAGCTCCACGATGCCATTCTGCTGAGGTGTGTACGGAGCTGAGAACTCGTGAGTGATTCCCATTGTATCCAGATAAAGATCAAGGCTGGTATTCTTGAACTCAGTGCCATTGTGACTTCTGATATGCTTGATCTTGACGCCATAGTTGTTCATGGCGCGGTTGGCGAAGCGTCTGAAGACATCCTGCACTTCAGTCTTGTAGAGAATTATGTGCACCCATGTGTATCTTGAATAATCATCAACAATGACGAAGCCATAGAGACAAGCTGTAGTAGTGAGCGTAGAGTAGTGAGTAGGGCCAAATAAGTCCATGTGAAGCAGCTCAAAGGGTTGGGATGTCGTCATGATTGTCTTCGAGGGATGCTTGGCCCTAGTCATCTTCCCAGCTTCGCAGGCACCGCACAAATGATCTTTCTTGAACTTGACACCCTCGATGCCTACGACATGCTTCTTCTTCGCGAGAGTGTGCAAGTTCCTCATGCCGGCATGTCCTAGCCTCCGATGCTAGAGCCAACACTCTGAAGCTTTTGCTAGAAGACATACGACCATCTGTGGTCCTGCTGAGAAATCTACCATATACAGATCATCTTTCTGATATCCTTCAAAGACTAGGGACTTGTCAGATTCCATTAGCACAAGACAAGATATTTTCCAAATATCACAATCATGTTTAAGTCACAAAGCATTGAGACGGACATTAAGTTGAAACCAAGGGATTCAACAAGCGCGACTTTATCCACGTGCTGATCCTTTGAGATTGCAACTCTACCTAGACCCAATACCTTGCTTTTACTAGTATCAGCAAATGTGATGTGACTCTTGTCAGATGGACGTAAGGTTGAGTCCATAAGAAGACTTCGATCACTAGTCATATGATTAGTGCATCCGCTGTCCATAATCCATTTTGAAGTATTTGGTGTCATACCCTACAGTGCAGTTAGGGGGATAGGCTTCACGAAGAGTATTGTGAAGCATAAACATTTGACGAGCAAGCGGATTATGAAAGCTTAGATCCATGTTGGGACTGATAGGATGATTGGCAAGCAATTCAGGAACAAAATACATAGTAAGACCATTTGGGCATTTGATATTGCGCCCTACAAGATGTTTTAGGTCCCCAGCAATAGCATCAGACGCGATTTGATTTTCGGCTGGAGACCTTTCCCTGCAAGAGAAATTTAATTCTTCTTAACCACCCACATCTTCAAGGGTGGCCTAGAAGCAATGAGTCTAATTGCAGCATCTGAGAATTTTGGCTTTGGAGCCCTAGCAAATAGCCTTGCAGGAGGAGAATAATACTCATAAGAATAATCAGAAAATATCTTTTTTTATGAATATAGTGGTTTGAGGAAACACACTCATATTCATTGGTCTGAGTACAATTTCCCTGCAAAACATTGGCGTTAGGGTGACTCAGGTGAGTCCTCTGTCTGTATGAAGCCTTAGGACCGTATGAAGCCTTTGGTCTGGGGTTTGTCTTCTTCCCAGGTGGTGTCCTGATGAAATTTACTAGAAGCTTCTCAAGACAAATTTTGGGAACCCAGATCTTCTTCATAGGTGGCCCGTTCCTGCAGTTAGTACCAATATACCTGGCAAACACTTCACCATTCTGATTCTTAAAAAGTTTATAGTTTGCATCAAAGGATTCATCAATGATAATAGGATTTGCACAAGTGAAGCCAGATAACTTAGATGGATCCACTGAAGGTTCCTTTGCAGCAACCCATGTGGTTTTGGGGTACTGCTCAGGCTTCCAGTATGAACCATCAACATTCATTTTCCTCTCGAACCCTGCACCCTCTTTCATAGGGTTTCGGTTCAGAATCTGCTTTTTGAGGACATCACATAACGTTTGATGCCCTTTGAGGCTTTTGTACATCCCTGTTTCAAGTAAAGTCTTCAACCTAGCATTTTCATCAGCAATAGTAGTGGTATCCTCAGCAGAGGGGTTAGTTACCACATCAGCAGTTGAAGATATTGCGATAGTAGCAGCAGTAGAACATTCAGCAACAGATGTAGCGTTATCACGCTCAATGCATTTTAGACATGGTGGTTCAAATCCTTCCTGAGCGGAGCTGATCTGTTGAGCGCGGAGTGACTCATTTTCTTTTTTAAGATCTTCATGAGCCGCTTTCAATTTCTCAAGTTCTTGCTTCTGTAACACCCCAAAAATTTAACCATGATTTATTTGTTGAAATTTTGCCAGGAAATTAAATTTTTATTTTTTTGGATTTTCTTTTGATTTCAGAACCATTCTTTTCTTCTGAATTGTGGAGTTTTCCCTCCAAGGGGAACTTTTCAAAAATATTGTTGGACTGGTATACCTTCTCAAGATCATTTCTTTTATCAGTGGAATTATTTCTATAAATGTTTTCCTAAAGCTTTATTGCTTTTAAATTGGTTTCTCATAAGTCTTGGAGTCCCTTTTGCACTGCAACCCTTTGATAAATGCTTTTAAAAATTCCACCAAAATTTGGGGATGACATGTGATGGTCCTAAATCACTTTTATGCAAAAACCTCTCTTAGTCATTTGAGGATTTTGAGCCCTACCTCTAGTTTTTCAAATCTGGTTCAGTTTGCAATTTGCACTACAACCTATTTTTATTTTTCTTTATAACTTCCATAAAAATTTGGAGATATTAGTAGAAGAATATAATTCATTTCTATGCAAAAATCCATTGGTGTTCCTTGGAAAAATTGAGCAGAACATCCTCTTTTGCTCTCTGGTCCAGTTTGGCGTTTTCTACCGCAACCCCATTCTATCTTGCCCCATTGCCCCTGGTTTTTCTCCTGCTTTTAGACCACCATACCAAACCCTTAAATCCAGGAGATTGGACCCATTGGAATATTTTTGGTCCATGCAATAATAGTCTTTATTTTCTGTCCAGAATTGGATTCTGACAAAAGTTGCATTACTAAGTTTCTTGTTTATCCAATCCAACTTCACCATCATATTTCTCTCCTAAAGAGACCCCATTCTGCCAATTTGCATCTCTAGCAAAGCCCTACAGGTGGCTCTGGCATTATGTCGAACACCTATAGTGCATGATCAGTTTTGGCATAGTTTTGAGTTTGCATTATGAACCTGCTTGCTTTGCCTAACCAACATGTCCACTAATCTCCTAGCTAACTCTAACCTAGCCCTGTTAATTCCCAGCCTCACCCAAGCCCTCTAGCTAGCCTTGGCATATCGTCGAGCACCTGGCGTGCGTGCTCTGGGCGCGCCCAGAGCGCACGTTTTGCACGCGCGCGCGCAGCCGAACCGCCTCCGCATGCCAGCTCGTCTCAGGAACAGCTCGACCTCATCCAAACGCTCGTCCGCTAGCCCGCAGTCCCCGCTGACCCCGCTGCTTCGCCCTGGCTCCTGCAGAAGTCGGCCGCAAGCCGCCACTGCCGCCGCCTGAAACTGCCGTGGTCGGCACCGCCCGAACCACCCTCGCGCGCCAGCTGCCCTCTAGAATAGCTCGAGCTCATCCGCGAGCCCGTCCGCTAGCGCCCGTCGCCGCCACGCGCCCCTTGGTAACAGAACGAAGGACCGCCGGCGTTCTTATCCCCGGCCGCCGCGGAACCGACCTAGTTGCACTATAAAAGGAGACCCCGAGCTCAACCAGACCCTCAGGTGACCTCATGCCATCTCTCTAGAACCCCCGTAGCCAGAAATCGATGGAGGGAGGCTGTCTTCCCCGCCTCCGGTCAGGATTCCGCCACCACCGTCGTGGTCAAATCCGGAGCCCCCTACTGCTCTTCCCCTTGCCTAGTGCTTTCCAGCCGAGTCCCTCAGATGCAGAGGACCCGTCCCCATTCCCTCTTTCCACCTAAAACCACCGTAGGAGGAATTCCCCGAGTCCCGAAGCTTCCCCTCCGCCATGGAGGAAGGTGCTCTCACCCTCGAGCTCCCCCGCGCTCCTAACCACCGCAGATGGATGCGGTGCCTCCTCCCGATCATCCTCATATCAAGAGCATGTCGAATGGTGGCTTGTGTCGCCGGGGATCGCCGTTGGAAACGGCCCCTGTCTCTGTCGAGGCACGCGCGGGGGGGGGGGGGG
>LR738715.1:590313647-590356549 GCA_902687465.1 Secale cereale
GTCGCTCAGACGCCCGACTGTGGCATGCTTATTATTTATTTTCCCTATAAGCCCTTTATGTGGTGTCGCTCAGACGCCCGACTATGGCATGCTTATTATTTATTTTCCCTATAAGCCCTTTATGTGGTGTCGCACAGACGCCCGACTGTGGCATGCTTATTATTATTTATTCTTATAAGCCCTTTATGTGACGTCGCTCAGACGTCCGACTGAGGCATGCTTTATTTTATTATCCTTTCGAGCCGTCGCTTCAGACACCCGATCGGTGCATTTTATTTTTATTCTCTGATTGCTTATTCATGTTTTATAAGAATAACCTGCTTGCGTGCGTCATGAATTTTATTTCGTGACTAACAAAGTGATCATGGAATGTTTTAGTGCATGATTATCATTTGTTATATTGTACCTGTGTTCATAATGTTTGCGAGTACATTCAAAGTACTCACTGGCTTGTCCCTGGCTATTGTCTTGGCCAGATTTCTTGCTTGGAGAGGAGCGCTGCGATGACAGCCCCGGAACCTAGGCAACGGAGACAGCAGCCTCGCGAAGATAGGAGTTATCCAGGTCAGCTGTTCCTGTGGGAAATGGAGTCCCATAGACGTTGAGGTATCGCAAACCGCTTCCGCCATCAACCACTAGAAACCTTTTGTTGTACTCATTGACCAGAATGGTCTTGTACTACATATTTGGTATTTTGCTTGGAATTTCTGTATCAAGTTTGTGTCTCATCAGCTAACAGTAATCCTGGGGCTGGTGAGCACAAGGGCCATTTACTGGGAAATTAATATCCTGGAAAACCGGTCCCGACAGCTTCCTTTGAAGATAATCGTAGGAAAGCTTTTCATGAGTTTTTGAGAGCGATTCATGACGACTTTCAAGTTCCTCGTACTTAACATGAAGATTTTTTATGTCATCAATTAAGGACTGAGAACGGGTCATTTCCGCGTCCAACAGGTCATCGCTTTTGTTTAACAGTTTTTGAATATGTTCCATAGATTTCTGTTGTTCAGTGGCAATTTTAGCAAGTGTTTTGTAGCTAGGTTTGGATTCACAATTGGAGTCATCTTCACTGGATGTTTGAAAGTAAGCATCGCGTGATTTTACCTTGGCGCCACGTGCCATGAAGCAGTAGGTTGGAGCGGAGTCGTTGTTATCATCATCATCAGTGTTGGTGACGGAGTCATTGTCTTCATTGTTGAAGATGGACTTGGCAGCGTAGGCTGTGGCTAGAGCCAGACTTGCAACACCAGAATCGGACTCCTCCTCAGACTCCACCTCCGCTTCTTCTGAAGCAGACTCCTCCTCTGAATCCATCTCCTTGCCAACAAATGCACGAGCCTTGCCAGATGAATTCTTCTTGTGTGATGAAGACTTCGATGAAGACTTGGAAGAAGACTTTGCTGATTTCTTCTTTTTCTTGTCATCAGAATCATATTCCTTGCTCTTCTTCTTCTTCTTCTCATTGTCCCATTGTGGACACTCAAAGATGTAGTGACCAGGTTACTTGCACTTGTGACATGTTCTCTTCTTGTGGTCATGGGTAGAAGCTTCATCATTTCTTGAGCTGGATCGTGAAGACTTTTTGAAGCCTTTCTTCTTAGTGAATTTCTGGAACTTCTTCACAAGCATGGCAAGCTCCTTTCCAATGTCTTCAGGTTCACCAGAACTGCAGTCAGATTCTTCTTCAGATGAGGAAACAACCTTTGCCTTCAAAGCGCGAGTTCGGCCATAGTTGGGACCATAGATGTCACGTTTCTCAGATAGCTGGAACTCATGTGTGTTGAGCCTCTCAAGTATGTCAGACGGATCGAGAGTCTTGAAGTCAGGGCGCTCTTGAATCATCAGGGCAAGGGTGTCAAATGAGTGGTCAAGTGATCTCAGGAGTGTCTTGACGATTTCATGCTTGGTGATCTCAGTGGCGCCAAGTGCCTGAAGCTCATTTGTGATGTCAGTGAGGCGATGGAATGTGAGCTGGACATTCTCATTGTCGTGTCTCTTGAAGGGATTGAAGAGGTTGCGAAGGACACTGATCCTTTGATCTCTCTGGGTTGAGACGCCTTCGTTGACCTTGGAGAGCCAGTCCCAGACTAGCTTCGACGTGTCCAGAGCACTCACACGTCCATACTGTCCTTTGGTCAGATGACCACGGATGATGTTCTTGGCAGTGGAATCCAGTTGAACGAACTTCTTGACATCAGCAGGGGTGACACCTTCACCAGTCTTGGGAACGCCGTTCTTGACGACATACTAGAGGTCCACATCAATGGCTTCAAGGTGCATGCGCATCTTGTTCTTCCAGTAGGGGTATTCAGTGCCATCGCAGACAGGGCACGCAGCGGACACTTTGATTATCCCTGTAGTCGACATAGCTAAAACTCCAGGTGGTTAAACGGAATCACACAGAACAAGGGAGTACCTTGCTCTGATACCAATTTAAAGAGCTGTATATCGACTAGAGGGGGGGTGAATAGGCGATTTTTAGGAAAGTCTTCAAAACATGGAAGTTTCAAAGACAAACGATAGAACCGATCCTATTTATATGCAGCGGAAGGTATACTACACTAGACAAGCCATAGTCAAGTATTCAATGAAGTGAAAGCACGAATACTAATAGCAGCTAGGCAGTATGGATCAGGATGGAAGATTGTATGAAGCCAGTCAGAACAAGTAGTCACACAGTGAAGTCAACCATATAAGGCAAGCAGGCAATGACTTCACAAAGATAGACAGTAAGTAAAGAGAAGGAAGGGATAGAACTAGTAGCTTGGGGAAGACAGTGATTTGTTCGACCAGTTCCAGTTCCTGTGACAACTGTACGTCTGGTTAGGGAGGCTGAGATTTAACTCAGAAGACAGTGTCTTCACCTTATTCCCCTTGAGCTAAGGACACCCAGTCCTCGCCCAATCACTCTGGTAAGTCTTCAAGGTAGACTTCCAAACCTTCACAGACTTCATTCACCGACGATCCACAATGACTCTTGGATGCTCAGAACGGGACGCCTAACCGGCTGGAGGATTCACAGTCCTCAAGTGTAACAAGTCTTCAGATCACGCGGACAGAAAGACTTCAGTAATGCCTAACACTCTTTGGCTCTGGGTGTTTGGGCTTTTTCCTCGCAATGATCTCTCTCTCAAATGCTTCGGAGGTGGGTTGCTCTCAAACGACAAAAGCCGTGTACTAACTCTGAGCAGCCACCAATTTATGGTTTAGGGGGTGGGCTATTTATAGCCACTAGGCAACCCGACCTGATTTGTCCGAAATGGCCCTGGGTCACTAAGGAACAGACACGTGTTCCAACGGTCAGATTTCAAACACACGTAGCAACTTTACATGGGCTACAAGTAAAGCTGACTCATCCAGCTCTGGATAAGATTTGCTCTCATTGTCTTCGCTCGAAGACATATGATTTGGTTGAGCATCACTTCAGTCACTCTAACTTTGTTCATTTGGACCCCACTTAACAGTACGGTGGTTCCTATGACTCAACAAAGAAGAAAAGGAAGCAACGAAACATCTAAGTCTTCGCGGTCCATAGTCTTCACACAATGTCTTCTCTTGTCATAGTCTTCAATATGAATATCTTCATATACCACCATTGTCGTCAATGTCTTCATACATTTTTAGGGGTCATCTCCGGTAGGTATACCGAATCAATGAGGGAGTACTACCTGTGTTATCCTGCAATTCTCACAAACACATTAGTCCCTCAACCAGGTTTGTCGTCAATACTCCAAAACCAACTAGGGGTGGCACTAGATGCACTTGCAAGGAGCAAGTTTACGATCCCACCGAAGACATACCAGGCAAGATGGCCATTCCTTGATATCACCTCTATCGATGCTATGCTAGTTGTCTCGCTCTATTACTTTGTCGCGATACCTATCTATTTGCTTGTCAGACTCTACCTTGCCATGAAACCTTTAACTACCTTCCTAGCAAACCATTGTTTTGCTAAGTTATGCTTTTGCTCAAGCCCACTCTTATAGCGTTGTTAGTTGCAGGTGAAAATGAAGTCTGTTCCATGTTGGATTGGATATTTTGGGAATAACGCAATATGTTTTATTTACATTAATGCACCTATATACTTGGCAATGGGTGGAAGGCTTGGCCTTTTGCTAGGTGATTTGTTCCACTCATGCCTCCTTAGGAACCGATAAACCGGTGTTATGTTCCTTGATTTTGCGTTCCTAACACGGTTGGGGTTTATGGGCCCCCCTTGATAGTTCGCCTTGAATAAAACTCCTCCAGCAAGGCCAAACTTTCGTTTTACCATTTTCCTAATAACTAAAATTTGAATAGGGACTAGCTACCCCATGGATTCTTAATTAACAACCCGGGCCAGTGCTCCTCATGAGTGTTGGTCCAACCCAGAGTTGTTTGCGGCTTCCGCCCGTGGAAACTCGGGTTTGGTTTCTGTACGCTGTGCTCATCTGATCGTGGCCTAAGACAAGATACGCATGACTCCTATCGGGGGGTCAACACGTCGGGGGGTCTTGCTAGACTTGGTTTACGATTGTCGAAATATCTTGTACAACGGGATTCCGAGTATGATCGGGTAGTCCCTAAGATAAGAGGATTTACCTCTGTTGATCGCGAGAGCTTGTGATGGGCTAAGTTGGGATACCCCTGTAGGGTTTTGATCTTTCGAAAGCCGTGCCCGCGGTTATGTGGAGGATTGGAGTTTTTTAATATCCGGTTCTAGATAACTTGACACAATAACTCAAACATAGCACACTACCGTGTGAGTAGTCGTGATGGTCTCTTTTCGAGGGAGTTCGGGAAGAGAACACGGCTATGTTATGAATGACTCGTAGGTAGACAGGATCAGCTAGTGATCATGAATAGTTCTCGACCGATGGCTTTCACTTCTCTTCTCGCTCTGAAGTTACGTAAGCTAGCGACCTCATCTACGCTTAGCGCTTGCAGCAGCCCACTTATATACCTTCTCCTCACCCAAAGGATTTGATAGTTTTGATTCCCGGGAATGGGATTGCTGAGTTCTCGTGACTCATGGTTTAGTACAAACACATGTGCAAGTACAACCGAGTACGACTCAGGTGATGGCAAGGAACTCAAGTAGGAGTTCGATGAAGTGGTGGGCGAATGTACGTGATGTTCCCCGATGATCAGTAGTGGTTCCTACTAGGGACGATCGGGCATAGTGGGTGGTTATCTTCTTTCATTTGGTTTCATCCGTAGTCGAACTATGTGTCTACTCTGGATGAATGTATGACTTATTTATGCATTGTGTGAAGTGGCGATTGTAAGCCAAATATATTATTTTACCTTTGTTCTTGTACATGGGAATGTGTGAAGATGACCATCCTGCGATCATGCCAAAATGTGATTATGCCTCTAAGTCGTGCCTCGACACGTAGGAGATATAGTCGCATCTTGGGCGTTACAATCTGATCCGCCGATTTTGCCGATGAAGACTTGAATTCCACCGAAGGGGACTCGATACCCATACTCTATCGAATCGGCCTCGGGAACCCGGCCAGAGTCGTCGATGTAGACCTTACCGCGGCGCCTCTTGGTCATCCGGCCCACAGCGTATCCCTTGATCCCTGAGAAGCTGCTCTTCAAGAACTTGAAACCACCGTGCCCTGGCCCCACGGTGGGCTCCAACTGTCGTCGATTTGTCACGGCGGGTGTCATAGCAAAAGGACTCTGGATCCATTGTAGCTAGGTTATCTTAAAGGGGTTGAACGGGAGAAAGGAATGTCATAGATATTGACCATGGGTATCTTCATCCACTCCCTATTATATTTTGAGACATCAGGGCTGGCACCACCCGTCAAGCTATCCAGATGCAAGGCCGGCTCCTTGGGCTGCCTGGTCCGACGACCGACTACTAGGAGACAGCATTCGCCCCACAGACGGATCCAAGAGGCCGGCACCTAGCAGGCGGCCCGCAGGCTCCTTGTTGTTTTTTGCTTGTTTTTTACTTTGCATAATATCAATACCAAACGGAGTCCAAATGCAACGAAACTTTTTGGAGATATTTTTGCCTAGAAGAGACCCAGAGAGCCCAGGAGGTGCACCAGAGGGGCCCCATGGGGCCCACAAGACACAAGGGCGCACCCGGAGGCCCAGGCATGCACAGATGCCTTGTGGGGCCTATAGGAGTCCCCTCAATCGACTTCCAGCTCTATAAATACCCAAATATTGCATGATCCCTAGGGGAGTTGACACAAGTTATTTCAGCCCCCACAAGTTCCAGAACCACGAGATCGAATCTAGAGCCATTTTCTGGCACTACGCCGAAGGGGAACACGATCACGGAGGGGTTCATCATCCTCATTGGTGCTCCTCCGATGATGCGTGAGTAGTCTACCACATAACTATGGGTCCGTAGTTAGTATCTAGATGGCTTCTTCTCTCTTTTTGATCTCCAATACAATGTTCTCTTCGGAGATCTATTCGAGGTAATTCTTTTTGCGGTGTGTTTGTTGGGATCTGATGAATTGTGAGTTTATGATCAGATCTATTTATGTCCATACATGATTATTATAGACTCATGTTTCTTCTTTGATATTTTGGTTTTGTTTTGCCAACTTGATTGATTTATCTTGCTAGGGGAAGAGGTGCTTTGTAATGGGTTCGATCTTGTGGTTCTCAATCTCAGTGACAGAAGGAGAAGTGACATGCATGTATAGTAGCTATTAAGGACAAAACGACGGGGTCTATTCGTACATGAATAGATCTTGTCTACATCATGTCATCATTCTTAAAGCTTTACTCCGTTTCTCCACGAACTTATTACACTAGATGCATGTTGGATTGCGGTCGATGTGTGGAGTAATAGTAGTTGATGCAGGCAGGAGTCGGTCAACTAATCATGGACGTGATGCATGTATACATGATCACATTCTTGGATATCGTCATAATTATTTTTTTCCTATCAATTACCTAACAGTAATTTGTTTACCCACCATATACTATTTTCTCGAGAGAAACCACTAGTAAAATCTAGGGCCCCCGGGTCTATTTCTTATCATATATTTTCAAATATGTTTTTCCAAAAACCCAAAAGTACTTTGTTGTGCTTTATTTGCTATTTGCATCTACCAATATATCTATTTGTCATATTTTAATACCTGGGGGGGATTGACAACCGCTCTACGTGTTGAGTTGCGAGGATTTGTTGTTTGTGTGCAGGTGATGTCCACATAGTTTTGCTTGGTTCTCCTACTAGATTGATAACATTGGTTTCATAACTGAGGGTAATACTTACTGCCGCTCTGCTGCATTATCCCCTCCTCTTTGGGGAATTTACTGACGCGGAGCACAAGTAGCAGGAAATATTTATGGCGCCGTTGCCGGTGAGGACCAAGTCAAAATCTATCAGGTTCTTACGCATAAACTTGCATCTCCTTACGTTATTTTCCATTTCCTCTCATTTTCGTCTCCCCCACTTCTAAAACGTTTTCACAAAAACACAAAAACATTTGCATTTTTATCTGCCTTCTTCTCGCCTGCCTTTTTTGTTTGCCCTTATGTCTTACTTGGTTGCCTTGCTTGTTTATTTGGCATAATTGCGTGTTTATTGGGAATCAGAAGGAAAAGGTTTATGGATCCTCATCCACTTGCTAATCTTTTTAAAAGATCCAATTATGACAAACCAATTGCTAGTGAGTTCAGTGCACTAGATTATCTAGATGAAGTTTTGCTGGAGATTTGTGAATCTGAAAACTGTGATGAAGTGCTAACAGAAGAAATTTATGAAGTGATTCACGATAGCTCCTTGAATGAAAAGAAATATTGCGATGGTGTTATAAGCAATTCTATTAATGCCAATTATGCTAATACTATGCAAAACTCCGAGCTTGGGGATGCTCATTTTGATATATCTACTTATTGCAATGATCATGATTGGGGTGATTCTTCTTATGATCTTTTTAAATTTATTTAAGCTTCATGATGAATATGTTTGTGGTAATATTTAAAGTGGGTTTGGAAGAGTTCCAACTTTATTTAATAACTAGCAAAAAAGCCCATGCATTGCAGTGGAAAAAAATTAACACATGTTGTGAACCAATAACCATGACTCAAGACCTTAATAGGACCGCGACTTTTAGTTTCACATTGCATCACATTTGTGTTGCCGAAAGTGACCTTAGTGCTCACACTATGGAAACACATTTCAATCTGGTAAGTCCTAATGTCTCTCTCGCACACGCTCACACTCGTTCGGAATAAGATAAAAAATATGTTGTTTTTTCCCGCAAGTTTTTTCATAGGTGCGCATGCATGGTTGTAGATGATTTGTTTATCCCACTTCAGTTTTAATAGATGTTTATTTGCAATTCCAATAACCGATGGTATGAAAGAAAAATAGAGTGTGCACTATAGATTAAGTTTGCACCAAAAATAATATTTTAGAAATATTTAACAGCTAAAAATAACATCATATTTAGATTCAAATGTTTTTCTAATCAAATTTCATATATAACATGTTAAAATCGAAGTTATAGTTTACAAGATATGAATAATCTTGTTTCACATAAAGTGTGGATTGATTAACCGAAACATCAAGGGGTTTTCTGTTAAAACAAAAAATGTTTCAGCTGACTTAAATATGGATGACTGGTTGATTATCTAAAATGTTAGGGGGTTTTCTAAGAAAATGCAGAAAACAGTTTGGTTGTGACATAAACGTGTAATGCGGGTTAATTTACAGAAAACTAAAGGGTTTATTTGTAAAATGATGTGACGGACGACCAAAAATAGTCTATCCTTTATTATTAGGGAAAGATAATCCCACTATTTTGGAAGAGTGTCAACTTTGCATGCATATGGATCATATAGAGAATATGTTATGTGATAGCTATATTGTTGATTTTGATTATGATCCTACATGCAATTATTTTGAGAGAGGAAAATATGGTTGTAGAAATCTTCATGTTACTATATTACCTCTCTTGATGCTTAAATTTTAAAAGTTTTATTCTTCTTCCTTTCATATGCTAGTTTTTTCTTGCCTTGATAATTTGTTTGCTTATAAAATGCCTATGCATAGGAAGTATGTTAGACTTAGATGTGTTTGTCATGTGTTTTATGATCTCTCTTTGTGCTTCAATTCTTGTCATTCATGTGAGCATCATTAAAATTAGCAATGCCTATCTAGAAGGTTTTAAAGAAAATCGAATGTTGGGAGACAACCCAATTTTTTTATTGTTTGAAATAATAATAGACATTATTACTTTTGTAGTGATTGTGTTTCTGGTGTTTTAGTTAGTGTTTGTGTCAAGCAAAGCCTATGGGATTGATTTGGGTGAGAGTTGATTTGATTGAGTGCTTCAACAAAAACTTTCGTGTCCAGTAGCCGAATTGTTTTCAATTGCTGGAGCATGAACAAATTGTTGAATATTTTACACATAATTGATATACGAATTTCCCACATTTTCCTAATTGTTCAGGATTTTCAGAGTTAGAGAAGTACGAGTAAAACATACATCTTTACAGACTGCTCTGTTTTTTGACAGATGTTGTTTTCGCTGCATTATGTGCTTATTTTGATGAATCTATGGTTTGTGTTGGGGGGGGGGGTATGAGCCATGGTAAAGTTAGAATACGGTAGATATAATGTAATAACAAAATATGAATGGGTTTGCACCAATACTTATAGTAAAGATGATTTTTATTATACTAACGGATCTCATGAGGTTTTGTTACGTTTTGTGTGATTGAAGTTTTCAAGTTTTGGGTGAGATCACGATGGATGAAGGAAGAGGGAGTGAAATTAAAAGAGCCTAACCTTGGGGTTGCCCCATGGAACCCCAAGGTAATATTCAAAGAGTACCAAGCAACTAATCTGGGGGATGCCCCAGAAGGCATCCCCACTTTCTTCTAACGACCATGAGCATATGTTTATTCGTCACTATCATGAGTTTTTTTTGGAGCGTATTGTATTATATGTGTCTTTGCTTGTTTTTCTTTTTAGTTTGTCACACTCACCCTTGCTGGGCGCACCTGATTGAGGAAGCCATAATTATGCTATGATTTGTCAGAATTGCTCTCTATGTTTCACTTCAGTTTTTAAGCCATGGAATTGCTCTAGTTCTCCACTTATATCTTTTTTAGCACAGTGGTATTGTTATTTTGAAGAAATATGCTCTCATGCTTCACATTGATTATTTTGAGAGTTAGTACAATTTTTGAAGAAATCCTCTCATGCTTCACTTATATTATTTTGAGAGATGAAAAATTTGAAGAAATATTTATGCTCTCGTGCTTCACCTAAATTTGTTTGAGAGCTTATTATTAGGAATGGCAATTTGTTTTAAAAGAATTGGTCCCAAAGTGATAGATATCCCGAAGGGATATAATAAAAACTTTCATGGAGATCATTGGACATAAAAACTTGATTCCCTTGAATAGTTTTGTGATATAAAGATAGTGATATGTGAGTTATGTTGGTGAGTAATTATGCTTTAGTAAGAATATTGGTGTTAAGGTTTGTGATTCCCTATGCAGGCTCGTTAAGTCAATAGTTATACAATGAAGTTACATCCTACTTGTGTTGCATTATTCGGTGTTAGTTATGTTTAATGTTCTTTTATGACGGTCTTCGTTCCTTGGTTGGTCACTTCTCAATCTATTTGCTACTTGTACTAAGCGGGAATGCATCCAAATCCTAAAACCCAGGTTGTTCCAAATGAGTCCAGCATACCTACCTATATGCGCTATTTCCATGCTATCCTAAGTAATTTTGTATGTGCCAACTCTAAATTTCAAAATAAACTTCTCTTGTGTGTGCATGTACTGCTCATGAAGCGGCAAGGGGTGGCCGATATTTTCCATGCTAGGTATGTTATTTTCAAGATGAGTGTTTATTCACTTGTCATTGCAAGAGAGTGTGGTGGTAATAGGGATGCCCACTCCCAAAATGCAAAAACATACTCTAATAAATTCCTTGGTATGTGTTGGTATGGAAGCACCTCTGGATATGGCTAGCCATGGATTTTGAAAGGATGGTGGAAAGAAAATAAATTTTATTTTATGTTTGGGAACTGCCTATGATTTATCTAGCATAGAAGATATTGGGAACTCATAGTCGTTTTCATTGACAGGAAAAGCATGCCGCCCAAAATAATTTATATCTCAATTTATGCTTTGAGCTCTGGCACCTCTACAACTCTCTGCTTCCCTTTGTGAACGGCCTATCTATTTACTTTATGTAAAAAAATATTGTGTCTCCATCTTCTCTTATAAAAAACCAACTACGGAACACTATTATCAAACTTGAGCATTTGATGTAGCTAATATTTGGATGTGTTTCATGAATGGATCAATGATTGAGCATAATAGGCTAGTGATAACTTTCTTTAGTGTTGGTATTTTGAAAGACATGGTTGCTTGTTGATATGCTTGAGTATTAAAGTATTCATGTCTAATTCTAGACTATTGTTTTGAATCATCTAAAAGTCAACGTGTCCATGCTACAAAGATAATAATATGATAAACATGTTAGGCAACATTTCACATCAAAAATTATATTTTTATCGTTTACCTACTCGAGGACGAGCATGAATTAAGCTTGGGGATGATGATACGTCTCTAATGTATCTATGATTTTTGATTGTTCCATGCAATTATATTATCAATCTTGGATGTTTTACAATCATTTTCTAGCAACTTTAAATCATGTTTTGGGACTAACCTATTGACATAGTGCCTACTGCCAATTGTTATTTTTTTGCTTGTTTTCTACTTTGTAGAATTTCAATACCAAACCGAGTCCAAATGCAATGAAATTTTTTGGAGAATTTTTTCTGCCCAGAAGACATCCATGGTGCCCAAGAGGTGCACCAGAGGGGCCCCGTGGGGCCCACAAGACAATAGTGCACGCCAGGAAGCCCAAACGTGTCCTAATGCCTTGTGGGGCTCACGGGAGTCCCCTCCACCGACTTCCAACTCTATAAATACCCAAATATTTCAGAAACCCAAGGGGAGTCGATGAAAAATCATTTCATCCGCCGCAATTTCCAGAACCACGAGATCCAATCTAGGGCCCTTTTCCAGCAATCTGCCGGAGGGGAACACGATCAAGGAGGGGTTCATCATCCTCATTGGTGCTCCTCCGATAATGCCTGAGTAGTTTACCACAGACCTACAGGTTCATAGTTAGTTGCTAGATGGCTTCTTCTCTCTTTTTGATCTTCAATACACTGGTACAACGAGGTGCTATACAAACGGTTTTTATCCCCTTTCCGCGACTGCATTTGGAACCGTCGCCAACACTACTACAACGAGCTCATAAACAAACGGTGTTTCACCCCTTTCCGCGATGGCATCTGGAACCATCGCCAAGTGAGTGTGGGCGATAGGAGGGTCCTTCCCCTACGACCCAGAAACCGTCGGGGATATGACCTCCTGGCAAACATGTTCGGCAAAATTAGGTCGTGTGCGACCGACGAGCACTCAAATACGGAAATATGTACAGTAGAGCTAAAAAAAATACAATTATATGGCGAAATTGTTTCCGGTCGCAAGTACATCCCACACAGTCAGTCCCCACTAAATGTTTCCGTTCATATGTACATCCCACACAGTCGCTCGAAGGAAAACGTTTCCGTTCACAGGTACATCACACACAATTTTTCTAGTTAAATCCCTTGCGTTATTGAATATATCACACATGGTCTGTGGAAGAAACTGTGTGGCAACGGTTGTACATCACACACAGTTTTCATGTGGTAAACGTATGCGCAAGGTGGCCTAACACAAACAATTTTTAGGAGAAAGTCGTGTATGATTGTTCATTGATCCAACATGGTTTATTCCTAGAAAGTGTGTCCGTTGCCTGAGGTCATCGCCTACGGTATTTTTTTTCAACAACCGTTTGCAATAGCAAAACCCAATTAGCATGCTAATTTGTCACTAGCAGGCTAATTATCCGATTATTCATAATCCATTTATTAATCTAATTGACAATTCATATTAAGCACAAAATATATTGCATTTTCATAATTGAAATACATCAGAGTACAACATCATATAGCTTCAGCACTCAGCTACCCCATTACACAACTACACCAGGACCAAGTTTCACATGCAACATCTATAACCTTTCGAAATTAGCATCATAGATGGTACATAGACAGATGTATCTCATCTGGAAAACTGCTGAAGCAGAAGGCAAATATTGAGCCTTCATTGATGTTGAAGGTCTTTGTAACTTTAGGCCCGTTCTAGTCGATGATTGACCGTCCATCCTTCGTGCTCTTCAGGAACACTTCAATATTGAACCGTGGATGCTATATGAATACCTTCCTCACCTCCTGACCATACAGGTGGTTTGAGAGGTAATCATCAGTGAACTGCTTTGCAAAGGCTGAAAACAAGGATGTGCATAAATATCTTCTCTATATTGGAAATGGGGCAAAGGAATTAAAAAGGAAACGTATAATAGTTAGTACCATCCTGTAGTGAACTGATGTCTTGTTCATTGTGCAGACAAAGATCTTGTTGTTTTTTGTCGCTAATTTCTTTATCCTATCAATCTTTCTGAGATTCTCGACTTGATTGATATTCATGGACAACTCATTTCCCCATATGCAAAAAGGGTCGAATAGTGGGTCAAAACCTCTGACAGCAGGACCTACATGTGCAAGAACGAATTGTTAAAAACCTAAATATTAGAATGGTTCCTGCAATTGCACAATAATTTTCTATTATACAACGGACCATGCACGTGCTAACCTCGATTGTAAACCTCTGTGCTTCCCATTGTTTCCCCGCAACACATATAAGGTAGTTAGTCATCAGGTTAAGTGAGGGTTCGCATGGTATCAGTAAAATATGTTGATGAAAAATAATCACAGTGCAGATTCATCAGATTAATTCAAGCCACAGGGAAAACCCATTTATCCAAACCAAGCATGATTAAATACTAGGAAATATAGCACTTGTATATATTTCTCATGTATTAAGTGCAACCAAATTTGATTTATTCCTCACATGTACAACAATACAAAATTCTACCCACGACAATTGGACATCGCATTACAGAATTGAACCAAGTAGTTTACTAAACACCACAACAAATGAACCAAACATTAATTGAGCATCACATTGCACAATATAACATACTCCTAATAGAATATCAGATAGTTAACCAAACTAAGCATGCTTAACAACTTCGAAATATAGCAATTGTATTTGTTTCTCATGTATTTAGTACATCCAAATTCGATTTATTCCTCACATGGTATACAATAAGAGAATGCAGCCACGACAATTGAACATCGCATTGCAGAATTGAACCAAGCAGTTAACTAAACACCACAACAAATGAACCAAACGTTAACTGAGCACCACATTGCATAATATAACATACTCCTAATAGAAGATCAGATAGTTAACCAAACCAAACATGCTTAACAACTTGGAAATAGAGCAATTGTATTTGTTTCTCATGTATTTATGTGGCACCCCAGCTCAGAGAAACCGGAACGCCCCGTATTCCAGCCCAGAGATCGAGGAGAAGTCTTCTGGAATACGGCACTGCTTAGCATAGAACAAACCAACATTCTTTCATTACACAAATACGTATACAAGGTCTCTGATATTACAATGAATAACATCGGCACGGCGACACTACGCCTACCATGGTTGCTCTATGCAACCAGCAGAACTAGATGATGCAGCAGAATAACATCTAGCAGTGGAACAACGACGATGGTGATGAACTCCAATCCGCAGGGACTCTGGCTGGAACGTTTATCCTAGCTCGCTAACATCGGAACCACACCAAAACAAGCAAGCAATCCAGGCATGACCTGCAAACAGTCATAACACGCCAGGATAGTACATTGAATGTACTTGCAATCTCACAATAAACCAAAAAGCATTGAAGACATGGCATTATCATGTTAATTTAATTCATGAACATGGTACTAACAGAACAACATGGCATGCACAACTGATCATGATACAACTAGAACGACATAGCATGAACATACAAGCATGGTGATGCTACATGCAACATGATCATACTATCATGCACCAACTTACTCTGTTCGGGTTACCTCGTAACCATCACATGCATCAACTTACCAATACGGGCATCAACTCGGTATCCTCGATACCGTGGTGATCATTCCGGTGATCACAACCAACTTATCGCATTTTTGAATCGGGGTTGTTACTAAGCAAGTTATTATTATTATTATTATTGTTGACTCATAGTGCGACCGACACGAACTGGGCCCTTATCCGCGGGCACGACTATCGATAGATTAAGACACACACACTCTGCAGAGGTAGCACACTGTACCCACACCACAGAATCCATGGCCTCGCACTCCCATTCGGGAGGACCAACGACGTTCCGACAAAACCGATCTACTGCCATGACACTCTCCTGGCCACTCCGACTTACTCCTCACTAGGTTAATCCTGGGTGGCCCCGTGTCTACCAAAGGCACAACGACCACCGTCATGGCCAAACTTAAATGGTCCCAAACGGGGACCCGAGCTCAAAACAACAACAACGGGTACATAAGGTTATGTCCGCCTACCTGATCAGGGTAACGCGTTGTCGGTGGGAACGACACCTATGGGATCACAAGAATCCCTTCTACGGTTAGCGGGGCGCGGGGTTGAGAGAAGAGCGGCTCAAACATATAGCACACGGTTCGTTTATCCAGGTTCGGGCCGCGAGGATGCGTAAAACCCTACTCCTGCTTTGGTGGATTGTATATCTGTGTTCTTCAGCTAGCTATGGGGCGTGAGGAGCCCCAAAAAGCCAAATCCTTCTCCTGGTCGCCTCGGGCCTCCTTTTATAGGGAAAAGGGGTTGCCACAGTGGCACACAGGAGGTGGATAGGGTACAATGATGCGAGTTTATCCCTCGCATTACATGACAAGGCGCATTTAATGCGTCTTACTTAGGTGTCCTTGCTTTATCGGGGACGGGGGAGAGATATGTCTTGTCCGTCGCTGCTCCTTCTTGTGTCGACACGCGCCCTGGCCAGCGATGCCTGAGATGCCATGTAGGTAGGTAGGCTGCTGAGGTAGCGCAATGGTGGGTATTCATGAAGATCTGCATCTCGCCACGCAGGTGCCTGGCCAGCTGGTTGGGTCGGCACCTACATACGGCGGTGGAAGTTTAGTCGGCATGGGCTTGATGGTGGCCCTGCGGATGTCCTTGGCAAGGGCCTTGCCAAGGCCCCGGCAAGGGTCTTGCCGCGGCGCCTGCTGCCATCCCCGGCAAGGTGCTTGCCGGAGGTCTTGTGTTCTTCCTTGGCTGGGATCCCGCCAAGGGTCGTCGTCTTCTTAGTGCGTATCTGATCTTAAATGTCTTCACAAAGATGTGCATGCCACTACGGGGATGTCTCCCGAATCCTTGCCCCAGGGGGGCAGTGGACTCAAGGGTGATTTGCTCCGTAGGTGTGGGGCGAGTTGCCGCGGCAAGGGTCTTACCGGGGCTACTAAAGCTGGCCCCGGCAAGGATGTTGCCGTGGGAGCCCGTCTCGTCCCTTGGCTCTTCGTGGTCTTGGCTTTGGTGTTGCTCCAGTTCCATCGAGCTTCGGTCTCACCCTGGCTCACCTCCCTTGCCTTGCTTGGTGTGGTGGTGCCCGCGGCTCAGACTGTCCGTGCACAGTTATAGGGGTACAAAAAGTGTACCCCTGTTTTTGTACACCGACAGGAGCCCCCTGGTCTGGGCCACACATAAGCGCAACGCGTTGTTGGGCCAGGCCCAAAAAATGGTGCGCGGGCAGGCGGGGCGGTTTTTACCGCGGTAAGATTTTTCGCGCGCAGCGCTTCCCACGACTCCTGCTTGTGGCGCCGTGTGGGGAAGTGCATGTGACGTGAGCGACATGCGTGGGGTTGGTCTTTGCACGCATGCATCACGTCATAGTAAAGGGGCGGTTCACGCCTTCCCCATAAACGGAGGGAGGCGTGGAGGCGCGGCCCATTTACTGAATGGGGCCAAGGTGCGGTCCTCAAGGCGTCCACTCCCCACGATCACGGGGTGGGGAGAGGTCGCCTCACCCGTCCCCTCGGTTCTGCACGTCTGCCACGTGTCTCCCATGCGCTCGGGGTGGCAAACGGTGGAGGCGGGAAACCGGGCCGTCGCTGGTTGGGGCGGTGGGTCGGTCCTGGCTCCCTGCGCCTTCCGTGTCTTGATTGGCCGAGCGGGGTGGTCGAGCCCAAACCCCGTTCCTTTATAAAGAGCGGGAGGGGCGGGACGGCGTCCCGCATTCTTCCATCTTCTTCCTCCTTCAACTTTTGCTCCTCTCTTCCATTCGTCATGGAGAGAGGAAATCCCGGCCCTTCAACGGTGGCGGGGAGGGTCGCCGCTCGACAACGCGTCCCTCCTTCTCCTGCACCTGCGGTGCCAGAGCCGGCCACCAGGGGAAGGGGGAGGGGGCGAGGCCGTGGGCGAGGCCGGGGTGCTCGGGAAAGAGGAGGACGGGGTGGCCCGCTGGCCTCACCCCCGCCAGCAGCTCCTCCTCCAATGGAGGGCCATGTTGGGGATGACCCTTGTGAGTTCTTTGTCAGGTTGCGCCAGCCGCCGCGCCGTCGCCTTCGTGTCCTGACTCCATTTGCGCGGGAGATGGAGCTGGATCCGCCGGAGTCATTGCGGCTGCACATGAGGGGCTACGGGATCAGTGGCACGTGGGTCCGCGCTGACTTCCCTGCTCCTCATGTGATGTATCTTCGTCGGGGATGGAAGACGTTTGCTCATATCCATAGCTTGATGGAGGGGCTCACTCTCCATTTTAAGCTAACGGAGGGTGGCCTTCTCTCCGACAAGGTCTTCGGGCACTTTGGGACTCGTACAAGGTGCTACGTGGAGAGCTCTTCTGATAGTGAAGATTCCTCCTCGAGCGAGAGTGACGAGGAGGACAGCGGCAACGACGACGAGGGCGGTAGGCGGCAGGATGACGGGTCCGACTAGGTGTCGGGCGCCACTCCTTGTGGCACCGGCGACCCCATCATCCGTGTCGCCGGCTCCTTGAACTTCTCGGGGCCGCCCCCTTGGGCGGCTGGCATTGGGAGGCTGCGGAAGAGGAAGAGGGCGGGCGGCAAGGCTGTCAAATCGGAGTACGCGGGCATCAACGCCTTCGATGCGTACTGACGTCCTGCTGCCTCATCTTCGAGTTCTGCTTCCAGCGCCGCCATCACCATCCAGCCTTTGGACGGCCACCAAGATGTTCTCTTGGTGTCTTCTGCCACCCGTAGCTCGCCTAGGCGCTCCTTTTGCCTTTTTTGCCTCCTTGACCTGCCTCCTGAGGAGAGGGACAAGAAAGGGATTACGGGCACCTTATCTCTTTTTAATTTGTAAGCCCTTGGGCCTTTGTTGAATTTAAAACTTGTAATCCTCTCATTCATGGTTTTCATTCCCTATGGACTGTACCTGAGTGGAATGTTTTTAATGAAAAAGGGATGTTTGCCGGGTAATTTGTTTGTGGGTGAAACCCACGACAAGGAATAAATCCTTGATATCTTTAAGATAAACACTTTCTCGCCCGGCAACAGGCCTTGCCGTCTCCCCACTTCGCATTACCTTTCTCACACTTTTGGCGGAGGCAGGGATGAGGCGGGTTCAGGCTCCTTGTTTCATCATTTCGCTGCTGCGACTACGACCAAACTTGGTCCCAGGAACGAGCCCTAGGGCCTAGAGTTAGGGGAGCATGGTAGTTTAAGAAAAAAACGAGGTTTCACATACCTCAGTCCATAATGGAATGCATGATAAGGGATGAAGAACTTATCTGAAGTTGTAGCCCTCGGCAACCCTGGTTTGCCATGGGTGAATCTTTGCTCTTGCAGCCCCCGGCAATACTGGCTTGCCGGGGCCTAGACGCTGGTATGTTCCTTTTTTTCTCCCCATGTGGTTTCAGCAAGGATATCTGTGTGTCCTGTGAACCAAAGAAGATAAAAGAAAGACAAAGAGATGCAAACTCAACCTCTAAGCTAGGGGTTAGCCGCCGCTAAGCACTATCAACCCTAACCAAGGACGAGACTCGACCTAGCATGCATGCTATAACTTAGGGCGCCAGCGCTTCATTTATTTATGCTCAGGGTCTGCGCCTGGCTTTGTACAAAGGGTTACATGCCTTGTTGTCAAGGCTTGTACAAAAGGTGGCTTGCCGGGGGGCCCGGCAAGCCGCGCCTCACGGGTAAAACTTGCGAAGATGCTCAATGTTCCAGGAGTTGCTCACCGGAACGGCACTTTCAGTCTCCAGGAGGACTGCGCCAGGCCTAGTGACTCGTATTACCCGATAAGGGCCTTCCCACTTCGGCGTCAACTTGTTGGTATTCTTGGCCGATTAAATGCGCCAAATAACAATGTCGCCTTCCTCAAAGCTTCGGGCACGGACCTTGCGGCTATGGTAGCGGCGCAAGGCTTGCGGGTAGCGTGCTGCTCTCACAGCCGCCCGAAGACGATCTTCCTTAAGGAGCGTTGCGTCATCTTGCCGTAGTTGCTCTTGCTCAAGCTCATCATAAGCGAGCACTCGAGGTGACCCGTATGGGAGAACTGCTTCTGCCCCGTATACTAGGGCAAAGGGTGTCTGGTCGGTGGCTCGATTTGGCATCGTTCTGATCGACCAAAGAACCGTCGGCAACTCATCAATCCAGCGCCTTCTACTCTTGCGCAGCCTGTCAAAGGTCTTTGTCCTTAAGCCTCACAGTACTTCAACGTTTGCTCTCTCAGCTTGACCATTGCTTCGGGGGTGAGCAACGGAAGCAAAACAAACTTTGTTGCCGAGGTCTTGGGTATATTGCATGAAGGTGCGGCTTGTGAACTGTGTGCCGTTGTCGGTGATGACCCTGTTGGGTACACCAAAACGGCACACTAGTCCCTTGAATAATTTGACGGCTGACTGGGCTGTGACCTTCCTCACTGCCTCCACCTCTGGCCACTTCGTGAACTTGTCGATTGCGACGTACAAGTACTCAAAGCCCCCGACGGCGTGGGGGAAAGGGGCCAATATGTTGAGCCCCCAGACCGAGAAGGGCCAGGAGAGAGGAATGTTTTGAAGGGCTTGAGCTGGTTGATGAAGTTTCTTTGAATGGAACTGACACGCTTCACACCTCGTGACCAGTTGTCGGTGTACTAAGGTAGGGGTACCCCAGTACCCCAACTTGTGCACGGGCAGTTGCAGCTTCCCGCGGCAAGGTTTACTGCGTGCTCGCCGGAGACCTTCCTGCCCCCTATTAAACCATTCAAAAACAAAGTATACAAGACTTAAGACGTAGACCCCGGCAAGAGGAGCTTGCCGGGAAGGCCGTACCGGGCTCAAGACTGTTCCACTAACACAAGACCCTGGCAAGAGGAGCTTGCCAGGAAGACTAGAAGACATCGCTTCGGCGCTATGCGCGCCCCGGCAAGCGGCCCGGGGAGCGGCAGGTTCCCGGGCCCGGCAAGATCAAGACCCCGGCAAGGTGCTTGCCGGGAAGGCTGCGCTGTGTGCCCACGCTCCAGCTCATCGGCCCACGCGTCACCCTGGGGCCTATCCAGGGACGCGTGGCGGATGGCTGTGCAGCCTGGGGTACACGGTGGCACTCCACGGCGATAAATCCGTCGCCGTGGCGGACGGAGACGCTAAGGCGGGAGCTTTTGGGGTCGACGGCGACGGGCATTAAATGCCCTTGTCCCCCACTGTTAGAGTAGGTATAGACCACTGTTCTGTACTGTAGCCCCACTGTTCCCGCACTGTTACAACTACCACCTCTTTTACTTTTTTACCCCTTTCTCCTACGTCGACACCTGTCGGTGACCCCTTGCACTATAAAAGGAGGCCCATGCACAACGTGGAGGGGGTTCGGAACCTTGACTACTCTCACGCACGGTGTAGCTGCTTCTTCAAGCTCCCGAGCGCTCAACTCAATACACAACCAAGCAGGAGTAGGGTTTTACGCATCCGTGCGGCCCGAACCTGGGTAAAACTGCCCGCGTGTTTGCTTCGATCTGCTCTTTGTGCTCCCTCCGCCCTCGTACCGCACAGACAAGGGGCTCCGGTCCCATAGGTGTTCGTGGCGGACAGTTTCCCCCGACATCTTTGGCGCGCCAGGTAGGGGGGCGTCGAGGTTGTGCGAACCTGATCCGGCGTTCGCGCGGGCGCATTCTTCATCAACCTCTCCAGCTTCATCAGCAACTTCATCAGCGACAACTCCATGGCCCCGAAGAAGAAGCCTTCGGAGGTCGGAGGCCCGTCTGCGTCTCACCCGCCGCCACCAGAGCCAACGGTGGGCGGGGGAGACGCCGTCGGAAGGGTGGTTGCCGGCGAGGACACTCACGGTGCCACCAGATCCAAGAACAAGACGGACGACCGGACCTCGGTCTCCGTGGACGCGCCGCGTCCATCACAGCACACGACGACCCCGCAGCGCCATACCACGGGAGGTGGTATCCGCTTGCTGGGGCAAGGCCAAACTGGAGGTTCGCGGGACGCCCCGGACCCCCGTCCGGGCACAAGCAAAGCGAAAGCGCCGGCGCGGGACCCCGCTCCTTCTAACGTCGTTAGAAGTCCGAGCGTATCCCGCTCCTCGCACCGCTCGCCCGCGTTCCCCACTACTCCGGCAGAAGCGCTCGCAAGGGCGCAGCTGCTCCTCGATTTTCCTCCGGCGGCCGACAAGGCCGAAGAATGGAGGGCCACCATCCGGAGCCTGATAGACTTCGCCAACAATGATTCTCCACCGCAGCCGTCGGCCTCACGGCCGCGGCAGGCTGAGAAGACGAAGGCTATCGGCGACAAGACTGCCGGGGGTGCGACAAGTGTGCACTCCCCGGCGCAGAAACAGAAGACGCCGCCCCGCCGGAACAACCCCGACGACGGCTCTACAGCCTCGTCGGACCCGCGGGCCCGTCGGGACCAGCGCCAGGTCCTCGACAACCGGCGAGATGAAGACGCTCGAACCACGATCGAGCGCCGCCGAGAAGCTCGGCGACAATCCGACAAGAGAGCTGGGAACACTGTCGACGCGCACGCGCCCGGTGAACCAGGCGACTTGCCGTACGCGGCAGGCTGCCCTGCGTTCACCCGCGAGCTGCGGCGCGTCCAGTGGCCCAGCATGAAGAACTTTAAGCCCGACGTACCGGAGAAGTACGACGGCAAGACGCACCCCTCGGAGTTTCTCAGCGTCTACACTATTGCAGTGCAAGCTGCCGGGGGGCGCGACGAGAAGATCCTAGCCAACTACTTCCCGCTCGTGCTGAAGCCGAACGTCCGTTCGTGGCTCATGCACTTGCCGGAAGGCTCTATCTCTTCTTGGGCCGACCTCTGCCATCAGTTTGTCGGCGCCTTCACCGGCGGCCACAAACCCCATGGCCAGGAGAGCGATCTCCACATCTTGGCCCAGAAGGAAGGCGAACCCCTGCGCAAATATATCCAACGCTTCAGCCGGGTGCAGCACAACATCCCTGACGTTCACCCTGCCGCGGTTATCAGCGCGTTCCATCAGAACGTGCGTAACCGCCGCATGCGTGAAGAGATGGCGATGACGAAGATTCGGGACGTCAGCGAGCTCTACGCTCTTGCTGACAAGTGCGCCCGCGCGGAAGAGGGGAGGAAACTCCCCGGGGAGGATGCTGGCGCGGGGGGGAGCGACAGCGACGACGCCGCCCCGGCAAAGAAGAGCCGGCGGCGGAACAACAGAAAGAAGGGCAAGAAGGAAGTGCTTGCCGTCGAGAAGTCCGGCAAGGAGGCCCCCGCCAAGCAAGCACAGGCTGGCGGCTCCGGCAAGGAGCCTGCCCCTGCGGCGGCGGCCGACAAGCCGGGTAGCTCCGACAAGCAATACTGTAAGATTCACCGCACCAAGGGTCACGATCTCTCCAACTGCAAGCGCGTCGAGTACCTCGTCGAGCAGCAAAAAGCTGAGTACGAGAGGCGCGACAAGGAGAAGGCCCAAGGTGGCGGGGAAGAGCCCAGCAAGAAGCGGCCGTTTAACGGCCGGGGAGGACGCCGCGGCAAGGCCAAGCAGCGGCAAGGAGATCGACCTCCCCGGGGCCGCGACAACGACGAAGACGACGATGAAGACATGGAGGACGACGAGAACAGCGAGCAGGAGTTCCAGAAGGCCACGGAGGTCCTGTGCGTCGACGGTGGCGCCTCCCTGCATACCTCCCACCGCCAGCTGAAACAGTGGGTGCGTGAGGTGAATGCAGCGGAGCCGCCCGTGGAATCGCGCAGGCTCCTCAAATGGTCCAGCACGCCCATCGTTTTTGACCTTGAGGATCACCCTGACCGCACCACTGCGGTCGGGTGCTTGCCGATGCTGGTTTCTCCCACCATCCGCAACCTCAAGGTCACCAAGATGTTGGTTGACGGCGGGGCCGGGCTGAACTTGATCTCCTCTGCTGTGATCAAGAAGCTCCAAATTCAAGATGGCGAGCTCGAAGAGACCGGTTCATTCCAAGGAATCAACCCGGGAAGGAGCAAGCCCAAGGGAAAGATCACTCTGCCGGTGACCTTTGGCGGGGAGCTCAACTTCAGGACTGAGCGCATCACCTTTGACGTCGCTGATATTCCATTGCCCTACAATGGAATACTCGGCCGTCCCGCCCTCGCCAAGTTCATGGCAGCTTCCCACTATGCCTACAACGTGCTGAAGATGCCGGGGCCGATAAGCGTCATCACTGTCCACAGCGACAAGAAGGATGCGCTTATCTGCGCCGACAAGATTTACCGGGATGCGGCAGCCGCGGCCGAGAAGGATACTCTTGCCGCTGAAGCTCCCGGGGGGAAGAAGACGAAGACCAAGTCCGGCAAGTGCTCTGGGACCCACTCCGGCAACCGCACCTCTTCGGAGTGCTGCGCTGCCGTCGAGGACGTTCCATCGAGCTCCACCGGCAAGAGCAAGAAAGGAATGGCTGCTCCTCCGGCAACCAAGAAAGTGTCCGCGAAGGAGGATGGCACTGGTGGTACCTTCACCATCAGTGCCACCCTTGACAGCAAATAGGAAAGCGCGCTCGTCGCCTTCCTGCGGGCGAATGTCGATGTGTTTGCTTGGCAACCATCTGACATCCCCGGTGTTCCCAGGAAGGTGATTGAGCACAAGCTTGCTGTCTGTCCTCATGCGCGGCCCATCAAACAGAAAGTGAGGAAGCAAGCCGTGGAGCGCCAAGAGTTCATCAATGAGGAGATCAAGAAACTAGAGGCAGCAGGTCTAGTTAGAGGCGTGATCCATCCGACGTGGTTGGCAAACCCAGTCGTCGTGCGCAAAGCCAACGGGAAGTGGAGACTGTGTATAGACTTCACCGATGTCAATAAAGCATGTCCCAAGGATCCCTTCCCTTTGCCGCGCATTGACCAGATCGTTGACTCCACTGCCGGATGTGAGCTACTCTGTTTTCTTGATGCATACTCAGGCTATCATCAGATTTTCATGGCCAAGGAGGATGAAGAGAAGACTGCGTTTATCACTCCATGTGGCACTTATTGCTTTATTCGCATGCCGTTTGGATTGAAGAATGCAGGCTCAACCTTTGCAAGGGTAGTGTACACTGCTTTTGAACCTCAGATCCACAGAAATGTAGAAGCTTACATGGATGACATCGTGGTGAAGAGCAAAAGCAAGGAAACCCTGATTCAAGACTTAGAAGAAACGTTTCAGAACCTGCGCAGGATACAGCTCAAGTTGAACCCCGAGAAGTGCGTCTTTGGAGTCCCCTCCGGCAAGCTTCTCGGGTTCTTTGTATCACAGAGGGGGATTGAGGCCAACCCCGACAAGATCAAAGCCATTGAGCAGATAGAGGCCCCGAAGCGCGTCAAAGATGTCAGAAGGCTTGCAGGTTGTGTTGCTGCCCTCAGTAGGTTCATTTCAAAATCCGCAGAACGCGCCCTACCTTTCTTCAAAATCTTGAAGAAGGCAGGTCCCATGAAGTGGACTCCGGAAGCGGAGGCAGCGTTGCAGGATTTGAGACGGTACCTGTCCTCCACTCCTACACTTGTCGCACCTAGACCACAGGAAAAGTTGTTGCTATACTTAGCGGCAACCAACCAGGTGGTTAGTGCTGCGTTAGTGGCGGAGAGGGAGTCCGACGAGGAGTCAGCATCACCGGCGAGCGAATCTAGCGACAAGCAGGGGGCTGTCCCGACGAGCTCTGGCCCCGACGAGGAAGACTCTGCGCAGGAACAAGGAGAGGTGCGGAAAAAGATGGTGCAGCGCCCAGTGTATTTTGTAAGTTCCCTTCTCCAGGGGGCTAGATCAAGGTACTCTGGTGTGCAAAAATTGCTTTTCGGCCTCCTCATGGCCTCAAGAAAGCTGCGCCACTACTTCCAAGCCCATGAGATAACAGTGGTCACTCGCTTTCCATTGAAGAGGATATTGCACAATCCAGAGGCAACAGGCAGGATCGTCGAGTGGGCACTGGAGCTGTCAAGCTTTGGACTCAAGTTTGAAAGTACTTCAACCATACAGAGCCGAGCCTTGGCAGAATTCATTGCCGAATGGACCCCAACACCAGAAGATGAAGTTCAAGAAACAAGTGTACCCGTACAAGAAGCGACAAGTGAATGGGTAATGTATTTTGACGGTGCCTTCTCGCTGCAAGGCGCCGGTGCCGGCGTGGTACTCATCGCGCCCACCGGAGAGCACCTCAAATATGTTATCCAGATGCACTTTCCCAGGGAGCAAGCGACAAACAACACTGCAGAATATGAAGGCTTGCTTGCCGGCCTCAGGATTGCGGCCGAACTTGGGATCAGAAAGCTGATTGTGCGGGGCGATTCCCAGTTGGTGGTCCGACAAGTTAACAAGAGCTACCAGAGCCCTTTGATGGAAGCATATGTCGATGAAGTGAGAAAGCTTGAAGAGCACTTTGAAGGTTTGCAGATGGAGCACGTCCCGAGAGCTCAAAATGAAATTGCAGATGGCCTTTCAAAGTGCGCCGCGATGAAGTTACCTGTGGAACCAGGGACCTTTTTGCTCAAGCTGACTCAGCCATCAGTTACACCATCAATTGGGCAGTCCAAGAAGAGAAAGTTGGTCTCCGGCGACTACTTGCCGGCGGATCTTCCTGAGACCGCCGCTAAAGTTCCCAAGATCAACAACAACGCTGAGGAACAGTTTGCTCCTGCAAGCCCACGGGCTTGTGCAGTCGAAGCAAGTGTTCCCGACAAGCCTCGCCCCGGCGAGCTTGCCGGGGGACCTTCAGCTCCGGCAGGACCAGAGGTCTTTGCCGTAGAAGCTGAGGTTCCCGCAGCGGCCCTCGAGCCTTTAATCCTTGCCGTCGAGCCTCGGGCTCCGGCATGGGCACAGCGAATCGTCCGTTTCCTGCAAACTGGAGAACTTCCCGACGACCCTCAAGAGATAGAGAAGATAACCAGACAGTCAAGTATGTATCAGTTCATGGATAACGAGCTATACAGAAGAAGACTCAACGGTGTCAGGTTGAAGTGCATCTCTAGAGAAGATGGACAGAAGCTGTTGGCAGAAATACACGGAGGCATATGCGGCCACCACATTGGCGCAAGGGCGCTTGCCGGGAAGGCTTTCCGGCAAGGGTTCTTTTGGCAAGAAGCCCTCCAAGACGCAACTGCACTAGTAACCAAGTGTGAAGCGTGCCAGTTCCATGCAAAGCAAATTCATCAGCCAGCTCAAGCTCTCCAAACAATCCCTTTGTCATGGCCCTTCTCGGTCTGGGGGCTCGATATCCTCGGCCCTTTCCCTCGCGCTGTCGGGGGCTTTGAGTACTTGTACGTTGCAATCGACAAGTTCACAAAGTGGCCAGAAGTAGAGCCGGTGAGGAAGGTGACAGCACAATCAGCAGTCAGGTTCTTCAGGTCGATTGTTTGCCGTTTCGGGATCCCGAACAGGATCATCACCGACAACGGTACGCAATTCACTAGTCGCACCTTCATGCAGTACGTCCAAGACCTTGGCGCCAAGGTCTGTTTCGCTTCTGTTGCTCACCCGAGGAGCAACGGCCAAGCGGAGAGGGCAAATGCTGAAGTGCTGCGCGGACTCAAGACAAGGACCTTTGACAGGCTGCGCAAGTGCGGAAAGAATTGGATAGAGGAGCTCCCGGCGGCTCTTTGGTCAATCAGAACGACACCAAGTCGAGCCGCCGGACAGACACCTTTTGCTCTAGTCTATGGAGCAGAGGCAGTTCTCCCCACGGAACTCGTATACGGATCTCCTCGAGTACTCGCTTATGATGAGCTCGAGCAAGAGCAACTGCGGCAAGATGACGCATTGCTCCTTGAGGAGGGACGTCTCCAGGCTGCTGTACGAGCTGCTCGATACCAGCAAGCTTTGCGCCGCTACCATAGCCGCAAAGTCAAGGCCAGGAGTCTCGAGGAAGGCGACCTTGTTCTTCGGCGTGTTCAGTCCGCCAAGAATTCCAACAAGTTGACGCCGAAGTGGGAAGGCCCTTATCGGGTGAGACAAGTTACGAGGCCCGGCGCTGTCCGCCTCGAGACCGAAGAAGGCTTACCGGTGAGCAACTCCTGGAACATAGAGCATCTTCGCAAGTTTCACCCCTAAGGCGCGGTTGCCGTGATCCGCTCCGGCAACCACCTTTTGTACAAGCTTTGCCGCTGTTGCATGTAACACTTTGTACAAAGCCGGGCGCAGACCCCGTGCATCAGTAAAGCTTTCGTGTTTTTCGCATCGATTGCCTTTTGCATGCTTCTCTTTGCTATTTGCATGTTCTGTTTGGCATTTGATGCAACACTCAGATATACGGTAAGCACTATTATGCCGAAAGGCCAGATACTTGTTCCCCTCTCCCTTTTTCTTTCCTCTTAAACAGAAGGAACGGTCCTCGCGCACAAGTTTGCCGGGGGGGAAGGAGGTGGAGGAAGAACCAAGTGCTATTCAAGAAAGAGAAGCCTTACCGGGAAGCAAGCAATACGAGCAAGCAGCATGAAAGATAAGTTGTTAGAATTTGACCAGCTCAAATTTTAAATTTTTGGTTGTCTTCCTTGAACGATCACATTTTGTATGGAAAACCTGTGCGCGGAGGAACCTACCCGTAGCTTGCCGCACCCTTATCTTGTTTTCGAGTTCACTCAACGATTTAAGTGAGCTGCGACAAGTGTCGCGCCCTTGCCTCGTTTCCGAGTACGCTCAGCAAGTTAAGTGCGTTGCGACTAGCTGCGGAAAGGTTGCTTGCCGGCGAGGACCTTAGCCAGCAGGCTGCTCAGAGTCCGGCACTCAGCGCTCGCGGCAAGGGCCCCTTGCCGGCAAGCTCCCCGAGAGCGTAGGGTGAAAAACATACAAAGTCAAAGATTGAAACAAGGAAGATAACATTGCACTGATTGATCGAAGTAAAGCAAATATCTTACATAGGATAGTTTGTCGCGGTGGACTAATAAGTTCATAGTATGATGTGCAGCAACAAAAAGATAAAGATAAATGGGGCCCTAGTCTACGCGGTCGCCTTCCTTCCTGCCAAGCTTTGCCACCTTGGCGATGATGTGGCCGACCTGCTCCTTCAGGGCCTCCGTGTCTGCATCTGCCGGCAGGGTGCGAAGAACGTTCGTGAGGTTGATTCCCGGGTTGCGGTACACGATCTTCGTCAAGACCCGCTCCAGAGTTCCCGCGCAGAGCCGGCGCGACTCCTCGGCCAGCTGCGCGGGGATGCGGTTCCGGAGACCTGCAAGAGCTGGAGCAACGCCTCTGAAGAAGAGGCTGAGCTTGGCGCTGTGCGGGAGATCTGGATCCGGCGAGTAGATAAGATGTTCGACCTTCAACGCCAGCAACTCCTGGTCAATATTGGACGCAGAAGAAACCAGCTCTTCGGTCCACACTTCAATAGTCTGCCGGAAGAGCTCGGATGCCTTGTTGACGCTCTCCATCAAGTTTCGCTCCTTGCGGAGCTCATCCTTCAACTTGGTCTCCTGGGCCCGGGCAGCATCGAGCGATTCCTTCAGGGTGGTGACCTTCAGCTCCAAGTCCTCGATGGAGTCCTTGGCGGCCTTCAGCTCGTCACCCCTCTTGGATAAACTCACCTGAAGCTCTGAGTTTGTGTGAGCATCCTTCTCGCGCTCCAAGATGAGCGCGGCAACCTTCTCGGCGCTCACCTTCATCGCCTTCTCCAGTTGTTCGACCTTGGCGGCGAGCTCTTTCTTGGCGTCCTCCGCGGCAACCGCGGCGGCCTTCGCCTCCTTCAGCTCCCCGCCAAGGACAGCCTCGCGAGCGGCAAGGTCTTCTTCATGGGAGTCCAGCTCAACCTTCCGCTGCGCGAGCTCTCCCTCTCGCCGGGACATTTCCACCCCGGCGAGGCGCTGCTGTTCATCGGCTTCAGCCTTCTCGAGTACCCACTCCTGGTACTCGCCGGCGAGGCGCTCACGCTCCTCCGCCACCTGGCGGAGGGCAGCCTGATTGGCGGCGCTGAGCTCCGCCGCACGCTTCTCCATCTCTGCCGCGGCCTTGGCGGCAAGAGCCTCCCGGGAAGCGAGCTTTGCTTGCCTGGCCCGGTAAAGGGCCAGGAGTTGATGAAGCAATCGCTCCTCCTCGGGCCCCTCACCTCCACCGGGCGCCTGGACGATCTTCAGGCCTGCAGAGGCGAGGACTTCTCCGTCGAACGCCTCGCCCTCCGCAGGACCTCGCGACGAAGACCCCCACGGCATCTGAATGAAGACGCCATTGGGGGCCTCGAGATAGAACCTCTGCTCTTCGCCGGCGGAGGGACCGGTGGCCGGTGCAGCATCAGATGCTCCCGCCGCCTCCGGGTCGGCGGTGCGGCCACCGTCCCCCTCCCCGGCCGCTGCGTCCGCAGCCGGGGCAGTTTCTTGCGCGGCCGGCTCGGCGGCCTCGGTTACCTCCTCGACGACTGGAGCGTCGCCGCCGCCGCCCTGCGCGTCCTCCTCCTCGAGGACAATTACCTCCGTCTCCATGGGCGCAGGAGGAGGAAGATCTAGAAAGAAGAAGAAGAGAAAGAAATTCAAGACTCAAGCAAATATCCAAAAAAAAAGAGACAAGCCAAGAAGACAAGTTACAAAGATTACCTTGGCGGACGTCCTCAGCGGCGGGCTCCCTCGCCGGGGAGCTCGGCCTCGTCGGAGTAGTCGCCCTCGCCGGGGAACTTGGCCTTGGCGGGGTGGCCGCCCTTGCCGGGCTGCTCGTCCTTGGCGGGGTACTCTGCCTTGGCGGAGTACCCGTCCTTGACGGAGCACTCTCCCTTGCTGGAGAGTCCTGCCTTGGCGGGGATGGCGGGGCCTGCGGCTCCTCAGCTGTGACCTCCGGGCGCTCTTCCCGCTGGGGCTCCTCCTCTGCACAGAACAAGACAAGAGATGTCAGTACGTGAAGACAAAATCAAAGCCTCAGACATGCCCCGACAAGCGAAAAGAGAACCCCAGACTTACGCTGGGGGCTGCGCTGCGGGCTGCGCTGGGGGCTGCTCATCGGAGCAGTGCTCGAGTCCGGCAGGCTCGGCTCCGGCACACCCTCTGTTGCCGCTGCCGCTGAGCCTTCCGCGACCTCGGCCTCGGGCGCCTTGGCCTTCTTCGCTGCGCGGTGGGCCAGGGTCCTGAAATCAAAACAGTAAACAGAGTCAGCATCAACAGAAGTTCAAGACAGAAATCAAGAAGATGTAGGATCTCGGATCCTTACTCCTGGTCCTCCTCGTCGTCCTCGCTCAGGGCGGAGAAGTCATACTCCACCGTGGGCGCGTCGACGCGAGGAGCGGGAGGTGAAGACTCCCTCGCGCGCTTGGTGTTCACCGGGGCTGGGGGCTGCGAAGACCCAGCCCCTGTGGCCGCCGGCGCCCGAGGAGCGGGCGGAGCCGTTGCTCCGCTCCGAGAAGACCCCTGCCGGCTCGCTGCCGGCCTGCGGGGCGCCTCCGTCGTGGTCCGCGCACGCGCCGCCTCCGCTGCGGCTGGTGCGCCGGACGGCCTTGGCGCGGCTTGACTCCCCCGTGGAGCCGCCCGCCGAGGTGGCTGTTGCCGGGGCGCCTGCGCCCTCTCCCCCGTCGCCGCCTTGCGGAGGCGCTTTGCCGGGGACTGCTTCGGGCTTGCCGGGGGCGGGGAGCTCTCCGACGAGGAGAGGTCGTCGGCGTATAACTCCGTGGATCCGCCGGAGTCTTCGGCCTCCTCCTCCTCCTCCACCTCTGCCCCGGCCGGCTCGCTGGGCCCAGTGTCCAGCACTGCGGCCCTCTTTCCCTTGGCGCCTCCGCCCCTCGCGGCGCCTCTGCTCCCTCCGGCGGTGCCCTCCATTGCCGCAGCCTCCGTCGCGATCCCATGGATCCCGGAGTGCCTCAACGAGGGGACCCCGGCAAGCGCGTCGGGTGGGAGGTTCAACAACCGGCGGATCTCCGCCTCTTCCGCCTGGGTGGACGCCTCCTCGGCCTCCGCCTCCTCCGGCGAGAATCCGAAGACTCCTGCCGCCGCGGCTGCGGCGGCCTCCTCAGCCCGAGAAGCTATGTAGGCGATTTCCTGGTCGGTGGTGTCCCGCGTGTGCAGCTTGAGGTCCTCCTTGTTACTCGCCACCTCGGTGAGGTTGTCGTAGAAGTTGAGGACGTCGATGGGCTTCGGGGCGATCCACGAGCGGTCCAAGCCATGCGAGTCGCACATCGGCATCATGGCAAGGATCCGGTCCCTCGCGGCGTTGTTGCAGAGCGGCACCACTTCCCGGGGGGTCCTGAACCACTCGGGGTGCGTCGGGTCGTACTTGAAGAGCTCCCGTACCATCCCGCGCAGCTCCAGAGTGGTGAAGTTGAAATTAAGCCCGGGGCGCAGCCTCATGATGTCTGCCGGGCCGCCGTACTCCCAGGCCGGCCTCTTCCGGTCTTGGAGAGGGGCGATGCGCCGGCGGAGGAAATCTGCGCCCACCTCGGCAACCGACAGCCAGGCCATCCGAAGACGAAGAATCCGGACGAGGGCGATGTCGAGCTTGACGTCGTCGGAGTCTAGATCACTCCAATCTCTGCCGCGCACAATGGGCGTCGTGCGCGGCGCAGTGAAGGCTTGCGGCTGGTCTTCTACAATCCAGCACCACTCCGCTCGCCATTCCTCCCACTTGCCGCGGAGCTCCCCCGGCAAGTACGCCCCTTTCTTATTGAGACGGAAGACCCAAGAAATTCCTCCGGAGAGGGGGGCATCGGCCTCAGCTCTAGGAGTGAAGAAGTGTCTAAAGAGGGCTACGTTGGGGTGGACTCCTATGAAGTTTTCGCACATATGTGCGAAAACGGCCATGGTGAGAATGGCGTTGGGGGTGAAATCAAGCAGATGGAAGCCGTATGTGTTCATGATGTCACAGAAGAAGTTCGAAAAAGGAGGACAGAGACCACAATGGGAAAAGGCAGCAAAGAAGTGATACCCGCCGGGATAGTTGTCCTTGGCGACGGCCGGGTATGCTCGCGTGCGGGGATGCGCATCGGTTCCCTTGGACCAGAACAAGTAGTACTTGTTCCAGAGTTCCTGCACGCCGAGCTTCGGCGGGAAGACGACGTGCCGCTTCCGGTAAGCGATGAGCTTGGCCGCTTGCTCGGATTTCTCCTTCTTGGATTTCTCCGCCTTCGCCTTGTCGGTCTTTGGGGCCATGGCGGACGCGACGGGAGGAAGGGGACGAAGAGCTCGGCGGCGGCGGAAGCGTGGAGGCGGGGCGCAAGAAGGAATCTTTTGCAGGTGGAAGACGACGTAATGAGAGCGCAGGGAGGGGAACCGCGCATGCTACCTCTGCTTTTATGGGGGAGTGGGGGGCGTTTCGCCCTTTCCATTAAGAGATCGTGGGCACGTCCCATCCCACGGCGCCGCAATCGACGCGTGCCGTTACCGTGGGGTGCGGCGGATATGGAAGTGGATTCGGCGCGCCGCGGGCCGCGGGTGCCCGTGCACTGTTTTGGGCCTGGCCCAACAGCGCTCGGCACCGTGTGTGGCCCAGGCCCGGGGGCTCCTGTCGGTGTACTAAGGTAGGGGTACCCAGTACCCCAACTTGTGCACGGGCAGTTGCAGCTTCCCGCGGCAAGGTTTACTGCGTGCTCGCCGGAGACCTTCCTGCCCCCTATTAAACCATTCAAAAACAAAGTATACAAGACTTAAGACGTAGACCCCGGCAAGAGGAGCTTGCCGGGAAGGCCGTACCGGGCTCAAGACTGTTCCACTAACACAAGACCCTGGCAAGAGGAGCTTGCCAGGAAGACTAGAAGACATCGCTTCGGCGCTATGCGCGCCCCGGCAAGCGGCCCGGGGAGCGGCAGGTTCCCGGGCCCGGCAAGATCAAGACCCCGGCAAGGTGCTTGCCGGGAAGGCTGCGCTGTGTGCCCACGCTCCAGCTCATCGGCCCACGCGTCACCCTGGGGCCTATCCAGGGACGCGTGGCGGATGGCTGTGCAGCCTGGGGTACACGGTGGCACTCCACGGCGATAAATCCGTCGCCGTGGCGGACGGAGACGCTAAGGCGGGAGCTTTTGGGGTCGACGGCGACGGGCATTAAATGCCCTTGTCCCCCACTGTTAGAGTAGGTATAGACCACTGTTCTGTACTGTAGCCCCACTGTTCCCGCACTGTTACAACTACCACCTCTTTTACTTTTTTACCCCTTTCTCCTACGTCGACACCTGTCGGTGACCCCTTGCACTATAAAAGGAGGCCCATGCACAACGTGGAGGGGGTTCGGAACCTTGACTACTCTCACGCACGGTGTAGCTGCTTCTTCAAGCTCCCGAGCGCTCAACTCAATACACAACCAAGCAGGAGTAGGGTTTTACGCATCCGTGCGGCCCGAACCTGGGTAAAACTGCCCGCGTGTTTGCTTCGATCTGCTCTTTGTGCTCCCTCCGCCCTCGTACCGCACAGACAAGGGGCTCCGGTCCCATAGGTGTTCGTGGCGGACAGTTTCCCCCGACACCAGTGTCATCGCATCCTGGAGGGCAGTGGGCCAGAAGAAGCCTTGCTGAAATGCCTTGCCGGCAAGGGCTCTTGACCCTATGTGGGATCCACATATGCCTCCATGTATCTCTGCCAATAGCCCCAGTCCTTCATCTCAAGGGATACACTTCAATTTCACGCCATTCGGTCTCTTTCTGTACAGGACGTCATCGACGAACTGGTACATAGCAGATCGATGGGCTATTTATTCCGCTTCTTCCTGCTCCTCAGGAAGTTCCCCAGTTTGGAGGAATAGGACGGTATGCTGTGCCCACGCTAGAGCCTGGGGCTCGACGGCGAGGACTAAAGGCATTTCCTCCACTATAGGAGCGGCAGTCTCGACGGCAAGAGCTTGACGCTCCGCCGGAGCTAGCCGTCCCGTGGCGGGCTCAGTGTCCCCGGCAACATCCTTGTCGGCGGCTCCGGGGAGCTCGGTGGGAAAGTACTTGTCGGGCCCTGATTTCCTCCTCTTGTTTTGCTTTGTTGATGGATCAACGGATGGCTGAGAAAGCTGAAGCACAAAGGTACCTGGTTCCACAGGTAACTTGAGGGCAGCGCACTTTGACAGGTAATCGGCGATGTCGCTCTCTGCTCGGGGAACGTGCTCTGCCTGTATACCATGAAAACGCTCTTCCAGCTTTCTCACTTCATCGACGTAGGCCTTCATCAACGCGCTCTGGTAATCTTTGTTGACTTGTTTGACGACAAGCTGTGAATCGCCCCTGACAATGAGTTTCTTGATTCCGAGGTCTGCCGCGATCCTAAGACCAGAAAGCAGCCCCACATATTCAGCAGTATTGTTCGTTGATAACTCCCTGGGGAAGTGCATCTGGACCGCGTACTTGAGGTGCTCTCCGGTGGGCGCGACAAGCAGTACGCCAGCCCCGACGCCCTGTAAGGTGAAAGCTCCATCAAAGTACATGATCCAGTCGCAACTCGCCTCTTTGCCGGGGAGAGCAGTTTCCTGGGTTTCTTCATCAGGCGTCGCGGTCCATTCTGCAACGAACTCCGCCAGGACTCGTATTTGAATCATCGAGGTACTTTCAAACTTGAGGCCTAAGCTGGACAGCTCTAGTGCCCACTCTACAATTCTTCCCGTTGCATCTGGATTGTGCAATATCCGTTGCAGAGGGAGGCGAGTGACGACAGTGATCTCGTGTGCCTGGAAGTAGTGACGCAGCTTCCTCGAGGCCATAAGAAGGCCGAAGAGCAATTTTTGTACACCGGAGTACCTTCATCTAGCCCCCTGCAAGAGGGAGCTAACAAAGTAGACCGGGTGCTGCATCATTTTCTTCCGTGGCGGCACTCCAACCGGCCCTGTCGTCTCTGCACCAACGGCATCAGGCTCTGTTGCTGCTATCACCTTGTCATCAATTTCTCTCTGCTCCACTAGTGCGGCGCTGACCACCTGGTTCGTTGCCGCCAGGTATAATAGCAACGGTTCTTGTGGCCTAGGCGCAACTAGTACTGACGTGGAGGAAAGATACCTCTTCAAATATTGCAATGCTGCTTCGGCTTCTGGCGTCCACTCCATTGGGCCCGCCTTTTTCAAAATCTTGAAAAAGGGAAGTGCGCGCTCGGCAGACATGGAAATGAATCTGCTCATGGCGGCAACGCAGCCAGCAAGCCGACGCACATCCTTGACCCGTTTGGGTGCCATGATGATGAAGAAACGTCGAACTAACTGCTAAAGCCGATTCTCACAACTGCGAACCCCTACCTGGCGCGCCAAAGATGTCGGTGGCAACGACACCTATGGGAACACAAGAATCCCTACTACGGTTAGCGGGGCGCGGGGTTGAGAGAAGAGCGGATCAAACAGATAGCACACGGTTCGTTTATCCAGGTTCGGGCCGCGAGGATGCGTAAAACCATACTCCTGCTTTGGTGGATTGTATATCTGTGTTCTTCAGCTAGCTATGGGGCGTGAGGAGCCCCAAAAAGTCGAATCCTTCTCCTGGTCGCCTCGGGCCTCCTTTTATAGGGAAAAGGGGTTGCCACAGTGGCACACGCGAGGTGGAAAGGGTACAGTGATGCGAGTTTATCCCTCTCATTACATGACGACGGGGGAGAGATCTGTCTTGTCCGTCGCCGCTCCTTCTTGTGTCGACACGCGCCCTGGCCAGCGATGCCTGAGATGCCATGTAGGTAGGCAGGCAGCTGAGGTGGCGCAATGGTGGGTCTTCATGAAGATCTGCATGTCGCCACGCAGGTGCCTGCCCAGCTGGTTGGGTCGGCAGCTGCATACGGCGGTGGAAGTTTAGTCGGCGTGGGCCTGATGGTGGCCCTGCGGATGTCCTTGGCAAGGGCCTTGTGATACGTCCAAAACGTATCTATAATTTCTGCTTGCTCCATGCCTCTTTTGGGTGGTATTGCTATGTTATTTATACACTTCCACACACTTTTGATCATATTTGGACTAACCTATTAACTCAGTGCACCCGAGTGCCAGTTTCTGTTTTCGGCTGTTTTTGTATTTCAGGTTTTCACATTAAGAGAACTGCCAGAAAAATCCCGGAAAAATTATATAAAAAATCAGCATTCCAGAAGCTACCATGCGGCCAAAGTAGGGCCGGAGGGGACCCACAGGGGCTCCAGGTGGCCTGCCCAGGCGGGCCACCCCTAGGCAGCGCCGGGGGGGGCGCCTGGGCCCCCCTGACCTCCTCTGGCGACCCCCTTTGGCATATATTTAACATCCGTCGAGGAAACCCTGATTCCGGACACCTTTTCTCCAGACGCGATTCCGATCTCCGCCGCCATCGCCATCAAGCTTCGGGGGACCAGAATTCCTGCGCCGGCACCCTGCCGGGATGGGGAAGTGCCCTCGGATTCATCTCCATCGACGTTGCTTCCTCCCTCCATGATGCGGGAGTAGTTCCTCCTCGGGGCTGACGTTCTTACCAGTAGCTATGTGGTCAATTCTCTCTCCCATGATGTGATCTTCGTTGTGATCATAGGCTATGTTAATATAGGGTGATCCCATGATATTTCCCCTTCCTCTATGTATTGGATTGATGTACTCACTTGTCTTTATCTAGTATAATCCCCGAGACCAAGGTGACAGCGGTCTATTGGACATAGATTACAAAAGTATTTTCATGAGTGATTTCCTCTCTTGTGTGTTGATTGAAGATTGAGAGTCTCTTGGTGCTTGTCTTTGACTATCCTTTAGATATGTTGTGGTGATTGTGGGACTCTCTTTGGATGGCCGCGGTGACATTGGGAAATCCTTAGAATGAGAACTACGAACTTTGAGGTGTGCTTTTGTAGCCCTACATAATTCTCGTCCTTTCTTGACCACGAAGGAATGACCTCCGAGTGTGTCCCCTTTGCATGTTTTATGGGAAATATCATGTGATTCGATTATGTTAATGTTGTTGGGAGTTGCCACTAGTGAAAGTATGAACCCTAGGCCTTGTTTCCACCATTGCAATACCATTTGTGCTCACGTTTACCACTTGTTTGCTTGCTGCACTTTTTATTACAGATTTATATTACTTTTTTTGCCATCCATATCACTTGCCATTTAACATCTCTTCGCCGAACTAGTGCACCTATACATCTGACAAGTGTATTAGGTGTGTTGGGGACACAAGAGACTTCTTGTATTTTAGTTGCAGGGTTGCTTGAGAGAGACCATCTTCAACCTCTACTTCCCTGAGTTCGATAAACCTTAGGTCATCCACTTGAGGGAAATTGCTGCTGTCCTACAAACCTCTGCGCTTGGAGGCCCAACATAGTCTACAAGAGTAGAAGCGTGTGTAGACATCAAGCTATTTCTGGTGCCGTTGCCGGGGAGGTGAGCGCTTGAAGGTATATCTTTAGATCTTGCAATTAAATCTTTTTGTTTCTTGTTTTTATTTCACTAGTTATGCTTATGGACAACCTTGCTATTGGATCGTTGCTTGCGGGAAGACGCCCCACACCTGTGGTGGTTGCTCCTCCCCCTACTGAAATTGTGCCCTATAAAATACCAGCTGGTATTATCGATTATGTTTTGGCTAATCATTATGCAGGAGAAAAACATCCCGGTGAACACTTGCTATATCTGTCACAACTATGTTCATTATTTAAGCTTGCAGGTGTATCAAGGGAGTTTGTCATGAGGAAATTATTTGCCTTGTCACTGAAAGGAAAAGCATTGGAATGGTATAGGCTACTAGATGACTCTCACCTGCTGGATTGGGAAGAGATCCAGTCTCTCTTTTACTCCAAGTTTTATCCTCTTCATGAAGTCCATGAGAATAGGAATTATGTTTATAATTTCTATCCTCATGACGGAGAGAGCATAGCTCAAGCTTGGGGGAGACTGAAAACGTTAATGCTAAAGTGTCCTAACCATGGGCTCCCCAAAGATATGATTATTACTAATTTCTATGCGAGGCTTTCTCGACAGGATAAAGATTTGCTCGACGCTTCCTCTATGGGTTCTTTCACAAACAAAAAGATTGATGCTAAATGGGAACTCCTTGAAAGAATTCAACGCAACACTGAAGATTGGGAGATCGACAAAGGTAAAGAGTCAGGTATAATTTATGAGTATGATTGCATTAAGTCCTTTGTTGTAACTACAAGTTTTAATAAGTTTAGTGCTAAGTTTGGGCTTGATTCTCAACTCCTTGTTGATTTCCTCAAATCTTTTGCTTCACATCTTAATATGCCTAAGGAGGATTGGATCAAGTATCATAAACCTTTTAAAGAGACTTGCAAAGAAAATGAAATTGTTCATGATGATTGCAGCATGCATGATCCAATTCCTAAAAATGATGTTTTATATAAGCATGTTAATTTTTGTGGAGTGGATAGACCTTGTGAAAGGCCTATGATTGAAGAAGAGAAGTATTGTAAGCGACATAAGCATGAAAGAACAATCACTTGGGTCAGAGATTTAAATGAAATTGCTAGAGAATTGTGTGACCTTTATCCTTTTACTTGTGAACTTTGCCGTATAGAGGGTCACTTTAATTTTCAATGCATGAACTTTCAAAACATAACTATTAACCGGTTGTGTGATAACATGATCATCTCTGATCTTTATGATAAGCTTATGTTATTTTTGATGTGTGAAGAGTTATCAGAAAAGACTTCATGGCTAGATGTTAATGCCATAGGAATAATAAACACTTTGCAAAATTGCCATCTCTATTGCGTTGTTAATTGCCATGAGAATGATTACATAGGTAAGATTATAAAGGAGGGAACTTTACCAAAGTATAAAAATGTCTCTTATATTTCTGCTAATAAAAAGGAGAGTTTCTCCCAAGTTTCCCCTATTGTTTCTAATGATAAACCAGGATATGTGGAGAAGCTTCATCTCCAACCACTCCCTCCTTAGGTGAAGAAGAAGAAAAAGAAGAGGAGGAGGAAGAGGATCAAGAAGGAAGAAGAATGGGTATCAACCTGGCCTGAGCATATTCCTCCCATCAACTTTTATCCTAACGGTTGTAAGTTTAAAGAAGAAGGTGAAGTTTATTGCCTTAATTATCATCTTGATGATACGTCCGTAGGAACTATTGAAGATGATTTTGATTATGACATGCATGTTACTTATTGTGATTGGGAAAATGATGATAATGCTACTTATGATCTTGAAAATCTTTTTGGTACCAACTCTGAAAGTGAAGATATGGGAAGCTCTAAGCTTGGGGATGATAGGATTGCAAATCCTTTACCCACTAGTGATATGATAATTGATAATTCTCTTGCTAGTAAGAATAAAGACAACATGTTTACAAATATAGTTGCTAGCAATGATAATGCTCTTCTCTACCATGATGATGTTATAACTCCAATCTATAGTGATTATAAAGGTACCTATCACATAAGGATAAATTATCCTTATGAAACTTGTCATAATCATGGAGGGAATTACTCCCTTGTTGAACACCACCCTCCTAATATACAATTAATCTATAGTGTTCAAGTTGTTTATGATAGTCCTACTCCCACTATTACCAATGAGAAGGATTATGCTTATGTGGAGAGTGAGAGTACCTTTTTGCATGTGGATCATGGTAACAATGCTTTATGTGATGCTTATATTGTTGAGTTCATCCATGATGCCACTGAAATTTATAATGAGAGAGGGAGACTTGGTTCTAAATATCTTAATAATAAGAAGTTTCCTCTCTTTATGGTGAATATTTTGAAGTTATGCTTGTTTTGCCTTCCTATGCTAGTTGCTTTGTGCTTCAATGAATTATTCTATTGCAATATTCCTATGCATAGGAAGCTTGTTAGGCTTAAATGTGTTTGGTATTTGCTTCTTGATGCTCTCTTTTGTTCTTCGACTCTTATTCCTACGAGAGCATCATTAAAGTCTTATGCCTAGTTTAAAGGCATAAAAGAAAGCGCTTTTGGGAGGCAGCCCACAATGAATAAAATTTTATTTTGCTTTTGTTGTGTCTTGATGTTGTTACTACAGTAGCATCATCATTGTATCTTTGCTTTTCAATTGTGTGCCCATTATAGCCTCTGATTGCAAGAAAGTTCAAAAGTTGTGACGTGCTGTCCAGGAAACAGATTCTGTCCTTGGATAGAAAAATTCGTATAAAATCACCAGATCATGTTTTTGGTCTGAATTTTTTCGACAGCGTGCTCTATATAATTGTCTTTCGTGCGTATGTTTTGAGTTTTTTAATTATAGTTGCAGAAGTGCCCCGAACAAATCTTTTACTACCTGCTGTTCTGTTTTCCACAGATTCTGTCCTGTTTTGCCTTTCCTTCATTTTGCAAACCTAGAGCTTGCTTTTTCTTTGCAAAAACCTTTTGGCAATCTTGAGAAACAGTAGACCTTCAAGAATATCCTTATTTCCAGCAAGGAACAATTATTTTATTAAGGGTACTAACCTCGCTAATCAGATTATGATAAGTTATGTATGAAGGGAGTTTTCAAGTGTGCGAGGGAAGATGATAAAAAGATTCAGGAGTGTCAAACGCTCAAGCTTGGTGATGCCCCCATGCACCCCCAAGAAATATTCAAGAAGACTCAAGCGTCTAAGATTGGGGATTCCCCCGTGCATCCCCTTCTCCATCAACATTATCAGTTCGTCCTTTGTTCCACTATATTTTTATCACTTCATGTGTTATGTGCTATGCTTGGAGCGTCTTGCTTTTAGTTTTCCTTTTTAGTTTACTTTAGCTTTTCATAACGAGTCGGAACTCAGCTTTCTTTATGTGGGAGAGAAACACACTACACTTCTACCTAGAACATAACATAGAATTTTTATGTCTATCTTTGTTGTGTGTGTTCTTTGTCTTTCAATAGCTACTATCATGTTCAGCTCTTAGTATTCATGCTTATCTTTTTAAAGAGCTTCTGTTTAGTTGGTTGCTTGAACTCTCTTTAGTTATCATGCTTATCTTATTAAGAGAGTTTGCTTCCGTTGCATTGGTTGATATGTCTATGATAAAGATGCTACGTGCATAATGGCGCTTAGTAGTTCATGTTTTCTTATGGTTAGTCTCAAATAGCTGAGCGGTTTCCAATGTGTTATTGGAGTACCAACATGATTTGTTTGCCTATGATGTGGTATGGTTTAGTAATATCTTCCTTCAAGAATTTATTTTGATTGACTTGGCTTATGCTCACGCATATTTAAGACTGTAAAGAAAGTCTGTCAAGCCTTGATGATCTTTTGTTTCTGAGTAGCGATATAACTACCACGCCTGATTCAATGTTGCTTTGTCGCTCTGCATGATTATGACCGTCATTGCTCTCTTAGTTGGTCGCTTCCAGTCTTTTGCTAACCTTCGCCTGTACTAAGCGGACTAACTGCTTGTGCATCCACATTCCTTTAAACCAGTTATGCCATATGAGTCCACCATACCTTCCTACATGGTATTTACCTGCCATTCCTAACGGAGACTTGCATGTGCCATCTCGAAATTATTCAAAGAAAATGCATTCCTATTTTGTGCCTCTGTTTTAAGTTCATGAGGAAGTAGTAGTTAATTCATGATCTTTTTAAGTTGGACAAGCTTCACCCCGGGATTGCATATATAATGTGCAAACCCATAATAGGAGAAGGAACTGGCATTGAGTGCGCCCGGATCAAAAAGATAATATAACAAACAAACCCTCCTTCACGCTTTGTTCATGAGAAATCAGAAAACTTTGGCAGTGATAAACAAAGGAGATTAAGGGGATGTGATCGTCCTCATTCGGGAGCCGTTCCTCGAAACTTGTCCATCTCAAGAAGTGATTGAGTTATCTGCTAGCATTCGTTGAAGGAACATGCATAATCAAAAAAATAATTATTACCTCTGTTTTTAAAACCAAGAGCTCTGGTACATGTTTTGTCTTTGTTTCCGACTACGGGTTTTCAACCTTGCCAACAAAAGCCATGGTTCGAGAGTCTCCACCTTCTTTTAAAGCACCAACTACTGAGAGCATGATTGTCATTCTGAGTGTAATGTGCATTGTCCCAAAGTAGCATTGTCTTTTGCATGATTTTGATATCGTTTATTCTGAAATCATTGTATCTAGTCATCACTTAAACCTTGGAGGTGCCCCTGCATTTATGTTTTGCTTCACTAAAGGGGGCAAGCTAGATATCACTTTATCATATTTGCACATCATGTTCATTAAAAATCGATTTGATGTTTCAGTATCATATTGTAAAACCTTCAGTTCTTTGTGATTTTCTCATGAGGCAACTTAATTACTACAGATTCATTGTCTCAGTAAGCTTTTGTCATATGACTATAAAAAGTCCTATATTGTTAATAGTATGTCACCACAGAAATTATTCTTGTTATCATTTTCCTACTCGAGGACGAGCATGAATTAAGCTTGGGGATGTTGATACGTCCAAAACGTATCTATAATTTCTGCTTGCTCCATGCCTCTTTTGGGTGATATTGCTATGTTATTTATACACTTCCATACACTTTTGATCATATTTGGACAAACCTATTAACTCAGTGCACCCCAGTGCCAGTTTCTGTTTTCGTCTGTTTTTGTATTTCAGGTTTTCACATTACGAGAACTGCCAAAAAAATCCCGGAAAATTTATATAAAAAATCAGCGTTCCAGAAGCTACCATGCGGCCAAAGTAGGGCCGGAGGGGACCCACAGGGGCTCCAGGCGGCCCACCCCTAGGCCGCGCCGGGGGGGGGGGGGGGGCGC
>LR738715.1:590356766-590386522 GCA_902687465.1 Secale cereale
GAAAAGTATTTTCATGAGTGATTTCCTCTCTTGTGTGTTGATTGAAGATTGAGAGTCTCTTGGTGCTTGTCTTTGACTATCCTTTAGATATGTTGTGGTGATTGTGGGACTCTCTTTGGATGGCCGCGGTGACATTGGGAAATCCTTAGAATGAGAACTACGAACTTTGAGGTGTGCTTTTGTAGCCCTACATAATTCTCGTCCTCTCTTGACCACGAAGGAATGACCTCCGAGTGTGTCCCCTTTGCATGTTTTATGGGAAATATCATGTGATTCGATTATGTTAATGTTGTTGGGAGTTGCCACTAGTGAAAGTATGAACCCTAGGCCTTGTTTCCACCATTGCAATACCATTTGTGCTCACGTTTACCACTTGTTTGCTTGTTGCACTTTTTATTACAGATTTATATTACTTTGTTTTGCCATCCATATCACTTGTCATTTAACATCTCTTCGCCGAACTAGTGCACCTATACATCTGACAAGTGTATTAGGTGTGTTGGGGACACAAGAGACTTCTTGTATTTTAGTTGCAGGGTTGCTTGAGAGAGACCATCTTCAACCTCTACTTCCCTGAGTTCGATAAACCTTAGGTCATCCACTTGAGGGAAATTGCTGCTGTCCCACAAACCTCTGCGCTTGGAGGCTCAACATAGTCTACAAGAGTAGAAGCGTGTGTAGACATCACCTTGCCGGGGCCCTGGCAAGGGTCTTGCCGCGGCGCCTGCTGCCATCCCCGGCAAGGTGCTTGCCGGAGGTCTTGTGGTCTTCCTTGGCTGGGATCCCGCCAAGGGTCGTCGTCTTCTTAGTGCATATCTTATCTTGAATGTCTTCACAAAGATCTGCATGCCACTACGGGGATGTCTCCCGAATCCTTGCCCCATGGGGGCAGTGGACTCAAGGGTGATTTGCTCCGTAGGCGTGGGGCGAGTTGCCGCGGTAAGGGTCTTGCCGGGGCTACTAAAGCCGGCCCCGGCAAGGATCTTGCCGGGGGAGCCCGTCTCGTCCCTTGGCTCTTCGTGGTCTTGGCTTGGTGTTGCTCCAATTCCATCGAGCTTCGGTCACACCCTGGCTCACCTCCCTTGCCTTGCTTGGTGTGGTGGTGCCCGCGGCTGAGACTGCCCGTGCACAGTTATAGGGGTACAAAAAGTGTACCCCTCTTTTTGTACACCGACACGCGTGTCCATAACCTTCCCTCGTTGGAGGCACCGGTGAGAGGCATGACAATAGACCCAGTTAGGACCTTCCCATAAAGGTAAGTGTGGCTGCACTGGTCAGCTCGATTTGGTGGCACCATGATTCAGCCAACAGTTGTTCAAGTTCAATTTAATCTGGTTAAACTTGAATATAAAAAGCTGAGTCATAATAAAATAACATGATGCAACTACAATGCATGAGCATGATATCAACGTAAGCATGAAGGTGCACATAAACATCGAGCATAACCACAAGGAAATATTTAACCAAATGAACATGGCATACTGACGAGCATGAATATCACAAGTATAACGCTACTCATGGCATACATGACTACTAGCATCATAATAAATACCATGTAAGAATATAGCAAGAACAGTACCAAGTAAGCATGTAACTAGCTAGTTGCAACGGAACATGCATATCACGGTACAACAAGCATGCATCAAGACTACTGCTAGCAGGTACTTATACTACCAAGCATAACATGTGAACATGGTAATAACAAGTAGTACAAGATAATAACAAGTATCAGCCTATAACATGACAGTGAACATGAAACCACGAGCATAACCCAAACAACGACAGCAGTAGCAAACAAGCAGACAAATAAAAACAATCTTTTATTAAATATTCAAGTTGAAAACCATGGCTACTGCATGGCTATCATGCAAGTGGTTGTTGTGGCTTGCCTGGGGTGGAAGAAGTCACCGGGAAGAAGTGCGGTGAAGCCGTGAAAAGATTTACCGGAAACAGTTCTCTCCCGGAGGGGCTGTTTACGGCAAGGGCAAAATGGTCAATTTCAGAATGTTAACACATGGATAAAATAATACCAACAGAACGGGCTCGACGAAACGAAGAAGTGGGCTTTGTATTCACCTCATTTGGAGTCTCGAGCAAAAAGATACGAATGTTTAAAGCTCAGGGACTAGTCTGCGCAAATATTTTGTCTCGGTATCGTGCAGAAGAAGGCTCTTTAGCTCACACATGAAGCTTAGTCTGATTATTGTGCTGCAGAAGCCTGAGTTCCATACTTGAGAAGCTTCCCCTCAGGTTTGCTCGTTTGAGAAAATTTTATTTTTGTCTGTCACAAGCCTTTACCGAGGTATCTTGCTGAGAAAGACCAGGTATCTTGGACCGGAAATTGTTCACATATCATGCTGAGGAAAAATTGAGGAGCCTTGCCTCATAAATTTCTTTTGATAGCGTGTGGAATAATACTAGGTTTCTTATATCCAAAACTTCATATGGATATGCAGACTGAAGTCCATGCACACGCTCATAATATTCTGAGGCAGATTATTTACATGAGAAAAATAGTTTGACTTCCTTCCACGAGTATATCGCATTCTGAATTTATTTCGGATGATAACATATTTCAAGTTGAGCCAAATTTTTGTATAAGGTCCATACCTTTGCCAGAAAATATACCGTTGATCTGGTAACTGACTTGTCTTGCTGTTGACTTGACTATTACTGCTGTGAGTATTTTGTACTGATTTAGGCTTGAGTTATCAGTACTGTTGTGAGGAGTGCTCACTGATGCATAATTGATTATCAGTCTCAAAATCAGATATTCCCCATTTGACTGCTGTCGGCTGAGAATTCCATTATGTTTAGCTGAGTATCCAAACATTTGAACTCCTTATTACTTCTTCAAGTCTGGTGTCACTTCATGAGCCATTCTTTATAGGGGAAAAAATAATGTAACACCAGGGCCCAAAAAGAACGAAGCAAAAGAAAACTCAACTAAACAAAAGCACACAACAACAATCAATTCACACACAATCAATGCCACATATTACTGCTAATCACACAATATGCATGCCTACTTAAGCACCCAAAATCTCGCGGGATCTCCGGTTCTACGATGTAGCATGTTGTGATGATGTGCACGAGGACGAATAAATGTGTGGAAGGATTGGTGTAAACAACGCTACACCAAGTGCTAGCTTAGCCAGGTAGTAACCTGGACTAGCTCGGAGACGAGGACGTACTTGGTAACCCGGTAGCAGGACACGAATGTCGTTGCCACCTTATTATCAAGCGGACGGAAAATATTCGTACTCGTCCAAGAAATTAAGATAGCGGGGAAAAACAGAGTCTGTTGGCATTGCCCTTCCTTGATGACTAAGACCATTAAGGGTTGCCAACACGACAAGAAAAGGACGATCCAGGGTAGAAGCATGTCTACCACCAAAACAACAATGGGGCTGAAGGAAGGAATTCGGCGCGATACCTGAGCACCATTTTTGCAAACCATGTCAGGATCACTTAGCATCTCTCTGCTGGGACAAAAATGACGCCAAACACCGAAGATCAAGCAAGAAAATAAAACTCGAGAAATGCAAAGGCTGAGCTATAGTGGATCCGAACCGATGCCATCTACAATCACCAGATAAATTGTTAGTATCAAAATAATAAGGTTATATGCATGCTATGCAACAAACAAATGCAGCAACCAAATGCAACAGACCAATCAAACTCTATACTACCGCATTCTAACGTTCGCGAGGTCTAGGGCGTCCTACAGCCAGACCTACTCAGATACCAAGCCTGTGGCACCCCGGCTCAGAGAAACCGGAACGCACCGTATTCCAGCCCAGAGATCGAGGAGAAGTCTTCTGAAATACGACACTGCTTAGCATAGAACAAACTAGCTTTCTTTCATTACACGAATACGAATACAAGGTCTCTAATATTACAACGAATAACATCGGCACGGCGACACTACGCCTGCCACGGTTGCTCTATGCAAGCAGCAGAACTACATGATGCAGCGGAATAACATCTAGCAGCGGAACAACGACGATGGTGGTGAACTCCAATCCGCAGGGACTCTGGCTGGAATGTTTATCCTAGCTCACGAACTCCGGAACCACACAAAAACAAGAAAGCAATCCAGGCACGACCTGCAAACTGGCATGACATGCTAGGTCAATACATTGAATGTACTTGGAAGCTCACAATAAACCAAAAGCATTCAAGACAAACAACAGCATGGCATTTTCATGTTAATTTAATTCATGAACATGGTACTAACAGAACAACATGGCATGCACAACTGATCGTGCTACATGCAACATGATGATACAATCATGCACCAACTTACTCTGTTTGGGTTACCTCGTAAACATCACATGCATCAACCTACCAATACGGGCATCAACTCAGTATCCTCGATACCACGATGATCATTCCGGTGATCACAACGAACTTATCTCATTTTCGAACCGGGGTTGTTACTAAGCAAGTTATTATTATTATTACTGTTGACTCATAGTGTGACCGACACGAACTGGGCCCTTATCCGCGGGCACGACTATCGATAGATTAAGACACACACACTCTCCAGAGGTAGCGCACTGTACCCACACCACAGAACCCATGGCCTCGCACTCCCATTCGGGTGGACCAACGGCGTTCCGACAAAACCGATCTACTACCATGACACTCTCCCGACCACTCCGACTTAGTCCCCACTTGGTTAGTCCTGGGTGGCCCCGTGTCTACCAAAGACACAACGACCATCGTTGTGGCCAAACATAAATGGTCCCAAACGGGGACCCGAGCTCGAAACAACAACAACGGGCACACAAGGTTATGTCCTCCTGCCTGATCAGGGTAACGCGTGTCCATAACCTTCCCTCGTTGGAGGCACCGGCGAGAGGCATGACAATAGAACCAGTTAGGACCTTCCCATAAAGGTTAGTGTGGCTGCACTGGTCAGCTCGATATGGTGGCACCATGACTCAGCCAACAGTTGTTCAAGTTCAATTTAATCCAGTTTAACTTGAATGCAAAAAGCTGAGTCATAATAAAATAACATGATGCAACTACAATGCATGAGCATGATATCAACGTAAGCATGAAGGTGCACATAATCATCGAGCATAACCACAAGGAAATATTTAACCAAATGAACATGGCATACCGACGAGCATGAATATCACAAGTATAACGCTACTCATGGCATACATGACTAATAGCATCATAATAAATACCATGCAAGAACATAGCAAGAACAATACCAACTGAGCATGTAACTAGCTAGTTGCAACGGAACATGCATATCATGGTACAACAAGCATGCATCAATACTACTGCAAGCAGGTACTTATACTACCAAGCATAACATGTGAACATTATAATAACAAGTAGTACAAGATAATAACAAGTATCAGCTCATAACATGACAGTGAACATGAAACCACGAGCATAACAGAAACAATGGCAGCAGTAGCAAACAAGCATACATATAACAACAATCTTTTATTAAATATTCAAGTGGAAAAACATGGATACTACATGGCTATCATGGAAGTGGTTGTTGTGGCTTGCCTGGGGTGGAAGAAGTCACCGGGAAGAAGTGCGGTGAAGCCGCGAAAAGATTTGCCGGAAACAGTTCTCTCCCGAAGGGGCTATTTACGGCAAGGGCAAAATAGTCATTTTCATAATGTTAACACATGTTGAAAATAATACCAACAAAACGGGCTCGACGAAATTAAGAAGTGGGCTTTGGATTCACCTCATTTGGAGTCTCGAGCAAAAAGATACGAATGTTTAAAGCTCAGGGACTAGTTTATAAAAATACTGCTACAAACAGGTCCCTGGGAGTTTAAACTGAACGTGCCCTTTTTGAGAATACGTTTGCTAGAGAGGGAAACGGATTTAGGACCGAAGGAGAGGGAAAATGTGCTTCCGTTGGATGAAAGCGTACACGGACAAAAGTTGTGTCCACTTATCCACGTCAGCAGGGGGCGGGACCGGCTCTTGTGTGCCTGGCGGGTGGGTCCCATGCGCAGGGGGAGGGGGCCAGTAGTGCATCGTCTTCTTCGTTGCTCTCCTCTGCTCTCGTGCGGGACAGAGCAGAAGGCAGGGGAGGGAAGCGGCGAGGGGGCCGGCCGGCTCAGGCGCCCCCTGGGCGAGCCAAGGGCTTCGGCGGGTGCGGGAGGTCACGGCGGTCCCATTTAGGAAAAGTACGGCCGCAGGGGAGGGGTGGAGGCGCGGCGAACGGCGGTGCCAGGAGGAGGACAGAAGCTCAGCGGCGACAGCCGTTCTCCAAGCTCCGGCCATCCCGGTGGAGCTCGGACCACCGGAGCGACCGTGAGGACAAGGAGCTCCTGCCTGGACCACCCCTTTCTGCCGGAGAGAGCAAGGGAGGGCAGGGCCATGGTCGCGGCGGAAAGTGGCTTTGGACGGAGTTGGGACACGATGCTCCGGCCATAGTAAGATGGAGGCGCGGTGCTGGGAAGCATCAGGGGTGGTGCAGGAGGTCTATGGTGGTGCAGAGAGGGAGGGAGGAGCTCGGCGTTGAGCGAATTTAGGCCGAGGCCGAGGCAGGCACGACGGCCGTGGGGGAGGACATGTAGGCACTCGAGCTCCGGGGAGTGGTCGGGGTGGCTTCTAGGACACGTGGGAGGCCAGTGGTGAGGAGAAACGGGGACGAGGTGGCCTTATATAGCCAAGGGGAAGGCACGGGCTCGGGTGCCGTCGTGTACGTCCGATCGACGCTCTGGCGGTGCACAGCAGCCACGGGGAGGCGCGGGGAAGCGACGACGGGGATGCAGACACTCTACAACAATGCACTGTGTAGGGGGGCCGAGGGGCCCAGAGGACACAGTGCACTCATGGGCGCGCTGCGACGAGCACCGACGGGGAAGCGGACGAAGGGGGCAAGGGGTTAGGGCGACGCAGACGATTACGAGGAAGCTACTGGACACGGTGGGGAGTTGAGACAAGGAGGGAACGGACGAGCACAACGCCGAGGTCAAACCAGAGCACGCTTGCTGCATGCCAGGGCGGTGGTCACCACGCGCACTGGTGCACATAGTGCAAAACTGTTTGCCAGACGTTGTCTAGTGGTAAGATCATCCGAGATAGGTTTACGCTGCGGTGGTAACTTGGTGAATGGTGATATGGTAAAATAGAAATCTACCTCTGAAGTTTACGGTACTAAACTTGATCATGAAATAGTGATCAACTGAGGTAGGATTAGAGGCAAACAGGTTGTCTGGGGTGATTAGCTAAGGAAGAACTACCATACTGGGGAGTTTGGCATGAAATGGACCAAGATTTAATATGGTTGCTTTGCAACTGCCAAATCTGGTCCAGAAATAAGATGATGAAGTAGAACTCACTTGGAGTTACAACTTGAGCTTAATTTTGGTGTAGAGGGATTATTTGACCATATGGAGCTGCCGTAAAAATATCATGCCATTTGGAGTTACCAAAGTGGCACTTCCTTCACAATGCTCCATTCTGGCCAGTAACTTAGAAAATTTACCGATGGTAAATGGGTACGTGGATTGAGCCAACACTTGGTAGATGGAGTAGATGTAAATGTAAGAATGCCCTGGTAAATTGCCAGCTCAAATGAAGCAAGGTAAAATAGGGTTGCTTCACAAAGTGAAAAGTATACCAGAAAACAAGATTTTTAGCTGGGCTCACATAGATGATCTCCATGAGCTCTAATTTGGTAGAGACTCATGATTTGGTCAAATGAAGGATGTGACCAAGTTTCTTCTCATTTGGACATGCCTAGAATATACTTCCTTCACAAAGTTCCTTTCTGGACAGAAACTTTGGAAAATCATTGAAAAATATTCACTAGGCAAATGAGTGTGAAAATTGCCACATGGCAATAATATGGACATGAAAAGATGCCCAAGGAGTATGGAGTCAATTGGCCAAAGATAAATAGCACATGCTTTATGAAGTGCCATTTAGGGCAGATTAGAAAAATGATTATTGGAGGATTATGTTTGAACATGGCAATGAAATGTTTTGCCATATTGGATGAAGATATGACCCAAAAGTTTTATTAAAATTTATTTGGGAATTTTAGGAGTGATGGAAATATAGGTTGCTTCACAACCTAGGGCAGATAGGGTTATTCCTTTAATAGAAAAGGAATATTCCCTAGAAAAAGAAACTAGGGTTTGGTCAAGCAGTGGAGTGACATGACGTTGGCAAGGTTTTGAAAATGATGAGCCACTTGGGAGGGAAAAATAAGATGATTTCCCAGGTGACAAGGCCACAAAATTACTCCAAAAAGAAAAGCAGAGCAAAAACCAATAAATCAAAAAGAAAAAGAAAAGGGCCAGAATCCAGGCTGTCACAATTTAGTACAACCAAACTCGATTTTTTCCTCACACGGTATACAATAACAGAATGCAGCCACAACAATTGAACATCACATTACAGAGTTGAACCAAGCAGTTAACTAAACACCACAACAAGTGAACCAAGCCACAACAAATGAACTAAGTAGTTAAGTAAACACCAATTGAACAATATAACATACTCCTAATAGAAGATCAGACAGTTAACCAAACCAAGCATGCTTAACAACTTGGAAATATTGCACCCTTAAGAATTGAACATCACAATTGCAGAATTGAACCAAGCAGTTAATTGAACACCACATTGCATGACATATAGAACATATACACTATATCAGAAGATTGCATGGTGAAAGTAGATAGCACAATTCACTAGAATTGGTTACCGAAAGGCAGTAGCTAGCAAACTGAACATCGGTCATAATAGAGAGCTAATAAGATAAGATACTCCTCATTGTCGGAGATATCGATGATGATTGGATCCTTGGACATGGAAGAGGGCGAGGCCTCCGCATCGTGGGTGCCCTCATTGTAGTGGTGAGTTGCATGAGCCGCTCCGGGCACCAACCTTCTGGATCTCGAGATGACGTAAGCATGTGCACGCTGAGAAAACACCTCGTAGTCTTCGTCGAAGGCACCGATGGTGGCCTCGAGAAAACGCCACGAACTGTCATTTAAAGCAGCCAACCGCATCGCGGCGTCGGCGCGCAAGGCGTCAATGGTGGCCTCGACGACGAGGTGCTCCTCCAAGATCTACGGGTTGACACGAATGGCAGCCATTGCGACCTCATCCGCGCGTGCGTCCGTGATTTGCTCCTCTGTTGCCAAATGCTCCTTGAGGTCCTGGCTATACTTCGTGCACCATGGCTTAGGCCGGCGCTTATTTGGTGGAGGGGTCGATGATTTGGGTGCAAGGTGTCACGCTCGCACTGGCGGTCGGGCCATGTGGGATGTGGAAGGAAGATGAGGATGGGGGTCAGGTGTGGATTACCTGCCTGGATAGGCAAGGCTGAGCAACGTGAAGGAGGGTCGCCGGCAAGGAGGAGGCAGCGCTGCAAGCTAGGACTGAAGGTTTCTACTAGGAAAGGAAGGCGGAAAGAGGGGAAAGGTGGGTTTTGGTAAGGAGGAGGGGGCGGGGAGGTAGATATTTCCGTGGAAGCCGAAAATTTGGAATCGCCTTAGCCAAAAAACTGGCGCGCAAGTGTCATCAGACACGGTCCCTTTTTCAGACACGGTCCAAAGCTATTTTGTTCTGGATCTCACACGGTTGGTTATAATAAATTGTGTGCAATCTACTTGATTTATCTTCTTGATCATTTGAATTATGTAATGGGGTCACAACTACAAACGATGGTGTTTGAATTGTTAGAACTTTTATCTGCAGTGAACATGCAACTATAGGTGTGTTGTAAAAAAATGGAATTATTCAGGGTTCGTTTGTACATTTTTATACATTAATTGGGTTTTCCAGGCATTTTATGCGCATAATTCAAATTTGAACTACATGCACATGCTCTAGTGCATATAAACTTATTGAAAAATCAAATCTGTGACCTTAATTCAAATTCAGGGAATGAATTTCAAACACCCTGCCACTGTCACTCGGCCGCAAACATTGAGATGCCTGGTTTTCAAATTCTAGTAAACCGAAAACTCGTCTGAAATTCATGAAACTTGGAATGCTATCATGGAGCGGCATCAACATCGCGTGGTACAATTTTTTTCCCATTGGGGCCAAGTTTGGGTATATGCTTCACACAAACCGGAGCTTTTCACAACAAGCATGATGGTTTTCGGTAGGGAACGTTCCACCTTTGGGGACGAAACGATATGCATTGCCTCTTATTGATTTCAATTTTTTTTCTCGTGTCAACATAGAACAACAGGAGTTTTGTGTGAATTTTTGTGATTTTTCGGGGTTCATTTGGACATGTTTATGCGTTACCTGAGTTTTCAATGCATTTACGTGCATAATTCAAATTTGAACTACATGCACATGCTCTAGTGCATATAAATTGGTTGAAAAATCAAATCTGTGTCCTTGGGTGCATGCTTAGGTCCCATGCAAGAAATGGGCATGAATTTCGAACACCAGGGCACCATTGATTGCCGAGAAAACATTGAGATGCCAAGTTTTTAATTTCTAGTAAATCCTAAACTCACCTGAAAAACATGAAACTTGGCATGCTATCATGGAGCGCCATCAACATGGCATGGTAGGAATTTGTCCCATTAGGGGCAGGTTTGGGTATATGCTTCTCACAAACCGGAGCTTCTCACAACAAGCATGATGGTTTTCTATATGGAACGTCCCACCTTTAGGGATGAAGCGATATCCATTGCCTCTTATTGCTTTCAATTTTTTTTCTTGTATCAACATAGAACAACATGAGTTTTGTGTGATTTTTTGTGATTTTTCGGGGTTCGTTTGGACATTTTTATGAATTAACAGATTTTTCAATGCATTTATTTGCATATTTCAAATTCGAACTACATGTAGATGCTCAAGTGCATATAAATTGGTTGAAAAATCAACTATGTGTCTTTGGGAGCATGCTTAGGTCCCATGCAAGAAATGGGAATGAATTTCGAACACCAGGGCACCGTTGATTGCCGGCAAAACATTGAGATGCCTGGTTTTTAAATTCTAGTAAATCCAAAACTCGTCTCAAATTCATGAAACTTGACATGCTATCATGGAGCGGCATCAACATGCCATGGTACAAATTTTGTCCCATTTGGGGCAGGTTGGGGTATATGCTTCTCACAAACCGGAGCTTCTCACAACAAGCATGATGGTTTTTGGTAGGGAACGTCCCACCTTTGGGGACGAAACGATATCCATTGCCTCTTATTGCTTTCTATTTTTTTTCTCGTGTCATCATAGAACAACATGAGTGTTTTATGAATTTTTGTGATTTTTCGGGGTTCGTTTGGATATTTTTATGCATTAGAGTTTTCAATGCATTTATGTGCATAATTCAAATTTGAACTACATGCACATGCTCCAGTGCATATAAATTGGTTGAAAAATCAAATCTGTGTCCTTGGGTGCATGCTTTAGGTCCCATGCAAGAAATGGGCATGAATTTCGAACACGAGGGCACCATTGATTGACGGCAGAACATTGAGATGCCTGGTTTTTAAATTCTAGTAAATCCAAAATTCTGTTAACCATTGACATGACACTACGTGTCTTGTTTTTAATGACAGTAGGAGGTGTCGTGCGGACATCTGCTTGACCATGACTGAACAGGAGGCATGCGAGCGCCGTCCAGTGCGCAGGCTGGCTGAGAGGCGTGCAAGCTATCCTCGAGTGCGCAGGCTCACCGAGAAGCGTGCGAGCTGTACGTTGCGCTGGCTCACCAGGAAGCCCGCCTTGCTCGCGTCCTCTCCATTAATGGCACCCAAGCCGTAGTTTAATTCACTTTTTAAATATAAAACACTCATCACAAACGTTTTAGTTAGAACACCCGTATGCAAACCAACAGCTTCCCCACGAAGACAAGAGAAAATGTGTCGAGCAGTATTTCTGCAGCTCTTGATCACAAGCGATTTAGATAGAACACTCGTATGCAACGTAAGAGCAGCGCAGGATTTGTGCATCCCTTCAACACAAACGGTTGTTCTGGATGACCCGTGTGCAACCACGTGCAAACAATTTGGTAAGATTTGAATCTGTCAATGTGTCATATTGGGTATGTTGCCGTTTGTCAAAATGGAAAGATTTACATTTGTTGATCTATTAATGTTTCCATTTGTCAATACTTGTAACACTATGATTTGTCAAAATATGCAGCTAGAAATAATTAGCAGTATGTAATTTTTGCAACTAAAATTCAGTAATTAAGCATCGATTTCATTCATAGATTAAGCAGTCGTTCTTTATTTAGACATACAGTTCAACTCGACAGCTGAACCGACCAAACTTCACCCCAATTGTTGCCAACCACATACTGAAATAGCTAGTTCAACTATAAATACTAGCTAATTTTAAGTACGTTCTACAGTTCCACCACACATTTATAGTCAGATGAACTAAACAAAATAGCTCCTAAATACTACTACCACGAAGGGGCTTTGTGCTACTTCTGACATCCTCTCCTCTGCCTAGCACACTCAGTAAGAGGTAAAGGAGGAGGTAGAGCCTACCGACGAGCCGGACAAATGCAATACGGTGCCTACCGTTGCTGCACGTTCAGCGACGCTCGCCATTTCGAACGCCCACTGCCGCTCCAGACGATCCCTCTCGAAGCGGCCGGACTACTCGTCGATCTCCTGACTCCTCGCCTATGCGTCGGCGTGTGCTGCGGCCACGGCTGCGGTAAGGCTCTTTGCGTGCTCGACGAGGCGCTCCTCCTCCTCCCGCAGGAAATCGATGCAGCACGCAAGGTCGCCGACGCACGTGTGGGCCTCCACCTCTGCCTCCCTCCTTTGGCGGCGGTGGCAGAGCTGGTGATGATCTCGGCGGTCGACGGTGGGCTAGCGGCCACGGCGACCGATGATGGGGTGGCGTCCAAGACCACCACCTCCCGCCTTCGGGCCGCGGTGGCGGAGCGGGTGATGGCCACGGTAGCCGGCAGTGGGGTGGTGGCCACGACGGCCACCTCCTACCACTACAAAAAAAATACACTTCCGTGATAATACATGTTTGTCACAGTAGGTCACGTTTTCTGTCATGCATGTACATCCATGATGATTTTATGACAGAATCAAGATAGTCATACCTGTGCTGTCGTAGAAGTGTTCCATGACATTACCAAAATTATCATCACAGAAGTGTCCACTTCCATGACGATAAATCACGCGTCACAGAAGTTCTTTCGTCAAGGGTGACCGACACGTGGCATCCACCGTAACAGAACGCCGTTAGGCTATCGGGTTCGGTTTTGGATCCGATAACCCGTTAACAGCCCCGACCAATGGGGATTTTCCACGTGTAAAATCATCATTGGCTAGAGGAAACACGTGTCAGCTCGCCGTTGGAACAGATGTCATCCACTCATTGGACCCAAAGTGCCTATGATACGCCGACACATGGCACGGCCCAGCAGATGCCCATTCCTGTGAAAAGGCCGGCCCATTAGACTTGGTTAAAAGGTGGCGGGCTGGCCCACGGCAAGCCAGTTAACGGCCTGTTCGCATATAGCCCATGTACAGCAAGCTAACCCAGGGCCCGTTTACGGCCTATCCGAATTAGGCCCAGTAACGTCATCTGGGCCGTCCAATATAAATCCAGCCCGTTTTAACCTCCGGCCCATGTATGGCCCATGACGTATTTCGGCCCATATGAGGCCCTTATTACTCTCGGCCCATACGAGGCCCGTGGTAAAACTGGCCCGTAATGAACAGTGTGTCACTTTATAACCATTAACGGCACGTGGTGAAACTGGCCCGTAATGAACAGTGTATCACTTTATACACATTAACGGCCCATTATTCCGTTGGGCCGATTCCAGCCCATGTTATCTTTCGGCCTTCTCGGGGCCCATTTATTCTTGGGCTCATTTCCACATTCGTTTACTTACGGCCCATTAATGTCATTTTGTGCTTGTGGGCCAAATTCAGCCCGTGGTTACAATCGGCCCGTTTGTGGCCCATTAGTACGTTGGGCCGTTTTCATAGCGTCATCAAAATACGGCCGATTAGCGACGGCCCGTTATGGTCGGCCCATGAACGGACGATTTCAACTCTAGCCCATTTACGGCCATAATGTGGTATGTCATTGGCCCATGTTTGGCCAACCGATCATACGGCCCGTAGAAGGCCCGTTGATGATATGGCCCATAGAAGGCCCATTGTGTCTACAACCCTTATAAGGCCCATTGTTTCTACGCCATGTAGAAGGCCCATTTTTTTTAAAGAACGAAGGCCCATTGTTTCTACGGCCCTTAGAAGGCCCATTGCTTCTACAGCCCGTAGGAGGCCCATGTTGACTACAGCCGGTGGGCATCAAAGTTCGCCAGCAGTGCAAATATAGGGACCACCCTACACTATAAAAAAATGGATTGCTGCTTTCTTCAGCTGGTGGCTGCACGTTAAGAACAAATTTTGTATCACACCAAAACAAATTACAACTATAAAACAAAAGGAAGGTTGGCATAAAAGTTAACAGTCTAGCAGATAAATGCATCACCAGAAGTTCAGAAGCTCAGTTCATTTGACCTAACTGTTATGTTTTCATGCTGTATTGTCCGATGGAGCACCATAACCTTCGCCTTCAGTTCTCCTAGGCTCCTGAACAACATAGAAAATGTCTGTTAGTCTGGTTTCAAAACCATGCATATCTTGACAACATCGAACAATATCTCTCCTTGTTTCACAAAGGGTCTCTGTTAGGGAATGGACTTGTGTCTGGAGCGCAGATACAACATTGTTTTGAGCTTGCATATCTTGATCATGAGGCAGTTTGGACAAGATTGCCTTAACAACCAAGCCAGTATTATGCAGGAACGTGCTTTTTGCACTGTTAGTGGACAGGTACTGACCCATTGCAGCAAGAGCTGACATTGCGGTTATAGTTGCCTCGCCAGCTTCAGAAGGTGGCGGCTCCACCATTTTTTCCATAGCTCGCTGAAAAGTTGAGGTTTTACATTAGTAGTACCAGAACAGAAGATATTAAGGAGGCAGCAAAACCAAACAAAATAGCTTTGATCTATATACAAAACTTATTCTGGTGAACCCACATAAAATAATAGTTGTATTTTATTGCAAAGTACATAATAAAACCAGGTTCCTAACATATGACCATGTACCATAACTAATGTATTGTCTATTTCTTCACATCGTTTCATGGGCTAAGGATAAAGAGACGAAGTTTATAATACGGTAAGCATAGTATGACATCATTCATATCACAAAACAACTGAGAACAGACAAACAAGCAATTGTAACGTTGTGTGGGCAAGTCCAGCACGGAACTAGATTACAGGTCAAGATCAAAGGAACATCACTCCTCTATTTTAAACCTTGTAAGGTGCAATGATACGCTAAGACAATTGTGTATAAAATTGAAAAGAGTAATAGACATTGGTTGCAAACCATGCAGTTCAAGGCACAAGTCAGAGTTAGTAGTAGTTAAAAGGCATGAGGATTAAGGACTTACAACAGCAGCTTTGACTGGTGTAGTCATGCCCTTCTTCTTGCTAGTGTGACAATCCTTGAAGATTTCCACATCATTTGGTTCAGGTACTTTTTGGTCCTTGCAGGTATTCCTCTGTATTTGGAACAAGTCAATATAGATCTAATAATATGGTACAACGAAAAGAGTGAAACAACAGCTAATTACAAGAGCCTCGCAGTGTGCAATATAGCTACGAGATCCTGTCGTTTGTTGGAATTTCACTTTCGTACGGTTGGCCTTGTTCTTTGAACAGTTCACCTACAAGAAGACAGATTTGTGTGGCACATGCGTAAATAGGACTTCAACATGTGATCTGATCACATATATATAATTTACCTGATACTTCAGATCGGACCATTGTTTAACAAGGCGCTCCAGTCTTCATCAGATATATTTTCCACTGGAGATGTTTGGGCAAGTTCACTGTTAGCCTTGCCTTCAAAGTGAGTTTTCCTCAAGTTATACCGATACTATCGCAGAGCAGACTTGAAAACATGGGTGCGAGCCTGTCTGGTTGCATCATCTTGGCTATCCAACTTGAACCTCATCTGTTGAAAATTATGGGAGTCTCATTATCAGCAACATAGAAAGTATTGGACAGAGCAAGACGGTTTTACTAGTTTCCATACATAACCATACTTACAGATAAATGGTCGAGGAAGGTGTTGAACTGGGTTCGTCTTTGTCATTCCTGTACTTAATCCATGTTGGGAGGATACGTACATGACACCTAACAGCAACCGCTGCCTCTGATACTAACTTGGCTGACTCTATAGCATCACGTGGCCTTTTTAAACCTGCCTCAAAATGGATCTCCATTCTTCCTCCTCTACATTTAGTTCACCTATCAAGCATTATCCCTGATGTTTGTTTCCTGTTTCGCCTAGGTGCTAGTCCAACAACAAACATAGGAAGTGTTAGTGTACATCAGACTATGAGACTACATATAAAGAAGCATGCAACTGTAACTTGACTCCAGCAACTACCTTCTTGCTATTGAAGCTCACAAAGTTCATTTGATCTTGCCAACTCATCTTGTTTCAAGAGTGCTTCGTTGTAGTGTTAGGTGGCAAGGGAGCTTGGGAACGTGTTGTTAGCTGAGTTGACCGACGAGTAAATCGTGCAGCTGGTGGTACTGTGGAAGGTGTTACAACAACTAGGGTTGTCTCTGCTTGTTTGGTGGCAGCTATTTGTTTCTGTTTGGCTTGTTCTGCAGCTCGTGTAGCACGGGATACCCTGTCGGTACAATTTTCCGCTGGACTTTGACCTTCTATTGCACCATCAGTACCAGTGGAATCTGCAGGATTGTTCCACTTCCGTTTCCCCGTCGTTCTGTCTTGCTTCCTCTTGCTCTGCGCCATGTTAATTCAAGCCGACAAGAAAACAAATATCAATTTAGTTCTTCAGAACAAATGTACTTTGGTGTAAGGACATGGTGTGATAGACAGATATTGTACATTCTAGCAACAGGAACACATGTCTTAGTCACAAGTATAATGTTTTAAGTAAGCAGATAAATTCAATAAAATTAGAAGCAATACAAGCTACACATCATACATAACATGCAACCACATATAACAGTGTGAAGTTAGAGCGAGCACCTGTGATGGTGCACTAGGGGAGACGTGCTCATCACCAACATAGCTACATTGAGTGTCTATGCATGTGTTGTCTTGGAAATCATCTTGGGGGGATGGAGGAGTTGAATCTATAGAGGCCCTCCATTTGGAAGGAGCACCTTCATCCGCTGCCTTGCTAACTTCCTTCCGCTTTATTGACTTTGAATTGTCAAGTAAAACGACAAGAAAAAGCAAGAAAATTCACTCTTCAGAACTCATTCGTGCATGATATTGACAATCACTACTTTGATGTAAGGCAAACACATGATTCCAGGATGGAATAATATGAAAAACAGGACGACATGGCATATTCACAACTATTTGTGTAAACTAAGCAGAAACCATTTCACCAAATAAGAAGCAATGCAAGCTAGACACCACGTGAAAGATGCAACCAATATGACTCTGCCAAGTTAAAAGTGTCCCATCATAGATGGCATTTCAACAAATTAGAAGCAGCGCATGCTATAATTTATATCAAAGATGCAACTAATATCACACTGCATATACTGAAGGTGTCTCGTCATATTGATTTATGCGGGATACAAAAAAAGAATAATTTTATGTGAGGACATGCTTAATAGACAGATGTACTATGTACTAAATACAGGAAGGCATGTCACATTAACAGGTATAATGTATAAGCTAAGCAGAATAGCACATGCAGTTTTACCAGATTGGAAAAATTACAATCTAGACACCATATGCAACATGCAACCACATATCACACTGCCAAGTTAGAGCAAGCACCTGCGATGCTAGTGTAGGGGAAATGCAGTAATCAATTACAGAGCTACGTTCACTATCTTCATCTAGCCTTGCTGTTTCTTGAGAATCATGCCGGGAGGCTGACGCTGCGTTCTTTAAATGAGGAGTAATCAACTTGCCTGACTGCCTCATCATAAGTGATTGATGAGGGATACACAAGACATTAGTTTGATGTAAGAGCATGGGTAATACACAGATGTACTAGTATGTACCAAAAACAGAAAGGCATGTCATATTTAAAGGTATAATGTGTAAGCTAAGCAAATGCAATTGAACCAAATTGGAAGCAATACAAGCTAGACATCCGGCTGGAGTGGTGAGCATGATCATCTAGGACCTGAGAGCCTGGTCTGAGGCGGGCTGCTTCGCTACCATCGCGGCTTCTTAGTTGGCTTCCAGGTGATGCCTCTCTTTGCTGGGCTTGTCACTGGCTCGGCCAGTGCCCTGACTAGCTATTTGTCTTATGGTGCTCACGGGATGGTGGTTGATGTAAAAATATCTTTCCTTATCTTAATAAAGACCGACTTCGGCCTTTCGAATACAATCTAGACACCATATGGAACATGCAACCACATATGACACCGCGAAGTTAAAGCAATCACCTAGGATGGTGGTTTATTGCGAGCGAGGTCATCAACTTCAGAGCTACATTTACCGTCTCCATCTGCTGACACTGCACAAATTATAAGGATGAAACATGTATGGCATATCTGCCTAGCACGCTGGAGCGACTTCTCTCTTTTCTTTTTTGCTTCTCTCATAGCAGCAGAGTCTGAAATACCCTTGCATAAAAACAAAATAGTGAGAGTATGGGTGAAGTGTGTGTAGAACTAGTGCACTGTAAAAGTAGCAGATAGTAGGTGGCTGAAAAATAAATGACATGAGACATATGATAGCTCTACAACATTGCATGACAAACAAAATTAGATTCTACTCCGTATGATTTTGTAATATATGAGCACAGGAAATGCAAGTACTCCTCCAGCACATCACCACATGTGGTCATATCAAGATAACAGTCGACTAAAAATAAATAGGTCAGTAAATTTTTTTAATGAACCGTCCGATCTATAAGGAACGGGCAGATGGCCTTCGTCTACCTCCCGCCAGTCAGTGTTGATGATCTTTCTCGAACTGCCAGCGACCACCGGCCCAGACCCCTGCCTTCGCCGCCCCGCCCTCCCCTCGACCTCACACCACTGCCGTGCTTGGCAGCGGCCCCAGGCAATCCCTTTAATCCCGGCCGACCTCCAGATCGGGCGCCAGTAGCTCTAGGCCCCACACACCCCTAAGATAAACAACGAGGCGTTGCTTCCCTGATGCAATAGGCGGACTAGCGCATGTTAAGCCGGGGAATGCTTCCGTTAATTGGGAATCAACTGACCAGGAATTGAAATTCAGGGGTGCGACGGACCTCTAGCTAAGGTGAAATAGTATATGAGGAGAAACCATGTGCATCGCGAGTTATGAGGAACATCTAGTATCAAGAAGAAGCAGTCAACTAGTGTGTTCTGTGGGATGAATACCGTGCAAGCAGACACAAAAGATTTGCACAAATAAGGGAAGAGGAGTACCATTTTCGGTTGCCGGTGTGGTCGCCTCCACATGTCGTGCCGATCTTCTTCTTTCTGCCGAGGAAACCAATGTTCTAGAGGAGGGTGCAGACTTGGACGAACCCATGGCCAAATTGTTGACTGTGTTGCTGTGGCCATATGTCAGCGGAGGGAAAGCAGATCCGAGGCGGCGAAGGACGGCGTAGCAGGAACAACTCCGGTGTGGTGGAGGGTGGCGAAGTTGGAGCGGCAGCGGTGAGGCGCAGGACGGCGTGGTTGAACTGGCTCGGGTACGGACGGCTCGGCCTCGGCTTCAACTACTAGCCGTGGAGGGCGTTGCGATTGAGGTTGCGGTGGACGACGACGTCGGGGTATCGGCTCCGGCGTGATGGTGGAGGGCGGCGGTTGATGGGTGGAATGGGGTGGCGGACGGAGTACGCCGGGGTTTCGCGGCTGGTGGAGAGGTAGTTTTCGCGCCCACGGAATATGAATGGGGAATCGGACGGGTGGGAAGGGGGAGGGGGGAGAAGCATGTTTCGGGTCTGGGACGCGCTTTTTTTTGGCTTTTTTGAACAGAAGATGGGACGCGCTTGTTTGAAATTTGGGGAAAGTACAAACTTTGCCCCCCTCTTAAATTTCGGACCTACTGCGTGTCGGGGTAGGATGGTAATCCCAGGTGTCCCAAATAGTAGGCGGGAGCGATTTCGGCCGCGCGCATGTGTGCTTAGGCGGCCATTGTGTATGAATGTTTTTCGGAGGCGGTTGTGTGGCGTCTAGATGATGCTACGAACCTACCCCGGTTTAGACCTTTGGACGTCGGGCCGGTGGGTTTCACGGGTCAGAGTTATTAGAAAAGTAATTTCCTTGTACTACCAAACATTGGTCTCACGCGGCTTCGGGCGAGTAGAGGCTCTTTTGGCGCTTCGTTCGACATTTTGAAACACAAGCATTCACGTTTAGAGTTCTCTTGAACTTTGAGGATTGACCTAAATAGACAACGTTAAATTTGACCTTGTATGTTTGAAAACCTCATTAAATTATCCGCTTCTTTTTTAAATTTTGACAGTTGAAAATCCTATAACTACGATTATTTTGGAATGGAGGAGCTAAATTAGAATCTATTTTGTACACGACTACCTATGCTATTATGTACAAAATCATAGCAATGATTGGTGCCCCCATAATTTAGGTATGATTTACAAATGCCATGATATCAAATTCAAATAATTGAATGGACTTCATGTTGAATTTGATTTTTTAAACCACCTTAAGTTGAATTCAAATGTATGCTAGTCCATAGGTAGCTATTTATAATGCTCATTGTGTAACTTTCGTATGAATAATGTGCTTTACACACACAACATGAACTATACTCACGTTTATATTCGATTGCTAAAGCGATGCATTGTCTGGAGTTCAAAATACTAACTATGTGGATCAATTGTGTCGAATAATAACATAGACATGCTCAAATTTGATAGAATCTAGATGTCTGATGGATCAATGACCATTCTTTACGCGAATTGCAAATATCATGATACCATCCTAATATTTGGATACAATTTATATATTTAATCAATGTGTTCAGCAGTCTTGTACGTGTAGTTTCACTCTCCATTGGTGGTCTCTAACACATGCTCACACACTCTCTCTCGAGGTGTCTTTATCGCACACATGCTCTCGATATAACCCTCCCTCCCTCTCGTAACCATTTATGATTGTTATCACTAACCTTTATCACAAGCACTCACCCTCTAGCAAGCATACACACGCACAATCCCCATCAACCCTTTCTATATACATAGACCTGCCTACGTGTCTCCTGTATGCACATTATCTTTAGGCATGTCTCTCACTCATTGTCTCACACCTCTCTTCCTAATCGACGAGTATGATTCTAGCAGAGCATTATGTAGGATGCTCCTTAAAGTTAGGTTGGATGAATAGTAATATCAGAGATAAAGGGGTTACCTTAGTCCGAGAACCTAGGGTTACAAAACCTAGCCCGCTTTGTCAGTGGACATAGAGTCCTTCACAATTATGCTATCTCTGTCTTGCATGACTAGTCATCCATGGGTCTCCCTAAATGCATCACGGGCCGACCAATGTGGCGCGGGACAGAACCAAATGAAGGGCCTCATCTCGACCCACCGGACCTCATGCGGTGACACACCCTCTGCCCCCACGTCTCGTTATCTTCTCACACCCACACATACCAACACAGACACCACACAAAAAATATGCTCCTGGTGCCTCTATCCACTCCCCCTTGCATATACACACTCAAGGGAATCTCTCGCCGTGACGTCATATTCATCTCTCTCTATCTAGACCACTCTCATTTCTCGTGCTATCTCTCCCATGCCCCCCTTGTCGGCCCTTCTATCCATGCCTCTCTTGAATACGTAATACACACCCATACCTCTCTAGGCCTTGCCAAATGCATCAACTACACATTCACACATGTTACATCACGTACCTCATTGATCTAATAAGTCGTCTCTTCACGTCTATTTCGCATACAACATTCCTTTTGAAGAAAGTGTGGCCAAAAAATATTTTGGAATTTCTACATATATACAACATTATAAAGTTGTATGGAGGAGTATGAACGCTTGCATTGCATGGTGCCCACAATGATATTTATTCCGCACTATGAATTTGTATATTTTTATACTATATATAAAGTTAGTCATAGTAAAGAGAAACGAAGAGCATCTCTCTCTCCATCGCATACCCCCCTCTACGCCCCTTTCACATACGCACACAAACTATCTCCAGGTCCTCTAAAAATAAGCCCCCAGCACATTCACGCATGTTTGATCTTTCTCTCGCCATATATACAATGACGATCATTGTATTTGAAGCGAAAGCACGATACGTACATTGGAGATCAGAATCTACTCATTACAGTCACCATTTACGTTTTGTGGTTATTATAAAGTCACGGGCTCACCGTACAACTCTGTATTTGCTCAAGACACTACTAGTTGACCAGTTAAACGCTCCACGTGACACCTCTAGTGTTGCATCACATTATCTCACTATCATCGGGCCCACCCGTCGGCTTGTATCTACTCTACATCTGCACTATTATAAAATACTAGCAAGATGCCCATGCGTTGCACGGAACATCAAGATGCATTTGTATGAGTAGTGTATCTTGTGGCAGAAAAGGATGAATAAGGGAAGGCCTTATTTGCAAGTGTGGAGAGGGGTGTGGGTATCTTTTTGCAAAATTGCCATAGTTTCCTTCCTATCTATCAGATATAGATCGGACGGTCTATATTGCAGGATGGCAGGCACACGATCATCACCGACTATGCTTTTTATAAGAGTAGGGATAAAATACACTCTTATAAAAAACAGAGTTGGTGATAATGGTGTGCCTGCCATCCTGCATTATAGGTCGTCCTATTTATATCTGACGGATAGGAAAGAAACTATGACAATTTTGCAAAAAGGTACCCACACACCTCTCCACATTTGCAAATAAGGCCTTCCTCGTTCATCATTTTCTCTCACAAGATAAACTAGTCAAACAAATGCATCTTGATGTTACGTGCAACGCACGGGCATCTTGCTAGTAAGAATGAAAACAAACGACAACAAAATATTGGATGGTGGTTCGAAGTCATGACCGCGGGCACAGCGGACAAGGTGGCCTTGTATCGGTATGCTGAGCCGTCTGTTTTAACACACATGAGCTGGTGTGGTGATTATACACACACGCACGCGTGCACACGAACTGCATGCACGCAACACTCACACGAACACATGCAGCCACGCACCCACGCAACACTCACATGTACACACGGAGCCACGCATGCACGCAACACTCACACTCACACACGCACGCATGCATGCACACACCAGTGCACCACACGACCAACACACACTCTCACGCTCAAGTGCTCAACATACACGTGCATGCGCACACATCACGCCGTGACACACGCATACACAACCAGGTGATTCCCGCGCACGGGGTGGAGTCTTGTCGCGCCTGCGTAAATTTGTGTTTATCTGACCTTTTCCCTATGTGAACTGACAGGTGGGACCCACTAGGAACATATTCAATTTAACTAGTCAAGATGGTGCCACGCAGACTATTTGGCCGGTCAACAAAGTGCGATCTGATGCCGAACCGTGAGCAAGTGACTGTATAATCACCGCAAAACGTATATAGTGACCGTAATCAGCTTTTTCTGAAGTTCGGTGAACGTATTACGTTTTTCTCTCTGTAGGCCCTCCAAAAGTACATCTCTACACGTTCTCGCATGTTACATCTAACAACTATGCAATACAGCACCACTACTACACTCTAACACAATAAATCATATGTGTTTTTAGTTTTACTAGATATCATATTGTTACTTAATTATTCAGTTTGCATACATTAAAATTTCCTTTGAAATGTATGGCCAGTATCATATACCGCGCGAGAAAAATCCCACCCTTTCCTGTTTAATCGGGTTTGTATCGATGGATCGTGCGAAGCAGCAAAACTATAGTACTATATACAGGACAAGTGACAGTTCACTGGGCCGTCGTGTCGTGTAGTCCTCCGTCATTAGAGTGGAGCGCTCGCTTTCATAAATATTCTAGTCCCTTTCGCCGACATGTGGGGCATCAAGCTACTGGTTCCACGTGCCATAACGGAATACAGTGCAGAGCAGCCGGGGTGAAGTACCCAGTCATGGAGCCGGCGTAGCAATGAGCAATGAGGCGTCAAATCACAAAGCTGCACCTTTCCCGCAATTAAGTTGGAGGGACGGAAGTAATAATGCTAAAAAAGAAGAACTTGGAGGGACGAAGCAGCCATCATTTCACTCGTTGCTGAATCCGCTTCTCCCTCATCTTCTTCAAGTTAACCACATGTTGCTTCTGCCGTTGTTTTGCCTCATGTGGGAAGAGGATCGGCTTGGTGAAGCACTGACACGTGCGACCGCATGTTAGCAAACCGCCAGGACAACATCCTCTAAAAATAAGAAACCTCCCCCGCTATCCGTGCGGCAAAATCACCTCCTTTTTACTAATCTTGATTCTATAATTATTTACACCAATATAACTGAGATTTGTATAGATAGCACACATGAGCAAAACCAAGCGGTACGGTTAAGAGCATCCACAATGTGTAGCCAAATGTGAAAATAGCTTTTGGCATCGTGGAAACCATTGTGGACAGTGTTGTCAAAGCCAAAAGGATGGAACCGAAGCTCCCTGATTGATTGATTGAAGGAATAGAAAAATGCAATGTCTCTCCTCTTTCTCCTTGCTTGGACGCATGAATAGTATGGAGGATAGAGTCTACTCCCCTGGCCCTTCTATCACAAATCACAATGAAGTGAGGCGTCAAATCAAAAAGCACGGACGAAACAACCATCATTTCATTCTTCGCTGACTTCGCTTCTCCATCATCTTCTTCGAGAAACCATCTCACTGCACTAAGCTAGACGGACGACGCTATTGTGTACGAGTAGTACTAGTACATTTACGCGTCTTTTGGTTCAACGGACTTCCTGGTTGCAAATAAGGTGGTTGTCTCTCGGCTGGTAGGCGGCACTTGCGAACGACTTACCGTGGTCTCCCTCAATGGTCTTCTCCGTCGAACGCACTTCGCCAAACCACAACGTTCGAGATATCGTCGACGTCACCACAATGGGGAAGGAAGTCCAATATAGTTACTACCTCCATTTTTTTGTACACAAGGCCAGTATATCAAAATTACAATTTGCAAAAGGGCACTAACACTAATCATGGCAAAATTGATGGGGTTTGCCTCGTACTAGCACCCAAGGACATTAATATCCCCTGCATGCATGCGGAAGTGAGAAGGTTGGTTTGCATGGCTCTCCATTAATCAAGCGATGAGGAGTGAGATGGTTAGCTCTTTGGGCTTTGGAGAAAATAAATAAGCATTAATTGCCACGTGAAACGAGGATTTGTATCGATTAATCCCGCGAAGGAAAATCCCGCCTTTCTTTTTTAACAATAGTACTCCTAGTACGTAGTACTACTATGTACTAATCCTGTTTGGTTCTAGGCCTTGCATTGCCATACTTCGGCACACATTTTTGCCAAGCTTGCCTAAAGTTTTCAAAATGAAAAGGAGGTACACTTGCGCATGGCTGTCGCGGTCGCACCGCACCCTCACACGGTCGCTCTTGCACGCCGCGGTCGCACCGCACGCTCACATGCACAGTCGCTCCTGCACGCTGCAAACCCAACCAAGGGAATGCATGCTCACTGACACGTGATGTCGCTTGTGAACAAACCAAACTCAGCCATCCTACCGCTGACACATAATTTTCGTTCATAGAGTATGTTTATCCAACCGCATGTTGGGGAATATCCGTACGGACCGTGTGGTGGTCTGTTGGGGAAGAAGAAGAGATGAGGAAGAAGAGTTAGGTGACGTAGGATATTCATCCAATCGCCTGAAATGGTAGACTGACCCAAGTCAGGCGACATGCATAACAATATATGTTTTTACACAGGAAAAGATCCATAAAACGACAACATAAAGAAAAACTATCACTGCTCACGGAACGAGACGGCCTCGTCGTCTTTGGCTGCCGGCGGGAACCAGCCGTAGCTGCCGACGTGTGTCTCCGCATCGTGGTTGTCCTCGGCCTCCAGCTACTCATTCGCGCGAAGCATGCGGGCGCTCTACACGGACGAGAGCATCACCCGGTTCAAGTCGAGGACGTCCATTTCCGCCTGCAGGAGGGCCTCGATGACAGCGGCATCCGCGCGCTCCGCGTCGAGTCGAGCCTCCGCCGCCTGGTTCAAGTCCAGGACATCCGGTTCCGCCTGCAGGAGGGCCTCGATGAGAGCGGCATCCGCGCGCTCCGCGTCGAGTTGAGCCTCTGCCGCCTGATTCAAGTCCAGAACATCCGATTCCGCCTGCAGGAGGGCCTCGATGGCAGCGGCATCCGCGTGCTCCACCTCAAGTTGAGCCTCCGCCGCCCGGTTCACATCCACGACATCCGGTTCCACCTGCAGGAGAGCCTCGATGGCAACGGCATGTGCGCGCTCCGCGTCGAGTTGAGCCTCTGCTTCCCGGTCCTCGTTTAGTATCGCCAGGTTGAACCGCTGGTCCGCCTGCAGCATGGGGGACTCGGACGCCGGCACAAATTCGACGTCCATCGTCTCATACCCATCGGGGGCCTTCTGCGCTGCGACCTCCGCCATGAACATTGCATCGGCTTCCTCCTCCTCATAGCTTGGCTCCAGAGAATTCGGGGATTGGCCCGCCGCAATGCGAGCTTGGGAACGGAGATCTCTGGCACCGACCGCTGCCATGATTTCTGTGTGGCGCTCCGGCGTCACCATCTTGTAGTACGTGATCTTGCGGCGCACCATGGCTTTCCGGCGAACTAGGGGTCGCTTGATGCGGGCTAGGGGATCAAAAGGTGGGGGAAGGGGCTGGAGTAGGCCGAGCAGCGAAGGTTCTGGTGTGCATAGTGGTTCCGGTGACGACCGATCAATCGGTTTTGACTGTACATCGCTCATGTCGCGTTCGCGTTGCAGCCCGGCATGCTAGACCCTCCACGTCGCTCACCGAATGGAACGCGCTTCGTCTTGCGTTTTCGCACACTTGTGGGACCACAGTTGAGAGCAAACCGACGTCCCTCCCCCTCCGCCGCCTACGTCATTTTATGCGGAGTAAATAAAAACAGAGGGAGTATACTACGGATGAGGATCCCCTAACGTGGCCGAACCCATTGAGTAACTGACATGCGGGGCCTAGCAAGTATGGGGTCCGCCAGTAAGTGACCGAAAGGGAGGGTAAGGCAGGGATATGTATGTGAGAGGAGCTTCCAATGATATAATTTTCACATTATACATCTCATGTACTATTAATCTTGTCAATAGTCAAATGCGGTTTTGAAAAACGCATTAGAGCGTGGTTAATAATATAGCCAGTCGATGGCTATAAGGAACTGCCATGTCATCTATTGATCTCATCAACATGAACCGAATGGGATGTCAAAACTAAGACGCGAAGCGACACGTAGTGGAGGCAAAGTGAAATTTCAAATGAACCGTTTGTTTGTATGCATGTCGGACAAATTACAAATAAACATTGTAAATACAAGCATGGTCTAGGCCCACATGCGAATGATACTCGGCGGAATGTTCACGGGAGGATGGACTCGACCGGAGGGCGACATGATCGATAGAGAGGAATGAGAAATAAGCAAACGCCACATGATTATAATTGAACGGCTCAAATAAACAATAAGTTGCCTCGCTTGGCCTACATAGTGAAAGGCCAAATGCGCAACGCGGAGAACTGACGCTCGAATATGGCCAGGAAAACAGGGAAACCGACATGTGGGGCACACCTGTCGGGACGACGTAGCACAAACTAGTCCAATGGAGGAGATGGCCCACGACCTCTTCGCCACCGGCAACCGTTCATGTGGGTCGTGGGGGCCAACAACGTGCTGCAACTCCACCACCACGTCTGGACACGGCAACCGCGATGAGCGACACGCTCATCATCGCTAGACACGGTCGGTTTCAGTGTGCCGAGGGTGGCGTTGGTGCTGTGGCACGACCAACAGTATGTTTGGTTTGTGCCCAAGGTTAACCCATCAAAGCATTGGGTAGCCAAAATTTTGGTTGCCCATGATTTGGCCGAAATTGGCAAGCAAAATGAACTAGAGTTGGCTAAAGTTCATTGGCATGCCAAAAAATGGCAACCATCCAAATGAAGACCAATCTTTGGGTCATGACCAAAATTTTGGTGAGGTGCACTTTGGCCACAATCCAAACACACGCCAACACCCGGCTCGTCGAGAATCCACGGGGTGCCAGGACGCGTCCGCAGAGTGGTGTAACGCAGCCAACTGCATCCTCAGGACCTGAGACCATTCCGGGTCGTCTTGCTTTTTAAATGACATGCGTCGATCGCATGTGTGCAAAGGGCATCTCCAACGTTGACACAACCGCAGCTGACTACCCTGGCACACCAAAAACCCTCGTCCCTCGCGCCGTCGCGCGGTGCGTTCCCAGCCGGCGCCAGCTGCCCGCATTCATGTCGTCCGTCCGTATGCTGTCGTTAAGAGGCTCGGTGCTCGAGGAACCAACTCCGGCGACTTAATGACGCACCAGGACGCTTGGCCTCACCGGAATGCGCTACATAAAGCGGCAACGCCCAGCTAACCTCCACACCATAGCGCATCGTCCTCCTACCTGGCACCACATCCGCCATGACCGCAAGCGCGAACGCTTTGCGAGAGAGCTTGTCTTTGGGGATGGACCTCGAGGTCGCCGCCCTCGCTTAAGTCGCCGCACAAGCGGTGGCCACGCTGGCGGCCAACGACGGGAGCACCGTCAGCCACGCGTCCGACTTCCCGCCGTCCAATGTCCGGCACCGCCGAGGTCGGGGACTCCTCCGAGGATGAGTAGGTCATGGGAGGTGGCAGGGAATGGTGTGCCAACTGGCCGGTCCGTCTCCCGTGTTCTACTTTTCCTCGCCGAAGACCGCACCTTCACTTCACGGGTATTGAACCCCGCCCCCGTACATGGAGATCGCAGATGGAGGACGTCGGTCGCCGCCGTAGAATAGGTTTAGGGTCGGGTTTCTTTTATTTTTCTGTCCTATAAAAGTTCGAAATGTTATGAAAATCTACCGTGTTTGCATTAATCTCAGCCGGTGTATATGAACTTTCACAATAATATAGTATATTGTAGGAGTACTAGCAAGATGCATGTGCGTTGCATGGAAGATCAAGATCTTGTGGGAGAAAAGGATGAACGAGGGAAGGCCTTATCTGCAAATGCACATTCACGCATTTCACATCTACGGTAATCTACGAAAGGGTTAACGTAAATTGCCTCTCTCTCTCTCTCCTCCCCTGATTTTCATGGTGGTGGGCCCCTCCCTCCCCCCAATCTACAATCAACAGATCACACGTTTCACATTATTTTAATTACGTAACTGGGACTACGTAGGTGTAGCATTACTCGTCCTAAAAAACCCAACTAAGCCAACCTCCCAGCATATCACGCGTAAAAAGACCCGGCCGCACCATTTTAGTCAGGATTATCGGATTACTAGTAGTAGTATCGATGCATTGCGCGAAGCAACACATTTTTTTGAGGGGGCGAAGCACCTAGTTTAAAAGGAAAAAAGGCGGTACCCTCACAGCACCCCTGTCGCGGTCGCATTGCACCCCACACACGTTCGGTCCTGCACACGGCTCACGCAAACGGAACGCACTTCGTCTTGCCTCTTCACTGACACGTGGGACTGCACTTGGAGAAACCGACCATGCGCCAAACTCCCCCCGCCCACCGCGCGAAAATCCTCCCCCACCCAAAAATTCCCCCCAAATCCTAGATTCAAACGCCCTTC